>CM027660.1:8135000-8760000 GCA_015731905.1 Salix dunnii | reverse complement strand
GATGGGTCAGGGTTTTTTTTTTTACCTTTTATAAAAAAATTTTAATGTTATCACTCAATATTTGATTTGCTAGAAATTAAACATCAATTATTGTTTTAATATTATGTTTTCTATAGTGTTATTATATACTCGTTTACTTTTTTGCTTCATTGATAAATAAGATCACAGAATCTTTTAAAAAATATTTAGAAAATATATTTTTTGTGGTATTAACAACCGTTTATTTTTTTTGAGTGGATCATTGTCAAAAAACAATGACCGGTCTATTTAGTATTGTTATATTTTTCATTAATGTTATTAAATTAATCGAATGTTAAAGTCAGTCTAGGTAATGACAAAAATCTTTTTTTTTTCTTGTTTTTTTTAAAGTTTGTATCAAGATTATTGATAATGTTTCGTTTCGGTTGAAACCGCCGAAACGTTTTGTTTCAGGTAAAAAAACAAAATAAAACGGCGTCGTTTTTTTCTCGTTTTAAATACCGGTTGATACCGGAAATACCGGTCAAATACCGGCCGAAACACCCTGGAATTACCCCGGGTGTTCCGTTTCGGTCACTATTCCCAGCCCGCTTCTTCCATTTGCTATATATATATATATATATATATATATATATTGTTTGAGATGTATTGAAAATACAAAAATTAACACAATAAAAATTAAAAAAATATATATTATAAAAAAATAAAATCATTATCAATTTTGATTTTATAAAAACTAAAATTATATTTTTTTTCTTTTTAAATTTTTTCATACATATATTTAATTAATTATATATGAATAGTACAACCCCGAAACGGTACACCGAAATGCTCTGAAATCGAAACGTTTCGTACCACTAAAAAAACGAAACGGTAACCAAAACGATATTGATAACCTTGGTTCATATGAATATTTTATTATATTAAGAAAATAAGTTGACAGCCCGAAACACTTATCTAATCCTATGCTATTTTAAAACATGACGTCCAATGTAGTGGCTTTGTTATGGTTGATTTTGAACATGCACGTTTATTCAATATTTTACGTGACACCACGATCACAGAACGATGAAATTCATAAACTAATGTATCAGTCCTTCAATTTCTTCTTTTATTTATTATGGAGTCAATTTTATCCTCACATAAATTTTAAGTGTTTAATTTAGCATTCCAGTGAGTTTTATGAGACTAAGTGACTAGAAATAGTCGTGTGACTTGCGCATGAATAATTTTGTTATTAAAAAATGCCTGTCCAGGTTAATGCGTCCTTATATATAAGAATTCTTTTTTTTTATTTGACTTTATCTCTAGAATAATTCTGTAGATTGGTATTAAAATTTATTTAAAGAGACTAGAAATAAAATTAATTGAAAAGAAAATACCTCGTCATATAAAAACATGTCGAATCATTAATCTTAGGATATTAAATAATAATCATGTCCAATTCATGTGATTAATTCTAATTATTTTGATTGAAGAACTCGTATAAATTATAGATTAACAATTAAACTATATAAATATAAAACTAGCTCAATTATATTATAAGAATAGGTTTTAAATCACCTCACTATATATATAAAAAAGAAGAGATTATTTTTAAAATTAATTGTTTCGTGTTGATAATACCATACCCTAAATATCAATACCACCTTGCAAGCATTTCAGACAAATAAATGAGGCTATGGTAGTGGTTTTCGGAGACGTTGAAAAACGAAAGTGGTGGGGAACAATGATCAGTAACCCCAACTGGCCACTTTGACTTTGCAGTGGCTTCATTATTTTACGTGGGTCACCACTTGAATGAATTCTCAAAAGTCGTCCATGCTTGATGATACTGTAGCCATTACTGCTTTTACGGTGGCTAGGTTTGGATGAGATAGAATTGCTTTGCTGAGTCGATGAAATACTGTGGATTAATCGGTATATTTTATTTTTTTATTCCAGTTTAAAATTTGAGTGGTATAATGCTTCTTTTTTTGAGAAAAAAAATATTAGTTCTCCTGCTGCTTTGTTTGCAAATATCTTTCCTTATGAGAATCTACGAACCCTCATTTACACCCATAAGAAACTGCATATCACATGATTCGATATTGGAACACTACAAGGTGAGAAGGCTTGCAAGATCCACCACGTAACCACGAATATAATAGTAAAAATAAAATAAAATAAACTTTTCCACCCTTTTCAATGGCATGACTCCACTCCCACCAAATCTACAAAATCTACTATTTCCTCCTGTCATTTCTAATTCATCCAGATGAAAGAAAAGGAATCCCATTTCTGTGTTTTATTTTCATTTCCGCTTAGGCACAGCTAATAGCCTCATATACCTACTAGCCTAGCCCGTTGTCTCAGGGAAGAACTTTTATAACCTGACGGATTTGCTGACCTAGGATGATTCAGGAACTAGATCAACAGGTGCTTCGCCGAATGGATGAGAGTGATGGTGTTCCCCTTCATAGGTCACAATCAGCATCATGGAGTCATCCAGAGCTCTCTCCACATGTTTGCGTGCTGGACATCCTCTCACGCTGCTGCACTTGTAATATCCCCTGGCAAATTGAAACGATTGCAATTAAGATTTGAGTTTTTGGACGAGCCCAGGTATATCTAAAAATTAACCGGATATAAAAACAACATTGAGGGTCTAAACACCACTCAGGATGCATTAAAAACACGAAGAAAGATAATGGGAAACCAAGAATGATATACCTTGGGTGAGGAGAGCCTTTGATAGGCTTTTGACCATACTTTCTCCAGGAGTAATCATCAGTTGGAATATCAGCCGTCTTGTTGCTAATTGCAGGAACTCTGACCACTCTTTTCACCCTTGATTTTCTGCTGAATTAATGAAAACACAGTTGGGAAAATGAAATCAACACCATTTCAAACAATTTCACACAAATTTACCAAATTAAAATTGATGTGAAGAGTTTAGAGAAAAAGACAAACCTTTTCTTGGAGCAATGGCAGCGACCAGAAGAAGAGCCACACTTGAGAGCAGCACCGTCCATGGAGTCGCACTTCCTCTTACTAGAAGAAGAGGACAAAGGGGGTTTACCAGCAGAAGGTTGGGTAAATTGAAATCCAGAAGACATAGAACGCTGGAAGCTATCAGTTTCCCCTGTAAGAGAAGACATGAAAGAAGTGGCAGAAGAAATTGATGGCGAATTAGAGAAATTGATTGTAGTAGGAATTTCATTCCGATCTGACAACCCCTTTTTTGTAACCAGAAAAGGGCTCTTTTGCTGCTGATTGTGAGGTAAAGGAGGGAGACGATGAATTGGGGTCGGATGATAATCTCTAAAAGCAGAGCCTTGCTCAGTTGGCTGCGAATTAATTGCTCGAACAGATGGTCCTGGCTCTTGAACTTGCCCTTTTTCTTGTTGCGGTTCTGGTTCTTCTTGTTTTTGTTGCTGAGTCGGGGGAGTAACAGGAGCTCTTCTAAATCGAGCATGGCCAGTCCTCGTGGTGCGACCCAGTAAAGAGATGACCTTTCTGAAGTTGTTCACCGCCATATCAGTAACAGTCATGATATTAATTTGTTGCTGTTCAAGTTGATTTTGTCTGAGCAATTTTATGACCTCCTCGACGCTTTGTATCCCAGAAGTTGCGGCTTCCCTCACAGCATTCTTTTGCATTTTTGTTGCCAAACAATCACCAGAATACCCCATCATAAGCTCCATCGCCATGTCTTTCACAGCATCCGAGACTGTATCTCTCTTTTTCTCTATTGATCGATTGACTGGTATATAAAAAGAGGAGAGGGGTGAAAGAAATCTATGACTCCATCATTAGATATAGATACATAAATAGAATGGATTCAGTTCAACGAAAATTTGAATTAGAAACAAGAGAAGATAATTAAAGAAGGAAAGAAAAAGCAAAAGAGAGACGTGAGAGAAGCTGATAAAATAAAAGGGAAGAGATTTTATTTTATTACTTTCAGGTCAAACCTCTCCGAAACAAGGGTCCTAATCTGTCTCTTCTGTATACCTTGCGGTTAGACTCACTACCAATGGATTTCCGATACGTGGAAGCTTTTTCAAGGACATTGACTGCCTGGCTGGAGAAAATGATGAAAGATAGCGAGATAAGGTCAGAAGGTTTTGTTTTTTTATGAGCCGTTGGATTGATGACTCGGTAGACTAGGGGGGATAGAGAAAGAGTAAAGGGTGTTTGTGTTGGTGACTGTGAGATAGAGTTGACCTTTAACTGCTTTTAATACAAAAGTCGTAAGTATGTAACAGTGAAGAGTTGGGTGGGAATCATTGTGGCTGAGTTGGTAAGGCAAGAGCGTGCTTTCTCCGATCGAATTTCTTTAATGTAAACGGATCCCAGGCATGTTCTATTACAGAGAAGAATTATTTTTGTCAAATATGATATCGTTTTTATATATTTTTTTTATTAGAAATCTATAAAAATAATATTTTTTATTTTTTTAAAATATTTTTTAATATCATAAAATATCTAAAAATACTAAAAAAATATAATAATATTTTTAAAATAAATTGATAAACATCTGTAACTGCTGTAAGACTTGTATCTTATATTTTTAAATAAAGAATGTTAAAAATGATTTTTTTTTATTAAAAAACAAAAAGAAGGGTAGGACAACAGAACACAAGAAGTCACATGGGATTCTTTTCTTTATGAAAGATCTTTTCTTTTGGAGTAAAATACTCCTCCGGACCGCTCACCATTAAGATATGATTAACCTAACAGCACTTGTTCTTTCACCGTTGATCAACATCTTCCAACATATTTTGAATTAGTATCACGAGGTGTACAGCAAAACATAATCCATTACATTGCGATCCACTGGGAGTTGTTCAATTTAATTTTATTATCATAACACTTTATTCTTTTATATTTCAGTCCCAACGGAGATAAGAGATGCCGGGAGAGCTTTCCGTTTGCCACATTTCAACATAAAAAATAAAAATTAATGCAACTCCAAACATTAATTGAACGTAAAGTCATTTCAATTCTGTGCAGATCATCAACTCCAAACATGGCGGGGTGTTTATGTATGGAACAGTATCCTTAAAACTGTTGAAGGAACATGTCTTTGTGTCCTTAGCAAAACTAACGGAGTCTCATGCAAAACGCACGTAAAATGCTCGAGCCATCAAGAAATTCATTGTCTTTGTATTTTTTTATTACCAAGTTTGCCTTTTACCTCGGTTCGGAATGAAATCCTCGTGGAGTAGTTGATCAGAGGCATACCCAATACACAAAATTTATCTACTTTTTCAATGGAGTATTCCGAATATTTATATTTTGAAATCAAGAATTGAAGGGTAGTTTCCGAATGTTAAATTATATGCACAAAATTAGTATCAATTCTTTTGTTAAATCGAGGATAAAGGCACTTGTCCCTCTCATAGAGGTCCGAAGCCAACCACAAGTAATACCAAATATCAATAATATTTTCTTGCTGATGATCTGATTCTGATCCCCAATAAGCAGCGAGAGTATTTTTCGTCAGAGGAACACGAGGAAAGCCCAGAGCATGGATGAATCTTGGCCCGATATAAATCATTTAAACATATAGAAAGACCAGAAGGCCCATCTTTCCAGTGTTAACCTTTTGAATTAATAGCCCGGCTTTAAAGTTCAAGCGTTACTCATTCATATTGGGCTTTTAGACCCGGAGTTAAGGAAAGTAGGAGTCATTTAGCACTCGAAGTCCAGCCCATCTTGGCAAATTTACGTCTGGTCGAAAACATGTAGCTGTATTTTTTTTGTTTTTTTTCGGCAACTTGCAGCCGAAGACTCCCTCATAAAACGTAGAACACGGGAAAATTGCAATTATTTTCACAAGTCAAAACATAGAAAGAGTCAAATGGCATCACCACACTAATTTCTAAAAGTCAGAAGATCCACTAAAAGTAGAGCTGGCGTCTCGACAACAGATCCATTGACTCGTACAAGGCTAAACGAGCCTCGTCTTGAGCTTATCACTGACACGGTCGAAATAAATTAAGAAACATGGCCACAATTTCTCCATATTACTGCCGTTAAATCCACCGACTGCATGTTAAAAAAACAAACAAGAAAACTACATTTTTGTTTTCCAAAAGGAAAAGAAAAGAAAATTTGCAAAATTCTACTAAAGACTCTGACAATAATGATTGTAAAAGCATCGACTACAAAGTCTACGTCAACTCATCCCATATCACCAACCTCTACAACTATAAACAGCAGCTAATTCTGCATTGATTCAATATCGCTAAATAACCAGCCTCATTCCAGTCGAAGCAATCATGTCGATCTGGGGGATCCAAGGCTTTCCTCTCGAGGTCACTGGTATGATCTCCTACCTTGCTCGGATTCGTGTAGTATTGTCAATTGATCATTTTGAAACTGCCAAGTGACCGTTTTAATTCTCTCTGCTCTTTGAAATTTCTTTGCAGTCGTTGCTTGTTACAATTTGGATGACAAGGAATGGATATCAAGACAAGATCCGTATGTTAGTGTTGAGTATGGAAACACCAAGTACCGAACCAAAACGTGCACAGGTAATTTTGCTTTCATGTATAGATAATTAATGCCAAACCAGATAGTTTTTAATCTCAAGAATCTTCCTTCGTGTTTGCTCTTTCTTTTTTTCCGACGTAAGCTAACCATTGCATTGCTTTTAAATTTTAATTCACTGAACAGATGGAGGCAGGAACCCCGCTTTTCAAGAAAAGTTCATTTTCACACTTGTCGAAGGCCTCCGGGAATTGAATGTTGTGGTTTGGAACAGCCACACCCTCTCTGCTGATGAGCATATTGGCACCGGAAGGTAATTCCTTAGCCCTTAAGAAGTAGGAAGGAAAAAGAAATTGCAATGTTTAGGATCTTGCTGATCACTTCACTGTATTCCTGGAACCTGCTTAATGTAGAATCCAGCTCCATAAAGTCCTTTCCCAAGGTTTTGATGATGCTTCCTGGCCCATTCAGAGCAAAACTGGCAGGTTAAACATAAACTCACAAGACCTTCTGTCGTTAATTTTGACTCTTGTTATTATTCTTGAATTTCTGATAAATTCTCTCTTATGCAGGCATTCAGGGGAAGTTCGACTTACATTACACTACTCAAATCCCAATGTATTTTCAATCCTAAAACTCACTTTGCTTCTCTTACAAATTAATAGATCTGTATATATTTAAATGCTTGGTAGAGAACTAGTTTGCCTGCCAACGCAAGCAAATTAATAAAAACAAAATTGTTTCTTTTGCTGGAGTACCACAGCAGATCTCAGGATCAAAATATGCATCGCCACCAGTGAACCAGGTTCTGCCATACCCTTCCATGCCACCAGCACCCGCTGCTCTTTACCCTGCTACAACTGCCCCGTCGCCGTACATGGGGTACCCTCCTAACCCTTCGAGTTATCCGCCACCCCCTCCCATTCCTCCTCCAGCCTGCTACCCTCCGCAAGCGAGTTTTCCTGCAGCCTACCCTCCCCAGGCATATCCACCTGCTCGTCAGCCCTCACCGTACTATCCTACAGGTAAATTAACTTTTCCTTGCTGGTTATATATCAGGTGTTCAAATAAGGAAAGAAAAAGATATTGGGATAATTCATGTACTTGTCAGGATTGTGATTTTCAAAATCTTAGACCCGGAGTCCTCACCTTCCTCGATTCCAAAATTCTCTATATCAATTTATGGTTCTGATGAAGTCTAATGAAAAAAAATTCAACTATATGGCAGGTGCATCCGGGGTCTATCCACCACAGCCAGGAATATATCCGCCGCCGCCGTACTGAGTTTTCTTTTTTTTTCGGGGGGAGGGGGGTAGACAGGTGATTTGCAGAAAGAAATAAAATTATTTCTCTAGTAAATAAATCTACTCGGCCTGGAGCGCAATTTTTAGTCCCTTTTCTTTTGTGCAAAAATGCTTTAAAATATATAATCAATCAATCAGTTCTCCTTCAGCTCAAGCAATTGTATGTGTTTGAAATTGAAATTCATATGATTTATTAATACATCCAAATTTTTGCTGTCAGAAATTTTTTAATACTAAAAAATAAATTCCCAGATGTCAAATAATTTTATTGATTCACTATGGTTTCAGTGTCTGTTTTTTCTTCTGAAACTCTTGCTCTCGATCTGCTGCTTTTATCATTCATAACAAGGCATCTTCTTCGCGTTATCTAGTCTATATGATCTCTCTAATGAGATAAATATCGGTTCGGGTTGGTTATCATCAAAATTTGTATCAAACCCGCCTTCATATATTGCCACATTTCTAAACCCGACCTGACCCATTAAATTCAACGTATCTAAGCAGGCAGGATGCAGTGGATTCGTAAAATATAAATGGATTACTGAGATATCCGCGGAGGCAGCTGATACAGATTGTGCTCATATTACATATTAAATAGGATTGGTTTCTTAAGAACTCGGGCTAGAAACAAAGGCTCAAGCCCATCATTTCACCAACTCAACCAAGAATCAACCATAAAACATTTGGGCCTATAAATTCAAAATGGGAGGATTTGTGCCTGCACTATATGAGAGAGAAAAAAGGGAGTTAAACTGTGATCAATCAAAGCACCGAAATTTAGGCTGGTGAACACCATTTTAAATTGTGGTTTTAATCAAGCAGGATATTTCAGGAGTTAACCAGTACAGTTGTCGCATATAAAATATTTTACACTCAAATTCAGCAATTACTACTACTACTATTATTGTTCACGAAAATGATAAATTACGTGACGCTAAGCACTGGATGAAACTCGCCTATATTTTCCTGCACCACACCATCACTAGCACTGGCATCCTGATGCTCGGGTTCTCCACTATCCAAATTGACTGCCAAAGATCCCCTCTTTATTCTCAACCAACCAGCGCACTCATAAGTAACAGCACTACACTTCTTCACCTTCACTTTAACCAAATTCGGGCACCCGTTTGCAAGCGCTTCCATTCCATGATCCGATACAGGACAACTCTTAATACAGAGCTTTTTCAATGCCACACATTTGGCTGCAATACAAGAAATCTCCACGTCACCAACAGTATCACTCCCGCATAATGCTAACCGCTCTAGATTCTGACAATTTGAAGCTAACAATTCTAAACTAATCTGTGTAGGATTCACTCCGATCAGCACCAGCTCCTGCAAATTACGACAATGCTTGGCAACTGCCACTAACCCATCATCACCGATTCGATTTGCCTTCCAGCCATCAATATAAAGCTTTCTTAGTAACCTGCATCGCTCCGCCATGGACACAAGTCCAATATCAGTACACTCCGGGGTTTTAACTAGATGCAAAATCTCTAAATTCATACAATTAGAGATGGCTACAAGGCCAGTGTCGCTAACTTGGAGCCTCTCTAAATGGATCTCAACTATACCAGTAACCCGATCCGCAATAACTTGAAGAAGCTTATCCCAATCGCCAGAGCATCTAGAAAGCTTCAAAGTTTTCAAATTCTTTGACCCGATTATAAGAGGGCCAAAACACTGTCCGTTATAAAGATCCTTTAAACAAATCGTTTTAAGTGAAGCTGCAGCTAAACCCGGACCAATCGGCTCAGCCGCGGCGCCAGTCGTAATTTCTCGAAGCCGTTTTACCGATAAATCCTCAAGCGACGGGCAATTATCAATGATCGCGTTCATTCCTTTTGCTCCAAAATTGCAAGAGCTACACGATAGCTTCTTCAATGCTTTACAATTTTTAGCGAAAGCTGCCATGCCCGCGTCTGTGAGTTCTCTACACGCGCGAAGCTTGAGGTGCGTGAGGTTACGACAACGAAGAGATATTGCAACTAGCGCTTCGTCGCCGATGCTAACGGATCTACGGTCACATTTGAGAGCGAGCTTAGTTACAGCGTCGAAGCGAGAGAAGAGAGATGTTACTAGAGGAAGGAGATCTGAGTGGGCGTTGAGAGAGAGTCGGTGACGGCTCTGTCCTTCAATTCTTAACCATCGCCGGCAAACTAAGGAGCAGCGCTTCCGGTCGCCGGAACTAAGTGACTGGAAAATACAAGCTAAGCATTCATCAGGAAGATCTGAGATGTAATCAGGTGCTTCCACGAGCACATATTCCGCTAGTTCTTCTACTTCCATCGGAATGATGGGGGCAGTGAATTGGGGTTTTGAGCGCCGGCTGCTGAGATGTGAATCTCGACGGCTTGTGATTAAAGCCGTCGAGATTGTCTGGCCCATTCACGGTGACTGATTGATTGAAAGCTGTAGATTTGCAGCTTCAGTTTAGGGTGGAGGAGCGCAGATCTCTCTCGTCGTGATTGATTGGCCCTTTTATTTTTTTCGTCTGTTTTCAAGGACGGAACTGAAAGTGGATTTCATTCCGTTTTATGGAATGGACTCCTGTATTGTTGAGTTTACATGTGTGGATCAGTACTCATTTGTTTACCGTGGACTCTTCTTCCTGACCTGATTTGATTTGCACTTCCCCATCGTTTGATTTTGATCTCAGCAGATGATGTTCCAGAGGGCTATTTGACGTCGACGGGAGGTTTATGATAAGAAATAAGGTCGCCCGCTTGGAATCCTGTGTCATCATTATTTGTAGAATAAACAATATTTATCTACCCTTCTGCTCCGCAATATCGGATGGCAACCAACGTCCTTATCAACGTTTATCTATTTATTTATTTAAAATAATAATTTATTTATAGAAGAAAAACGAGTTTCAAGTGCTGCCGCTTGTTAATATTTTAAAATTTGAATCTCCAAACATTAAATTATCGGGTTTTCGAAATGATGTTTAAATTTCAAAAATTAAAAAGAAGCAGATTATATTTTAGTTGAAACTTCGTAAATACTTTTTTTAATTTAGATTCCAGAAACCACTATTTTGCTGGGCACAGTGGGACACTGTTTAGTTAGTTTATTTAGATATTATTTATTATTATTATAATTTAAAATTTATTTTTTTCAATTCGAGTATTTTAACTCGAGGACGGACAATAAAAAGGTAATCTGGCCAGTCCAGCTTGAAACTTTAAGGTTTCTGTTGTCTTTCAATTATTGTTCAGACTGGACATCATACAAGAAAAATAGAGGGACAATTCATCGAGTATAACCCTAAAAAGCATGAATCTCTTACTGTTTAAAAGTGTATTGCTCATGTTATGGGAATTCCAGTAGTTTTTTTTTATTTGTTTAATTTCAAAAAGGTTTTTTTAATTCATCTATAAGTTTTATTATATATTTTGTATAGATGAATTATATTTTTAAAATAAAAAATATTTATTGTTGTATATTATACTATATATTAAAAGAGCTTATGGCCTGGTTACTATATCATGTGAGATAAATTACTGTGGATTGTAATAATATTATTCAGTTTTCGGTTTGGTTCGGGTTGGTTTGAGTCAGTCGGTTTGCATTGTTTACTGATATTTAAATATTTTTTCACAATAATATACGCTGAAGAGCCTGTAGCTTAGTGGAAAGACGTCTTTTATAAGCAGGGGTTCGACCCCCTGCTTAGCGCGTCTGATACTTCAATTTTTTTCCCTCTTCCCTCTTAATTATTTTGATTTCGTTTTTTTGTTTTCATTTATATATATTTTTTCATTCTTCTTTCTTTGATGGTTTTTTATTAGTTTTATTTATTTACTTGGATGTCAAATTATTCTTTTTGCTTATATTTTTTTTTTCATTTTTTGTTTGTTTTTTTTGTTAAAATTATTGATCTTTTTTTTTTTTATTGAATTTTGTTTCCATTATTAGCGTAATAAGAATAATAAAAAAAATTTCTTGCTTCCTTTTTTTTAATGTTTTTTATTTTTTTTATCGGGGTAATTTAATAATTTTATATTTTTAGTAGTAATAGTAAAGATATTTTTAGATGTTAAAGTTTCAATGTTCCTGTTGTTATAATAGCATGTGCTGATGTATTTTATTATATCAAACCTTGCATGGATAGATGTTATATTTTATTTGATTTTTTTTATTTTTTTATTTGATTGAAATTGATAATATATTTGATTTTGTTTTTGGCCCTTGTGCTTTTGATTTTAATTTCTTTAATTTTGTATGGTTCTTAATTTGTTAATATTTTTGTCTATATATATGTGTGTGTGTGCGCGCGCGCGTGTGTGTGGGCGCCTTTAGTTTTGGTTTCTAATTTTTATTATTTTCTCTTTTGTTGAAATAATATTTTTTTCAAAAATTTTATTCTTAAATTTTAGTTTGTGTTTATGATCATTTTGAATTGATATTTCTTATTTGTTTTCCTTTGTTTTTTGTTTTGGTTTTTTTATTAGTTTTTATTGTATTTTCATGTCAAATGATTTTTTTAGCTAATAATTTTTATTTTTTTCATTTTTTTTTGCTTTTTTGTTAAAGTTTTTGGATTTTTTTATTCTTTTATTGAATTTATTTTTCCATTATTCACGCAATAATTGTAATAAAAAACTTCAAATTTTTTTTCTTGCTTCTTATTTTATAAATATTTTTTGAGTTTTTTTTACTCAGAATAATTTAATAATTTTTATTATTTTAGCAATAATAGTAATGATATTTTTAGATGTTAATTCTTCGATGTTGTTGTTATTATAATAAGATGTATTAATGTGTTTCATTATATCAAATCTAACATGTATATATATTATATTTTATTTTTAAACTAGTAAATTCTAATAATTATTTCAATCCCAATAATTATAAAAAATATTTGCTTAGCCCGCAATGTAGTACAGACAATTAACTAGACCACCACTAAAATCAAGCAATTAACTAGACCACCACTAAAATCAAATTGAATTTCTTATGAATTCCGTCATTGTCAAAATGGTAATACACATCATCAATGAAAAAAACACATTGACCAAAGGTTATTAAAGTAATAAAAGCAAACCAAATTAAATTACTGCAAAACGATGTCGTTTAGTCCCCCGAGGCATAACAATCAACTTGCTTCAAAGATTCCACACATTGACTTTGATTCTCTCTCCCCTTCTAATTTCTCATCAGCGCCACAACTGCTGCTAATGAGTCTGTTAAGAAGAGACAGAGAATATGGTTGAAGTAATAAAAGATTTGCAGAGAAGAATAATGGAGAGAAACAGAGAAGAATGATGGGTAAGTGAATGATTTCTAATTCATGACTTTATTTGCTTGTAATCGTTGCTATTTATACATGAACTGAGTTGGGTATATCTATACAAGATTCCAGTTGGTTATAACCAACTGTAACAGAATATAATCTTCAATTGTTATCTCACAGCTCAACAGAGTCTGCTTGTCCTATCTTAAATGAATTTAATTAAAAAAAATATATATAATATAAAATAATATAAAAACAGAAAATAATGTATATTTTCTTCAAATATTCATTTACCTAAAAGGTTTTGAGCTAAGAACTAATATAAATTCATCTTATTTAATAATTTAATTTAAATTAAACACTAATTGAATCTGAACAGTCTGTCTAAGATTTTCCTCTCTCCTTTCCTCCTCCACTCCTCAATCCAAAACATTCAAATCCCCATCTGGCTTTTCCTCTCTAAACCATTATCTGGAATGGGTCGCCGCCATAACGACTCGGAATCATCCCGTTTCATCTCCCTCTCCTTCCTCTTGGCGGGTTTTATTTCTTGTGCTTTAGTCTACACTGTTCTCTCCGTAGTTCTCAATTCTCATACAAATTCTGAAGGCTCAAACTTTGAGCCTTTGACATTGGCAGAGGAGAGTAATGATGGTGGGCGTTGTAGAGGGATTGAAAAGTTGGAGCTTTGGGGAGCTGCAGTGAAGTGGGGGTCAGATCACAAGTTCAATTCTTCTGAGGAGTGTTGCCAGGCTTGTTATTTCTAAATGCCAACGTTATATTTTGTTTTTTTTTATTAAAATAACTGAATGTGTTTGTCCACCTATGTGATCTTTTAATTAAATAAATTTTGTTTCAATGAAAATAATGTAACAAATATTATTGAGTAAATATCCTATTTCACTAGGTTAAATATCTTGATCTACACCTGTTTCTCATTTTTTCAAGACTTATTTTTAGAGATCACTAATTATTTTTTATATTTATTAGCACGTACAGTTTTTAATTTATTTGATTATATATACACGTAAAAAAAATTATTTAAACTTAAATTTCTTGAGCTATTTAAATAGGCTGAAAAATTTTGTGTATATAATTTTTAATAAAAATTATAAAAATCTAACTAGTGGTGGAGCGCAAGGCTGTTTGGGAGAGCTGTTGCGATAATTTTTTAAAGTGTTTTTCGTACTAAAACATATCAAAATGATTTTTTTTTATTTTTTAAAAATTATTTTTGATATCAACACATTAAAATAATTTAAAATAATAAAAAAAATTATTAAAAAAAAAAATTTGCTGCGGTGCAGAAACTACCCCAAACATCTTACTAATTGCTGCAACTTCCAATGTTGCAATATTCAACGGATGGATAGCAATCAAAGATTTCTAAACGCTACACCAGGAACATTACATCATATGATCACGTGACGGGGACTATTACAAGTGGACCTCAACTTGGGAGGTCCTTCAACCAACTGAAATATTGGACTAGGAAATCCACGTGGGCCAACACCACAGATAGTTGCCTGGTCCACGATTAAAGTTTTCGTATTTTAGAATATCATTAATGGACAAATTTTATATCACATTTGGTTCAAATTTTATTAAAATTTATTTTTTAATATAAGTTTCTTGATATGAGAAATTAACGTGATTTAAATAAATTATAACATAAATAAAGAATTTATCTCAAAAACTTCTTGGTTGGCATGTTTTGACGAAGCTTTTAGCCCTACAAAATTTAAGGGCAAATATTTATTACAGTAACAAAAAACACATCACTTTAAAGAGCTTCAACAGCTAAACATCATCATTTATTTCGATTTAAACAGGTATATGATTATTGTTATTATTCATACACGTTAGAGCTTTGATTTTTTTTTTTTTTGGTAATGTTAGAGCTTTGATTTGATAGCAATCATAGATTTGAATGAATATTTATTATTATATTCCTTTTTTATTTTGTATATTTATATATTTAAACTTGTGTGAACTATAAGTTTTCTTGAGTATTTTTATGTTTTGAATTCAAGATTATTCGAATACAAGTTTTATACAACTAATTATTTTTTTCCCTTTATTTCCATGCAAACTAATTTTCTGTACCTAAACACACCCCTGTCATGAAAGTGTTTAAATTTAATCATTTTAGAAGGTGTTTTAGAGTGTGATGTGACTAATAATATAAAAAAAAATATATATTTTAGATATTTTGTTAATATATGTGTGTGTGTATATATATATGCTCCACCTCAAAAATCTAATAAACCTGTGATTTATGAAAAACAACAAATTTTTGCTTTCCAATGTGTCTGGTGAAAGGAGAAAAGCTGGTGAGAAAGAATGAATATATATTAATATTTTAATATTAATATATATTTTTAATATAAAAATTAATTAAAATATAAATAATATTTACATAATATATATATATCACTATATAAAAAATATATTTTTAATTAAAATAATCTAAAAATTAATTAAAATATAAATAATGTTTACATAATATATGCATTTTAATATACAAAAAAATATTTTTTTAATATTAAAATAATTTAAAAATTAATTAAAATATAAATAATTTTTACATAATATATGTCTATTAATATAAAATATATATTTTTAAAGTAATTTCACAAGTTGAAAATAATATGAAAAACTTTGTAACCAAACACTTGATATTGTTTTTAATCAACCTCAAACTCAGTTATAATTTTAATCAAATACTTCAAATTTTATTTTAAGCCACAATTAAAACTATTTTTATAAAACTATTTTTTTTTAAATTCAATTATAAAAACAAAAATTACACCAAAGAAACTGATAGCATGGTCCTAAAGAGAAATGGCACGTTAAGGTATAGGTCTGCGTCTGCGCAGCAGGGAATGGCTCGTGGAGCTCGCTAACAAAGGGGACCGAGGGTCCTTGCCTTGCTGGTTGGCTCGCGTTTCTGTGATTGAAATGCACGCCACACTGTTTTCTGATTGTGAATTAAGAAGTGCCGTGGGCTTTGCAATCTGAAAGTTGACCGACATATGATGCAGAAAGGGGAAATGAAAGAAAGAACAGAGCTTTCTTTGAATGGTAAACAGTGCAAAACAGTAGCAAACTTTGTACATTTGTGCTCCCTTTCCCTAGGTTTTTTACTGGTTGTGGAGTGAACCGAAACCAGTTCAACCACCACTAACCATATTTTCTTAAGGAATATTAAACGATTGAAAAAAACAACATAACTTATGAATATCAGAATTTGAAGCTTATTGTTATAAAAAATAACGATATCTAATTCAATATTAAATGAGTATACAGAAAAGGAGAGAAAACTTTGATGATGCAACAAAATTTTTATTACAATACCGATACTATTATTAAAAAATATTAACAAAATGAATTCAACAATACCAAAAAATCTCACCAACATTAACCTCATTGAGTTACACTGCTGATAAAAAAAAATCATCCTCTGTTTTTGAATGACAAATGTGATCAATTTAATAATCATTGATGATCTTTATTGATATCATTTGATTTATCTTATTGAAGTGTAGTTCATCTTTATTTTTATTTATAAATATATCAAAATAATATTTTTGAAACATAATCGCAAAAGTCATTTAATGACGCCATAGTTTTTTTCATATAATATATAATGACATTATAAATAACTACGAATTATAAAAATTATTTTTTTTTATTAATAACATGAGTGTCAAATTGTTTAAATGTTTGGAGTGTAGTTGAGATTGCTTTTAAAGTGATTTTTATTAAAAAAAATATATTAAAATAATTTTTTTTATTTTTAAAAAATTATTGTTAACTCAGCACTTTAATATATATATATATATATATATATATATATATAAAACTTAAAATTCAATTTTTTTAAAATATTTTTTGATCGCAATATCAAACCCCCATAATCATTCTATTATATTATTCTTTCCAATCATGCTATTTCATAAATATTTTTTATTAACTCTTTCTAATTTTACCCCTGTCGATCTGTCTAGCGACATTTCTGGGATATCGAGCCCTGTAAAGAAGAAGAGAAAACGGAAAGGGAAAAGAAAGCAACGTGCAAGGAAAGAAATTGAAGACGAACGCATTCATACAGTTATTTTACGCTTTTTTTTTATTTTTGAGTTTGGAGAGGTTGTTTTTCAAAATATATTTTGTTAATTACTTTTTTATTCTTGATAAATTATTTTAAATATTAATACATCAAAATAATATAAATATATTTTAAAAGCTGTGAAAACCCGTTTAATCCCTGTTATATTTCGTTGCGGATAAAGAGTGACCTTCCTTGCGTACGAAAAATGGAACTGAGCTGTCTTGCTGACTCATACAGTAGTAGGACTACATTGGGAACTGAGTTTCTCTCTGTTTGCCAAATTTAATAATCTATAAACATGGGACTGTGATCCAAGAAAAAAAAACAGAGAAAATTGAGAAATAATTGTACTGTGAAGTCGATCGAGCTTCTGTATCTAGCATGCTTTCAAATTTATTGCCCATTTCGAAGGTGCAAAGGGACTGGTTTGCAGCAATAAACATAAAAGAAGAGCAGTGCTAGTAGGCAGGCGATCATTCAAGGTTCAAGAATCTCCGTCTGAAGATCTGGAGTACAATAATCGAACTAATTAGTACGCCATTGAATAAAAACACGACGCTTGCAGCAGAGAAGAGTGTTGTATATAAATATTGTATGCGTGCACGTTTTTTATATCATGATAGTCTTATGATTATAATTTAAAAAATTACTTTTAGTTTTCATTTTTTTTCTTGTAAAAATCGAAATAACAAAACAAAAGATTTCTCTGGGACGTACCCTTACTGTTTACTGGCATGTTCCAGTCCTGCTATTGTTGTAATTAATATGGTTAAAAATATTTTAAATTATTTTATTTTTTAATTAAAATTAAAATTATTTAATTATCTGAATCATTTTAATGTGATGATATTATTTTAAATATTTTTTTAAAAATAAAATATATTACTTTAATATATTTTAAAATAAAAAACATTTTAAAAAACAATAATAACTCCCCCGTTACTAAATACCAACAAAGTTTACTGGAGAAGATATTTGACACGAAGTTAATATATTTGGTTAGCCTAGAAGATATTTTTAACCAATGTTAATTTGACTTTATCCAGTATATTGTTGTGTGCTGTGCATGCATGCATAATTGATGTCTCATTTTTTTATTTGTTATCTAATTATTAGTTGGTTGAAAATTCAATTCCATGATATTTTTATTTTATTGTTTTTAAGATTAATTCAATTTGATGACTTAAATCACATATATAATTGGTTAGCTTATATTGCCTTGATTTTTTTCAAAAAGCAATCAAATGATATTTTTTTCAACTATAATCTATACGAGATTATCTTGTTTTTATGACTCAAGTTTATTAAGATTTCCTTTAGTCATTATTTAAAAGAATGATTTTTTTCCAGTTTTATTATTTAATATTAAATTGATTTGAAAAGTAATTTTATAATTTATCTTTATTCATTTTTTATCAAGTTGTCATGATCTCATGACCTGTGTCATGAATTTTACAAGTTAACAAATATTGATTTAAGTTAATCTAACATGTTGTTGTTAGCAAACACACACATATATATGAAATCTAATATATTATCATTTTAATATTTTTTAAAAAAATAATATTATTTAATTTTTATTGATGGTTGTTTTTTATACTATAATTTTTTCTAGCAATGCCAACTGTTATTACCTATTACCTAAAACAGTTCGGTTTCCTACTGTAGCGCTAGACTCATTGTTACTGTTCACTGGCAATTTGCTTCGCGCGTGCATGTGCTCCTTTTTTTTACATAGAGATGATTGTTATAGATTTTATGATGGAAATGATAAAGTAGGGGCTGTGGCCGAGTGGTTGTCCGCGCGCTGTCAACATCGGCGCTCACACAGCAAAACCAATTTGGTTTTTTTCTTTTATTATTTATTATTATTATCTACGTCCAAGGCGTGAGAGTAGCTGCCCCTTTCTTATTGTTAGTGAACCGATCCCTTTCTTATTCTTTGGAAAGCAACTGTCCAGACAGTTGCTTTCCCTTTTTTTTTTTCTTTTTTTTTTTCAATCTATTTTTTTATTATCTGGAAAGCAATTGTCTGGACAGTTGCTTTCCCTTTTTTTATTTTATTTCAATTATTATTCTTTTTTTAAAAAAAAACTATTGTGTTTTTATTTTTTTCATTCTTCAATTATGATTTTGAAAATGACTATCTAGAAAAGTTGATTTTCTTTTTTATTATTATTATACTTATTATTTTTTTTTAAACTAGGGTATCAATGACAGTTTATATGTACCATGACAAATCTCCGGATCCATTTTTTTCCACTTATAATTTTTTTTTTCCATTTTTTTATTTCCCGCTTATTTTTTTTCCAGTTACCGGGGTGTCCAAGTTAACTTATGCGCACCACAATTTTTTTTCTCATTACTGTTTAAAAAGGTGATTTCACCATGCACTTTTTTTTATAACCGTGCTTCTTCTTTTTTTAATAATAGTTTTCACTATTCAATACTGTTTGAAAAGGTGTTTTCTGTTTTTTAATTTTAACGGGGATTTTAATTTTTTTATACCGCAATATCCGCTGCAGCTTATGCGCACCGACTAATCTCTGAATTTATTTTTTTTATTATTATTATTTTCTCTATTTTTTATTACCACTTATACATTTTTTTTCATGACCGGGTGTCCGGGTTAACTTACACGCACCATGACTAATCTTCGTACCCATCTTTTTTCAACATGTTTTTTCTTTCTTTTTTTTCAATTACACATTTTTTTTCGTTTTTCTATAAACGGAATGTCCTGGTTAGCTTTTTTTAATTGGGTTTACTTTTTTGTGTTTTTTTAACCAAAGTATCCGTGACAACTTACGTGCACCACCACTAATCTTCGAATCCATTTTTTTAACATTTTTTTTAACTAATTTTCCCCCCACGTATATGTTTTTTTTTAATTATGATGCCTGGGACAACTTACACGCGCTATGAATAATCCCTAGACCCATCTTTTTGAATTTTTTTCTGTTTTTTTCCCACTTATAATTTTTTCTTTTATAAACAAGGTGTCCGGGTCAGTTTACGGTAACTACTACTATTATTTTATAAAATAGGTAAAGGAGATTGCAATTTCAAACAATAATAAACAATTATTTCAATTGCGGTTTTCGTTGTTCATTATCCTTTGAAAACAGAGTCATTTTTTTATATTTCTTACATAATTCTTATTTCTATCCATATATATACAAGCTCTTAGTTTTTGTTTCAATTTTTTTATTCCTCTCTTAGTAAGATTTTTTTAATTTTTAGATTTTAATCTGTGTTGGTAATCATTTCAAAAATAATATTTGTTATTATTTCTTTTTTTTTATTTTTCAAGTTAAATAATTTCTTTAAATATAATCATATTTTTTTAAATATTGTTAGGCATTGAATTTTCTAATTATTATAGATAAAACATTCAAAATAATAATAAAGATAATTTGTAAGTTTTATTTTTTTCTTTTAAATATGTTAGACTAATTATATATATATTGTTTTTTTGGAAAAAAAAATTTAATATCATTGTTCTGAAATACTTTTGATATAATATTATAAAAATAAAAAAAATTATGAAAATTTTTTCTCTAACAATAATTATTGTCTCTCCACTTTTTATTATTTCAACTGTTATTAAGGTTATTTTCTTTTATGTTTACATTTGAATTTTTGTTGGTAGTCATTTCAAAAATGATATTTTCTATTTTCTCAATTTTTTATTCTTCATTTCATTTTTTTTTAATCTAATAATATTTTTTTTTCCATTTATTTAGTTTTTTATTTTTTTTAATACTGTTAGGTGTTTAAATTTCTTATTATTATAGATAAGACATTCAAAATAATGATAATGATTATTTTTTTCTTATAAATATGTGAGATCTATTTATTATTATTCTAAAATATTTTTAATATAATAATATGAGCAATAAATTTTACAATCAATTTCTTACATATAAAAACATTATTTCTAATTGATTTTATCAAAAGAGTTTTAGTAGTAACAATATTCATGATTAACATGATATTAATAATAATAATAATAATAATATATTCTTTTTCTTACTTACTCTTTTGTTAATGTTTATAAGTGTTTTTTTTTTCGGGATAATTTGATAATTTTAATTGTTTTTGCAATAATAGCAATAGTCATTTTATATATAATATTACTGGGGATAAAAGACAACTCAAGAACAAAAAATAAACAGATTTACCTAGGTTATCTACAATTAAAAAACGATACAAGTCACTTTTATCTCGATTACGCTGTTCCTTTTAAACGGCGAACAAGTCATTATTATATGTTTTAATATTTATTGCATTTTATCGCCTAAAAATATATCAAAAGATAAAAAAAAATGACCTCGAATTTTTTGCATTAAAAAAATTAATATCAGCATTCTTATATAAATTTAATATAATAATATGATGAATAAATCTTATAAAATAAAATAAAAATTGGCTTTGAATTTTAATTTTGTGCTCTTTTGTTAAATTTTATTTCTTAAAAGAAATCATAAAAATTGGATTTTTAATATTTAAGATCTAATATTACCCGGAAAAAAATACAACTCAATAAAATAAAAGGTAAACAAATTTTCCTATATTATCTACAATTAAAAAATATATGAGGCACTTTCCGTTTCAACTACACTATTCTTTTTTGACGGCAAAT
Organism: Salix dunnii; assembly: GCA_015731905.1. Lineage (NCBI taxonomy): Eukaryota > Viridiplantae > Streptophyta > Magnoliopsida > Malpighiales > Salicaceae > Salix > Salix dunnii. The sequence goes on along the minus strand of CM027660.1, from coordinate 8,738,236 downwards.
AAGTAATTATAGCATGCAAAAAAATTATATGTATTTTTTGAAAATTAACATAATAGTAATAATAATAATAATGATAATGATAATAATAATAATAATAATATATTCTTTTTCTTACTTACTCTTTTGTTAATGTTTATGAGTGTTTTTTCCTTCGGGATAATTTGATAATTTTAATTGTTTTTGCAATAATAGCAATAGTCATTTTATATCTAATATTACTGGGGATAAAAAACAACTCAAGAACAAAAAATAAATAAATTTACCTAGGTTATCTACAATTAAAAAATGATACAAGTCACTTTTGTCTCAATTATACTGTTCCTTTTAAACGGCAAACAAGTCATTATTATATGTTTTAATATTTATTGCATATTATCTCCTAAAAGTATATAAAGAGATAAAAAAAATGACCTCGGATGTTTTGCATTAAAAAAAATTAATATCAGCATTCTTAAATAAATTTAATATAATAATATGATAAAGAAATATTATATATATAAAAAAATTGGCTTTGAATTTTAATTTTGTGCTCTTTTGTTCAAGTTTATTTCTTAAAAAAAATCAAAAAATTAGATTTTTAATATTTAAGATCTAATATTACCCGTGAAAAAATACAACTCAAAAAAACAAAAGGTAAACAAATTTGCCTAGATTATCTACAATTAAAATATATATGAGGCACTTTTCGTTTCAACTACACTATTCTTTTTTGACGGCAAATAAGTAATTATAACACGCAAAAAAATTATATTTATTTTTTAAAAAAAATTGTAATATTTTTATTTATAATGTGTAAGATCTAATATTATCGGGGAAAAAATACAACTAATATTTTTTTTTACAAATTTACTTAGGTTTTCTACAATTAAAAGATATAAAAATCACTTCCCATTTCGATCACACTATATAGTATGTGAGGCTAAGTATATGTGTTTAATATTTATTTAATAGTCTCGCCTAAAAATACATGGAGAGAGAAAATAAATGACCTACAATTTCTTGAGAAAAAAATTAATATCGGTATTCTTAAATATTTTTAATATAATAATATGATGAATAAATCTTATAAAAAAAAACTTTCTCTTTGAAGCTAAATTTATATTTTAGACTCTTTTTTTTTCCTTTTCAGAAACTGTGACCTTTTTTCCACATGTATTTTTTATTTTTTAGTGTCCAAGTCAGTTGTTCTTTTTTTACCGAGTTTTTTTTTTGTTTTTTTTTTACCAAAGTATCCGTGACAACAGATTTCTAATAAATCATTTAACCTTTTTAGCAAATTTTCTAACAAATTTTATCAAAAGTTTTTTAGCAATAGCAATATTCAATCACATTTTGGTTGAAAAAAACCATTTTTAACAGATTTTATCAATTACAATTATACTAATTAAATATTAAATTAATAAAATACAATATTTATAAAATCAATCAATTTTCTATACAGATAAAAAAACCCAGCGAAGCGGGCAAATCAGCTCGTACTCACTAAAAGGGTTGTTTTACTTGAAAGAACATAGGTTCAAATAGACCATATTTCATTTTAAGAAAAATCTAATCCTTCTAGCTGTGATAAATAATTGTTAATCCAACTTAGGTATTTTTTTGTTTGGTTTGGGAGGAAAAGCTCAAACTATTAAATGTTTGTTTGAAAATATGGTCAAAGTTGATATTGAAAGTGAATTTTATTCAAAAATATATTAAAATAATATTTTATTTAATTTTTAAAAATTATTTTTGATATTAGCAAATGAAAATGATATAAAAACACCAAATTTTTAATTTAAAATAAAAACAATGTTTTTTTTTTAAAAAATATTTCTGAAAGACAATGTCAAATACATTCTAAATTGAATTGCATGTAATTGCAAGTGTTTTTGAGGTATTCTTGAATTAATTTGTAGTTGATCAAATATTCTTCTATTATTTATCATGTAAGAGAGATATTTTTTATCAACATGAGTATCTATATCAATTTATATATATTTTGATTAATTTTATAAATTATAAAATTAATAATTATATAATTTTTTAATAATTATTATATTAATAATCATAAAATTCAATACTAACAACACAAAGAAAACTAACTCCTTCATTATAAAATTGTATCAATGGACCACATGGTAAAAAAAGAGAGGTTATTTTCAAGTGTCGTGTCGTGGACACAACAATTCTGCTCGCGCCAATTTCACCCCTCCCTCGGACAAGGTGTGCGCAGTGTGGTTTGGCCTTAGCCGTAAACTTCTGTTCGTGGAGTGCCTGGTTTGATTCTCCATCGTCACATCAACATGCTTATTCAGTTATTCTTCAAGGCTTGTCATTTTTATTCCTTTTCTTTCGAGATAACTGATATATCTCATTCTAATTCAAAAAAATAAAAAAAAATAAAAAAAAATTATTTTGTTTAGAATCATGGCTAGTTCTGAAATTTTTGCTTTAATTCTGTCTTCAACATTCTGATTTTATCCAGACTAGATAATTTTTTTAAATAATAAATAATTTATATTATTAATTATATCTTTTAATTCGATCGATAAATTAAAATGAAATTTTACAAGGAATTTTTTGATATATCTTATATTAAAATTTTAGAGCAATAAAAAAATGTAATAACTTTGTAAAATCGATTATAACATTTTTATAATATTATCCAGATCCATAATTTTATTTAAAAAAATTATTTTATTGTGTTTTTTTTATATTATATTTTTCTCAATTTCATTACTTAACTGCAAGTTTATTACAAATTGAACTTTTATAATTTATTTTGATTTGTTTTATTTAAAATTATTATGATCTTATAACACATGTCATACATTTGAAACATTAACTTAAGTTAATCCGAGCTAATCTAATATGTTATTGTTTAATATTATTTGAAGATGTCAACTTGATTTTTTTAATTAAATTATATTTTTATTATTTTTTCATGTCATGTCAAAACTAAAACATTATATTCAAATTAAAAATAAAAATAAAATACCAATCAAAATAAAATCTACAACCTTGTCTCCTTCCTCTTTTTCATTTTTAAGAAGCACCGTGGATTCTCAGGATATTTTTCAAGAGCACCACTACATAATATCTTTATAGACTAATTTGATTTTGAGCAAGCCCTTTAGAATAAAGAACTGTCATTGACCAAGCAAGATGACTCATCGACTGATATGATGTGGTGCTATGAGTTTCATGTCTATCATATGACTAAAGGATGCGAGCCATATATCTGCGATAAATTACTTTTATTTTCATTGGTATTTATTGTAAATTGCTATGCATAGAATAGTGAGACAAACAAAAATGTATACTATATGTTAAAATTATCAGTACCTAAAAAATATATAAATGTGAGCGAAAAAATCACAAAAAATAAATAAAATTGGACAGATAATCCAAAAGGTGGCTAGTTGCCCGGGCCAAGTGACCTCAATTTTTCATGGGTTATTTCTGCCCCGTCACAAACCATAACACAAAATAAAAATTTAGATAAAGAGAAAAACAGAAGATTATAAAACAAAAATAATAACGAGGAGTGTCGTGGGCCGGTAGCGTGATGGTTGAATATCATTAATATGCAATGGTCCCTAACCATTGTCCCTTGTTTTATTTTTTTATCTGCTAAACAACATTAATAATTGAAGGTTTAAAATTAAGAAATCGACATTTAATCCATTTTTATATGAAACCAGGGGAGTGAGACATAAAAGTGAAGGGTTATTTTAGTCTTGGCATGAAGAGATCGCCCAGACAGCAAACAGGGCCCGATAGATTTTCAAGCGGTGGGTCCAGAAAAAGCAATGTACGGGTGTCATCGAGTAAGTCTGTTGCGTGGCCCATATCATTAACAAAAACCTTAAAGGCGACACTGAAAAACCGCAGGATGTGAGGAAATGTACCCTTCATTCTAATAATGTTTTTTTTTTTTTAATGATGATTTTTGAAGAATTGGTTTCACAATTTTTTTCTTCTTAATATTTTTTAAGTGGATGCGTAGCACTATATTTCAAGATTTTTGTTGAAAATATTTAAATATTTTTTGTTTCAAATAAATTTTTTAGGTATTTTTATACCATTTTATTATGATAATGTCAAAGATCATATTTTAAAAATAATAATATTATTTTGATGTATTTTTTAATTAAAAATAATTTTAAAATTAACCACAATTACACTTTAAAACAGACTCTAAAACTGCCATAGTATATGATTGGTTCTGGTAATTTGTTTTTCATGATTGTACATGTTAATCTACAATGGTGAGAGAATGTAATGTTGCTTGATTTTAAATAAATTAAATTTTTATTAATTTTAAATAATTAAAGCTTCATGAACCGGATCTTGAGCTTAAAAAAAAATCAATCTTTTTTTTTTCTTGCAGGCATTAAAGACTAATTTGCACGACCAGAGAAGATTCATGCCCTTTTTTAATTTTGATTTTTTTTAAATGATCCCTTCACATTAGATTTATTTAAGATTCTATTGTTTTGATTGCTTGAGTACGAGGATCTCGAGCGTTGATGAAAATTTGTGGAGCTAGGTGGATGCTTAATTTAAGAAAATAAAATAAGTGTTAGCTTTTATTATAAAATTTAAATGTTCAGGGATTAAATATAAAACTAAAATAAATATGGAAAGTAGGTTAAACGAATAGGAAAAATCGGTTGATGCATCCAACATTTTCTGATGGTTAAACGTTGGTTTTGCAGTGACATTGAAAGCTCTACCACATGCTTTATTTATTTATTTATTTATTTATAACCAGAATATTTGAATCAGTTTATACAACTGAACAAATAAGATAACAGATATGGGGGTTGAACTCTGAGGCTTGAACTCTGATAAAGAAAATAAATACATTTAATCGCTACTCCAAAACACCACCTGCGCCATGCTCTTATTGGTCAGACGAGTGTCGGCTGAGGCGAAATGTTAAAGCTATCGCAACCTTTTCTCTTCTTAACCCATTTTGCCATCTTTTGTCATCGAGATTTGTGATGACTAGTCAAAATTAAAAGTTGTTTGATATTATTTTATTAAATTTGATTATAGTTATTTTAACTGTTATTTGTTTTTTTTTAGATTTTTTTATTTTTATACTTTAATTTTTTTATTTTTTATATTAATTGATCTTGTTCTTTTGATTTCTCCATGTTTTGTTTTGGATTCTTATGATTTTTTTAGTTTCATTATTTAGTATTAAGTTGATCGTGAATTTAACTCTGTTTTTTTTAGATTTTCTTTCCATGAAATGAGTCTCGCCTCAAGAACTAGATCACGGGTTTGGAAGAATAATTATTTTAAAATATAATATATTTTTTGAAACAATAATTACCATATCTCTCAATATTATTTGGGAATGTGATTAAATCATATTATTAAATTATTAAAACTTATTGAATTTATTGTATATTTGAAAAGGCTGTTGAAACTATATTTCTCGAAATTCTAAATTGTTTCTTTAACATTATTTTTATATATATTTTTATATCATGAAAATTTATAAATTTATAAAATATTATTTAAACAATAAATATCACATATTTAAGTATCATGAGAGTGTGGATGAGGTTATTTTTAAGAATGTTTTATATTAATGTATTAAAATGTTTTTTTAATTATTTTTTAAAAGAAAATATTTAAAAATATAAAATAAAAATTAAAAACAATGTTTTTATTAAATTTCATAAAAAAAAAAAAATCTTCAATACGCAATGAAAGAATTAAATATCCTTTGGGTCAAATCAATAACCCAAATTTTGATATTTTTTTACCTTTTTAAAAACACCAGCATTATTTGTTCCCATCGAAAAACATTTAACTATCTCTCGCGACATAGCATAATACGGAAAACAAATCTAGTTGAAGTCCAAGACGATAGACACTAGACAATAGATAAAGACCCACCGACCTGCTCGAGACCCACTAGTAAAACACAACCTTTGGATCACTGGTCAGTCCCCTCCCTTTTGCTCTTTCCTTGCTTCACATCGAAAGAGGGAGAGAGAGATGGCACCAGCTAGCTGCTCTGTTCTCTCTGCCTTGTTCATCTCTCTCGCTTCTTCTTGGAAGAAGATGGCATCGTGGAATAATTCTGAAACAAGTGAGCAAAAACAATATCAACAAAACCCTACATTTCTTTATGATGGTCTTTACTGTTCCGAAGAGAATTGGGAGAAAGAAGTTAGCGTGGGCTATTTTCATGATGAAGTAAAAGGAGAGAGTTTTTATAGCATTGATAGCAACAACCGAATCTCTTTTCCAGTCTTCGCTGAACAGGACTTAAGCTGGGAAGAGGAGGAACTTTCCTCTTTGTTTGCCAAGGAGGAGCAAAATCAGCTGTACAAAATTTTAGAAATCAACCCATCTTTAGCCAGGGCTCGCAGTGAGGCAGTAGAGTGGATTCTAAAGGTCAATGTACACTACGCTTTCACTGCTGTAACTGCCATTTTGGCAGTGAACTATCTTGATAGGTTTTTACTTGGTGTCCACCTTGAGAAAGATAAGCCATGGATGGCCCAACTCGCAGCTGTGGCTTGTCTCTCACTTGCTGCCAAAGTGGAGGAGACCCAAGTGCCACTTTTATTGGATTTTCAGGTGGATGCGTGCATTTGGTTTGATATAAACTTATTGTCTCTTTTGTTAAATGCTTGTGATCAATATGCTTGCTCGATTTGCTCATAAATGTGTGATGTTTGGCTTGTTTAGGTGGAGGACAGTAATTACGTGTTTGAGGCCAAAACTATCCAGAGAATGGAGATCCTGGTTCTGTCTACTCTTAAATGGAAGATGAACCCAGTAACCGCGATATCATTTCTTGACCACATCACTAGAAGACTTGGCCTAAGGGACTATCTTTGTTTGGAGTTTCTCAAGAGGTGTGAGCTCATACTACTCTCTGTCGCGCCAGGCAAGTTGTCAAAATCTTTCCTTTACCTCATCGATGGATAAGGCTTCTATCGTTTAATCTCTCTCAATTTTTTACTTACGTCATGTTTCTTGAAAACATGCAGATTCCAGGTCTATGCCTTATCTCCCTTCAGTAATGGCTACTGCCATAATGCTATATATTATTGATGGTGTAGAGCCCAGTCTTGCAGCAGAATACCAAAGCCAGCTTTTGGGTATTCTTGGGATCGATAAAGTTAGTAGCTTTAGGGCAAGTCCTACGCAGGAGCTATATCAAGAGCCAAAGCTAAAAATTTATTCTTTTGGCTTTTTGTGTTAATTTTTTCATCTCCAACGCAGGAGACATTTGAAGAGCCAAAATAGCTATTTTCATAATCGGTAGCCATTTCTACATGTATCAATCAAAGAGCCAAAAAATAAAATAATATTTAAAAATCAGAGACACGAGCTTAAGTTCTTTCACGAACTTTCTCTTTTTTATTTCATAAATTAAAAATAAAATTGCAGAAATTAAAAGATTAAATAGAAATTGAGAGATCTAGAATTAACAAAGAAAAAATAAAAAAGGATATGAGTTGCCGCTGTTATTGAGAAGAGATGTAGACAATTTGTTTTGTGATTTGCTGAAGAGGGAGAAAAAGGGAGACTGAATTTTCAAGGGAGTGCCTGGGGCTGTTGTGTTTGGTTTTGGTGGGGGGAGAGGGGCGTAGAAGATGAAGATGGGAATGAGTAAGAATGGGTAGGGTTTTAAATGGGTGGGGTGGGGGTGGGGGTGGGGGTGGGGTTAAATATAATTAAAAATAATATAATTATAATCGGGTGGGGTGGGGTGGGGGTGGGGGTGGGTTAAAATTAATATAATTAAAATATAATTATATTGTATAATTATGCTATTATTTTAAATTTATTTTTTAATTTTAATATAATTAAAATAATAATAATTTTATTGGTAGAGAGTTTTTTTAAAAATAACTATTTAATTATATAGTTTATTCCTATTAATTAATTAATTGCATAATTAAACTACATATAAAATAATTGCACTATATTTAAATAATATAAAAAAAATAGCTCTCTAAAATGGCTTTTACCATTGGAGCACACATCAATAAAAAAGCCATATACACACTATTCAAAGAGCCATTTTAAGAATTTGGCTCTTAAAAATGGCTTTTACCATTGGACTTGCCCTTATCCTTGACTCCATTATTTTCTGTTCACATTGAATAAGAAAATGCATTTTTTATGCACTTTGTACTGAATCTTGATTATGTCAAACAGGGCACGCTAGAGGACTGTAGCAAGCTCGTAATGGAATTGGCTCCCAGAGACCATTTTAAGTTTTCAAGCAAACGCAAGTATAGTTCAATTCCTGGCAGTCCAAACGGGGTGTTTGATGTGTCTTTTAGCTCAGACAGCACCGATGATTCATGGTCTGTGGTGTCATCGGTGTCTTCATCACCAGAACCTCTGTCGAAGAAGACCAGGGCACTGCTGAGTCTAAACGATGCAAATACAGATTTTCTCAGCCTTCCTCGCTAGTGCCTTACGATTCCTCATTTTCCCTAATGGACTCTCATTTGTTCGACTAATAATTGTTCTGCCTTTTCTATGTTTGAGTTAGCTTAACTATCATCTCTGCTTTTCCATCCCAGGCCGGTGCATAGAGCGGAGAAATATGATTTGATTTCTGGGATTTGGAAACAGAGATAGTTGGCATCTTATCCTGAAATGAACAGGAAAAAACAAAAACAAAACAGAGACGAGGAGGAAGAGTTCTTGTAGTCATATGACCTCTTCCACCTCAGTTCATCAGGTCAATAGGTCCTTCAATTTTCTCAAATTCTATAGATAAAATATCTCATAGCGTGCACCTTATTCATTAATTAGCCAATTATTATAATGATAGGTAAATCTAAAACGTGTTGGTAATTTATTGCGCAAAATGTACCTTTGATCCTTTCATATGCCACGATTCATGTTTTCTTTTATAGGCCAATTGGGATTAAAAGTTAAAGAATCAAAATAAAATATTGAAAAAATGAGAAACTTTAATAAATTATGGGTGAAATGTATACTGTAGTTCTTAGACCCTTTAAATTATAAATATTGAGTTCTTTTAATTTTAAAAATTTAAGGGTAGAATCAATTTTGATTTTAAATTTTATTTTATTTTCTGGTCTATGATTTGAGAGGTGGAAGAAATTTGATGGAATTCGAAAGAATTTATGTTGGAATCAATTTTAATTATAAAAATAGTTGATATTAATGTTAAATTATTTCATTTTATTGAAACGTTTATATTAGGTATTTTTACCATGAAACTATCTAGAAAAAAACAAATTCATGCTTGGTATTTTTGTTTTGAATTTTTTAAAATCATGAATGAGTTTATCCGATGACTTAATGTTTTGTCAAAAACATCAGGACAGCAAACATGCCATTAGCTCCATTTAAAAAAAACAAAAATTAAAGACTAAGTGGCGTGTTCTTTTTAGATGGCCAAACGCTTATTGTTTTTTAAGAATCAATATATATTTTTTGTATTTTTGTTAAAATATTTTTTAAATTTATATTTAAATTAGTAACACTTCTCTCTTTTATTTTATTATTTAACCTATTTTAAATATCAATTAGTTATTTTATAAAAATTTAATTTTTAAGGGGTTATTCTAATTCATCTATAGTTTTTTTTATATATATTTTATATAAATGAAATTTATTTTTAAAAATAAAAATTTTTTATTTTCTAACAATCATTTTTATATTTTATTTTATTCAATCAATTTTATGTTTATATAATTTTATTATAAAATGATAAAATAAAATAAAATTATTTTTTTACAAATAAATTTATTAAATACAATCATATAAAAAATAAACTGAGCTGGAGGCTAAATATTTCAGTCTATATGTGCCTCTTAGTTTTTCAATTTTCATATTTAATTATTATTAACAACTTTTTATTTATTTATTAACAAAAATAATTTTTAATCTATTTGATTGATAAATACATGATATTTTTAATTTCCAATTATAACTTCTTTATATAGAAAAACATGTTCATTTTGTTTTAGAAAAAGAAAAACTCAATCTCGAGCAAAAAGCTAGTTTCATCTGTAGTATGTACTATGTAGTGCATGTAGTGTTCGATAGTTATATTAAGATTGTATTTATATTAAGATTGTATTTAAAAGTGTTTTTTTATTTAGAAATGTATTAAAATAATATATATTTTTTATTTTTTAAAGTTATTAGTGCATGAAATTAATTTAATAACAATAAATTTTTTATTTTAAATTAAAACTAAAAATTAAAAAAATCATTTAAAAAAATATACTGAAAACATAATAACTAAAAAGAAGTTATTTCTGTACTGTCATCACCTGTTAGATAAGAGAGAAACAAGAGTTGTAAGTGGAGTCTTGATCAAGCGGTGAAAATAATTTGTTTTCTATATATTAGGATTAAAGTCTTATCATATATATTTGTTATTTCATAGTAATTTATCTGTTAACTGAGCTTATAAGATAAGATATTCAAAAGAATCTAAAAATAAATTGAGTTACGTGAAAATTGATACAAATATCAGGTTATAAAAAAAAAAAAAAAGAGTTACCGAGGGAAGATGAACGCCACCGAACAGGGGGGGGATGGAAAATTGAAGCTATACAGAAGGGATTTTGTTGCGTGTGAAGATCGGAACATGTTGTCGGCCACTGGCAATACCAAGGATTTTATTTTATTTTATTTTTGTAATTAATGGTCATATTTTGGGATTTAACCTCCCTGGAAGAGCTCCTTTTTTCAATGACCAGTGTTGGGTATGTTACCTACTAATAGACCAGACCGATAAGGCCTGAGAGAAGTACTGGCCAATCTTGCAGCAGCTGTAGCTCACCTCCCGTTCTTTTTACTAGCACCTTCTCCTTTGCCTCTACCTCTACCTCTACACTTGCTCCTACCAGTTGTGCTGCTGATGCACGCAAACACATAGCTCTTATTTTCAAAAGATTTTTTTAAAAAAATTTGCCTTTTATTTGAAATTATTTTTATTGGTATTTTTAATAGATCTAATATAGTAGTGATAAAATTAAATTTTTAAAAACAAAAAAACATTATTTAAAAATAATTGTAAATAACAATTACTTAAAAACACAATCACTATTATAATATAAAAAAAATCCTAATAATGATACATCTATTTTTAATAATCTTTTTAATTTGTTGCTATATAAAATAATGACATCTATTTTTCTTGAGTACCAACCAGGAGAGATAAGAGAGTACAAAGAGAAACAATATATGTATCGATATTGAAGTTCTAATAATAACATTATTAATATTAACAAAAATCTTGATAGAATAAATTAAAATTTACCAAAAAAAATTATTGATAGTGGCCTTAGAGGTCATATCTAAAAACAAGTGAGTCACTTATGATTTATGATTGGAAAATGTACAGAAAATGTGACACTCCTAGTATCATCATTGATAATATTCATTGATGTTTTTAGATTAGTTTTATCAAGATTTTTTTATGATATTCATAATATTGTAATCAGAATTTTAGTATGTCTCCAAAATTTCTTTTCTCTCTCTATCTCTCTCAATATGCATCCCACGTTATAATTTTTTAGATGTCATTATTTTGAATAAGAATAAGTTATGAATGTTGTGTTTCACACTCGCAACATATATGATTTATGTTGGTTCATTTTATTTTTTACAATTGTATTATCTCGTCGATATTTCTTTTAAAATAGCCAACTATTTTAAAATAATAATAATAATTGCTTCCCTTGTAGTTTAAGGTTCGAGCAATGTGATTGCTAATATGATGATTACTGGAAGGTTACATGATCGTTAACTTCAAGACCTATAAAATTAGTTGAGTTAAAAAAAAAGGCACAAAATGATGCATTTAAAGCTTTTGTTCTCAGACAATTATGCACGCAGTTACTATTCACGTGAACAGTAACATGGTTGACTGTGATGAGAGGGTCAACGGTCAGTACCGACAGGTAAAGGAGCCCGAGATTGTACTTCCTGTGGTGGCGGTGCTGAAAATAGTGTTGTGTGGTGGCCAGTAGAAACTCTAGAAGGTTGCAGCACCAGCTGCTGCCGTTAGTGTTGCTGACGCTGGGGCTTGCTACCATGCCTCTAGTGTTGCTGGAGAGAGGATAAGAGGAGTTGTTGTGATTGTGGAGGAGAGAGGGGGGCAGTGGCTGTGGTTGTAGAGGAGTGAGAGGGCACAACCACGACTGTGTATAGAGAAAGACCGTCGGCGATGGTAAAGAGGAAGACAACAATGAACACGATAGTTGGTTGAATTTAGACATGCATGAACACGATGTCCCATTACGTTCAGACATGCATGAACTTGGAACTGAATAATTACTGAAGCTGCAATTGAACCCCCATTCGATGGTGCTGAAACTGAGGTTGAAGGTTGGTTATTTATTGGTGGCTCTATAGCAGGAGACAGTGAGTTGCTGGAGCCAACTCTGGAACGAAGGATGGAGGGTTAGCTGCATAAACATTTGCCACAAAATAAATAAAAAAACATTTAAGCTATCATGAAAATAAATAGGGAAAACATTAGCTCGTGTTCATGTCTGTGTTTGTTTTGAAAATCATCGAAAAGATTCTTTTCAAAATGAAGTGAAACCACAGTTATTTAAGTGGAACCTACATAAAAAATCTAGGGTTCCATTTGGTATTATTATGTTTGGTCCCGCGACGAGCTTCAACCACAGGCCAGCCAAACACCTACTTTAATGATCCACTCTTGAGAAAAAAGAAGCCAGAAGAATCCCCAATCTAACGGGGAAAAGTCAATGGAGGAGAAGAACTAACTACTACCCTCTAATAAGGATATAACTGTATTATTTCTAACATGCAGAAACCCCAAGTACATATACGTATTTGATGTACATGAACTGTACAACGCTGGAAGCTTGAGTACTGTTTAGATTCTCGAGGCGATTGAATCGGCAAGTGCAATGTGTTTCACTTGTCTTCAAATCGTTTTTCCCAGAATAAAGAACGGCAAGCAGTCTCATCAGAACAGAACTCCAGGAATAAAGAATTTTGATGCAAGTCATCACCTTTCAGTCAACAAGACTTGCATGTGCTTTCTACCGCTTTAAACTAAAGGGAATAATAATGAATTGGCATTATTCTCGATCTTAATTAACACAACTCTCTAGATTTTTTACTGAGTTGCTTAGCCAGCTAGCTACTAAACACACTAAATTATTGAACCCAAATCTTTTAATCTACCGTGAATGTAGGAGATACCATCTAGTCTATTAGCCATTCTCGGTCTTCTTGAACATGCAAAGGACAGGTGTAGTTTTCGTAAATGGCAGTGGTTGGAAAAACTTGCCTTGAGTTAAAGCAGGTCACACTCGCATGTTTCTCCATGCTTGTCTTTTTGCATGTTCTAATCTTTTCGGAGGATTTATCATTGAGATGGGGTACATTTGAAGCTGAAGTACGTTTTCTCCAACAATAAATTATTGAAATTAATGGCCACGCACGTAGTTTTTTTTTTTTTTTAACTAGGCAGCCAACTTGGGGTCTGCAGAGGGAAGGGGGGCTAAGAAAAAGAAGAGCATAAAAGAAAGTACTGAGAGCAGGTCGCATAAACCATATAAAGAAGCCATGGGGGAAGATTCAAAGGGGATTTAGATGCAATTAGATCCAATAAAAACTCAAGAACTGAGAGGGGAAAAGTTGAAAAGCAGGGGAATGTTGAATCTGGGGACAAAATCTTTTGATTTTGCTAGTGATGACTTTGTTGCTGCTTTGGTATTTGCTTTTGATAGTTAGAAGCGATGGACAGCGGGAAAAGGAAAAGGAGGACAGAGACAATGATAAGATATGGATTAATGGTCATAAAATAGAGAGTTGATGTTTGGTTCCAGTGAATCTTCTCTTTTCTTTCTTTTATGGACACCATTTTTCAACTTCTCAATGCTTTTAGCCACACCCTTTTGACCCGGTGAGCATTGATATATATATAATAAAAAAAAAGACAGACACAGCAGCATAATTTGGTGCAGCTTGCATCTACACTTTCAGTCCATCCTAACCAGCCACCCCATCTCGTCGAAAAAGTCATCACCCATCAGCCCCCACATCAAATAGATCGAAGCTATTCACAAAAATATGGACATTTGTCTGCTCATGCATTTCTCTTTGACATTCGATGCTCTTGCATTAACCTTTTAATTAATTTGATTAGTTGATTTGCCTGTGCAGCATTGCATAATCCTCTAGCTTGTCACATTCAGCTTTTTTATTGTATCGTTGTCTGTTTAGATCCATTGACAGTCGATACCCGAACTGTTGTAAAAATTATAATAAACATTTTAAAAGATTATCTTATATTAGTAAAACATAAAAAACCTATTGAATGCAAACAGTATATATAGGATTTACTATATTATATTGAAAAAAATACTTTTATTAGGTGTTTATATATTAAAACTTGAGATGAGATAGTAATCAACAAAGAAAGTAGAGTGAGCTAGCGCATTTAAAGATGAGTCGAGTAAGAGAAAATCCTCTGATTCACTCCCTGCGTGCGAGCCAACATCTATATTCTCTGAATTCTTTTTGTTGTTTTGTTAAAATATTTTGATGACCCTTAAAATGAAAGCATTAAAGTTGTAACAATTGAAAATTATTTCTAAGTGTTACAAATTTCAAAGCAATTTCAGTCTTGTTTTCCATAGTTATTGTAAACATATATTATATAACAACTATAATTTACATTATTATAACAGCTATAATTTTAAATTATTGTAACAACTACTTTAATTTCATAAATTAAATAAGATTGTTACATTATAGTAGCCTATAAATACTATGTAGATTTTTCAAACATTAAAAAATACTTCTCTTCTTCTTCTCATTTGCTAGACTCCTCTTATTTCTAAGCTGTTTTTATAACCCTTTCTCTGTTTGAAGAAGAACTTTTTGAATCCTGAAGGATAACTTATTGTTGAGAAAATATCCTTGAGAACAATACACAAGCACGCCTCAAGTTTTTTGTTTCCGTTTCCTTGTATTTCATTATTTACACAACACAACCCTGTATAAATAATGATAAGCTTGATTATTTTTTTAAAAATAAAATAAATTGTTTTAAAATTGTTTTGGTGTTCCAATTTTAAAAATAAAATTTAAAAATATTAATATATTTATAAATAAAAAAATATTTTAAAAATATAACTATTGTCATAAAAGTAAACAAGCTCAATATCTTTGATTTTTGGTTTAGTTTTTAGCTTTTCAATTGAAATGATATGTATTGGTTTTGAAATATTTTGGTATACTATTTTAGGGCTTTATTGTTGTATATATATATGATTTAATAAATATAATTTTAATTTAGATCTAACTAGATTGAAATTGTGCAATTTAAAATTCAATCACGGATAGAAAAAGAGTTCAACAAATATAACTCGATGGAGTTGACAGATCAACGAATAACATAAACAACTATTAAAAATTTAATTTTATTAAAAAATCAGGATTGAATATTTTTTTAAAAAATTCAGACGGTAATATATTAAATTGACTCAGGTCAACTTAAGTTAACCTCACAAATATATGATATAATTCATGAGACTATAATAACCCTAAATAAATCCAATCAAAATAAATTATGAAAGTTAATTTCTGATAAACTCATTGTAAAATAATAAAATTAAAAAATATATAATAAAATAAAACAATAAATGACTTTTTTAGATAAAATTATGAGAATGACAAGATATTTCTATTATATTGATATAAAAACATGATTAGTTGGGTAAATATAACCTCTTTTATGATGGCTCATTTGATTAAGTGGCCGTTTGGTATTATAGTTTAAACAACGTTTGAAAAAAAAACTACTAAAATGTTGTTTAGTTATTTACAAAAGTAGCAACATATTTTTATTGGGCCCACCACCGGTTCATGAAAGGCAGCTAGTAGCTGCTTTTCTTTACTTTTCATCCGCAATAAAAAAATACCACAAAAATTATTGTTGGAATTTAATTTCAAATCAACCCTCGTTTCTTCTCCTTCACACACCACAGGCGCAGACAAGCAAAACCCAAACATGCATGCTGTGCAACACTTATTTCTTCTCATTCACATACCACAGGCACAGGCAAGCAAGGGGGCACAAAACCCAAACATACTCACTGTCCAGCATGGTTTTGGCATCAAAAGGCACAGACAAATAGAGAGGGGGGGAGTCTGCAGCCCTGCTAGAAAGGGAGAGGGGGGTAAGGCTGATGGAAAGGGAATTTACAAGTCTTATTGTTAGATAGTAAAGATAGAGAGGGTTTGAGGTTTCAATAGAGGGGATTTAAGAGAGGGGCGGGGGGTTGGTTGGTTCTGGAGAAGAGATGGGCATTTGACAGAGAGACGTGGTTCTGGAAAAAAGAGAGAGGGGAGAGTAATAATATATGGTTTATTATTTATTATATTTTTTTAATATTAAAACAATCTAAAATCTAAAAACTTAATTAAAAAATAAATATTTATTTAAATTAAATCATGTTTATGCATTTTAAAAGTATTTTTGAATATATATATATATATATATATATATATATATATATATATATATATTCAAAAATACTATTAAAATGCATAAACATGATTTAATTTAAATAAATATTTATTTTTTATTAATATTTCTTAGTTTTTTTTTAATAATTTGGATACAAAGACGAAACATTTAAAAAAAATATTTCATATATTTGTAAACAAAAATATATTTTTTAAAAATAATTAGTATATCACTCTATACTTTTTAAAGTAATTTCATAAGTTAAAAGCAATATAAAAAGTTTGGTAACCAAACATATGAAACTGCTTTTCATTAACCTCAAACTCAATTACAGTTTTAACCAAATATTTCACTATTTATTTTAAACCGCAGTTAAAAATGCTTTTCATGAAACTGTTTTTTTAAAACCTCAATCACAAAAATAAAAACAATGTCAAACATATGAAATTGTTTTTCATTAAGCTCAAACTCAATCACAGTTTTAACCCAATACTTCACTAATTATTCTAAACCGCAGCTAAAAATGCTTTTCATGAAACTGTTTTTTTAAAACGTCAATCACAAAAAAAAAAAATACCAAACACACCCTAAGTGGACTTAAATATCACCTTGTTGCCCCATTCTATACTTGTTTGACTCAAAACAATCTCAACTTATTATTGTATTAATATTTTTCTAACTTGGGATAAAATCACAAAATAAGTATAGGATTTAAAGAGAGAAACAAAAAGGCAACATCATATTAGATTGATATAAAAATAAATAAACATTTTAATGTTAACATATTAAAATATTTTTATGAATAATAAAAAATAAAAGATTTTAAAAAATAAAACTTCATAAAACACAAGTTAAACAAAAGAGACATTTTAAACTCAACGAAAATGACTATGCTGAATCAAAAGGAGCAACTATATTCTAAATTACAAATATAAATATGAGCAAAAGTTAAATAACCATTATAAGCTATAAATATGCATTTAAAATTTAAAGATTTGATAGATGCCGGACACAGCTGTTAGCCTGTTACTGTGGTTGGCGCGCCGCGTGCGAGTAAAAGTTCTGTAGCGGAGCAGAAATACCAGTTTGTAACGTCGGGCAGGGCTATTTGTGCCTGCCATTAGGCGTCAATATCCCAGGCAATGCCTAACATGTCACCGAGCCTTTTCAGGTTTTTATAAATAAATTAAAATAATTTTTAAATATATAAAAAATAAATATAAAAAATAAAAAATTTCCCAAAGAGTATTTAAGCCGCGTTTCCAGACATTACCGTAGTTTGTTTGCATGGTAATTGTCTTGATGACCAATGTGTGTTTTATGTAACAAGCTAGCTCTATTATTTCTTACTAATAGCATGATGCAAGGACTCTGCATGTGGTCCAAATGGGGGATATTATTTATAAAAAAACCGAAATATATGAAATTAGGACCAGTAATTAACAAAACACCAAGTTCATGTTCATTACTGTATAGTAAAATGTTTTTTTTTTCACTTAAAAATATATTAAAATAATATATATATATATATTAATTTTTTATATTAACACATCAAACTTATTTAAAAATATCTAAAAATCATCGGTTTTTATTTTTGAACTATTTAAAAAACAAGCAGTGATGCGAAAACAAACACTCACTAAAAGGTGTTGATGAATCATCATAATCATGTTGTTTTAGAAATAATATCCATTAGAAAATGAATTTGATATTTGTCGAATTTGATTTTTATTTTTTTTATTGATATTGTTTTATGATTTTAACCTTTTTTTACTCTCTTTTTTTTATCGTATCCAATCCATTTTTTTTAATTTATATTTTTTACATTTTAAATTGATATTTTTTTTTAATTTTATTATTTAATATTAAATATTGAGGTGATTATGGGTTGAGATTTTTGATTAAGTATCAATCTAAAAGTTCATGAATTTTGAGTTTAAAATACTAATCTGGGTATAAAAGATTCATCTAATTTTTTTTAAGCTCGTGTTTTCTTTCTTGCCACCTAATTTTATTTTATTTTATTCTTTTAGGTCATGTTTTTTTTCAAGTTTTATCCCATATTATTTCATATCTCTAAACATTGGAGACGAATAAATACAATTTGCATTTATGATGGAAAAGGATGACATGGAAAACTTCAAAAGAAAAGCCATAAAGAGAGTAAATGACAGCAGAATTTTAAAGGAACAAGTGCGTGGGTTGGGTTGATGGGCCTCTCCTTCTCTAGGTGTATCTAAAATGAGCTAACTGATGCAGTGCCAAATGACTCTTGGGCCTCGCGTGTCCCTTTATGGGCTTAACGATACCAAGTACCACCCATGTGTCAAGAGATACCAGGATCTGGGTCTATTTGGCAGCCTAGAATGTCCAGCCTGTCAAATTTTCAGATTAGAATTTTGTTCTTTGATCTTTAGACGGATGATAAGCAGATAAGGTATACTAGTTACATTGTAACTAGAGAATGTGGGGGGTGAGATGCATCCTAGTTATCTCCTAACCAGATGGATAAATGATTGGGCTAACGAGTTCCGATCCAACTTATTAGGTCTACCGACCATAGTTGTGTGACTTGTATTTGGGACTCAACTTTAGTGAACTTGTATTTTGCTTTTGACGATGGGATGGTTTTGAACATGCTCTCATGACCAAAGATATATTAATTAACATTTAAAGCTATAAGTTAGTATTTAAAATGTAATTACTTATGACAAAAGTATTCATTGTATATGTAACATCCTTAACTTTCTTACACAATTTTCAGTCGTTCAACGATTCATCCACGAGTACATAGGGTAATCTTGCTTAAGAAAATAACAAACCCTTTTTATAACATCAATTCCATCAAAACATAATTATTTACAATAAATATATTTAAGGCAAAGCCGTAATATTTCTTTGAATGCATGAACATTACCAATATGACTAAGAAACATTCATGTGTGTTTCGAATAACCCATTTAGTTTTAAACTTGACTAGACAACAAATCATGACATAATATAAATAAATCTTTTTTACAATATTCTACTTGATTATGGCTTGGGTTTTAAGGTGGCCTTATCCATTTATGAATGATTAAATATTTCTCAATAATTCCAAACAACATGGTCGTTTTAGAATTTCTATATAAACCATTTCACTGGTTGATTAAATTAATTCCACTAGTGCAATTGCTTTAAATTTCACTACAGTTATATTAGTCATTATCCATATAAATGACATGGGAAAATCACCGTAGCTCTCCATATATAATAATATGGATTGCTATAATACTTTCTCGCTACAATATTTTTTCCTCGTTTTATCTCCGGTTTATCTTTTTTATTATGTTTTTTTTCTTGGTTTTTTTCTAAAATATTTTTTTTACCGGTTTAACTTTTTTTTCTTTCTACTTATATTTTTTTTTTGTCTATAGCTCCCCACACGGTGGTTGCTACAATGTTTTTTCCGCTACAATGTTTTTTTTTTCCTAAAACATTTTTTTTCTCGGTTTAACTTTTTTTTCCACTTATATATATTTTTTATAACCAGGATGTCCGAGTCAGCTAAAGCGCATCACGACTGATTCCCAGACCCATTTTTTTCTACAATTCTTTCCCCTTAGTATATTTTTTCTTATATTTTTTTTCACTTGTATATTTTTTACAATCGACATTTCTACACCGGCTTAAGCGCACGACTAAATCCCAGGCCAATTTTTTTAAGATAATATGGATACTACGGTGCTTTCTTGCTTATATTTTTTTTATAACTGGAGTCTCCAAACCAGCTTAAACACACCATGACTATTTCCTGGACCGAATTTTTTAAAAAACAATATGGATTGCTATAGTTTTTTTCCTCTTATACTCCTCTTATACTTTTTCTTCACTTATATATATATATATATAGGGTCTCCAGGTCAGCTTAAGTTTTTGTTTTATTGTTTTAGCCAGGGTCTCTACACTAGTTTAAGCTCACCACAACTAATTCCTGGATCAAATTTATTTTTTTATAACTAGGATGTCCATGCCAGCTTGCGCGCACCATAACCAATCCTCGGGACCTTCTATTTTTTGATAAATGGGGTGTCTGAATCAACTGACGCGCATCAAGAATTGTATAAGTATGTATATACCCCTATAAGATAGAATCTAAGAGCTGGTTATAGGAGTGTATTGGTAATTTACCAATTTTAATTATATTTTATGTCGCAATACTGTGGGCGCTTCTTCGAGCATGCTGTCGATTTTCAAGCTCATACACATTTCGGACGGTGCGTACGGCGTTGTATAATGTGTAAAAATATATATTGATTTTTTATATATTGATTTTATTATGTAAAATACGTTTAAAATAATATTGTGGTGTCAAGGGTATTTTCATTTTTTTTTCATTTCTTTTCATAGTACAATACAAGATCTCGTACATTGGAACCCATGGTTACGGACCCGAATCTCTCCCAACCATTTATGCGTTGGAGAGATCGTTTTTTATTTTGTGCCGTAGCACTTTATAAAGCACAGTCTGAAACCGAACCATAATTAAATAAGACAAAAATCAAGAATTATCAGTGGAGATGTCTCGGTAATTTCACATTTTTAGTTCATAGTAAAATAATTTTTGTGGCCTCAAATAAAACAAAACGAAAGAGTTATGTGTAATGATGTTTCAAACATATCACGTTTAACTATACATATACAAAAGTCAATTTTATTTTACACCACCAAAACAACTTTATTATGTTTTTTTAACGCATACTACATTTAATACATATAATAATAATAAAAAATTAAAAATCTAAACTAAAAACAAATGTGTGTGTATACAAATAAAAAATTGAAAACTATCTCATGATAAAACAATAAAAAAAATAAAAACTAAACTATAAAACAAGAGATTATATATATTAAAACTATATATATATATATATATATATATATATATATATATATATATGCGAAACGCGGGTCCATGCACGTGCCCACTAAATTTCACTTATGTGGGCCTGTAAAAATAACCTAACTTATTTTTGATCTTCGTGGACATAATTAGTGCCGGCATAACTAAACTCATGATTAAGTCATTAAGGTGCACTTCTAAAAAACATATATCCCAAAACACACCCTCTAAGCCTTGCTTTCGTTTGATTAGGTCATGCGTTTCATCATCAAAAGCAAGCACAAACTAGCACCGTCCTAGTGCCGTTAGATTTCACCCTATTTATCAGTAAATACATCAAGACGTTGCCATGAGACTCGAGCGAAGTACGGACTAATATCCCAATCAAGAAACAAACTAAATTTCATTATCTACATATATTTCATACACATATGAACATGAACACAACTTCATTTCTTAAATTTCATTTTCTACATATATTTCACACACACACATAAAGGAAGCATGCTGAGATCATCATTTGGTGGCGTTATGTTTGCCACCACCGCCCATGATGGCATCCTTAGCAGACTTGAACGTGTTAGTCACTGCAGCAGCTGCACTAGACAAGAATCCACCTCCACTGCCTGAACCCCTTTTGTTGCGCGTAAGATGAACCACCCCCACTTTCTCATCGGTGGGCTCGCCTTGTCCCGCTGATGTCCGATGATCGACAGTCTCCACCTTGGTTTCAGCTTCACCTTCTTCGTTTATCCTTTCAGTCCCCTGCTACATACAATGAAATTAGCAATATATAAATCAAATAAACTGCTAGGTGATTCAAGATAGATCTTCGAAAATGGACTAGTTTGGTACCTGTGTCTTCATGTTGTGGGAATTTCAGATGTGTTAGAAGCAACCATATATATAATCTTATCCTACTTTCGGTCTGTCTTCTGATCCCGTGACTATAAATAATAGTCTCCATTTCACATAGCAGCATGAGATATGGACACGTGTTATAATCGTTGGCTCACGCCGCTTCTTCATGGCTGAAAAATGAAGCCAGGCTGCCACGCTGCTTTTTGTAGTTTTCGGCAAAACTATTGTGTCGGCAGTTAATTTTTATAATGTTTATTTTTTGTAGATATTTTTTTATTGTAACCTTTGTCACCCTTGAATGAGGATTTGTAACATTTTCGTTGTTCATTTTAACTTTACGGGCATTTTAAAAAAATTTATCACTTAAACAAAAGGATTTATATTTAGAACACATAATTATAATATAAAGTTAATTCTAATATTATAATACCAAGAGAAATAATAGGATATTGAATAATATTTTTCAATCGTATCATCATTCTTACTCATTTAAGAGATATAATGAGTTTTATTGAAAAGGGGCAAATCTAGAAACAATTATAAAATCAAAATAAATAGTAATTTAAAAATAGAGCACATTATAACTTTATAATTTTACAATAGCAAATGGCAGAAATAGACAGGAGCCTGCCACTAGATTTCTTAGCATTATCTTCCCCTGTTCAGTAGGCCGAACTTATCAATTGGATTTCATCAAAGCTAAAAGCGGCAAAACAGGATCATTGCGAAAATTACACGAGGCGGTATGGTTTTTAACATATCACTGAAGCACATAGAAATACAGATGTGATAGACAGCTGTAGTGCCAAGGAGATAACTACGAATATGAAAGACTAGGCTATCGGAAAGCATAAGCGAACATGGAAATTGATTAAAAAAATGATCATTCGTTTAGAGGGAAAAAACAAAACCAGCCCTGTCCTATTAGCATTGATTTCTTCGTTATTGAGCATGAAATACACGTCAAGAATGACGGAATTGTGCGCCCTACAACTTAAGAAACACAAATTCTTCAACTTCTGGTATCTCCCCGATCATCTTTAGGGCTTCCTTGCTGGGTTCCTCATCCACACCAATGGTCATTACTGCCTGCTTTCGTGGAGTGATCCTGCCAACGCTCATGAAACTCACATTTACATTCTCCTCACCAAGGATATTCCCCACACTCCCAATCATACCTGGTTGATCAACTTGCCTGCAAAGTATGAGGCTGCCTTCCATGCTCACATCAACACCAAATGAACCTACCTTGGTGAGGTGGGGCTTCCCATCTTTCACTCTTCCCTCTACTTTAATCTCACCAGAGTCAGAAATTGCAGTGGCAAATTTAGATTCCACATTGGCAATTTGAACCTGGATGAGCTCAAGTGGATTCTCAGGTGAACCATCCAGCAGAATGTGCTCTTCTGTTATCCTCAGTCCTCTCTGCTTAGCAGTGAAGTCAGCATTTACCAAGTTAATAAAAACACTGGAGATAGGCCCAGTCAGACCCTTGGTAATCATCGCGCGAAGCATCCGAGTGTCGAGATCATCTGGATCTCTGGCAGAAGCATAAGTCACCTTTACTGATTGTACACCATTTCCACCGCCAACCAGTTGCACTGCCAGTCTGCCAAGTTTTTCTGACAGAGTGAGAAACGGTGCAAGTTCTGTTAGGACCTGTAATGAACAGAAATATTCAGAGGAGAAAAAAATTCTAACTCTCCGCCTTACACAAAGTAAATAATCATGAGCAAAGGGAACAATCCTTCAACTAATAACATCATATCCATAAACATCACATAACAATGGTGTGGAAAGCTAAGACAAGAGCCACTTCCACTTCAAAAAGCCATGCATAAAAAATCCGTAGTGAAATAGTTGGTGAGGAATTGGAGTTTTGAAATAAATAATTACCTCAGCAGGAACCATTGGGGCGTTTACCGCAGTGGCAGCAAGCTCCCCTTTTAAAGCTCCAACAACAGCTTCTGCTACTTCAATGGCTACACCTTCCTGGTTAAATCTCATAACCATTGAGCAAGATGATGAAAATGAGAAGTAAACCAGAAACCTAAATAGATGGTCATGCATACTTGAGCTTCTGCAGTGCTAGCACCAAGATGAGGAGTCACCGTAACGTTTTCATGCAGCACCAACCTGCTGTCTTTTGGAGGGAGCTCTTCTGTAAAGACATCAAGTGCTGCCTGCACAAATACTAAAATTATTGAGAGTCCGTGGGAACAGGATTAAGGCAAATGAGGACATGGTGAAGAAAACAAGAACCTGAGCAACAATCCCGGAATCCAGAGCTCTAACTAGAGCTTCCTCGTCAATCACTCCTCCACGAGCAACATTGACAATTCTAACTCCTTTCTTCATCTGGGAGAAAGCCTGATCGTTGAAAATTCTTGATGTAGCAGGGGTAAGAGGCATATGCAAGGAGATGAAATCAGCAATCGATATAGCTTCTTCAAACGTCAACAAATCCACACCTATAGCGCGGGCACGGTCTGCAGGGGCATAAGGATCATGTGCAATCACATGCATGCCAAGACCTTTGGCACGCCGAGCAACCTCTGAACCAACCTTTCCAAACCCCATGACAGCAAGCGTCTTCCCCACGAGCGAAACCCCGACATATTTACTTCTTTGCCACTTGCCTGGACAGATACAGTAAATTAACAAGTTATTTTATTACCATGATTGATGTTCATGCAAAATGGGGCATTGTCATAGAATTTGAAAATTGGTTGTACAGAGACACGATTTAAGCTATTGTTTGGAAATCACTTAGCTATTGATGAAGGATAAGGCCAAAATACTACCAATTTGCTAATTCTCAACAATTTTGTGCATATCAGAAAACAAGATTTGACAGGTGCCAATTCTTTGGAAAAAAATATCATATCACATTATCCTCCAAGTTTTCACTGACCATGCAGTAAGGTTTAAATAAGAAAATCTATATTAATTATTGTAATAGAAACCAATTGAACAAAGAATTGAGACAACGTACCAAGGAGCAAAATTCAACCTGCAATGGTAAAGCAAGCCACCTGTTCGAATAAATGACTGAATGAAGTATGAAAAAAACCTTGTCAACCAAAAACTAATAATTTACAAACCAGCTTTCACAGAGGCATCGGCTTGAGCAATGTTCCTAGCCATAGCAGTAAGCAAAGCAATCCCATGCTCAGCAGCCGCAATCGTATTAGCCGTGGGGGCGTTAACCACCAAACACCCATGTTCCGTAGCAGCTGACATGTCAACATTATCAATACCAACGCCAGCCCGACCCACAACCTTAAGTCTGCCACCTGAACTTTCAAAAACCTCTCGGGTGACCTTGGTCCCACTCCTCACAATCAACGCATCACAAAGTGAAATCTTAGTGCACAACTCCTCAGGGCTGAGGTTGTAAGCGCAGTCAACATTCGCAAATGTCTTTAGTAGCTCGAGGCCAGCTTTTCCGAGTTTTTCGGCGACGAAAACTGTGGGCTTGGGGTCTGTAAATACAGTGGCAAAGACAACGACTCTATGTGCTCTTCGATTTTGGCGGCGGGTAAAGTTAGCTGTTGTGAAAGGTGAGGGAAAAGAGAGTTTCCCTGAGAAATGTGTCGGTTTTGTTGGAGTAAACACCGAGTTTAAAGAAGATGTGACCGCCATTTAAGGGTCCTCTTTGCCTCACCTCAACGTCAATAGCTGTCTGTGTGGGAGTCGTGAAATCAAGTGGCTATTGACGTTGGCACTGCACACTAGTAGAAACGTCTGTGAAGTGCAGGGGGATCTGGTGTGAATTTGAGGGATGGGTATGTTAAGATGAAGGGAATTGAAGAATAACAAACACCTGGCAGCCAACAATATGAGTCTGTTACACATTGTTGGCTAGCCGTAATTCCCTCAGTACCTGCTCCTGCACCATGGAAAGTTTTCTGTTATGTACCCAGAGAATATATTTCTGTTATGTACTAAATCAATGAGCTGGCAATCAGTGTAGCAGCTCATTGATCTATAAATGTAACCATCCTTGCTATTATGAATGACAAGTGAGAAAAAGTATTCAAGAGAGAAAGAGAGCAAATACATTCTGTTCTTTAATTTTAAAGTTGGTATCAGAGCCAGTGACTAACGTCCATGGCATCCTCACCAGAAAAACTCACTCAAAATGAAACATCAGTCACCAGCACACAAACAACCCAATTAGTCTCAGCTCCTTCATTATGCTCTTCCATTTTTCAAAATCTAGCTCCTCTTACAATCAAATTAGACAGAGCTAACTATTCTTTTTGGCGCTCCCAAGTCATACCAGCTCTGCGTGCTCATGACCTTGAAGGTTATGTCCTTGGCACCATAACCTGTCCCTCACAGTTTTCAGATCCAAGCTTCAGTGATACGTCCACTGCCTCATCCAGGCAAGTAAATACTAGTTTCACTTTTTGGACACGAATGGACCAATCCATTATGAGTTGGCTACTGAACTCAATTTCTGAGTCCATGTTTGGACACATAGTCAGGTGCAACACCTCTCGGGAGGTTTGGAACACCCTTGAAAACCTCTTCACCACCCACTCCAAGGCTCGCACCCTTCAACTGCGCTTTCAGCTTCAGTCTCTTAAAAAGGGTAATCTCTCCATTCATGATTACATGCTGAGAATGAGGTCCCTTGCTGAAACATTGGCCTCTGCTGGCCAACTCATCTCAGATGATGATCTCATTCTGTATATCCTTGGTGGCCTTGGTCAAGACTATGATTCAGTAGTAGTCAACCTAACCTCACGCCATGATCAAATCACCCTTCAAGAGGTCCAGTACATGCTCCAAAGTCAGGAAATGAGACTTGAGCAACTCAATCTTCCAATTTCTTCTGATAATCATGTTGTGCAACTTAATCCAATGCCAAGTGCAAATTTAGCAACCCAGTTTCGCAGATCTCTCAGTCTTCAAGGCTATAACAACAACTCCTCTAACTCATTTGGGCGCAACAACTTCACTTCTGGAAGAGGTCGTGGCAGAGGAAGATGGAGTAAAGGAAATCGTCCACTTTGTCAGCTATGCAACAGACCTGGCCATGTAGCTCTGAAATGCTACCATCGATTTGATATTTCATATCAAGGACAAAACCCAAGCACCTCCTTTCCTGGACAGCAACAATCCAACAGAGATAGTCAACAAGCATTTTATGCAAACTCAAACAACACAAACTCAGATGATGCATGGTACCTAGACAGTGGAGCTACAAACCACATCACTGCAGACCCTTCGAACCTGCATCAAAAGGCTGAATACAGAGGTAAACATCACTTACTCATAGGTAATGGACAATGTCTTCCCATTACTCATTTTGGACACAGTCTTCTCCATAACCTCAGTACAAAATTGTCTCTTGCATTAAACAATATACTGTGTGTTCCTCAAATTGCCAAAAACCTTTTGTCAATTGCTAAACTAACAAAAGACAATCCTATATTTGTTGAATTTCATGATACCTGCTGCATTGTGAAGGATCGCATTACGAAGAAGGAGCTGCTTCGGGGAGTACTAAGTGAAGGCTTGTATCAACTGCGGATACATCATGCTGCATTCAAAAATTTCAATTTCCATTCAAAGTTCAATTCAGTGTCAAACAGTCCAGTAAAGTCAGTCTATTTTCAGTCTTCTATTCAGTCTTTATTTGCCAAAACATCACAATGTTTCAAGCTTGATTTGTGGCACATGAGACTTGGTCACCCAAGTTTTAATGTAATGAAACATATGTTGAAACATGAAAAATTATCTCTTACAAACAATCCTACTTTCTGTGATGCTTGTCATATAGGCAAATCAAAACATACTCACCTTAATTCCTCACTTAAAACCACTCAAAAACCCCTCGAATTAGTGCACTCAGATGTGTGGGGGCCCTCTCCTATTCTTTCCAAAGATGGCTATAGATACTATGTTGCGTTTGTGGATGATTTCAGCAACTTTACCTGGATATTCCCTTTAAAACTAAAATCTGAAGTAAAAGACACATTCATCAAGTTTCAAACCATGGTTGAAAGAAAATTTGAAACCAAAATAAAAACACTTCAATCAGATTGGGGGGGGGGGAATACAGAAGCCTTACATCCACCTTAGTCTCTCTCGGCATTCACTTTAGACACCCATGTCCACACACTCATTCTCAAAATGGGAAATCTGAAAGAAAACATAGACATATCATAGAAATGGGGCTTACCTTACTCACCCAAGCAAGCATGCCCCTGCAGTACTGGTGGGAAGCCTTCAATACATCCACCTTCCTCATTAATCATCTTTCAACACCCACCCTGAACCATAAATCACCCATTGATGTACTACTTCATATAAAACCAAATCTTCACTTCTTAAAAGTATTCGGCTGTGCTTGTTTTCCCCATCTCCGAGACTACAACCAACACAAGTTAGATTTCAGATCCATTAAATGTGTGTTCATTGGTTACAGTCCCCATCATAAAGGATATCAGTGCTTACATCCTTCTGGTAAAGTATACATTGCCCGCAGTATCACTTTTAATGAAGATGAATTCCCTTTTGCTTTTGGTTTTCCTAATTCTACTGCTACAAATCACAATTTTCAGTCTACCACTTCAAATATTCAGCATTGTCATTGGCTTCCATTTTTATCTAACACTCTGCAGGTCACTACTCATGATCCTTCTACAGATGATACAAGTCCATCACTTCTACAATCTGGGGCATCCTCATCTTCACATCATACATCCTCTGCATGTCATGCTATAAATTCCTCCTCTACCTCACCAATTACCTCACCCTTTTCTTCACCACATCAACTCACTACACAACCACCACCATCCCCACTATTACCTATACCACACCCAACACAATTCACTCTACCCTCCCATCCTATGATAACAAGATCAAAGTTAGGGATCTTCAAACCCAAAACTTACCTTGCATCCATACTTCGCAATCCACAAACTCCTGCCTACAACACAAATACTCCAGAGTCAGTTCAAGAGGCTCTCAACAACCCATCCTGGAAGGCAGCAATGGATGAAGAATATATGGCCTTGATAAACAATCATACCTGGGATTTAGTTCCTCGCCTTCCCACCATGCATGTTGTTGATAACAAGTGGATTTTCAGGGTAAAATTTAATCCTGATGGCTCTGTCCAACGCAACAAAGCCAGACTTGTGGCAAAAGGATTTCAACAGCAACCCGGCATAGACTTCTTTGAAACATTCAGCCCGGTTGTCAAGCCTTCCACAATTCGGGTCATTCTCACTCTTGCTGTTACAAACAACTGGGATGTTCAGCAAATTGACATTAATAATGCTTTCTTGAATGGAATTCTTGGCGAAGAGGTCTTCATGGAACAGCCCACAGGATACATACATACAGAACATCCATCAGCTGTGTGTAAACTTCGTCGTGCCCTCTATGGCCTCAAACAGGCCCCTCGTGCCTGGTTTGATAAGCTGCACAACACCCTCCTCAAGATTGGTTTTCATAACTCAACCTCTGACACATCTTTGTTTATTTACAACAATGGTAATGCTCTCATGTTTGCCTTAATTTATGTCGATGACATACTGCTCACAGGGAACAATTCCACCAAAGTGCAGAACATCATCTCTAACCTGCAATCTCAATTTGCTTTGAAGACTCTCGGTTCAGTCACCTACTTCCTTGGCTTTGAGACAACCAGGGGGCCTAATGAAATTCACTTGTCACAAGCCAAATATACCATGGATCTACTCAAGAGGACAAATATGCTTGAAGCCAACCCTTGTCCAACACCTATGAACCAAAGCAACAAACTTCATCTGCAGGATAGTGCACCATTTGACAATGTCACCCTTTACAGAAGCACAATATGGGCACTTCAATACCTTACACTCAGCCGCCCAGACATAGCCTTCTCTGTCAACAAATTAAGCCAGTTTCTGCAATCTCCAACTCAAAACCACTAGCAAGCCTGCAAACGCATCTTGCGTTACCTCGCTGGATCTGTTGGTGAAGGAATTAAATTCACTAATGCCCCTGCCATGACCATTGAAAGCTTCTGCGACTCTGATTGGGCTAGCTCCTTGGACGATCGAAGATCAACCTCTGGCTACTGTGTATACCTGGGAGGTAACCTAATTAGCTGGAGCTCAAGGAAACAAAAATCAGTAGCAAGGTCGAGCACCGAAGCCGAATACAGAGCCCTTGCTCAAGCAAGCACTGAAATTATGTGGCTAAACTCATTACTTTCTGAAATTGGAATACATCCCAATCAACCAGCAATAATTTGGTGTGACAATCTAGGAGCTGGTCAACTTGCAGCAAATCCAGTTTTTCACTCAAGAACAAAACACATCGAGATCGACATCCACTACATAAGGGACAAGGTTCTGAGTAAAGAAATAGAAGTTAGATATATACCTTCTGAATAACAGGTTGCTGATATTCTCACTAAGCCACTCACAATCTCCCAATTTCATACACTTAAGGACAAGCTGGCTGTCGTACACTCACCACATCACAGCTTGAGGGGGCATGTTAAGATGAAGGGAATTGAAGAATAACAAACACCTGGCAGCCAACAATATGAGTCTGTTACACATTGTTGGCTAGCCGTAATTCCCTCAGTACCTGCTCCTGCACCATGGAAAGTTTTCTGTTATGTACCCAGAGAATATATTTCTGTTATGTACTAAATCAATGAGCTGGCAATCAGTGTAGCAGCTCATTGATCTATAAATGTAACCATCCTTGCTATTATGAATAAAAGTGAGAAAAAGTATTCAAGAGAGAAAGAGAGCAAATACATTCTGTTCTTTAATTTTAAAGTGGGTATATATGCAATAGCGGTACGCCAGGAAAGCAAGAAAGATCGCGAATTGGCTAATGAATCAGGCTGGCTGGACCCCCGTAAAAACAAGATCCTTCTTGCAAAATGCTATCGGTAATTAAATGTACCTCCAACATATTTTATTTAATTTTACAATATATGAGGCCACTACACTTTACATATTTTGATTAATTTAATAGATTTTAAAATTAATAATTTATTAAAAATTTTAGTCATTCTGATTAATATAAAATTTGAATTGATAATACATGGGGAACAAACTCGGACCAGCTTAGCCAAATCACTAGGGTTTCGAACGGAATGCTAATTCGTCGTGGCCAACACTAGCCTAATGAATTTTAAATTGTTGATTTAAATTGGTATGGTGTTAAATTATGTTAATTGATATTTTTAATGAACGGATAAGAAGTTAATTTGCATACAATTTAGAAGAAACATGAAACTCCAACTTGACCGAAACTTCAAGTAAGGAAAAGGTGGGAATTTGCTTGGTACGGTTGGTTTAAATGTCTTAATGGAATAAATATGTGAAACTGTGTCTAACCGTGAACAAATATGAAGCGTAAGGGGCTTTGTGTATGGTTGAGTGGACGTCATCGAATTTTTTGTCTCTATCTCCATTTGATTCTTGAGGATAAGGCAGAATAAATTGCAAAAAAATAATATCTGGTTTACCTGTACATAGTTTGGTGCATGCTATGCTTCAAATTAATTGTAATGACTTTATTTTTCTTTTCTTTTTTTATTATTTGTGATGTTTTAATTTTATTTTTTTAACTATTTCATGTGAATCTAATGATAAAAAAGAACTTCTCATGTTATATGTGATTGATATTGTTTTTTAAAAGTATTTTTTAAAAAAATTAAAAATTTTGTTTTTTATTTCAAGTTAAATATTTTTAAATTATTTTTATGTTTTGATTTCAAAAATAATTTTTAAAAATTAAAAAAAATCATTATAATATTTTTCTGAATGAAAAATATTTTAAAAAATCATCTCAACTATATTTTCAAACAAGCTATAATTGGCTAACACAATTATCATCGCATCAAAATAATTTAAGAATATAAAAACTAATTTGAAGCAAAAGTTTTTGAAACCTTAAATTATACCTCCATTACCATCTGACAAGGCAAATAATAAACTGGAACTTGAAAGCACGAACTTGTCCCGTTAATATTTAAGAGTATCTGATAATGTCTTTAAATTGTATTTAAGAGTGGTTTTTAAAATGAGTTTGAATTTCCAATTATAAATATCAAAACTATCTAAATTTATTATTATTATTATTATAGTATGTTTTGAGATATATTTGGGCTTAGAGGTTTGCACATAATTGAAACGGGCTTTGTATACATGTTGGAGGGTTAAGAGTCTTAGGTTTAGAAGAAAAAAATATGATATTTGAGTAATTGTCTAAATAAATGCTGGCTCCAGTCCAGCCCCTGCACTTGGATTCAACATTATTTAATTTTTAAATTTATATTTACATGAAATTATCTTTTATTTAAAAGTATATTAAAATATTTTTTTAAATAATTTCTATCATTAATATATTAAAATGATACGAAAACATAAATTAAATAAAAATTATTTTATTTTATTTTATTTTTAAAATGTTTTTGAAATATAATGATTCTAGAAGATATATAGTTGCAAAACCTGCATATTTAGGTGGGCACCCAGAAGCCTTTTTTTTCTATTTCAGTGAATCATTAGCGTGATTGATCGATTAAATTATTGGTAAATATTTGATTAATAAAATCAAGGACGAACACGGTGATGTTAGTTTAATCCACTTAATATATTGACCACGTGGACATTAATTTTTCTCTCACTAAGTCGCAAAATTAACAAATAATGATATACGGTTTAACATCAACAAGCCTAATGATTTCAAAGGACGACCCCAAATGAAAGGAATCAAACTATTTTTCTCCTCCACCACGAGTTATAGCTATGAAGTTCTTGGGTGTGTTTAGTATTGTAGTTACTGTTAAGATTGAGATTGAAAAAAACTTTTTTTTTAAAAATATTTTTACTATGCTTTAAAATAAGCAATGAAGTGTTTAGTTAAAATTGTGGTTGAGTTTAAAGTTGAAAAAAAAAACAGTTTTGCGTGTTTGGTTATCATACTTTTCATATTATTGTCAATTTGTGAAATTACTTTAAAGGACACACTCACACACACGTATAAATTATTTTTAAATCTTGTAGATTAATAATCAAAACAATAAAACATAATTAATAATTCATTAAAAAAATAAATATTTGTTTTTATTCTCTCATTAAGCTAGCAATTTCATCATGAACTAAATCGATACGTGAATGCCTCTGCGATCCCTTGCTATTTGATCGAGTGAAAACACATGGTAACAATATCATTAGTAACAATATCTGCGATCGAATTGTACAGATGTAATTCCGATGCCAAAACCAGTTGCAAGTTTCTAATTCCTAATCAATCGAAAAATAACAGGGTTGTGGAGTGCAATGAAGTCACTCGTCCTTCCCTTTCATCAGAACTAATCTTTATTTATATTTTTTTATTTTTTATTTTTTATTTTCAAATTATTTTAAAAAAAAATTAGACTGAGACTTGGCCTGACCCAACTAAATGGGTCGACCTAGTCAAATCGGGCCAAAGCCCTAAATCTGCTGGACTTGGATGGGTTTAGAGCAGGCCCAACCCAAGTCCAACTTTAAAGCTACAACTAAGTGAAATGATGCGCTGCACTGTTCACGTCTTCTTCATACGTGAACAATAGCATCCAACCGACCACGACAGCAACTTCAACGGCCGATTCCAATGGGTAGAGAAGATCGAGGTGGTTCTTCCTGTGGTGGCGGCCAGAGGCAAAAATGATGGCCTTTGGTGGCTGGAGGTAGCATTAGAAGGTTGCAGTACTGTTCACCGACCACGATGAGAGCTTCAACAGCCGATACTGATGGGTAGAGGAGACCACGGTGGTTCTTCCCGTGGTGGTAGTGTCGAATATGATAGTTTGTGGTGGGCAGAGTGTCGAAAGCTACCACTGTGAATAAAGAGAGAGTCGTGGAGGGAGCGAGAGAGTTATTGTTGTGGGGAGAGAACTTGGTGTCATCATCGTTGTTGTGGAGAGAGATAGAGAGGGAGGGGGGGAGATTTGCCACATAAGCTGTCGGCGTCGTCTCCTCTAACAATGTCCAGCTTGTTTCCGGTGTGTTTTGAAGGGCAGAGTTGCATACATGGTTCCCACGGGTTTTGTTAAGCGGGCAATTGCGGGGAACACGGAAAAAAAGGGAGTGGCAATAGCAGGAAAAGGTAAAAATTCATGCTTAAGAAAAATCGTGGTTTGGATCGTGATTTTAATGGGTCTCATGGCAGTATAAACCGATTGACGTTTACCAAACGGATGCAAAATGTGTTTTTCTTGAAACGTAGTTTGCAACGCATTACCAAACGGGCACCTTAACTAGATCGGTGTCTGTTGTCCGAGCAACATTATTTTGATAATACGATGAAAAGACAATAACAAGAGACGAATAAAAAAAATATTGTTATAGACAAGGCTAATTAACACATGATGTTTATAACTTATATATAAGATATGTAGAGATTCATTGTCTATTGTGCTTCTTGGATTACGAGGTTGAAATCACTTGATAGAAAAAAAATCAAGATATTTAATTAGGTAATAAAGATAATTTTTCCTCTTATGTTTAGTGAAATTATCTATTAAAAGTCAATTTATAATAGAAATTGGTTGACATGTAAACTCTACTGAATAAAATAACATGAAAGGTTGCACGTATTAAAAATATCATAAAAAAAATATCTTGTATGGGATATTTTTAAAATCTACAAACAAATCATATCAACCTTATGAAAAAAAAAAAAACACTATATATAATTAAAACATAATCATTATTTAAAAAAAAAATCTAAATAAGACAAGAAAATTGACATGTGAGGGGTATTAATTAAAAAAAACTTTAAAAATACATTGGAAAAAATTTAATTGAAAAAACTGACCAAAACAGACAGGCTTTGAAACCTAAGTCATCGCTTCTGGCCTGCTAATTGTTTCTTTTTTTTTAAAAAAAACATGAGATTCACCCTCATTTTTTTTAAAATAAATAATAAACAGACAACATATTGCCTATTTTGATAGGCAATATATTATGTGTTAGTCTAAATTTTGACCACTATTTTGATGGTTGAAAAATGAAATTGTTGATTTTTTTTACCCTGAAAAAAAGTGTTTTCCAATCCTTTCTAATCATAAAATACATCGTAAAGACCTTTACAACATCAAGAAATCAACTTATCAACCTAGTGAACCTATAAAAATACTCCAAAGCACTAAATCAAGCCAAAAACAAAAATTGCATCCTTGACCTAGATCTTTTTTTTTTATGCACATTAAAGTCAAAACAATCATCATAAAACTCTCATCATTTAGTAGATTTCGTTGATAATAATTTTAATAATTTTAACCTGGTTGAAAGTGTAACCAACAAACTTTCTTTTTCTTCACTTGAATTCAAAGACCCCTCTCTCTCCTTCCATGAAAAAAACATCAAGTTCAGTATCAAGATATATTTTTAAAAAAATTAAAGGAACCAGTCATCTTAAAGTAAAAAAAACAAATTAAAAGGCACCACCTATGGTTTCTTTGTTTTTCATTTCAATCTATGTCTATCAATTCAACCCTTTCTAAAAAAATATAGTTAGGTATTAATTTGATATTAAAAAAGGAAGATATACAGGAGAAATATTTCATGGATGCTATAGAAGTTACAAGGAGAATGAGTGTTCTCAATACGTAAATATTGTATTAGATTCTTGTTGTGATAAATTTGACCCCAGAGAATTAAGCTTTTCATAGATGAGTTATGGCCCTTTGATATTATCTACTATCATTTTCAAAATATGTATTTATATAAATGCTTTTTAAATAAATATAACCAGAATAATATATTTTTAAAATTCTATTTATGATTTCATCACATTAAAATAGGCTAAAATAAATTATTCAAAATAAAATAGACATTTTTAAACAAACCGTTTATTCATGTTAAGACGGGGCGGCGAAAAAATTGGACGCAACGTTATTGAATTGAAATATCCCCCTCTGGTATCGGTGGGCTGTTGTCGGTTAGAGAACGATGGCCCGTGATCACAAAGAGTCAAATGACGTTCCAGTGAAACTCGGAGTCAATGTCGACCACGTATAGAGGACTTTCGGCTGTCTCTACATAGCTAGCTAACTACCCCCTTTGAAGTCTAAAGATTTTATGGGTGCCCTATTACGTCAATTGCACATCAAATAGCATAATTTATTTTAAATTAAAAAAATATTATTTTTAAATAACAAAACAATTTAAAAAAAATAACCTTGACTTCACTAACAAGGAAACGAGAATCATTCAACAGCCAAGGAAGAAGCTCAATCTGGAAAGATTTTGTAACTCTAAATGAGGTTAAGCCCCGAGTATTTAATTCTCTCCGAGAAAAAGTTAAATACTCGCAGAACAGCACTCTGATTAAATATGAATAACCAACAACCCTACTTTTCTTTTTTTTCAAACTTGAAGGAGATGTGAAGTATTATTGTACATTTCTAGAACCATCAAGTTGGTAAAGCTCTTATTTTTTTAATATATTTTTAACCGGGATTTCATGAAACAGGCACTCAGTTACCACTCTCTTCTTTTGCTGCGACGTGGTGAATATAAAAGAGAATTCATTTTCCATCACTTGCTTCTGCTACACGCATGGTCCAGACCATACTGTACGAGCACGACGAAGACCAGGCACTTCATGCTGGTATTGTTCATGATGAATACATGTCGTTGATAAGTTTCTTGTCAGACATGTCTTTTTGTTGACAATTCAGTACTCCCACGATGTCGATGGACTGTTTGCGCTAAAAAATCAAATTTTGTTGCCCCTTTT
The DNA here is from genome assembly GCA_015731905.1 of Salix dunnii. Taxonomy (NCBI): domain Eukaryota; kingdom Viridiplantae; phylum Streptophyta; class Magnoliopsida; order Malpighiales; family Salicaceae; genus Salix; species Salix dunnii. The sequence continues at coordinate 8,701,247 of CM027660.1, read as the reverse complement.
TTATTAGCAAGTGCGCCAAAAATTCATTTCTGATAAGATTTTGGATGCCTGTTCCGTCAGAAATCCAAAAGACCATATACAACTTTATGATAAGATGCGTGCGAAATCACGAACAAGAACACCAGATCTCCACCAGCGATTTCGCTGAGATTTTTTTTTTTTTTAATTATTGTTATAATCTCCTAACCAACCTAAAACATATAAAAGGAAGAGGAAGAAGAAGAACAGCAAAAACAAGGATCTTCAAACCAGAAATTGCTCCCATGAAACACAGAACCCAACAAAAAAAACACTAGTGGAATTATTGAAACAATGGACACTGTTGCCTGCCTCAAAGAAAATGACAGCCTTCGCAGGGTTTGTTCTTTTTATAAGGGGCAGGAAGTAATTAGTAATTATTATAGGGGGCAGGGTGCAAATATTTCTAGTGAACAGGAACTGTTGTTTAGATTACGCATTTAATTAAATCAGCAAGGGGTAGTTATTCAGTGGAGTTAATTAAGTAGTGGGTAGTTAATTAACTTGTAGTCTGGAACATACCTGTGTATGGCTCAGTATTTTATGAAATAGGTAACGAAAAATTTCGTTTATAAATACTAGAAAATTTTTGTTTATAAATATATTTTTTTGTTGAGATGGTTCCAAACTTATACAACCTCAACTGATACATTTGAACTACTATCAATTTCATATAAATTGTCATCTTAAAATAAAATTGATAAAATATTATTGATTTTCGTTAAATTACCAAATTGTTTTTCAGGTAATAAAATCAAACTCAAATTTATCGAATGACAAATAAAATATTTTATCTTCAAATTCCAAACAAACCGTGATATATATACCATGCATCTACACAATAAAATTCTCACAAACAAACCCTAACATCTAAATAATGCATTAATATAATAAAATTTGATGTGCTGATGTCAAAAGTAATTTTTTAAAAATAAAAAATATTATTTTAATATATTTTTTTTAAAAAAATATTTTCAAAAACAACTTCAACCACACTTCCAAATATGCAAAAAATAGGCAAAAAATAGAAAGGGGAGATAATTGTCAAAAAAAATTTGATATACTGATATCAAAAATAATTTTTAAAAATAAAAAATAATATTTCAATATATTTTTAAATAAAAAATACTTAAAAAACCAATCTCATAAACATTTCTAAACATGTAAAAAATGGGGAGGGGGAGGTAATTGACGGATTTTAATTTATTTAGAATCATCTACGGAAACTGCCGACAATTATGTCAACATAACTGATGTGTCACATTACTGATAAAATTCCTAGCAATTAATATATTTTTTTTCTATTTATGCATAAGCATTTTTTATTTTCAGTTGAAAGGATAGTATTTTTTTTTTTGTTTTTTTTTCTCGGTGAACGTATAGCATTTTAGGGATATCACAGAAAAAAACTGCAATTCTCGCCTGTGAGTTTTTAAGAAACCAAAAGCCAGAATCGCGGTCTATAATAACCGTAGGTGATAACTATGATTTTTTTCAAACAGCATATCCACACACGCACACACAAAAAACTACGATTTATTAAATGCTGCATTTCTCGATTATAATATTTTTAGATATTATAATTTTTAATTTATCGTTCTATTTAAGTTAAGTGAGACAATAGCAGCACGAAATCGTATAAAGAATAGACCTGGACGATTTAATGAGCAGAATCGAGCTATAAATTTGCAGTTTTATTCTCAAAGTTAAAACATAAGGTACTTTATCTCTTTAAGAAGTTTAAAAGATCATTAAATTGATTAAAAAATACATTTAGTAGGAAATAACTGAAAATTCAATAATTTAAAAGAAAAAAATCATAAATTTTAATTTAAGATATAAAATAAAAAATAGAATTATCATATTAAGAGCATTAGTGATCAAAACACAATTCCAAATAATCGAATGGTCTATCTAGATCAGATCTCAATGCAGTAATATCGTATGGTCATCCCAATTCTCGATACTTATTTAAGGAAAAAAAAACAAATGTAGTTGATTGGAACAACACTGGACAAGACATAGGACTATCTAGATAGAGTCTTGTAAGTTGGAGGTTAAAAAACAAACAATTGGGGGATCCGTACGAACAATACATCACCACACGCTCTCATTGCAGACGTGATACGCACCGTACGATGGATGCATGCAGCGGAAAATCATGGTTGGAGGACCCCACAAAACGCCCCTTTACGAATCCCAAGAGTTTGATTCTCTTGGAACTCGGGGTTAAATTAAAGTGTGTTATAGCTGGCATGCTATTGACGTGGCAGCAGATTTTCAAATGCTTGCACTTGGGTCCGTTAGGTTTGAAACTAGGAAGATATTTTAAAAAACAAATTGCTTTTGTTTGAAATATATTAAAAAAATAAAAAATAAATAAGCGCCGACCGTACAAACAAACTGTAGTCTATCATGCCACGTCACACAAAGCTGACAAAACTAAGCCATACCCCACTTTTAACAGATCATAAGTGGCGCTGCAAGCCATCAGTTGTCGGACGTTGAGTCATAATCGGTTTGTCTACGTGTTGGGCTATGTTCCACACGATTTAACTGCCTTAACAGTGTTTACGATGGTATTTAGCTGCTATATCAATATCTAAGATAGTATTTTTTTTTAAAATAAAATATTATATCTACATTGTATTTGAAAAGGCTATAATATTGTTGGAAGTACTGATAATTATTCATTAACTTTAAAAACTGATGTGAAAAGATAATAAATTAATCATCTTATCTTAAAACAGTCGCTAAAATAGCATGTTATTGGATTCCACACTTAAAAAAAATTAATTTTACTATTCAAAATATTATAATAAGATTATTTAGCTTTTTATTTAAATGATCTGACGCTGTTCGATGATGCGTTTGGAAAGTGCATCGAGTGTCCCGTCAGGGCAGTGAGCTTTGATAGGGGTGCTGGGATATTTAATTATAACTCAAGTCTCCAATCAAAATCATAGAAAGATTACCACTTATCTTCGAACTGGCTCCAGAGATTCCAAGCATCGCTGTGGGCTAAATCTGGGGTTCTATTTCTTCTCCCACGTGCACAAACCTCTGGGCCTTTTCTCTCTCTCTCAGCGTCTTGTGGATTCAAACAAGGCACGATGCCACTTGCTTTAAATTGCAGAAACATTTTTTCTCTCTCGATCTAGTTGGATCCGTAGGTTTGCCTTTTGGGGACTGTCAGTGGAAGCTTTGCTTTACCTTCGTGTTTTTTTTTGGCACTCTTAATTATCTTTTTTGATCCAATGGCTATACTTAAATCATGAGCTCGAACGAGAGGAAACATCCCCCCTCGTTCCAAACCACGTGCCTCACTCAGAATACCAAACGGCAATCTCAGATCCCTTAAACATTCTTTAGTTGGTTGATTAATCCGTAATTATCTGTACTTTGAGGGAAGCGTGCTTTCTCACTCACAGCGACACGCCTCACCAAACGTCGCATAAAAAACCTGTAGCGTGTTGGGCACAATTGTAGGAATCCAAAGCATTCTAGTTGTTGCTAAAAGAAAAGCCTTGAGGATGCCATTCTCTGGGACCATTTCTCTGCACAGTGGTTACCCTCGCCATATGGACCAGAGCCAGTGCCAGTAATGCCGGTGGACGATAAGGTGACCCGTAACAGCATTAATTCAGGCTCGTTGGTCCACGAGAAGTCCTCGCATAAATATCAATACAGATATTTCCTAGCTAAGTGGCCAAAATTGAACGTTTGTTTCCAGCAGTGAGCTATCAAATTCACTGAATCTTTTTGTTTTTACATGTTGAAATTATCAAGATACAATTTTCTTGCTATAATAAAATATATTTTCTTAATATATTTTGATTTATTAAATTAAATGCACACATTATATTTTGAATTCACAGTTAAGAAATAATAATAGGGCTTATAATTGTTTTGGCATGGGTAAGAAGATCTGAGCCCCAACCACATGCAAGCAACTTGAATGATCTAATGTGTATTGTTATTGTATAGTATAAAAGAATAACTAGCTGGAAAGAAAGAAAAAATGCGGTCAAAAGAAATGAATTAAAGCGTCATATGCACTGAGCTATATAATATATTATTTCCCACGCATACATATTGGAAATTCTTTATTATTATTGAAAAGTGAGTGTTTATTTTTTAACAAATTCCCTAAATGTTCTTTAAAAGAACTCCCAGGGCAAGATCATAAAAATTGTGCTTAGCGGGAAACACGTGCAATGTACTCGCTCGAAGGAGTAGGTCACGTGGAGGTACGGTTAAGGGACAGGGTTAGGTGAGGGGTGGGTTCGTGTGGGAAATGAGAGTTGTCATGAAAGCAGGATGGGGGAGGTCGTAAGGAGTGCGGAGTTAGACAGCTGTCTCCCTCAAAACGACTGGATGTTGAAGAGAGAGAAAATCAAAATTGATCCAAGATATGATAATCATGATAAAATGCATTTGAGTGGTAGTTTTTCAATATTTTCTTTTATCTTGGAGGATTATTTTTGAATATTATAGTTTGAAGAATATATTTGATAGATATCAAACTCAGAAAATCATAGGATTATATGCTATTTAAATATAATAACAAGAGACTTTATTATGCAAGTCAATTTTATTATTTTATATTCTTAAATCATTTATCATTTAAGTTGGGGATACGAGTTTGGAAAATCACAATGCAATTAAATAAGTCTTAATTTGTTATTTTTATTTTTTTATTAAATTTTATTTTTATCATTATTTTTTTAATAATTATTTTCTTAATCATTTATCAAGTTTGAATTAAACAAGTTCAATAATTTATAGATGCTAATATCTGTGGATATATCTATAATTTTAGACACGTATTCACCATCTCATTGTTATCAATGTGATAAATGAAATGGAATGGCTACAGAACGTAGTGAGATTATTAATGCTCCTTCGCTGCGCGTGATTCAGTGCCACCTACGAGGTAACGGTGGTTAATTATGGATTGATTGTGGTGCCATGGTTTGCTTATGAAGAAACCGACAAAGCTTTATGTAGCCATGGTCTCTCCGAATATAGATTCCCCATTAAGGTCGAATTTAGATCGCACTGCGCAAATTATTTTATTTATTTCATGTAAATTAAAAAATAAATGCATTCGATTGTTTAATATTGTATTTTAGTTTTTTTGTTTTCATATTTTTAAATTACATTTATTTAATAATATCAAAAATATTTTTTAAAAATAATAAATACTTTTAAAACAATATAATTACCATAAAAAGATAACTGCAAAGGAAGATAAGATTTTGATACATAATATCCCGACTCGTTTAAGGGTTTATTTGGTATTGTATTTTAAAATAATTATGAAATTTTTTTATTTTTTTATTTTTAAAACTAAACACTAAAATTCAAAAGGAAGCCGCAGAGAAGAAAGAATAAATGATTACTAGAGTTCGTTTATTAATATATTGTAATTATTTCCTAAAATATTTTATTTATTTTAAAATTTATAAAAATATTATTTATTTAAAATTACTTCAAATATTAACATTTTAGAATCTTATAAAAACAATTTAAAAAAAGAAGTAAAAAACATATAAAAACGGTCTCTTAAACAAGGACATAACGCAAGCGACGGTGCAGTTAGTTTTGGCAGTTCAGGAAGGATAGGAGCGTGACTGACACATGGCAATGGTGGGGGAGTAGGCCGTTAGGAGTGTGGAAAACAGTAAGTGGGGCTTCCATGACAGGCTGGACTGACAAGATTTTGGTGCCGTTCATCCCTCGATTCTGCTTCCAAACTTTTGTCGTTTTATATGCCAGCTCATCACTTCCGTGCGTCCTTCTCACCTCTTCCCGTTTCAAATCAATTTAAAACAAAACCCCTCACGTAAATGCTCTCCAGCCTGGCTCGGTCAAAGTCATCCCCTGCTTTTTTTTTTTTTAAATGTTGTTTTATCATGATCAGATAAGAATCACAGTCAATCATATCTCCCCTCTATCGGGTCTCTATCTTAACCCCCACGTTTCCCTTATTTTTCCTTAAAATTTAACCCCCCAAATGTGTAACTTCCAAAACAGTCGCTTATCTGGTTGTGTATTTATTCACAACGTTTTGACGCACCGCACGGCACCCCTAGTTAACCCGAGTTAACTTCCACAACTATTAAGTTGTTTTGACTGATGAGTCGGTTATGCCATCACAATTCCAACTAATAACTAAAAAGTAAAAAACTAAATTATAATTTTAAAATTTGAATTTCAGTTCCTTTAACGGGTTTTTTCCCACTGCATTATGATTGAGTGTGAACTTCACGAGCCGTATAATGCAAACTGCGGATAAAAGCCTGTTATTTCTTTTTTGAGTGGAAGTGCGTGATAATAATACGTGTAAGTTGGAGAAACGAAGTGACGACGCGTGTTAGTTTGACAGCTGTTTACTAGTAACTGCCTTGCCAGGAAGAATCCTCCCTGTCTAACGGCTATGACCGGTCATTATAACCGGCTTAACCAGTCATCCTTGCTCCTCCCATATATACACGCCTCCCAACCCTTCCACCTTGTTCTTTAATATAAAACCAAGGCGAGGCTCCGCCTCCACCACTTCACAAGAAAAAAAAACCCCTCTTTATCAACTTAATTTACTCTACTCTGTTAAAATTTAGGATTTAAATAATCCCAAAATCAATCGATGGCTTCTACAAGAAAAGATGTGGATCGGATTAAAGGTCCGTGGAGCCCTGAAGAAGATGAGGCGTTACAGAGATTAGTCCAAACATATGGACCGAGAAACTGGTCTCTGATAAGCAAATCAATCCCTGGTCGATCTGGAAAATCATGCAGGTTGCGATGGTGCAACCAGCTATCTCCCGAGGTCGAGCACAGACCGTTCAGCGCAGACGAAGATAACGCAATCATCAGGGCCCATGCTCGTTTCGGCAACAAATGGGCCACCATCGCTCGCCTCCTCAATGGACGCACCGATAACGCTATCAAAAACCACTGGAACTCAACCCTCAAGAGAAAATGTTCCTCTATGTCTGAGGACTTAAACGACGACGCACAACAACAGCCTCTTAAAAGATCCGCAAGTCTCGGGGCTGGTTCGGGTCTATACTTGAACCCGAGTAGCCCGTCAGGATCCGATTTGAGCGATTCAAGTGTACCCGGTGTGAACTCATCTCCGGTTTACAGACCGTTGGCTAGAAGTGCCTCTCTTGCTCCACCTGGTTTGTCCATTAACGTGTCCTCTCCAACTGCAGATCCCCCAACTTCACTGTGCCTATCTCTGCCTGGATCCAATACCTGTGAATCTCCGGGATCCGGATCTCTATCGCATGCTGTTAACCAGACGCAAACACCGGTTGCACCTCTACCCGCTGCAGGGACTGTGCAGCAGCAGCAGCAGCAGCAACAAATCCCAGTAGCGCAACGAAATGTTGAATTTGGATACGAGAAGCAGTTTTTCAGTTCCGAGTTTTTGGCAGTCATGCAAGAGATGATAAGGAAGGAAGTGAGGAGTTATATGTCTGGGATCGAGCAAAATGGGCTGTGTTTGGGAACAGAGGCTATAAGGAACGCTGTCGTTAAGCGAATTGGCATTAGCAGAATCGGGTAGCCAAACCGAGGAAAGAGTAGTTTGTTAGTAATGATCATCGGGATGATGATGTTTCAGCTGAGTTGACTCGCCTAGAATCGGAGACCATCAAGAGGAGGGAAAAAAAAAACAGAAAAAGAAACAAACTGTTTCTCGTTCTTTTTTTTTTGAGTTGCTTTAATCGTCGCTTTATACTGGAGTCATAATTTGGTAGTGTACAGGGAAGTTTTCTTCAGCAGAGAAGAGAATCTCGGTTAAAAAAAAAAAAATCTCTTTTGGAAATATATAAATTGATCCCATCTACGGTGCCCTGATATTAAATCTAAAAGGCAAAAGAAATCTGGCATTAAATGATTTTAGGACAAATTAAAAGGGGAATTTGCACACTTTATGGTGATGAAAGGCACAAAAATGAATCCCTAATCTGATATTAAAAGTCCGAGGGAAAATTCAATTAACCGGGGAAGTCAGAAAGAGGGTCGCAGTCAGGGGGGGGTTTGCTTTTTGTCTGGAAGGGGAAGAGCAACTCTTTTCATGGGAGAGTGCTTTCGATATGGAAAAATGTCTTGTGCTAATTTCAAAGCATGTGCAAAAAAATAAAGGGATAAATTACAGGAGAAAGCTACACCGAACCAGATCTGGTTGCTTTTGTTTAGATGAGTTCACTTTATCAAGTATACTTAGATGACTATTGCAATATAAAAACATCTCCCCGGATTGGTGGTAAAAAAAATCACCATTCTAATTTTTAAATAGAATTGATTTTTTTTTTAAAAAAATAGGATATTAAAGTTTGTGAATTTCAATAACCGGATTTGTGATTTTGAGAAGATAATTATGGTAGCCCGGTTTAGAGATTTAGCTTGGTAAGTATTTTTTCTATCAAATAAATCATCATTTATTTTTCTTTTTATTATATAGTTTTAAAAAATTAGTTCTTAAAAAAACTTGCTTAATTTTTTTTTAAAAAATCCATGGGCCTCTTGATGAGTTTAATGAATATATTTTTTTAATTTATTTTTGTAATATAATAAATGACATTTTTTTTATATATATATAAAGATAGCTTAGTGTTTAAATGCAGTCTGATGGTGTGGAATATAACCCCACATCATATAGATCGGGCCAGCGTCGCATGTTGTGGTTTTGACGTTGCCTTGTTTTTTCGATTTGACAATGAAAGTACTCGGCCCAACACCATGCGAAACTCCCAGCTACTGGCTCAAACATCTTCTCCCATTTTCTCATCTCAAGGATTGTTCTTTTTGCAGTCACTGAACATTTTTTCATGAATTTTCCACATTAAATATTTTTCTTGAAATATTGTATATCCTATAAAGCTATGCATTGTATATTTTAGGCCATGTTTATTGTCCATACAACAACTCCTCTTTTTGATGTGAAACAAGTTTTCATAAAATAGAATCTGTGAAATTTGTCACAAAGACTGTCTCTAATTTAACACAAGTTTATGTTTTTAGCCCATAGGTCTCTTATACCCAAAATATATTTATTTTTTTAATTAAATACCTAACTCCATTTTTATTGGTGTGTAATACCTCAAAACTCATTTTTCACCTCTAAATACCACTTGTTCAACACTTGATGATTTAAAACTTTATAGTCTAAAAGATTTTATTATTTCCATAAAAAAATTTTATTGTTTGGTGAAAAATCCTCACAAGAGAAACTTTTCATGAAAATATAAGTGAGACTTGAACCACTCATGATGGTTAATAAAAGGATCTGTGAAAATAAAAATAAAATAAAATGCTATCCATTTTTTACATTCAAATTCATCCTTGTAATTTCATTTTTGAATTGATTTCCTAGATATTTACAAATGTTCAAAGCATTGAAAACCTTTCGCTTGAGATTTTCAGGAACTTGCCATCATAATACAACTACAGAATTTTACAACTTTTTGATGGTGTCTCTTTCTAGTATTTGGAGTCTTCCACACTTGTGCCCGTAACCCTCGACAAACCCAACCCCAGCCTCAGTCTCTTTACAATTAGGGCATGGCAGAAATGAAAGAAAGCAGGGGAAGTGGCTGTACCCATTCTGGTCCTGTCTGTTTATGCCTCTTTCCTCCAATCAAAACCCTTCCTTAACCACCCCTTTACTAAAAGAAGACTTGACGAATTAAGTAAAAATCAATCCACTTTCTTCATCAATTTTTCCTTTCTTTCCCATTGAATCCAAACACAGATTTGTAGCTCTTGCAGACTCAAAGAAAGGCACGATCACAATTGTGATTACCCAAAAATGGACATAAAAGCTAGCAAAAATGCGAAACAGCAATTACTTGGGTACATTAAGGTTTACATATTACGGATCTAATTAGTAATGAACCAGATCAAATACAACAAGAAACAAACCAAAGATAAAAGACAATGAAAGGAAGAACCCTAACCAAATTTAAACAAGAACAAGTGAGATAAAAATATATAGATCCCAGATTAAGATTTAACAAGACATTCACTTATATAAATCAGATAATTATAAATCTAACTCATCTCCCTCTATTGCTAAAATTCATCTTCTCATAATACCGAATTGAAAGCAAAGACAAAGATAGATGCACCTCATCCTTTCCCCACCTAGCCAGTGGCTTATTCCCAATCATAGGCGAGAATGGATTCCAGGCAGAAGAAGTCGAGGCAGCGCCTGCAGAATTTGACGGTGGCTTTGATAGAGGCCAGAGGTACTGAGAGTGAAGTCGACGAAACCCACCAAGAGCTAAAACAACAGATCTCAGTTGTTGATTACCACAACCCATGTTACCCCAGTGTCTTGTACAGATCAGCTCCCATAACCTCTCATCCTGTACTGTCCGGTGCCACTGCTTGCTCACACACGCTGCACTACCCAAAGTCCTCGCGTCCACGTGCTTCAACACCTCGAAAAGTAAATTTTCGTCTAAAGTCACAAGCTCAGATCCTGTATTGGCTTCAGATTCCATTTCTTCCTCGTTTTCGTCTTCTTGGTACCTCTTCTTCATTTTTGTGTCGATTTTGTTTTGATTTCCGGGTTCGATGTCAAGAGGGCGCTTCATGGAGAGAGGGAGGCCGGGGGGGGAGAGTGAGACAGGGGGGTTAGATTAAGGAAATAACGAGGGAGGTCAGGGTAGAAAGGGGGTGATGGCTGGGAATGGGACCTTGGTGGTTATCGAAGTGGACAACAAGGCGAATTGATGCTGTTTTCTTTTTTAACATTTCTGTACATGTAATTGACGAATTTGTCCTGGTTTGTATTTTTGTGTTTATTTTAGGGCCGTTTGGTTGACTGGAAAGAAGATTTTTTAAGTAGCTTTTATGGAAGAGAAAAATAAGATTTTTTTATTTTTTTAAATATTTAAATATTGTCATGGAAAATAAACTAATTTTTCTTCAAATTTATTAAAAAAAATAAAGATCAAATTTAACCAATAAAAAGTAGAAGAATAATAAAATTGAAAAAAAATATAGTTTAATATTTTAGTTTAAATAAAATAAATAATAATTAAAATAATAAAGATCACAAATAAAAATGTTAAAAGTTGATTAAAGTAAAGGTTTTGATAAATTAAAAGTTGCACGAAATCAGGGTGTTTTAATTCATTTATTTTTGAAGTCATTTTCTTTCTTTCTTCAAAAAAGACTGAAATCGTTTATATATATATATATATATATATATATATATATATATATATATATATATATATATATAAAGATTTTTTTTATTATTTTAAATTAATTTTTTATGTATTTTTAGTTCATTTTAATGTATTAATATCAAGAATAAAATTTAAAAAACAACAACTAATATAATAATAATATTATTTTAATATAAATTTAAATAAAACATATTTTAAAAAATAACTACAAGTATAATAACCATGTTTGCTTAACGAGACTACGCGGAATCATCAATAATTTTGAATTAAATTTATGTTTAGAATTTTGAGGAATCACAGGTTATATAAATTTTGTTTTTGATTTGAGCAAATCCCAGGTTATATAATGTTTGTTTTATGAGAATCCATCTTCTGTTCTATTTGAGTGAAATAAAACCGGCTATAATATGCTAAATTGTTTAATTAAATCAGGTATTATTTTAATAGTTTATAAATCTTTATTAAACAAGTTATCCACTGCCTTTTCTTTATCACGGCATCCCCTGGCCCCTTCTAAATCAGGAGAGCAGTCTCTTTTGTGGCATCGTTCAGCACTTGGAACAGGTTCCACTACCGGCAAAGATTCGAATCCTGTCCACTTCACCAGGAGTATTAGCCCCTTGCTGCTGGACGCAGCCCTCTTTATTTTTTCTTTTTTTTTGTTTTTTATAAACGGGGCCTAGGAGCCCAAAGCTAAATTAAACAAGGAAGAGATGGCTCAATACAAAGTCAAATACAAGCCCGCGGGTAGGTCATTAAATCATCTCTAATGGTTGGATTTGTAACTATTTGGTTCCAAAATGAGACAACACGCTCCAAAATCTACCCTGTTGAACAAATACCTATGTTGATAGCGAAACCTTTTACCCAAAATCTTAACTAGACCACTGCTCTGCCGGCCCTGAATTTCCTTTGCTACAGCCATCCTCCTCCCATTTTCACCACCTCAAGGTAGGTGTTGCCACCCCACCAAGTGTACCTGTTTATTGCTAACACTCCCACCGCTCACGCTCTCTGATGCATGCTGGATATCAGGTACCACACGCGTGACAGCTGCTCCATCCCTCCACATCTCCACCATATCCTTTCCAAAGATTCTTTTGTTCCTACTTTTCCAAATAAACCACAAGGCCACCCTAAATTATTGAAGATTGGATATACGCCACGCCATCCTCTCATTATTGAAGAAAATATCTCTGGAACGAGGTTTGCCTAGTGCCTTCCATGCCTGCATAGCTGGTGTACAATCCCACAGCAAATGAAGTTCAGTTTCCACCTCAGTCTGACAAGCTTGACACGAAGAATCATCTGTTAAATGTACTCTTCTTCTTTCGTTGGTCAGCAGACCATCTTGAACCAAATCAAGTCCTTCATAGTCAGATGGCTTGGATCCTTGCCAAACATCTCATAAGCGTACCGGACAGTAAAATGCCCACCCGTTGAATGCTAGCTATAATCATCGAAATGTTAACAGGTAGTAGATGAGCAAACCGGTCCCATCCTGTGAACATGTCTGCCACGTTTGCATGAATGTCCTTGGCTGAAATATCACTTGTAGCCTGACTGCGGAAAGGCCCTGAACCATCAAGCCACAGGCCCCCCCAAAAGTTAATGTTCTTACCATATCCTAAAGACCAGCCCGTTCTTTCCACAGCATTAGGCATTGCCTTGCATATATCTTTCCAAAGAGGGGAGTCTCTATTCTTAGCCTGTAGCTCGGTCATTCTATCTTGCTCCTTGACATACTTACCACGTAACACTATAGTCCACAAACTATCCTTATCGTGAATTAATCTCCATGCTAGCTTCATTATGAAAGTTCTATTTGCTCCCCAGCCCCAATCCTCCTTCCGTTTTCGATTTACACATCTTCTGCCACTTGATTAAATGAAGCCCTTTCTTGCCCTCATTATCTGCCCATATGAACCTCCTGCAAATTTTCTCAATCTCATGGCAGTTTGATATGGGAATAACAGTAGATTGCATTGGGTACAGTGGGACTGTAGTAAGAAAAAAACTGCGAAGAGTTTTTCTCCCTGCAAGAAACAAATGATTAGCCTTCCAATTCGCCAATCTCCGACTCAAATTCTCAATAATGTAGCCATAGGTGCTCTATCCTCTGACGTAGAACAGGCACCCCCCGAATATTTCCCCATATCCACCGAAATACAAAACCTCCCACTCTACTTGGCAAAGTAACTAGCCTCATGGAAATGTTCTTGAAGAAATACATTTGTGTGTTAGCAATACTGATTGTTTGACCTGAACTCTCACAAAAATTATTCAAGCAATCCACCTTATTTAACTGAATCTCGCTTGTCTTCGCAAACAACATGTCATCTGAAAAGAATAAATGAGAAATGCTCGGCCCTCCTCTAGCGCATTTGAAAGGAACCCAAGCCCCACCAAGAACTTCAGCATGGATTATTTGTGATAATCCCTCCGAACACAATACAAAAATGTACAATGGATCACTATCTTATTCCAATAAATGTTACTGATTTTTCAGAGACCTTATCTTTCCACAAAACACTTAAAAGGGCCGTTTCAGTGCATCTCATGATTAAAAGTATACTAACAGAGGAGGAATACCTGTTAGCTGTAGAGTTTCCCTGATAAACTACCACCTTCATATGCCTTTTCCAAATCAACCTTAATAGCCATCCACCCTTTTTTTTCCTTTCATGCTTCGCATTGAATGAACCACTTCTTGCGCCACAATAATATTATCTACTCTTTGTTACCCAGGAACAAAACTGCTCTGGTTACTTTGTAACCAGGTTCGACAACGAGGACTCCAGTCTGTTCACCAGGACTTTTGTCAATACTTCAAAAATAACGTTGCACGGGCCTATTGGTTTGAATTGATCAAGGAATTCCGGTTTGGGCACCTTACGAATTAAGACTAATACGAAAAAATTATCCTTGATAAATGCTGCTCATTGTTAAAAATGATTTGCTTTTTTCCATGCAAAATGATTAATGAATTTTAACATATTAAATAATCATTAAACCTGACATGAGAAAAATCCCGCAGCGGAGAGCAGTCAACATACCAAGCTAAGCCTAAATTGCATTTGATTAGACTTTGAACTCACATTATAGTTTCAATTACACATAACATTTTTTTTATTATTATTAACGTTGGATGGCCAGCCAGCTTATGTATCCCTAATTAATCTCACGAGTTCTGAAATTAATAATTATATAATTATTTAGTGGTTATTATATTAACAACTGCAGAGGAAATAAATTTTTTAATCTTAAATTTTTATCATTAGATAATTATAACATTCTTTTTTGTTTGTGGGGGTCCTGTATATGCTTTTGTTGTGCACTTGATGAAAAGATCATGTAAAGAAACAAATGTTAGAATATTTTAGTAGGCATGAGAGGTTTATCTTACCATTAAAATTAATTCCACTTAATTGTTTGAAATTAAAGTATGTAATTGTTAGACAATAATATAAATCATATTTTGGGGCCTCACCTATCAGTTTAAGTTTTTAGGTGAGATGGTTTTTTAAGATAGTATCAGAACCTTATTGACTCAGCGGTTACAAGTTCGAATCTCACCACCCTCAATAAAAAATTAAGCACAAAGTAGAGTAGGCCTGTGCAAGTTTCAATCTCAAAAGGCTTTCACTTGAGAAGGTTTATTAGAGAATAATATAAATCATATTCTGGGACCTCACCTATCAACTTAAATTTTCAGGTGAGATGGTTCTTACCAGCAATTACAAAAGTTAAAAATATTTCAGACTATAAATGATTATTAAATAAACGCATGAATGTAGAAGTTTTTAAGAATAGTTAAGCTTCTGCTCACTTAACCGTGTGAATTGTTCTTGAAGTTGTGATTTATACGCTGATATGCATGAGCCCATGTGTACAGACGTTGCCAGAGCAAAGCACAATTCTCGTAAGCGTGAAATAGTCATATTTAAGCCGATGTTCTTCTCGCAAAGCACTAAAATAGCAAAAAAATGAAACTGGCTCGTCTATCTGCAAATGGACCAAACCCACTGATGCTCTTCTCGCAAAGCACTAAAATAGCAAAAAATTGAAACTGGCTCGTCTATCTGCAAATGGATAAAATCCACTGAGCCCCTTTCTGTATTTTCCCAACACAATAAGTCGATATAATAAACAAAAACTATCTTTTATGAATTTCTAGGTTTTATCAAAGCAATCACAAACAGAGTATGGTATCAGTACGTGGTTCAACCTCTCTAGTATAATGCATAATGAGAAAGACCATACATTTTGCATGCAGCTGAATGGAAAAGGGACTGAAATATAGAGACGATTAGCTGAACATGAACTTGGTAATTACAGGGATATCAATTAATGACCAATCCCCCTATGACTGGGGCCAGAGTATTCTTGAGACAGGTGTTCAATCTCTCTCTGACCAGGACTGGCATCAGCTGGAGCTGTCTTGAATGCATTGATTGAACTAGGAGAAAGCAGATGACGGCCAGGAGTTCTAGAGCTCTCCACGTTCATGAAGCACGAGAGGACGAGGAGGAATGAGATAATAGAGACAGAAAATTTAATCAGGGAATATGAGATGCTACGAGAAGGACGCTTCATTTCTGCTGCTCAAGTTGTCTGCTAGAATTGTTTTTTGAAGAAATGGTTTAGGTCGAAATAGGAGAATGAACAATTGGAAAACTTTTGGACTCTTGGGGAAATAACCAGAGTGCATAAATACTTCATTTTGTCTGGGAAATTCCAACACATACCAAATCTCTAGCCACAGTTTGTCGATCCAAATGACAACAAAAAATATTAAAAATAGACTTGAAGAAGTACCCTTTTTCAGCACAATATGTGATTCCTGATTATGACAACTAGTCCACAAAGTGAAAATGTATACTGTAAAAAAGCTTCTACTACAGTCAAATTGATTAATCTATAAAGTAAGGTCAAGATGAGAAGAAGAAGAAAGTGTTGCTTAAACCTAACATTCCCTTTTAAATTCAAAAACCTAGACCTATGATAAGATCGGGAAAGAAAAATCAGTTAAAGGTTTTATCTTCCTTTCATTAATGTATCATAACAAAGTGTAACTGTTCCATCCTAAAGCAGAGACATTTGAAGAGCCACTTGTATATAAAATTAAGGCACCCACCGGGGAAAATATATTTCTAACACAAGAATAACACTCCAGTTTCTACCTGTGGAAGATAATTTTAACAATTCATTAATTAAAGGACTCATCGGGTGAGCTCGAAATGCCATAATTCCTTGGTGATTTTAGATAAAAGATTAGGTAAGACTTCATGGATATGGTTTCAATATAATATTGCACGTTTTCTGCTCATATATATACTATTGTTTTTCGGTAAGATGAATCAAGGCTATAATAATAATATGGAATGTGAGGAGGCTCTAAGCTTACCGAATCCGCTATGGGATTCTTTTGAAAATATCCTCTTCTAGTCCGTGAACGAGGATAGGTTCTGGTTCAATGATGTCGACGACCATTCCTCGGCTATTTTGAAACACTTATCTTAAATTTTCAACCTGGTGCCGGCTTATTCGCCCCCTGCCGGAAGATCGCTTCATCTTTTGCAGGGATTATTGCCCGTCACGCACCCCAGATGAAGTGACAATATTAAAGTTCACAAGCATCAGAATGTTGGTGGTATTATCTTAGATATAAATCTCCAATTTTTTTGGCTGAGCTCATGATTCATAATGTGTTGACATCGAATTTTGAAACAACGATTAAGAATCTCAATGGCACATGCTATACACCAGCTTAATTATGCCACATGAGGACAGGAAGAAAATCTTGTGATATTAAGATTCAAAGAAGGCTTTTAAATATTGCTTCTTGTTGTCTGTGTGAACAAAGTGGTAAGAAAATCAAATTCACTTTTCCGTGGTCGATCGAACACTTGATCAGCTCACCTAACATAAGATATCGAAATAAGGATTTCTAAATATTATGAATGTGGATAGCATTTCTCGTCTTCCACACTAAACAACAAGGAAAGATTGTGCTCTGACTTTGTACAACTCTCCGAATAAATGTCTACACTTGAAATGAAAAAAAAGAGAGCAAAGGAAACAGTAGCAAGGTGGGTACTATTGAAGATTGAAGATCCAATTGGAAGGTGAAGATGTGAAGACTGAGCTGTGATAAATTTAAGTTGTTTAAATCAGTATTTTAGTTTATTTCAATAAGATCAATTGTTTGATCAAGAAGTCTAGTGATTTATGAATTTCAGTTTATTTCCAATGAGAGTTAGGATAGAAAAAGAGTTTGTAATTGATTAGAATTCTTATTCTTGTAATAAGTTCAATTTCATTTTCTATAAATAAAATCAAAGAGATGACAGTAACCTCAAGCACAATTATGCCCTTTATTCTCAAAATCAATCATCAATTACGCTTGCTCTTTTGTTCTTTGATTTTTCTGCAAATTAAAGAGAAACTATTACTGATTTGAACAGTAACAGTTTTTCTGGGCAGCAAGCACAAGTCTAGTTACTAATTTGAACAATAACTGTTTGTGCCATCAGAATTTTAATTCCAATAGTTACTAGGTTTCTTAATCAAAACATATTTTTTTCTATACAAAAATAAAACTATCTCTTACAAATAAGAAATGATTTCGATGGACTTCTCAATTCAATTATGATGAGCTAGCAAACGCGCTTAATGCATAGAAACTCAAGAACATGAGAATATATTCGTATAATTGCAAGTGTCTTAAATTATATATATTCGAGTCATGAGAGTCGTGTGAAAGGAACTTGGGTCAGTTTGTACGTGCTGAAGAAACTATCATAAATACAAAAAACCATCTAGAAGTATAAAGTTTAGAATGAGTTCTACTACTATAAAGCTACCTTTTTTATGCAATTCGAACTTAGTTATCAAATTTTATATGCATCATAATCCCAAAAACCCTTAATGGTCTATTCGAATCCGGAATTCTAAGTTTTTTTATTTGATAACTACGATGGTAACCGGGTAAGATCTATAGTAAGCAGATCAAATTCAAAAGGCTTCCAAACCCAAGCCTATTTTGACATCAGTTTGAGTAAATGGAAGGTAAATTGATTGGGAACTGGGCGTGGCCTTGAATGGTTGGGTTGCAATAGACGCATCTATCAAAGTGTCAAGTGTTCGTGTAGACTGTCTGCCGATATTTCAAGCAGAAATACAATCGAAACATTAATTGACACTTGATTTGTGCAATGCCTATGGATACATGTGAGTGAAACGGGGCGGGATTTAGTGATTAAGCAATCCTTTTGATTATTGAAAGCTAACTCTCAACCTAATGCTTTATTTTGTCCCCTTTTTTATTCTTTGAAACTTAATAAAACTCCTAAACAGTCTGTTGTTTGCCACTGAGCTTCTGGCTATAAATTTAGTGCTGTTATCACAAAGATATTGTTGTCAGACTCAGACTAGGCAAGAGACATCAGATAACTTTAATAATAAGGATGTCACCATTAATGGATTTTGATAGCAGAACTCGGCAGCTATAAAATTCAATATATGATCTAATAAAGGATATTGGTAAGCTTTCTGCCAACTCTATGAACTCGTCGAATACAGCCATATACAAGCTTCGAGCTAGACCTCCATTCCTTTTTCCTGATGTACAGTTTGATGCTCCACGCTGCATGGAGAAGCAGGATAAATTGTAACTACTTTATTCCATGCCTGCAGAAAATGCCTTAAAGGGCACCAAAAGAAAGGCAAATTAATCAGTGATTTAATAAAAATATAAAACAGTGTCGAGTTTGCAAAATTCAAAAGGTAGACTTGGTCCCCATTTGATATCAGTATAATAATTTGTGAATCCAATCACCCGAGTTGTCTACCGCATTTTCAAAAGCAAGTGGTTTGAATTTTGAGAAGAAATGTTGAAGACTTTGAGCGTAAAAGCTTGTCGTTCGCTGACATATATCTATAAAAAAGTTGGCAGCGGCGACATCTAGCTAAGGTTTGTCATCAGTAAAAGTGGGAGTTGGAAACCGCCCTTCTTTTTTTCTCTGTCTGCAAAGGCTTGAATCAATTTGGACGATAAGCATTGGCAATTTATTCTGTCCGACAACGTACGGATATAGTGAAATTAAATGTCAATAATTTATATTTCTAAATCTTTTAAATTAAATAACAGGGGACTAATTTGTTGCCTAATCATATTTCCGAGCCCTTGATCTTGCAAGCTCTCGTGCCCCTCTTGTGTGGCTTTTAGGCCACTCCCCTAGCGACGCACCGTCTTGTAGCTGGAGGATGGCAGTTCAATAACCAGCTTTTTTTTCTTTCAAAAAAGTATCAAGGACCGTTCTTTAACATCGACACATGCCGCATCGCCGATTATTCTGTCCTTGTAAAGTTAGGGATAAAAAAAAAGAATCAGAAGCGAATTAAAACATCACCGCGTTATACAGATGTAAACACACACTTTGATTCAGATCTCAGAAATGTGTGAAACCAAACCATGCAAAAAGCACAGCATTCCATGTCACTCACACTTACATGTAACGTCGTGAACTTTCTTGCGATCTTCTTCGAGACTTTATGAGTAATATATGTCCTTGAGCTTGAATAAATGTACAAAGTCAAATTGAAACAGCACAGGCATTTTCAAAGTAAAAGCTCAACATCCCTCCAACCTATCCCTACCAAATGCTTGTCCTGCATAAAACCACAAAACAGATGGAAAGAGAAAGGGTAGCGTTTGCCAGGTCAAATAATCTTGTAATGGCCCCGCTGGACTAATAAGAGCCTCGCCTGCGCTTCGACTGCACATATAAAACCCAACAGCAACAAACTAAAAATAAACCAGTTTAGCCTTGTGAGAGATATCAGTGCTCGATCGTAGGAAATCCAAACGACCTTCTTTGAGAGAGAGATATTCAAACCAAATTCAAGATATGGAGATATCAACGAAAACACGGAGTTCAGTGAAGAGCCTTTGGTTTGTTTTAGGCCTAATAATGTTAGTGGTGTCGACAGAGATGGGAGCCGTCCATTGCAGGCCCCTTCGTTCAACAAACAGCACTATCATTGCCCCAGGATGCCAGCAAGTAGATGGAACTCGAGAATCAATGGGCGTGGCTTCATTTGTTGTATCTTCCAGCATCTCCGGCAGTCGTCTTTCAGCGAGAAGCTTGATCTTTAAATTGGCATCCGGACCTAGCAAAAGAGGCCCTGGCCACTAGCACTCATACTTCCTGACTCATTCTGTACCTTCCCTATCATTTCATGTTTTTATAGTTTATTGATTAATTCGACAGGATTCTGCAATTTTTGCTCTGTGTCCCGGCAGAGGACTAATCTTATAGACCAGTGCATATAATTTGTAGTGCTCTTTAAAGGATACAACTTCGCCTGTAATTCTTCTTTAAACTTTGCAAAGCAGATGTATACATGTATTCAACCGGGCATCAAATCTTAGCAGCACGGTACGTAATGTTATCTCCTCAAATTCGTCGACGGAAAAATATGATAAAATCACCTGTCAGGAATGAGTTGGTTTCTTACGGATTCGGTCGCCAGTGTTATCCCAATAACTTCAGGGAAGTTCACGACTTTAATTTATTCACTTTCTCGCACAATTCTGTAAATAATATCACCTGGTCAAAAGAAAATTCTGATAGAACGGAGACAAATACCATGCCGGCAATTAATGTCGACTCCATTTGCAATGAAATATAAGGTGTTGTTTCAAATGCATGACTTGTTTTTAGCTTATTTGGCGATGATAAAAACATATAGACATTCCAAACACTTGCAGTACAATGTCTGTGCTTTTCTATTTTTAAATTATGATTTCTTTATAAAGAAACCTTAATACGAGCCATTATTTTTGACAGTGGTATAGTTAGAAAAACAATTAGAAAAAAGAGTAGGTTGTGCTATTATAAATACCGCGGCTATAAGGATCACATTGTTTTCAACAACGCAACTTGATAATATATGAATAACTCATTGAAATGCACGCGCGCGCGCGCACATATAATTCTAAGTAATATTAATTCCTTATAAATAACTTTTGCTTTCAATAATTATCAATAAAAATAATTAGTTGTGGTATATTTATATTTTAATAGATTCCATAACTAATAATTATCAGCTCTTGCCTATTTAGATTTTGTTAGCTTTTAATTGATAGTTATGATGTTTATCAACGAAAATTGGACAACTAATTCAAGTCCTAAAGCATCTCATAGAATACAGACATATCTCCTCACACTGGCAGCTGAAAACACCATGATTTTCAAAAAGCAAAAAATATATTTGACCAGTATATCATTTAAAAGTAACATTGACGACAATTATGGTGGTGTGTAGTCTGATGATCTGATCAGATGCATGCCGAGCTGGAGAAATAAAAATAAATGGCTCCACTGAAAAAGCAGTTGCCTAGTGGCGGTGCAAGGAAATATCGAGTTTCAGACAGTTTATTTTAGCTATCTGTTAATAGTAGCAAGCATTCCATTATATTAGAATAACAGTTTAATCAACAGCATTTCATGTTAATTGCTTTAATCTTTGTGTTGACCATCTTCGGATGATGAAGACATGGATACAGAGCCAGAGCCTTCAACTTAATTTTATGACTTATGTGATGGTGCATGGCTCCCAAATGAAGCAGAAGCGTACGAGTTCTATACTGCATTTGCTAAAGTGATGGGTTTTAGAGGGCTTAAAGATAAATTTCGTCATGTGATTGATGGGATGGCTAGACAAAGATCACTTGTGTTATCAGATCAAGGCCGAAGGAGATTGAATGGCCCAACATACAAGAGCAGATTTGGTGCTGGAATTACTCACTTATGGTCACAATCATGAGCTTGCACCTGCAGAATAAAATGGCATCCCGTAGACATGTTAGTGAAGCTCAAGCTACTTTGATTGATGAAATGCATGACGCAGGCATTAAATCAAAATATATTTTGTTATTTTACGGAGCAGGAAGGTGCTGTGCAAAATGTTTGTTTTTTGAAGGATTGTGAAAATTATTGGCGTGATAAGAAGAAAAACTCTTCATGCTGGAGATGGACAAAATGTGTTGAATCATTTTAAAACCAAGCAAGCTGAAGACCCGTCTCTTTTTATGCAATACAATTGGATGATGAAAATCGTTTACCAAGCTTTTGTTTGGAGAGGTAGTAGATCGAAGGTGCATGATTAATTTTAAGAAAAATCTAAAAAATATTGTTTATTGGAATGGTATTTTGTGTTTTTTTTTCTTATTTTTTTAAAATTTCATCTTTTAACAATTTAATTTATTTATCTTACAATTTTATTTTTTAATATGAAATTATACCTTGTAATTCTTCGCGATTTTCTTTCTTTTAAGTAATATATCAATCTCTCATAAGTTTATCCAGATAGAGCCAGCCAACACCACCATGTTGTCTCAATATTTTGTTTTTAAAAAAGAAAACAATAAGATTCAATATATAACCATATAAATATACATGATTATAAAATATAAACAGGATATTTCCGTGGTTGAGGGCTTGAGGCAGCGCTAATAACATAGTCAAACGGGCTCTAAAGTTGTGGTGTACAATGATATGATGAGCATATTTTGAAAATATGGTGAAGTTTGATTTTAAAAATGATTTTCATTCCAAAAAATATTTCTATTACTGTATATCAAAACGACATGAAAACACTAATAAAATAATTTAAAATAAAATATAAAAAAATTAATTTTTAAAAACAATGCTTTTTAATCGCGACGGAAGAACAGGACAAGTCAATCCAAAACTAAGAAACACATTTGAGTTATTCCATGATAGCTTTCTTAAGCATCACAAACAATTGCAAAGATCCAAATAGTAAAAGGCAGGTCTGAGAGGCAAGCAATGTAATAGTAAAAGAATTTTAGAGGGGTTCAAAAAACCACCGTATAGAAATCCCTAGCCTTTTAAAACAACAGGAACTCATTCACACCAAACATGGCATGCTCAAACACTGCACTTCAAGCCTTCAAAGTCACAATATTATCAACCCAAAAGGCACATACACCAAAGATTAATATTGGTAAAGCACTGACCTTTAGCCTAAAGCTTATCCTCCTAAAACCAAAGCAGCCGAGCACTGGAGGTGCAACTCAGTTGTCATATATTTGCTATGACGCACATCATGAGCATCAACAGGACCAAAAAGTAATCCACCATTCAAAGGACAGACTTTTTCCACTAAACAAGAAACAACAGGAAATCATATTAAATAGTAAATGTAATGTGGGGATGCAGGTCATCATAGATTAGAGCAGAAACACAATACATGCCTTTACAGAAATATAAACCAGACAAGAAGAATTTGCTTAAGAGAGTACGCCAGGAGGATCCAGTGAAAACAGAAATACAAACATGAAAAACTTAGATTAATATGTCAGATGAAGAAGTAGAAGTCGCAGAACCATGGGATTGTCTATTTTTTGTACTACAGATACTAACTGATTTACAGAAAACACAACGAAAAATGGCTGCCTTTTGTACTGCAGTGATATTATTGGTGGCACATTTAAGATCTAACCATTTTCAAAAGTGGAAACTGCCCAAAAATCCCCAAACAGAAAGATCATAATATAATGCAGAAAAAATGGAAAGGAAAACACTTTCCATTCACTAAGCATGATAAAGGAACAATTATAAATATTGGAACTAAGTTGAAACTTCAATCAACCAAAAAAGATGGCAGAAAACATTATTAATATAAAATTCTCTACGATAGAAACTTCGACCAGTTCCACTTTCCAAAGAACATTTTTTTAAAAACAAAAAACAACCAGCACAGATACTTCATATCCACAGTCCACCATGCAAGCCTTCAATCTATAAATTAGAGAAACAAAAGGCTCTGAGGTGTCCGGGAAGTAATTGAAGATTGTGTGTGTGTATTAGGCTATAGCCATTTTTATATAGACACGGGCATATGAAAACTACAGAAACCACCAAATCCAAGCAATGACCAATATCAGGCAATTTCAGTAGATTTCTTCTCCAATTCTTTGAACTTTAAAATTAAGAGGTACGACTAAATTTACCTGATGAAAAACAATGAAGCAACCAAGAATATGACTACTATCTATCAAACTTTTGCTTGTATAAACTTGTCAAGTTTAAACATACAACATTACATTAAAATACAAGGACGGTAACATATGTGATTTAACAAGGAAAAAACAAAGAAAGAACTCACATTGACCATCCCTCAAAAATAGTTCTCCCACTCATAAGTAAAGGAATTGTTTTTTTTTTCTTTTAGACATCTCACAACACCCGCGATTGACGCAAGAAATATTACAAGAATCTGTAGATTCACAAGATGTGATGAGGTACATAGCTCATTTAATAGATGATGCAAGACATCCTTCGCTCACAACAAACAATATACACTAATGTGCTAGCTCACAATAAATCTGCAGACAGGCAGTGCTATACCGCTTCACTGAATTCCTCAAAAATGGTAATCTATGACTTTAAGTTCAATCTCCATCACCCAGCCAGTTTTCTTTCTTCCCGTTTCACAAGGGCTTCAGTTTTTCACCGCTCTGCCGCAATTTAGCATAGTGATTTTATTTCTAACAGACTATAAAATGCTGCGATTGAAATTCTAGATGGGCAGAAGTGTATAGCCGTCAGCCACAAATTTAAGCTCTTAAATCGAAGACAAGGGACTTATAAATAAAAATCATAGTTAATTACATAAAACAACATTAAGCCCACCATTAAATCAAATCCCTAACACGAGCAAGCAAGTACATACAAACACACGTGCTATATGCCCAGACATCTAAAACGATTAATGATGAACATGCTCATGAGAAAAAGATTTTCGATTCATTGCCGATATCATGATCACAAATAGACCAGAAAATAATAAGCACAAAAGCTATTAGAATAAGAATAAACCCTAGATAATACCATTACTAAATTATTACCATCGAGTAATCACCATCAAAATTCATAAGTTAATACAAACAGATCTCAACACTTTCAAAACAATACCCTAAGAAAATACCAGATATGAAGCTAAAAAACCCTAATGAGGTCAAGCTGCTTCAGTCTCGACAGAACTTGAAAACTCCTCACTCACTGCCGATGTTGGCGTCATATCAGCACTCACCGTCTCCGTCGCACTTTTACCACTATTGGCATTTGGTCCAGCCCGAGCCTTGACGGTCTCTAACATCCGCTTACTGATCTCCTTAGAGTAAAGCTGGACAACCTCGAGTCCGTCATCCTCCGACGAGGCCAACGCGGTGGCCACAGAAAAAGCCTCCTCCTCAATGCGACGGGAGACTTCCAAGGACTCTTCATGGGGAACGGTACCGTAGCGCTTGGAGAGAAGGGAAGTCGTTGACAAGGTCTCAATTAGGCGGGTGATTACGGCGTCGCGCGTTCGTTGAGTCAGTGGCCAGATGCTAAAAGAAATGACATTTCTTGCCTGCTTCTTTGTATCCGTCGCGGATGAATCGTCCTCTGGAGGCGGTGCAGTGGTGGAGACGGTGGTTGTTGTTTCAGAATCGGACATTTTGGGGTTTATTTTTTGAAATGGGAAGGAGAGGGGTTAAGGATAAAAAATAGTAGTGCTTGGTTGTGGGAAATGTGGAGTGGATTTTGGTGCGGTGCGGTGAGGTGATGTGAGCTTTTACGGGAGGAGGTGAGGTGAGGAGAGGTGGACGGTTCTCCTTAGATCTGAATAGTGTTTATTATTCTTATTCTTATTCTTATTCTTATTATTATTATTATTATTGTATTAGTAATTGTTTTTTTAAAATAATTTTTTTGAAAATATTTTTAAATAATATTTTTTAAAACAAATTATTTCAATTTAAAAATACTAAAAATATTTTTAATTCACAAAAATATAAATGACAGGTGTTTACCCATTTGAATTAGTTTATTTTAATTCAATTTTGTCCCTAATTTCATCATTTAATATCTTATTTAATTAAAAATCATGCTTCATAATTTTCCTTGTTTTTTTTAGCTTATCAAAATCTTATGATAGATGGTACTGTTTAACAGGTTAATTCAGGTTGATTTAATTTATTTTTATATTATTATTTTAATTAAAATATTTATAAATTTCACTAATCCAATAATGAGAATTGAGAATTGAGAATTGAGCTCAAATTCATCGATTTAATAAGTTAACTCGAGTTAAATGAGATTATTTGTTTTCTATTTCTGTAAGATTATATCAATTTTATAGATTGAGTCATAAACTTGGTGAATTGACTCGGGTTGTTTTTTTTATATATATTTTTTTATTGATTTTTCTTAATCGTATTCTTCAATATTTGGCTAATTGAGGATTAAAATTCATAGCTTGTATTGATTTACTTTTTCATGAGATTATCTTGATCTTATGACTTGGGTCAACAAGTTAACTTGAATAGTTTTAATTTTTTTTTATGAGATTATTATAGCCTGATAACTCGGGTTGCAGATTTAACATGTCAATATTGATTAACTCAAAATCAATTCAATGTTTTTTTTTTAATATTAAAAAAATATTAACTTAAATTATTGTTTTTAATCAAACCATTGTATTTACAGGTTATAAAAATTACTTCTGAACTCACAAAATGATTTAATTTATATAGTATATTTTTTTTTATATAAAAAAAATATTGATGGTATTTAAATATTTTTTTTTATGTTTAGAAAAATTTAACCCTACCCTCCTCCATGCATTGAATGATTTAGGAACTACTAATTGCATTTAAATAGCAAGTTATCCATAACAACATCAAATTTTATATAGAACAAATTACACAGAGAGTACGTTCCAATTAATATACAGAAGGTGTTTGGTAGTGAGGTTTGACTAGAATATACAAAAAAAAATATTATTTTGATGTTTAGTTAAGATAAAAAAACTGAAAAATTTGTGTGGTTCCATCTAATAAAATCGATTAAACATCGTTTCATGAGAATCAGCAAAGAATTGTTTTTCCTGAGTCTCATCATGTTGTTTATGAGTTGTTTTTCATGTGTCTCGTCTTGTGGTTTACGATCCCAACAAAAATAATACCGTTTATATTTATTAGGAAATTAACCCTCACCATCTTCTCCTTTACACTGCCTCCTATCCCTCACTTTCCCCTTCTCCTACACCTTCTCATCCCTTAAACTCAACCTCTGCAAATTATATACATCTAGCAAACCCTTCTCCTTAACCCTCTCGTCCCTCACTTCTTCTCCTCTGCAAATCATATAAACCCATTTGTTCTCCCTTTCTCCTTCAAAGCTTAACTAAACTGAACTGTAAGAGAGAAAGTGAGGCTGAGGCAAAAGGATACTTATTCTGGATTATATTTGAGTCAAGAACGAGGAAAGGAAAGGGTTATAAGGAAGAAAAGAGGGAAGTTTTGGTGGGGTTTTGGAGAAGCATCGACGACAAGGGAGATGGTGGTAGCCATGGAGGATTAAAGACTCAACAAGAAGATCAGAGTCAAGAGGGCAAAGAGAACAAGGAGTGTAGGTCATGTACTTGTGTAGAAGATCATGGTGATTATGGCAAGAATAAGCTATAGATGAGAGGTGTGAATAAAGGAGAAGATCTTGAGGGATGGAGGGTTTGGTAGCGGTGGGAAACGGGTTAATGGAAGGTGGTTGGTGGCGCGAGAGATGGTTAATGGTGGCTCGTATGATGTTGAGTTGATGGAGAATATGGTCACGGACTAGTTGTTGAGTGGGGGGTTTGGGAGATTGAAGAGTGAAAGAAAGATGGTAAAGGGAAAGGATGTTGGGAAAAAATCAAAAATCAAAAATTGATAAAAAAAATAATTCACCTATATTTTTTAAAAAATAATTTTACAAGTTAAAAATAATATAAAAAATTTAGTAATCAAAACACATAAAATTATTTTTTACTAATCTCAAATTCAATCACAATTTTAATCAAATATTTCAATAATTATTATCAACCATCATTAAAAATATTTTTTATAAAATTATTTATTTAAAATCTCAGTTACAAAAATAAAAATAATATTAAATTCACAGTAGAAAGGCAAGACGTAAACATTCAGAAGGAAAGCCATCAGCATCAACGTGATACGGCCTTGTGAAGCTGGGGGAACGGCGGCCATTTATTCACTTGTCGTTTAAGCCCAGTGCCAGTCGAGAAGAGAACGAACCTTCAAATCCCTCAAAGGATTGTAATCAAATCACGGCGTGGAGTACACAATGCTTCCAAAGGCTTGGCTTTAGACAAAGTAAGTCCAGGACTATGGCTCATGTCCACCACCGGTCCAACCCTATCCCACTCAAAGCACTGGACGAGAGCACCTAAGACTAATGAAACTACCTGCAAACCCATTTTAGCACCTGGGCAAACTCTCCTCCCTGTTCCAAATGGAATATACTTGAAACCTTCCGGCTCTCCGAGACCAGCTTCAAATCTTTCAGGCTTGAACTCATCGGCCTCCTCCCAGAGTTTGGGATCTCTATGCATGGCCCAGGCATTCACCATCAGCGTTGTGCCTTGCGGTATATCAAATCCCCCAACAGTGCAAGCTCTGGATGAAAAATGAGGCAGCAAACGGGGAGCTGGAGGATATAATCTAAGCGTCTCGTTTATGACACACCTAAGGTAGGGAAGCTTGACAGTATCTGACTCCTTCAGCAAACGCCCATGCCCAACATGCTCGTCGATCTCAGCTTTCAGCTTTTTCATTGCTTTTGGATGATTCAAGAGGAGTGCCATTGCCCACTCCAAAGTAGCTGATGATGTTTCCGTTCCAGCAACAAACATCATCTGATACACATTGCTTTATCGATGTCAGAGTTAAAAAAACTTGGCCAATATTCCTGGTGTTTTGACAGTAATTAATTTTCTGCATATTGAAATATTCTCATTCCTTTAGATTTTAAGACCATTTTGGATATCAAAACACACTCGTGTCTGGGTTTTTTTCTGTTTCTTTTTTAATCAAAAAAAATGTAACAGTTAATTGAAGAAAAATCATAGTGCGAGGAGTTCATAAGTTTAAACTGATGATGCTAGATGGGGATGAGAGCAACGGGTTCAAGGCCACTCATATCGTGTGGCTTTAAAAATCACACATGATGCTATTATATCAACTCTGGTACCAAGTGCCAGCCAAACAAGAGTAACCTCAATTGTAAGGACCAAATTTTTCATAGTTTAATTGGACGGAGGTAAAAAAACAGAGCAAAGATGGGTATGAAGTGTGAACTATAACGTTAAAGATGAGGCATCTGCTCAACATTTTCAACTGCCGCCACCACCACCACCACCAAAACAATGGATCGACTTCTACTGAACCCCTTGGGTAAAAAATTTTCACGAAAGCACCGCTTCTAAATTAATTCCAGGGATATTGGGTTCAGATTACGAAAACACTTTATTGTACGAAATGGCACCTGAGGCACTAATTGCTTTGTCTGAAAAACACCACCGCAATTCACTCACCACTGAACTAAACGTAATTAAGAATTGGTAACAGTATAATTGGTCACCAATACGCAACCCCATGGTTAAATAGAGAAAAAAATAATGCAAGTGGCTTACCACTAGAAAACTTTTGATTACTGTATCCGTCAAAAATTCAGGTTCCAGATCTTGCAGAGACAGGAAAGTTTCAATCACTGAGCTCTTCTCTTCTCTTTTCCATTGTTTAGCAGTTTTGAAGGAAGAACTCGTTCTCCTCAACCGAGTTTCATCTATCAGATGTTGCAAATACGTATCTCTTGTTCTCTGCAGCTTTTTCGTATTTTTCTCCAGCCCTTTGTAACCAACCAACCTTAAAATTGGGATAAAATCACAGATATTCATCCCCAGGCCAGGAGAAAATATCTCCTTGAATTCTTGAAATGATTGCTTTTCCACCTCTGTAACATCAACTTCCTCGTCGATGCAAGGCTTTCCAGCCGCCAGTCTCATCATGACATTAAATGTTAGGAGAGAAAACAAAAACTTTAAGTCCACCTTCGCTGTAGCACCATTATTGACCTTCAACAATCTGCGAAGCAGGGAGCAAACTTCTTCCCCACAAATAGTTGAAGACTTTTGGAGGCTCTTTGATGCGAATAATTCGATAGCAGAAATACGGCGCAGGTTTCGCCAAAGATGACCATAAGGTGCCCACACAAGTGCAGTATAATTGTAGGTCAAGTGATCGCCACCCATGGACTGGGGTCTGTTTGCAAATATTATGTCATTCTTGGTGAAACATTCCTCAACAGCAGATGGTGAAGACACCACAAGAACAGGCCTGAAACCAAATTTGAGGAACAGGATCGGACCATATTGTGACGAGAGTGTCTGCAGTGATTGGGGATGCCTTAAGAGGTGCAGGTGGCCAATAACTGGAAGAGCAAATGGGCCAGGGGGCAGATTTTGCTTGTGACGGAAGAGAGTTTTTACAACAAGGAAAAGAAAGAAGAGAAGAGCTAGAAGATGGTACAAGCTTTCCATTTCAAACATAAAAAGGCAAAGAACATGTACAGGAGGCATAAAGACGCTTGCTGCTTGTCCATTAGCACTTGTCCATTATCAGACCACATTAACTAAGAGTTAAATTAGGTGGGAAAAGCAATGCAGCTATTCTCGCAAAACACTTGATTGCTGCAGTGCTTTTCTCCAGCTGATTATGTTGCTAGTTATTCCAAATTGCTATATTGTTAGAAAATTTACTAAGAAGGTGAAATGAATTGTTAGAAACTTATTGTTACGGAAACTCTGGTTAAAAAAAACACAGAAAAAGAAACTGGTTTAAAAAAAAGACTTGAACACGACGGTTATTAAAAAATAAAAATAAAAAGTGAAAAAAAGGTTATCGTTTATTGAAAGAACCAAAAAAAGAGTATAAAATAGAAATTTAAATTCAAAGCTAAAGCCAAAGTTATATTTATAAGATTTATTAATCATATTATTATATTAAATGTATTCAAGAATCCTTAAATTTTTGCTCTACCAGAAGGAAACAGTGTTTTTCCAAATCACCGTTTGTACTATTCCATATGAGTAGAGCTGCGTGCATAAAGACGCTTGCTGCTTGTCCATTAGCACTTGTCCATTATCAGACCACATTAACTAAAGAGTTAAATTAGGTGGGAAAAGCAATGCAGCTATTCTCGCAAAACACTTGATTGCTGCAGTGCTTTTCTCCAGCTGATTATGTTGCTAGTTATTCCAAATTGCTATATTGTTTTTTTTTGGGTATTAACATGATGGGACAATTTGAGCATAATTTGATTTTTCAGTTTAGTAATCAATAATTATAGAGCTTAAACCTCAAATTATATAGAAAATGAACCTTTTAATTACAAGATTTTCCCACTAAATCACCTGCTATAAATGGTTAAATTGCTATATTGTTACCAAATTAATTATGTTGGTTTGAATTTCAAGAGAGGGTTGCGTGGATAGTATTTCCACAATTAATTATGTTGGTGGCAATTTCAATGGAGGGTTGTATGGATTATTTTTATAATGCTTCCACAGTTAATTATTTTTACTAACCCGTGTAGAGGTTGCTATCAGGCTTCCATTAGCAGACAGCATTATTATATAAATCTTGCTAATTATTTTTATTAAATGTTGTTAAAATTGTAGCTCTTAGGTTTTTAAAAATTTCAATCAAGTATTTCTTGTCCAAACTCCTCAATTTCTCCTTTTTAATAAGCTTTATAAAAACAATGCAGTGTTTGTACAGCAGCTTTTAGATCCCTCCGTCGAGTACTTCAACTTTACTCTCTCTTTTTTATTATTATTTTAGTACATCGACCTTTCAATTATGCCAATCAAATAATTATATAAAAAATCCATTATTTTTCCATTTACGTGGGTATTCGTTTGTTTGGTTAAATTAATTAGTGTTTTAATTGTGTTAATAATAAAATAATCTTTAATTTTTGTGTAGAGAGTTTGTATCTTTAATTTTTTTTTAACCCATCATTATGATTTTTAAAATATCCATTTATTAGAAAAGAGACAAAAAAAAATTCTATTACCGGACGGAGAAAAAAAACCTAAGTCATCGTCAACCCTTAGATCTCTGGTACTCTTACTAATAAAAACTCTCACCGGGCAAATGAAAAATTAGCTAAATTACTTAATTATAACAATAAAAAAATATTGTAATTTTATATCAAAAATACAAAATTAATTTACTTGCATCATCATATATTTTAATATTGTATTTTTTTTTAAAAAAATAACTGTTTTGATATTTTTGAATTATTTTGATGTGATAATGTTAAAAATAAATTATAAAATTAAAAGGATATTATATTAATGCATTTTCAAATGAAAAAAAATCAATACCTCGAAGTCAAACATTACCTATATTTACAAAGAGGGTAAGACAGTATTCAATATGTGAAAGAAAATATGTAAGATTTCATCGATACAGTAATAAAGGTCTATACATGATAAAAGACTTGGAAGATGAGCATGAAGAATTTTTAGAAATGTGATTGCAGGTGAAAAGAGGATGGTGGAGGAGTACTAGCCAAGCTTTTGGGCTATTTAGGGTTTGTACGAACATTGTTGTTTGTGAGGATGCTTCTCCTTCTGAATGGGCTTGGAAATTTTTGGGCTTCCTTTACGGGCTTTTGTCTGGGCAAAATGTTTGTTGTACTTGATTTGGGTTCGTATAAAATTTAACTCGTTTCACCTGAAACATCGATGGCAGGGCATGCGTCCTGCTTGAAAGAAATATGTAGCCAGAGATTTCCAGTACTACTATCAAATCCATTGATTTTGTGCATATCACTGTATCAAATCCTTTTAGAACCAAGCCTGGGAAAAGTGAAGCGCGACAATAAAGCTAGAGAAGAAGGTGAAAGGAACTATTCGAACATAGAAAAGACAGCGAGTGGTGTGGATAAAAGATACCGGCTCCACAAACAACAAAAAAGTTCCTCATAAAGAACAAGTTTCTTGATCAACTTCATTTACATTTTACAGGCACTTGGTATTAGGGAGACAGAATATACGGATCATAAGTCCGAAAGGACCGGCTAAAGTTGAAAACACTTTCACATTTTACGAGCATAAAATTGCATCCTAGCTTTCAAGTGATCCGCGAACATCACCATCATTATCATTGTCAAAATGCAGCCTGATTAGTAGAATTGTGATCGAAGCATCTAGTATATGACCATGAAAATCTCCTTTCGCATTTTGTAGCTCTAATCTCTCAAGAACCAGCAACAAAATTAATCTTCGATTTCCCAAGAGGCCAAAGAGGAACCACTTCTTGAGAACTACCAATAAGACTAGGCTCAGCGGTTGTGAAGAGGGTCTGAAGCATTTGGAACTTTTCTTTTGCCTGAAAAGAACTTATCCAACGAGTGCCTTGAACGTTGCTGTTGCTGCTGCTTCTCTGTGCTTCTTGGCGGCTGCTGGTTTCGCAAGCCATGAACAATATGCACCGCTGTCTCTTCTTTCTGATCTCCTGAGACGAACAATACAAGAAGAATTAAAACCACTAGCTCCTGCAACATAAAAACTCGAAGGGACTGTTGAAGGTGCATCTTTCTACCTATAAATGAAGTGGGCATCTTAGCTGAGAATGAGAAAAGAGAGTTGCTGCTTCAGATTAGGGAGAGAAATGCAGGATATTGGACCAGCTAGTTACAGAAAGGCAGCAGGATATAAAGTTAAAGGGCTTTGTTTGGAGGAAAGAAGTGTTCGTGTAGTGTGGTATTGAGTATACTATACGCTGCAAGCAAAGGACACAACTCACGAAGCCACCTTTTGCTATTCTTTACCTTTATTATTTGTATTGCACGAGAACTTTTTCCATCTCTTTTGCTTTTGGTCTCGCTTTCAGTCCCTAAAACAAGGTCACACCAGGTCTAATTTATAGTATGCAGATTTTGGCACCTGTGCTCTGTCCGGGTTGTGTTTGTCGGCTTTGGAAACTCATCAATCTGCCCTTTATAGCCTTTTCGGTATTTTTTTTATTTCTGCAGTGAAATCTTGATTTATATATAAAAAAAAAACTATTTTTGTTTTTTATTATTTTTTTAAAAAGTTGAAAGTTTAATATATATATATATACTAAAACACTTAATTAGTAACCATCAATGAATATATGGAATCAAATATGATGGAGTAGAAGAGAAGCAAGAAAACTCTTTGGTAATACAAGACCAATGATTCCCTAATGTCACTCCGTGACTGGTGGCTTGCCATGACGAGCACTTTTAAAATGAGAGGCCACTGAACTTGGAGCCAATAACCTATCTATTCATAGCTTTATAAATGAACAGGTTGATGCATTAAAAAACGGAAGTAAAGAATCTGAGAGCTAGATCATAAAAAGAAGAATAAGAAGAGGAAAACTTTGAAAACATGACACAGTTTGACGAGAATTTAAGCTGCTTGCCATTGTTATTTAAGGCGAGAACTGGATGCCGTTACGATTACCGACACGTGGTGGCTTACAAATCTGAAATTTAGCTTCTCTTCAAGATGGCATTTCGGCTCAATCGAAATCAATTTAAGCTCTCTGTGTTGGGCCGTTTCACTTCTGGGCTCATAAACGTCTTTTTACTGGTCTGGCACTATTGACCAAATAGTTCAAGAGCGGGCCACCTCTTACTCTGTCCTATGCGGAGACAAGACCTTGGTCTTAGCCTCTGTAGCCATATTCCAACCATTAAAGAGTAAAGAGACAGGAAGAAGGCGAGACAGGAACACTAGATTTTTCCCTGCTCTAACGGCGCGTTGAGATTTTTTTGGATTCGACTAAACATTTTGTGGTTATTTTTCATGGATCGTGAGTAAATTTTCGCCTATTTTAACCATTCTAATTCATACTCCAGATTTGTAAGAGAGATATCGAGCTTTTCAACACCACGCAACGCTAGTTGAGACGTGAATGCAGTGTAAGCATAATTTATGGATATAGCTGATATTTGGGTTCCTCTTGTAGTTAAAAATTTAAAAAAATAGTTTTATAAAAATTATTTTTAATTGTGTTTCATAATTAAAATTGAAATAATTGGTTAAAATTATAATTGAGTTTGAGTTTGAGTTTAGGGTTTAATGAAAAGCAGTTTGAGGTATTTGGTTACTATATTTTTTATATTGTTATCAACTTATAAAATTACTTTAAAGGACATATATTTTTTTTATTAATTATTCAAGATTTTAATTTTACCATTTATTCTTGATCCTACTTGTTTTTGTTTGTTTCTTTAATATCAATTAATCAAATACATTTTATTTATTATTTTTTATGTCAAATCCCAATTTTTAATAATTGATCTATTAATGGTCAAAATTGATTTTTTTTTATTTTGTAAATATTATGGATGTCATGATGCCCTTTCAAAGCAAAAATATTCATAATATCTTATTTTATTCACTGGCCATGAAACCCAATAAACACAATCAATGAAATGGTTTTAGTTCATATCAATATGGATGACACACTAAAAAGCAGCTAATAGCTTCTTTTTGTAAAACACTAGTTTAATTGTTTTTTCATGTGGGATCTACATAAAATTTTCAGTTTGTTAACCTTAATCAAACAATAAAACACCAACTTTTTTGCAACCTCGATCCAAACAACGCTACCAAACACCCATTATATATGCTACACATTGTAAAACAAAGCATTGATATTTTATTGTATCTAAACACGAATTATTATGGATTTCAACACTAAAATTATCATTTTACTTTTCAGACTGAAAATTTTAACACTCGGAATCGAGGATATTTTAGATATTTTTAGAGGACATATTTGATATTTTTATATTGTTTGGGGTTTTCTGGTATTTTCTATTTTATATTGCACAGTGAAATACCATTTTACCATTGAGGCCAACAAAAAATCGAGGAACGTTGGTGGATGTTTTTTTTTTGTTTTTTTTTACATATTTGTGCACAATGCAACTATGAAAATACCCCCAAAAAGATAAAAATGAAGGTCTGGAGCTAGGGGCTTTCTAGTACTTTTATGACTGGTTTTTTCGTGGTTGTCACTAGGTCCAGGGGTGTGTAGGTAGTTTGTCATTTTTTAATAAAAAATGATATTAATACATCATAACAACGCACCAACAAAGTTTCACGAGCATGCGCTTCTTGGATGGCGCGTGTGATGGTTATAGGTCATGTAAATTTTTCGGTCGTCATGCCAACAAGTATGCTTCCATGTCCTTTTTTCTCTTGGCATGGCGCGTGGTGTGCGAAGGGAGTCGGTAAAGATCCAATGAATGGTTTTTATTTCCCTTGTTTTTCTCTCTCCTTCCGCATACATAATACATGTCAGACCTTTATATTTGTGGTTGTTTTATTTCAATCTCTATTTTTTTTTATTCCAGATAGTGCATGTAGTGGCTATAGGTCATGTAAAATGTTTGGTTGCCATGTCAAAAGGTGTGCCTCCATATCCTCTTTCTCTTGGTGCATCACATGGTGGGCTAAGGGCATTAGTAAAGAGACAGTGGGTGGTTTTTGATTTTTCCTCTTTTTCTTACTCCTTTTGCAGACAAAATATATGTTAGTCCTTCATGCATGCAGTGGTTTTATTTAATTCTTTATTCTTTTGATTTTATTTTTATCCCTTATTTCTTTAAAATAATTTTTTTTTATTTTCAATTGTGTTCTCCAATTGAAACTAATTATATATGTTATTTTTCATTTTAGTCCTTATTCTTTTGATTTTTGATTTTTTTATGTTCCTTTAATTTCTTGAGTGTGCAAGTTTCAATTTGTTTTAATTTTATCCTCCAAATGAAATTGGTTATACATGTTATTTTTCAT
Organism: Salix dunnii; assembly: GCA_015731905.1. Classification (NCBI taxonomy): domain Eukaryota; kingdom Viridiplantae; phylum Streptophyta; class Magnoliopsida; order Malpighiales; family Salicaceae; genus Salix; species Salix dunnii. The sequence continues at coordinate 8,664,252 of CM027660.1, read as the reverse complement.
CTCGATCTTTATTCTTTTAATTTTTTAGCAAAATTACACTGCAATTGTTTTTATAAAATCTCTCTATTTTATTTTGGTCCTAAAATAATTATATATTTTAGTTTTTATTTCGTCTCTTATTCTTTGAATTTTTGATTTCATATTAATTCTTTTGATTTTTTAGTCATTCTTGAACAATGTTTATTTTTTACCTGTATTTATGCATCTATGCTTTCAATTTTTGTTTTTAATTTTATTATTTTATTTTTTATTTGGGTTTTCTGTTTCGAGTCCTGAAATTTTAATTTATGTTAGTGTTCATTTTAAAATTTAATTTATGTTGGTGATCATTTTAAAATTAATATTTCTCCATTTTTCTTTTTTTGTTTGTTATTTTTTTGTTATTCGAATCAGATGATTTTATGGTTTTATTATTTTTGAAATATAATGATGATTTTAGTGATTTTTTTTTATAAAAATTATTTGCATTTTTTTATTCTTTGATGCAATTTAATGATTTTAATTGTTTTTGAAGTAATATTAATAATAATTTTAACTGTTATAATCATGATAATGATGGCAGAGTAGGCATGGATTTTTGATATTTTCTTATTTTTGTAGTTATAAAATGAACTACTTATTTTTATTATTTGGTTATTGCAAGTATTTTCAAAATTTATATTTTGTTTGTTGTGTTTAATTTAAATTAAATTATAAAATGAACTAATTTTAATACACTGAATTCAGTAATCTAAGTATACGAATCTTTTTTTTTAATGATAATGATAATTCAAATAAATTTATATCAATTTAAAATTCATATATTTTATAAAAAAATTAAATTATAAAATAAATTAATTTTAATACACTGAATTCAGTAATCTAAGCATACGAATCTTTTTTTAATGATAATGATAATTCAGATAAATTTATATCAATTTAAAACTCATATATTTCATAAAAAAATCACACTCTACAAGAATTCTATATGAATTTATTATTTTATTAAAATTTATATTATAATAAAAAAAATCTCATATAATTAATATTTTTTACATTAAAAAATATGATTGTGGCCACAACAAAGCACAAGTAAATAACTAGTATACGTGCACAACCTCTATATTTAATTACTTATTTTCTTTCTTAAATAAATCACCTACGCAAAGGCTAACATTAAGATGGTGAGAGAAATGATATGCAGAGAAAATAGAAATAGAAGACGCATGTTTTCATAATAAAACTCTCTCAATGGACACCATGAAAAAACTAACTTTAAAATTGATGACGAGAAATCAACAAATAAAAAATCACCATTTATTTTAAAATAAAGCCATTAGATATCTTTTCTTCTTTAATGCCATTACATTTTTATAAAATATATGTTGACTTTAGCATAAGTGAATTATCTGTGAAAGAAAGAAAGACAGACCTGAACTTTGTCATGTGCGCAAACCCACCGAGCTATGCCTGTTTTGTATGGGTGCATCGACTATTAAATTAATTTGAGGAATTATTTTTAGCACGTGGGAAATACTTTTTCCTGCTTGCTAGTCTAGGGGTAAAAAAACTAGAAAGAAGACAGACGTGACTGGAAAGGTAGCGTGTTAAAAAGTGGAGGCTTTGTTGGTGGTTCGGTCAAAACTGTGGATTGAAAATTCCAATCAAATGCTTTTTACAATTTATTTATTTATTATAATCGATAAAGGGCTTGCTCTTAAAATAAACAGTTAAGCATGGAAAGAGCTCGTCCTCCTAAGATATTCATTAAATCATGTAAAGAGCAAGCCCTCATGGGATATTCAATAGATCAGGTAGACCTGTAGGAGTTTGGTTGAGACTTCCAAGCAGTAATAATCTGCCTCCAGCAATCCAGACAGGTAAAAACGCTTGATTTTTATTTAGGTTAGCATATTTTTCTACAAATATTAGCAAAATAGCATGGTTTGGATTTCAAAGAATTTTAGTAAAAATATCAGATTTTAAAATATGTTACAGTTGCAAAACACAATATTTAATTTATTTCTTTTTAGAAAAATAATATTTCAAAAAAACAAATGAAATGGGTGAGAGAGGAAAATAAATAATAATGAAATTTCAATTACAATATCATTAGTACTATATGAAAGATTTTGATGAGACTAGTCTAAAATATTAAAAAAAATTATCAACAATAACTCGAGTATGCTAGATTTTTTTTTATATATATAATCAAGGTGTCCGTATCAGTTTACATGCATCATAATTATTTCTCAGATTCACTGAACATTCTACAAATACAATGAGCAAGTAAAACATAACAGAGATAACAGGTAGAGTCTTGACCTGACAAAGTGAAAGTTATTATCAATGAGTATGCTATATTTATTATCAAAAGTGATTGGTAGCTCACATTGTGATAGTCCAAACTCTCTTAACACAGGCTCTCTTCATATTCTCATAAAGTAGATTGAGGAGGAAGGGAAGGATGAGTTCTCTCCAAGCTCTCCCATGGTTCTTGACTTACAGAAAGAAAAATAGAGAAAGAAAGGTTTCTCTCCAAACTCTTTCAAAGCTCTCAATATGCAAATCGAGAGAGAAATGAGGCTTCCCTAGCAAGCCAACCTGCAAAAAGTAAAGAAGGGAGTCAACATATATAGTGGAGATGAAAAGTAAGTACACTTACATGGATGAATTTGATTTAAAGGCGTCCAGTGTCGACAACTGGTTTAGAAAAAGGTAAAAGAGTGAAGCATCATCGTTTCAAGTCAAGTTATTTAACTAGCAAAGTCAAAAATTAGACTTAACAAAGAATAAAATAAAATAGTCTAAAATAAACTCTAGTTACTATAGGTCGATGGAAAAAAGTAATAAAAGACTAGAAAGAACAGATCCAAGGACATCAAAGTAAAATTGCTTTGAAGCAAATCATTTGTTTCTAAAGAGGTCTAGGCTACCTCAAATTTGCCTAGAAAATTAGTGTTTTTTAATTTTTAAGCTTGCTTTTAATTTACAATTATTTCCTCTTTCTTTGATAAGACTTAAACCAAAAATATTGTTATTTCTCTTAATTAAATGATAAGAAAAACCCGAGAGACATTGTCTCATTGCAAATGGCTGTAGTTTCATTGCCCCGATGACAAATTACTTTGATGAAAGTGACAAATCAGCATCTCTCCATCGCCTGTGATGAAAGTGACAAATCACTCCTGCACCAGAGTATATGTTATTTTTGAAAATAAAATCTTTCTTCGCTTTTCTTTCTGAACTTCCATTTGTTTCTTGTTACTGCTGTTCTTGACAAGATGCACGACTATTTCTTAAAGGGCACTACTTTGGAAGCGCTGTTTATTTGATTCGTTTCCTTTTAATTATTTCATGGTTTATTTTGATTTTATTATAAATCTGGAAATTATATCATATTATTGGACGTGAAATTTATAATCTGGTGCATTTGTTGTTCGATGTGTTTTGACTGGAATGAAAAATCTCATTTGACTTCAATGAATTACAATATCTTTTTTGGTTCACTGGTCTGGACCATCGGGGCATAAAAATTTGATCTTCCAGTTTGGAATAAAAATAAATCTAACCGGACTCGACCGAAACGGGTGTGTGTGTGTAAAAAAAAAGGCACGTTGACATACCACGGGCTATAAAAATCTACCAAAGAACCCTAGGAATTGTGTGTGTGTGTGTGTGTGTGAAGTTTTGGTGTGTATTTATATATTTTCTCATCACGAGTTGCAAATAAAAAAAAAAGAGAAAAAAGAAAAAAATTATATATTAAAACTTCGATTATAAGATCATTAATATCATAAAAAAAACTAAAATGAGACAAATAAAATAATATCAAGAAATATCTCAAAATGTATTATATTTTTTTTTTTGTTAAAAGCAAAGGAGTTGAATATTAACATTATGTGACTAGTATAACTCACTCTGTTCTTATTGATAATCTTTTTTGATACTGTTGAATTTATTTTATTGAGATATTTTTTACTATACTAATAATATTATAATTTTAAAGTTTTGATATGTATTTAAGATTTTTTATATAGTGATAAGCTTGAATGCAGTGTTTTGCAAATAGGATATCTATAAACTATAATATTTCAGAAATAAATAAATAATGGTGTTTTATTGTTAGAGCAACTCCAATGGTGAGAGTTATTTTAGAGAGCTAAATCTTTAAAATGATTTTTTGAATAGTGTCTATATGGTTTTTTTGTTGATGTATACTCCAATAGTAAAAGTCACTTTAGAGAGCAATTTTTTTATATTATTTTAAATATAATGCAATTATTTTGTATGTAATTTAATTATACAATTAATAGGAATAAGTTATATGATTAAATAATTACTTTTAAAAAACCCTCCAACAATATAATTATTAATTTTGTATATAATTTTTTACTCTCTTGTTGAAGTATTTTTAAATAAAAACAAAAATAAATATTTTTTATATAGTTATATTATTCTCTAATATATATAGAGAGAGAGAGGGAGGGGTGTGGCATCAAAATTTTACCTTGTGCATGAATTGTTATAAATAGCAGCTCATACATGGATGGAGTGTCATTTTTGGCTCTGCAAATGGCATTTTCATTGCAATATAAAAAACTAAACAAATATGCTAAATAATTAATTTTTTATTTTTATCTCTGGAAATGACATTGTCGTTAGAGCCTAATATATATATTTTTTAAATGCTAATAAGAAAAAAAAAAAGCCAAACACTTTTTCAATAGAGAAGTTCGTGTTTTGGTTCCCCTTTTCTTTTCCGGGCGGGAAGACAAAACGCACCCTGATTACTCCACACGATCGAGGAAAAGAAACTGCAGCTTATTCTTATAAAAATCTCAAGACACCACACTAGAGGTGAGGTGGACATGGTTAGCCAACCAATTTACACATCTATTACACTCCGAGATACATGGCACTAGGCTATCTCCCCCAGTATTGAGGAACACAATTGATTCTATGTTAGTTCTCCATGCACTTGCCCTGTACAAGACAAATTTACGTGTCCACTAGGACGAAGGAAGGCGAAATGTTCCTCGAGTTCAAAGAAAATATACCCATCTACGCCCCTTATCATTGCAATTAGCAAATAAAACCTGGTTAGAATCAACAGATCATTCGTTAATTCTACTTACAGAATAATTTTCCTACAAGTTTGACATGTCTGGCAAATAAGAAATTTCTATTGAAGTTCCTGGGATGAAAAGGTAAGCGTAGCATGATCTTAAGTTGGGCAGAAGTAGACGTGCATAACTCTCTGCGCCTATAGCTCGGCTACTATTGATCTCTTTGCGCATCATATAGCTGTTCTCTTCTCCAACCATTTTTGAATAATCAATGCGTCTCGTGCAACGACTCGAGTGATTTCAATAACTTGAAAATTCTATGAACAGATTTATCCAAGATCAGGGATTATTGAGCAGTTAAAGACTGATGGTTGGCAAACTGAGGACTGAGAATAAATTCTGTGCAGTAAAGTGTCAAAAATGCTACCAGGACAGAATCAAACTCCGGGATCATTCAGCAAACATCGGGGAGAGTAACCAAAAATCATGCCGGGCAACCGGTATAACTTTGATCATGATATGACTTGGAATTTTTGCGTGGTTGCTAAATTCGAATCATGCAGTTGCTTCAAAGCAGACTAATTCAAAGCAAAAGGAGGAATATAGACAGAACAAGTGAAAGCTAAGCCTTAACATGAATAATATTGCCATAACTGAACATGCCTCTGGAATGCCACCACCAATAACAAGCCGTGGGGACATGGGCAGTATTAGGTAGAACAAACATTAGAAAGGCAGGGTATGAAAATTAAAATTCACATATCCGTTGCCACTTCAGCTAACCTGAGATATATCTCTGAGTTTGTATCTTTGATCCTATTTTTGTCTATCAACCGGTCCTCTTGATGCACAGCCACAATTCTTATAAAGAACTTCGACTGGTATAGCTTCCTTAGCAGACTCCTTTGAAATCAATTGACGGATAAGATATTTCTCAGAACATGAAACTAACAGGACCGTCAGTGAACCAGAATGATAAAACATTTAGCTATAGTTACGCCAGAGATACTAAAGAAGTTAATTCAAATGAATGGTTGAACTTGGGTCTTGGCAGGAACAGCTTCATTATGGATATTGAGCAAGGTTCACAGTCAAAATTCACTGCCTGCAAAGTTATCTCGTGACTTCCGCAGGAGGTAGTTCTATAGCTCCCAAGCACTTGGTAGCCACCAGAATGCCCACAAGAGGGAGAGAGCAATCAACAGGTACCAGAGGGGGAGGCATATGGCAAAGGTCGGTTTGCGCGCTGGTGAAACAGTATTCCAGTCACTTGGCGGTCAACCCCATTCACTTGTCCACAACACAAGTAGGGAATGAGATCCTTGGATAGCAAGATGCAACAACGATGATAATGGATCTGGGGTGACCCAGAAAGCAATTGCGCCTCGGAAGCAACGAGAGGAGAATGGCCAGGTTGTTTTCACATGGCATCAGAACACATACAACCATCAGAGCCGCTTAACATTGACCTAACCTAACGGCTTTAACACTACAATCTATTTTTCCAAAATCAATGAGAATCCTTATGTTACAGGAGTCCTAGCTAACTAGTTTTTATTAAATCAGCAGCAATTGGCAGCCAAAAAACCACAGTTCATTCCACATGGCCAACAATTCACTTCAAGTAGTCTCCCAACATCAATCAAGATTTCATCAGATCCAAAATGACATGGTTTGTGTTACGAATCCACACTTCTAGACCTTCATGAGTGGGTAGCAATTTCCATGTAATGAACAGGTCAACTGTTGCATTCAAACCTCTTCGAAATATAAAGCTGGTAACTCTGGAGGGGAAGGTATGTTTGCCACACACTTGAACTGTCCCAAAAGAATAATTTAGCGTAAGCAAAATGCCTTTTCACAGTGCGAGAATTCAACTCAAAATCCCGAGTAGTCTCGACAGAAATTGGCCATACCTTATGCTGCTTGTATTTTTCCCTTACAGCTTGTAATCCGCCTCCTCTTCTACTCAAATACAAGTCATGTATGATGAGAACACATTCCCTTAGATCCGATGCCTTGTATCCAGTGTATTGTTGCAAGGTTGAACTCTGTATGAACAAAAATTAGAAACTGCAATCCAAAATGACTCCCAACACAAATTAAAAGCCCTGAAATTACTTACCCAGGGATTTGTCTTGGGCCGCATCAGAAATCTTGCAAGAAATATAACAGAAGCAGCCACCAAAGAAGGTAAAAATTTCACACAGTTGTAATCCAACAAGCTCAACTCGGCAAGGTAGAATCCGAGGAACTCAAGCTGCAAATTTGAAGTCTGCAGGAGGCACAAAGATTACAACAGTCAACAACAATTAGAAATACTTTACAGTACTGAGCATACAAACTATTAACCTTTAATAAAGAAAAATGAGATCACACTTACTTTGTAATCCTCTAGAGCAGTCCTAGTGAATTTCCTGCGAGGCGAGCATGACAAACAATACCGAAAATCAGCCCACCAAACAAGGAACCTTCCATAGTATGTAAATCACCATTTGCAAGCAGATAAAAGAGCTATATCAAAACATTGTTAAAAATTACCTTAGAAATGTCTTTATCGTAGGATTCCCCATTTCAAATTTCAAATATTTAAGTATGTCAGCTTCCATTTTAACCACCTTTACAATTACACATAAACCGCCATTAATTAAAATGACAAACAGAAAACCAAAGCAGGAGCACTGAAGATCTAAACCCATAAACGAACAGATTAAACAAGTATACTTAGTTACCTCTTCCTTGGTGTATGTATTATCTGTAATGTAGCAAAAATCTTCGATGTGTGGAGGGTTGATTTCTTCATACTTTCTACTTACCAAAACAAAATGAAACCGAAAAAAGATAAACAATTAATTAGACAGAACTCAAACCAGACTTAAAAAATGTGAACAGAATTCAAGGGATTCCATATCTTACGAGGCAATAAGCATAGCAGAAACACCAAGAAGCTGAAGCCTCTGCCTGCTGAGAACATTGAAAGACAAGAATCTGTCAACGTAAGAAACAGTGAGATACAAGGTGTCAGAGACAAGCTTGTATTCCTCTGCAACCTCCACCAACCAATCCACCAAAATCCCTCTCATATTGGGACTCACATCTTTTTGAACCTTCTCAATGTAATCAGGCAGTGGCCTTCTTTTAGGATCCACCTGAAAAATAAACCCCAATTAACATAAACCCTAATTGCATTTCCACTACTCAAATCACAGTATACCAATCATTACCTCCATTTTACGAAGATACTCATAAATATCAGATGCATATGGTGCACACATTTGGGGATCTTCAGGTTTCCCATCAACATCCTCTTTGAGAGCACCCTCCTTCGCTGAAGTCCCCTTCTTTGCCTTGGGCTTCGCTTTTGCTTTTGCTTTTGCTTTCTGCTTCTGGGGCTCGTCCGATGAAACGATGACGTTTGATAAGTTGTGAAGTTCTCCCAGTACGACCCTCTTCTTATTCAAGGGTTGGTCCTCCGTGGAAGCCAGCGCAGCCGCCCTCCTTTTAGCAGCGCGAGTAATGCGGGTGCAGTTCTCTTGCTCTGCCATTGTACAGATTTTACACTTCTTCGCTCACCAATTCAAGAGTCTCCTTTTAGGTGAAGAGAGAGTGAAGCGATGGAGAGGGCTTGTGATTGAGACGGGGAGGAGGTTTTGTAATGGTGGAGAGAGGGAATGTAAGAGAAAGCGCCATGTTTTTTTGTTTTTGAAAAGAAAGGACTTTGGCGCTTGTTGCGTTTTTGTGTGTTTTTATTTTAGAGGTTTTGGAGATTTTCCGTTTAGCGGTTTTGGGGGCTGGCTTTGAATTTTAAAAACCCTGTCAAGGGAGAGGAGCCATGCTGAAGGCGGGTCTCGTTTTTTCGGATTTCGAAAGATACCAGAAAAAAAAAAGTGAAAGGAGGGAGGGGGAGGCGGGTCTTGTTTTGGTAGAAATGTTTGGGGCCTGCTCTGATATTCTTACCAGCCATTTAGGTTAGTGCCCTCACAGCTATCGAATTCGACCTTCCAAACAAATCACCCTGCACTCACTCTCCAATCACAGTACGTGCTACGTTATGTCAAGGCACCGTAGCAGTAATGCCTTCCAGTTTACCCAGCTCAAGAAAAATGTCACCGTGTAACACCCACAAACACCACTCGGCTTTCATCTTTTTCATTGGATGATATTAGTAGCAGAAATAATGTGTTTTTAAAAAAATTAATGTAGGAGATGATAAAATAAATACTGATGATGAGATAATATAGGTGAAATAACTATATTAATATAATAGTAAAAATATAATTAACAGTAATAATATATAGCTCTTAAAAAATTCATTCCCGTTCTTTTCTGCCCTTGTAAAAATGAAATTATAAATAATTTCCATCTTGTTTTTATTTTTATTGTGTTTTTTTCTCTCGAATATCTATAAAGTGGGAATAAGGCTTTCATTTTCACTCCCATCATTTCATTTTATATTACCAAACAGCACCTAGAAACCATTTTTAAGGAGAATACACGGGACATTGATGAACAATTATCCACCTTTGTTCTCGTAAGAACTTTTTGACATGATGAGCCATATATCGATCACTCTAATAATTATGCATAGATAATATTAACTAACAGTCGTTTGAAAATTTAAAATTCTGAATGATATTATGTAATATAATTTATATTATTTTTAATATATATTCTAAAATAAAAATTATTTAGACTTGAAATTTACATGGGTTCATATTATTTTGTGTTTGATTTTTATCAAATAGAATGGGACGGTGAAATTCAAACTTATAATTGTTAAATCAACAAGGCTCTGATATCATGTCAATGAATTATCTAACTAAAAAATTTAAATTTTCAGGTGAAATTTTACAATATGATTTAGAGTATTTTTTTAATAGATAATTTATCATAGATTTTATTGAGTTAAAAAAGTAAAGAATTGGAGATAAAAAAAAAATAGTTGAAAAAAAGAGATGAGAAAAGGGGAGAAAATTATTGTCTAAGGAGTCCAGCTAAAATTAAAGTTGTTACATGAACAACAAAATTAAATTATCATACATGTACTCAGATTAAATAGTGTTTTACTATGGAAATTATTGGGTTTGGGTTTCCCTCCTATGTAGAGGATGACCCAAAATCTTATGTGAATTTAATTCACATAAAAGGATCCACTTAGAAAAGTAGGGTTTTATGTCCCCACCCCTTTTTGGTGGCTGCTGAAAAAAAAAAAGTGATTGAGAGATTGACACAAGAAAACAAGTGAGTTGCCAAAATAGAGAGAAAAGAGTGTTCTCGGATTTTTCTGTCCAGTTATGATCAAGTAGTCTGATCGACAAGTTTTTGTGGTCCGATTGAGCTGAAACTTTACAGGGATGTTCATGACATGTGAATCTTCATTGTGAACGGTGGAGATTGGATTATGAGCTCTTTGTATATGGTTTTCAGCCCGTGAACAATAGCTTCTGTTTTTTTATGAGATATTCCTTGAATTTTTGTATTGGTTGATTTGTGCCAAGAAATTGTATTTCTTGAAGATAGTTTCAGTTTGTATGCCTTTAGTTGAGACTAGAGAAGACTTGTGTATTCCTATTACTATTAATAGTGGAAATGTTTGAGTGAACTACGGTCCTGTGATTTTTCCTTCTCACATTGAGAAGGTTTTCCACGTAAAAATTGCGTGTCTTATGCTTGTGGTGTTTGGATATATATTTTCCGTATATATATTGCTCTATTTGGTAGTTTTCTATAGATTCACACAAATAGAGAGTGTTGAGTATTGTTGTTTCTCCCAGCAGAAATAACACAATTGAAAAGCTTCACTAAATTTTTTTCACGGGACGGGTAGTGAAGTTGTGGCAAGTATGTAATTGTTTTTTTTAAAAAAAAAAATTATATACCCTGCTTCGTAAATGAATTTAGATTGAATAATATAATTAAAAAAATAATGAAAAAAAACATTAAACTTTTCCTAACGAATTCTAGATTGACCTTTATATTTCTTATTGTTTTACACTTTTTTTTAATTTTTAATTTTGACTCTCTTCACAACAATTTTTGACAAATTAATGATTAATTAGGGTTTAAAAAACCATAATTGAAAAGGGATATGGATAAAAATTATTTCTGATACGATTTAGCCATGTTGGGATTGCATTTTAAAATATATTTTTTAAAATAATTAGTTTTTATTTTTATTTTAAATTAAAAAAACTTAATGTTTAGATATTTTCACGTGCGTAATGTGAAAGTGATAAAAATACAAGCGGCAAAATCTTGCTAGTCCAGATCCACATGTCATAAGCTTTCCAGCTGGCGTAAAGCTCAGAGACAAATGGCCATAGAGAACGACGAACTCATCCGACAACTACCGATAGCCTCTTCCCTAACCACTCTTGAACGATAAACTTTTTCTCTTCGCTTTTTACTCTTGTCTCCACATATTTATAAACAAATCTATCTCTAATCATATATTAAATTGAAAGATTTTATTTTTATGTTTTGTTTTAGTTGTTTTCAGGGCCACGATGGATTTTTGTTCATAAAGCTTTGCTAGATCGTACAAAGTGTCTTGACCATGAATTTATCTACAATGCTGAGAGTATCTGTTTTTTAAAGTATTATTAAGAAAATGTTTTAGAAAGATAATATTATAAAAGTTAATTTTACGACTTGAATTGCAAATTTAACACATTAGTCTATATTGAATAGATTTGATTAAAATTATAATCATTTTGATATTTGAAAAAAAATCAAAATTTTACTTGGAAATAAAAAAAAAACACACCAACAACTTACACATTTTTTATGTTTTAAAAAACAATTGCCCGACATCCAACCCGGAACGATCAATAACCTATTCAAATTCTACCTCTCCTGCCGCCTCTCTCTTCTATGCAAAGGTGTGATGCGTGAATAAAGGTGCTGAACTGTTGAGAGTTTCTGAATTACGCGGATGATTGCCGGAAAGCGATGTTATGGAGAGGATCCAGGAGAATTGGGCGTAGCAAAACAGTTTAAAGAAATCGTGAGAGAGACCTCTGAATTAAGTGGAGCTACGAATATTAGAGATTTCGTGGTAGCAATAAAATGGATCGGAGAGGATAATCTTGAGAAAAGGCTGGCTATATTGCATAGAAAGGGGGATGAATTCGTTAAAGACTTGATTCCAACGCGTAGAAAAGTAAAGGAGTCTGCTTCAGATCAAGAGAGCAGTGAAACCATGATCGATGTCCTGTTCACCTTGCAAGAAACTGAACCTGAGTATTATACTGATGAAATAATCAGAGGCCTAATGACAGTAAGCTCTCTAAACCCCTTAGAAAATCACTATCTTGTACGATCTCTTCTGGTTTGAATATTCCATTTAACCCCGTCAATATCATAGAATTTTAGTTGTGCTAGTGCCGTAATTGACCATTTGAATAAAACTGGTAGCTGTGACTGTTTCTTATCGGAAAACGAGTGTTCATTGCTCCATGCATTTAAAGACGAATTGATTGCCGTTGAATGCAAGTAAATATTCTATCATGATGTGGCCTGCCTGGCGGACTGGCTCCTTGAAGTTTGTCGATCGATGTAGGCACCGTGCTTCTAGTGAATTTGCGGTCTGTACACGATGATCCCAACTTATGGGAGGAGCTCAAATATTTAATTTTTGTTTCAAAGCTTTTTTTTCCTTGTTCGGTTTTATTCCGCATGTTGATTTCTATCACAAATTTGTTTTAGTAAAAACATTTATCAAACACAATCAAGGTAATGATGCATGTTGCTATGTTAAATATTTTAATCTATATTTTAATTGTTTTTTTTTTTATTCATCCATACAATGTTTCACGATTATTTAATTGAACGTGCTTGTAAGTTTTTTGATTTAATGTAAGGAAACAAGTTATTTATTTTATTATTTTAATTTAATTTTTATTCGTATGATTTCTTATAAATTACATTGCTGTTTTTAATTTTAATGTTGAATCCAATGGACAATATAATGTTTATTTTTCTTTCTATTGTGATATTATGTGGGTGTCCGTGTCTTTCTCTCAATACATGGTATTGTTTTTTCGAAATAAAATCAACTTATTTAGTTGATTTAGATTATAATCCAGTTATTGGATGTTTATTTTTTTACAAAAACACGTGTGCAGTGCTTAAATATTTAACTAGAAAAATAACATTAACTCGTATCTTTGTGCGGGCACAAACCTAATATAAAAATATGTTTGGTATTATTTCTGTTTTTGTGGTTAAAATTTTTAAAAAATTATTTTATAAAAAAAACTTTAATTATGGCCCAAAATAATTTTTAAAGTGTTTGGTTAAAACTATGGTTGAACTTAAGATTAATGAAAAACAGTTTAAAGTATTTGGTTACCAAGTTTTTCATATTGCTTTCGACTTGTAAAATTACTTGAATATATATATATATATATATATATATATATATATATATATATAATATAATTAATAATTCAAGTAAATTAGACATTTTTTTTTATTCTTTCATCAAATTACTTGTAATTTCATCACGAAATATAAATCTATACGTGAAAGCCTCTGCTATCCCAGAATAACATATAGTAAAATGTAATCTGAAATAAAATTAGGATTGCGAAATAAAATTATATCGTGATTTTTTTAATATATTTATTTATTGTAATTAATTTTTAGATTATTTTATTATTAAAAAAAATATTTTTTATAAGAAAATATAATTAATAATAATATATTTTATATTTTATAAAAATATATTTTTTTATATTTTTTTTATATTATATATATATACCCCCCCATCCGAAGAAAAAACAGGATGCAATCAAATTTTATTTATTTATTGGGGTGGGATCCACGTACAAAAATCAATTTTTCAACTATTACCAAACATCTGAACCTCCAAATTTTTATAAATCTCCGTGTAACCTCAATCACAATCATCCTCTGGAATGCCATCAAAGGAGTAGCTTTCATGATTTAGTCAAATATGAACAGTAAAAACATGCCCCACTGCCTGTGGTGTAGCATTTGACATGTGGATGATAACAACGGGCAGAAAGGGATGGCAGAGGGTAAATTAGGTAATCTCGTCGCAACACTCGACTACGAAATTTGATGAAGTGTATTTGACTCTGCGGTGTGACCTGCATTGAGATTCATTGCAGAGCCAAACGCGATGTTAACCAAATTACTGATTAAATTTTAGTTATGGGTTCCACTGAAAATAATATTTTGGCTGCAGGTTTTGAGAAGCATCTCAGAGATGTTTTGCAAAAAACACAGCCGCAGTTGACACTCCTCCTTCCATGCAAAAGTTTGAGAATATAATAGCAGACGTTATTTTAGCAGACAACTAAAATCCATGAACTGGCTTGCAATATCGAGTTTAAATTCACAGACGTTAAAACCTACCCTGTTATCGTTTTCCCCAGCTCCGGTGACAGCAACACCAACCAGCAAGGTAGACATCGGCAGCTCCTCCTTGTCTCTCCCCCAACAGCAGCCTCTCTCTCTTCCTTTGCCATAATAGCAGCAAGCTCTCTCTCTCCTCGCCAACTCTCCACCGCGAGCAGCACCCTTTCTTGCAACAGCTTCGCCCAGAAGTAGCACTAGCTCCACCGTGAGCTCCATTAGCATCCAGCCACCACCCAAGTGTTCTTCTCCAGCTCCGAGAAGCAGCACAGGCCATTTTCGACGCACAGCCCGACAACTTCCAACGCCCCGTCCGGCCACCGCACAGCTCCATTTTTGACGCCACCATGACAGGGACAACCACCTCGGTCTCCTCTACCTGTCGGTACCGGATGTTGACCCTCTCGTCGCAGTCGATGAACAGTGAAAATGCATGCAAAACGAAAATGAAATGCAAAACGGTGCATTTTGTGTTTTTTCTTTAAAACCAAACACACCGTTTTGCATTTAGCCTTAACACTTGGGCTGGGCTGCTCTTGGCCTAGCCCAAGTCAGGCAGGGTTGGGCCGACCCATTTATTTGGGTCAGCCCCAATCCAAATTTTTTAAAAAATATAAAAATCATATTTTTAAAAAATAAAAAATTGTGTAATTTACTTGAATTGTTAATTATATTTTATTGTTATGATAATTAAATCTACAATATTTTAAAAAAATATATGTGTGTGTCCTTTAAAGTAATTTCACAAGTTGACATCAATATGAAAAGCATGGTAACCAAACACTCGAAACTGCTTTTCATTAACCTCAAACTCAACCATAGTTTTAACCAAACATTAATTTCAGTTTTGAAAAATAAATAAAAATATTTTTCATAAAACTGCTTTTTTTCAACCTCAATTACAACAATAACAGCTATGCCAAACAGGCCCACGTACATAAATCAATTTTTCAACTATTACCAAACATATGAACCTCCAAATTTTTATAAATCTCCGTGTAACCTCAATCACATTCACATTCACCCTCTAGAATGCCATCAAAGGAGTAGCTTTCATGATTTAGTCAAATATGAACAGTAAAAACATGCCCCACTGCCTGTGGTGTAGCATTTGACATGTGGATGATAACAACGGGCAGAAAGGGATGGCAGAGGGTAAATTAGGTAATCTCGTCGTAGCACTCGACCGCGAAATTTGATGAAATATCTCGTCACTTTTCACTGTCACATCTTTAGCTATTACTCTGTCGCATGCTCTGAACTTTTCATGGCGCCCTCAACAATGGTGTATTTTCCCTTCTCTGCTATACATGGCAGACTTCTTAACCCTTTCAACCAGAGTGTCCTTTACTTTTCTCCTTTCTCTACAAGATAATATGTAATTTCTCTGGTCCTTTCAGCACCGATCCCTTCAACTATAGTGTCTTTTGCCTGTGCTAGCTCCATTTTCTGCAACTTTATGAGCACCTTCAAAGATAATGCTCTTCACTTGAGATGCCTTCTGTGCAATTTTTCGAGATGTTTTTTGAGCCCCTTCCTTCCCAGGTAGTAGAATCTTTGGACAGTGAAGTCTTTCATGCTACAAAAGCCAAGGTCTTTTCCGCCGCAGTAGCTTTCTTTTTTTCTTTCCCCGTTCTGATCGATATTGCGGTTTTGAAGTATGGCATCTTAAATTAGAAGTTTGTCAAAAATCCATACGATATTTTTATGCCAAAACTTGAAGTTTACCCCACAGCTACATCCCTCCCCCCTCCCGCCATCAACTGTGACCTCTGCGCCTTCTCTCTCTCTCTCTCTCTCTACAAGAAAAGATGCATTATAAAGAACCAACAAGTCACATTTAAAATATAAATTAAATATAATTTAAAAATATAAGATTTTTATCATTAAATATCATTATGGTGACCCATTCGTCATGGACAGTCATTTCAAACGATACAATGTTAAGGGTACAGAAAAAATAATATTATTCGCCACCACTAATCTTTAGTTGTGATTTTGATTCTAGAAACTATTCTGGATGATTGAAAGTGTCTGTTTTTTTTATAAATATATTTAAATACTTTTATTTTTATTTTTTATAATTAATTTTTAATATGTAAACAATAGAAAAATATAAAAAAAATATATATTGTTTTCAAAATTAAATCTTAAACTGCCTCCATTTAAATGCAACTCTAAACGATGTTAATCCCGTTGAAAAATCTTTCGAGCTCTGCCATAACGTTATGAAACGAGAAGGAGCAGCATGGCTGTTGACAGAAAAAGATGGTGGCTGGCACTAAAAAAAGAGCTGCTACTAGTAATGGATTTCTGTAATAAAAAATTTTTGTTGTAAATTTTGTAATGGATTAGTGTGAGAATATGTTTGGGTTTAACCCAAATACTTGAACCAAATATTTGGCCGAGTATGAAGGTGATGAGGAGGAAGAGAATGTGATTCCCTTCTAGTTATGCTAACAAGTGTATCCATGCGGAAATATATTTCTAATACATCTAATTAAATGTCAATTATTGATTAATGATGCCAAAACGAAAGAAACTTTCTCTAGAAACCTATCTTATCACAAAGCAAAACTGTCCTTGCTTCTTGGAAAAAAAAAAACACTCGGAAAAACTACACCTCGTATTTGTCATGTATTCCTAGGTATTGAATACATATTTTAATATGGAGCACATGGCAGTGCGATGAAAAGTCAAGGCAGGCTAAAATGTGCTTTATATCTGCTTGTTTTCAATCCTAACCAGCACAATAATCTCCGGTCTTGACAGAGTCTGTTCTTGGATAATAATCACCATGTTCTTGCATTTCCTGCTCCTCTATATAGCTCTCTACGTGCTTACCATTCACTTCCGCAACAAGATCCAAAACCTCCCACCATGCCCGTTTCCTACTCTCCCCGTAATAGGTCATCTCCATCTCCTCAAGAAACCCCACCACCGATCCCTGTCCAAGATATCCAACAGGCACGGCCCTGTAGTCCTCCTAAAGCTTGGCTACCGTCGAGCCCTCGTAGTTTCCTCCCCATCAGCTGCAGAAGAATGTCTTACCAAGAATGATATTGTCTTCGCCAATCGTCCACACCTACTTGCAGGAAAACACATGGGCCGCAACTACACGTCTCTTGCTTGGGCACCCTATGGTGATCTTTGGCGCAATCTTCGTAAAATCGCTTCCCTAGAAATCTTATCCTCTAACCGTCTCCAGTTGCTTGCTAGCATACGCACGGAAGAGGTCAAGTTGTTGATTCACCGTCTTTTCAAAAACAATGATGAGATCATAGATTTGAAATCGTCATTTTTCGAGCTCATGCTAAATTTGATGATGAGGATGATAGCTGGAAAGAGATATTACGGTAAAAACGAGACAGGAGGGGAGGAGGGGAGGAGATTTCGAGAGATCGTGACAGAGACTTTCCAGTCCAGTAGTGCATCAGCTGTGGGGGACTTTTTACATGTGTTCGCTGTGTTAGGAGGAACGGAGAAGAGAATGATGGAGTTGCAGGAAAAGACAGACGGGTTTCTGCAAGATGTGGTTGAAGAGCACAGGAAAAGAATGGGGAATAACAAGAGCTGTTTTTGTAATGAG
This sequence comes from Salix dunnii, assembly GCA_015731905.1. Taxonomy (NCBI): domain Eukaryota; kingdom Viridiplantae; phylum Streptophyta; class Magnoliopsida; order Malpighiales; family Salicaceae; genus Salix; species Salix dunnii. The sequence goes on along the minus strand of CM027660.1, from coordinate 8,646,231 downwards.
GGAAATTACAAGACCATGATTGAGGATCTGTTAACACTGCAAGAATCAAAACCTGAGTCCTATAAGGATGAAACTATCAAGGACCTTATGCTGGTAACATCTCTGTCTTCTAACAGTGAGAACTGGGTGGCGTTGAGTTTGACTTTTCAGAGACAATCTACCAAAATAAAAAAAGGGAGGTGGGCTTGTAAAGAGTGAAAATGACAGGAAAAGTTTATCGTTAATTTTAGTACTTTGAAGTTATTTCCTAGAACTAATGATTTCTTCAACTTCTTCATCTTCTTCTTTAATCTATATTTATTGATCAAAGTGCAAGGCGTCCACAATTTAGCAGTCACTATTCATGAGAAGTCCGAATTCATGCACTGATTTTTCAATTAAAGTATATGCAGGTTCTACTGTCTGCCGGGACAGATACTTCATCTGGGACAATGGAGTGGGCATTGTCACTACTGCTGAACAACCCTCAAATTTTAAAGAAAGCACAGGATGAAATTGACAAGGTTGTTGGACACGATCGTCTCATTGATGAATCTGATGTAGCTAAGCTTCCTTATCTACAATGCATCATAAGGGAAACTATGCGAATGTACCCAGTAGGCCCATTGCTAGTGCCTCACGAGTCATCAGAGGATTGTGTGGTGGGAGGGTTCCACATACCACGCGGCACCATGTTGCTGGTTAACATCTGGGCAATACAGAATGACCCTAAAATTTGGGATGACGCCACAAAATTCAAGCCGGAAAGGTTTGGAGGTTTCGAGGGGGTTAGAGATGGGTTCAAATATATGCCCTTTGGGTCAGGAAGGAGGAGTTGTCCCGGGGAAGGTCTGGCCATGCGCATGGTTGGATTGACCTTGGGGTCATTACTTCAGTGTTTCGAATGGGTCAGGGTTAGCAAGGAAATGGTGGACATGACAGAGGGGACTGGACTCAGTATGTCCAAGGCTCAGCCTCTATTGGCCAAGTGCAATCCCCGTCCATCGATGGTAAACCTTCTTTCTCAGATTTGAAGGAGGCTGCTGCGTGGAGATGTAAGCTGTTTTAAGTACCCAACCCACCATGATTTACTGCTGAATAGAAGATATGCGCCATGCTTGATTATTAGCGCTAAAAGGTCACAAGCTCTTGGTAGTTTGGCCTTCTTCAAAAGCTGAAATAATATCGCAATCGAAATGTCTTTTGCCGTCTATTCCTTTTCTCCACTGCCTTGTTCAAGGCCCGTGTGATGTTGAAGGGAATTATCAAATATCACTACTTTTCCTTCACCCATCTAGCCTAGTATTTATACATAACAGCTTTAATTATTGTTGATGAATGTGTTAGCGTTTTAAGCTTTTCTTTTTTCATACAATATTAAAATAATATTTTTATTATTATTTTTAACATCAACAATTCAAAACTAACTAAAAATATAAAAATAAATATGATAAAAAATCTTCTCTGCCATATCATTAAATGCAATGATTTCCAACTTGATTTCACTCATGAGCTGCTCCATAATACACATGGATTGTTTTGTTAAGAATATTTTTTGTTTAAAAAAATATATTTTTGATTTTTTAACTTTGTTATAATAAATTTATTAAATAATTAAAAACATAATGATATAGTATTTTTTAAAATGAAAATAATTCTCTAAAACAATAAAAAACAAATATTATTTCACTTGGGTCTCACATCATCTAAATCCTTGTCAGCTACTATTTTGTTTTTTTAGTGAAGGAGAAAATAAAAAAGAAACCGCGAAGTTTTTTCATTTTCCCCGCCAAGTGACATGTGATGTGAATATTAATGAAGGGTTTGTTTGTAAGTTTATTTTTAAAATTGATTTTTATTCAGAAAAATATTATAATAATAATTTTTATTTTTAAAAAATTATTTTTAATATTAGCATATTAAAATGATTTAAAAATATAAAAATAAATTAAGATTAAAATAAATTATTTTTTAAAAATATTTTTGAAATGCAGTGTTAAATAACGATACACGAAATTCATTGTATCAATTAATAATATTTTACTTTTTTAAAAAAAATTATTCCTTCTACTTTTCCCCCAATATTTTATGCCCTATTTTATGATTAATTTGTCAAATTTTGTCATGGTAGAAGAAAAAAAATCAATGAAAGAGGACGAAGGTTAATTATAAAAAAATCTTATCCCCCATCGTTCAATGCACACCTATGACTTTTTTGGTCGTTTTTTATATTTATTAAAATTTCATCTTAGACCATATAGTAATCACAAAAAACCCAAGATAAAATAATAATAATAATAATAATAATAATAATAATAATAATAATAATAAGCTCTTGAAAATAATAATAATAATAATAATAAGATGCTCCTGAAGGCAAGACAAGAAAATTCTAATTTAAAAAGCAATAAAGTTATTTTATTTTTAAGTGAAATATAAAAAAAACTCCTAGACCTAATGTAAATAACCTTTTACTTTTAAGTGCAATTAAATAGTTATAAATAATAAAACAAATATAAAAAGATTGGGTTACCTAATGAATTTTAAAGAACAATAAACCTCGTAAAAAATATGATTATTTTAATATACATTTTTTGAGCTACGACAATCTTCTTCTCTTGCTATTTTCTTCTTCGGTTTTTTGTGCTGATTGCTAATTCATAGCATATAAATAGATTTACCGCAGCAAAAAAGCTAGGGCTTTATGAATCGATGGCTACTCAATTTACTCGGCCTTGTGACCATTGTCTGCGAAAGGAGGATGGATATTAACATTTGGTGATGATTCAAAGTTTATAGATTAATCCATGACGTTTTTCCACGTCTGAAAGTACTTCCCAGCTGCTCTGGTAATTTATGTTCTTGTTTCTTGTAGGTTCAAGTGGCCTTTGAGTGTGGAAACATTTCAACTCAAATTCAAATCTTGAAAAAAGGTCGACCATGGTTGCTTTTTTGGCAGACTGGAAGGCTTACTTTAACAAACTTCAACTGTGTTATCTCCTTAAGAAGCCAATTTACAGGACCCTGTCCAAAAGATCCAATTGACATGGCCTCATTGTCTTGCTACAAGTCGGATCCCGTCGAGTCCTTGTTATCTTATCCTCTTCAATAATAGAAGAATGCTTTAACCAAAAATGATGTTGTCTTTGCAAACCGCCCTCGTCTACTCGTTGCAAGACACCTTGGTTGCAACTATACAATCCTTTTTTGGGCATCCTTCAGTGACCACGGGCGAAACCTTAGAAAGATCGTGTCTATTGAAGTCTTATCTGCATATCGCCTCCAGATGCACACTACCCATGCACCTAGAGGAGATAAGATGGATGATCTGCAGGCCCTTTCGTGATCAGAACCAGGTGGTGGATATGAATAAAGCTTTCCTCGAACTCACTCTGAACATCATTATGCGGATGATAATGGTAAAGACAGATTCGTAAAAGTGATGCAGGTGCAACTTTTCAAGAATTTCATAAAATGGTGATGACCCAATACCAAAGATAGATTCGTGCACTTCAATCTGACAATGGTAAAGAATTTGTGGATCAATTTTTAGAGGATTTCTTAAGTCATCATGGAACTAGACACCAAACCTCATGCACATATACTCAACAGCAGAATGGAAAAATAGGTAGATTATGAAAATCATTTGGGCTTCTCTTTTTGGTATGAATATGTCGAAGTTCTACTGGGGTGAGGCAGTGTAGTCCGTTGCTTATTTGATTAATCGAACACCATCTAGTGTGATCGAATTCAAAACCCCCAATAAAAGATGGAATCCTTGTTTTCCGATCCTCACCTACCAAATCTAAAGCCATAGATATTTAGATGTATGGTGTATGTTCACATACTTAAAGTCCTACAAGGTAAACTTGATCAGTGTGCAAAATGATATGTGTTTGTAGGTGCTCAGAATTCTAGAAAGGGCACAGGTGTTATGGTCCCCAACATCAGAAGATGCGTGTGACCTTGAATGTGTCCTTTCGGAAATCAAATCTATACCATTCTGGGGGAGCTTATGGATCTTCTCTTTAGGGGGAGAGTAGCAATGAAGAGAATGAAGGGGTATTTGAGGTGGAAGAAAATGGAGGACTTATTGAAAGAAATTGATGCGAACTTTAATGGAATTTAATGGTATTCGCGACCCTAAGATCAATCTAATCCAAGTTTTGTTGAGATTTGAATGAGCTTATCACAATGAAAGACTTGTTCCAAGACAATAAGACTATAAACTGACTCAATCATAACATCTACACTTGGAGACGAGCAAAGAAAATATAAATTCACAACAAATAATGGGCAATTCTTTGAAGAGTTGAAAGTTCAATCAAGAACCAAGAAAGAGCAACCAAATTCGTCTACAATGATTGAAAATATTGTTAAAAAGGTTTTTTTTTAATATTATTTCTAAAGAGTATTTATACTTCAAGCCAAAACCTTAGTTTTCCTAATGGGCCTCACATAAACCCATTTTAAATAATAATTAACGTAAGCTAAAACTAGCCCAAACTAATTAAAATAAACAAAATAAAAAAACTATAAAACCCAAACAAATTGTCTCCTCTCAAAATAATTAAAGTTTGATAACTTAACTAATTAAATAAGACAAGTTTGTTGTTTTCGCGTTCTATCTGGCAACAACAATGCCCAATTTAAAATGGATGGTTCTCTCTTATCTTAATGAATTAGAAGGTGTTCCATATACCATTGGAAATGTATGGATGTATAGTTTCCAGCCCAACTAGAATCACATAAAAAGTCGATTTGTAGCACCAGTTATGACTAAAAGAGTATAGAAAGGTCAAACTGTCTGAATCTAGTCTTCTTCTACCAATCTTTGTGTAATGGTCTTGAATCCACCAACAAGCTCATCTTGAACATGAATCAGATTTATCAAGACTTGCTCTTTATTATTATAAATCCTCTTGAAGTCCACCTTAGCCCATGTATCTTGAAGAAATCCATTGAAAACTTCTTTGAACTTCTTAGCCTTAAGCCTAATAACTGGACCAACTGGAATTTCCAATGGATCCTTTAATGGCTAGATCGCATCATCTCTTGTCTATTCACCCTAACAACACCACATTAATTCAGCCATTGAAGTTAATAAGGTCTCTCATGCTTTATGGTATTCAATCCCAACTTTCTAACCAAAGTAACACTAGCAACATTAGTACAACTACCATTATCAATAATCATACTACATACCTTATCGTTGATTTGGCATTTAGTATGGAAGATGTCTCCCTTTGTTGCTCCACATCATCCTCCTTAATCTGAATACTAAGTGACATTCTAATCACCAAAACTTGATCACCAACAACATACTCTAAATCACTAGCATCCTCAAGTGGGGGCATGTCATCACAATCAGACTCCTCACTAGTGGACACAATCTCTCCATCATCCTTTAGAATCATAACATGACGATTTCACATTTTGATGCATAGTGTTCCATTCCTTGAAACTTGAAACACTTTGTAATACGATTATGCTTCAGTTGAACTTCTCCTATAAGTTTTTGATCATTAGCCGAAAGTTAGGTTTGGCAACTATAGAAGTCATTAAAGGCTTCGATGATGCACTACCCTCTCTCCTATAATTCATCTTTCAACCTGAAGAAGACCCCTTATAAGCTCCAGATTATGTATTACCCTTCCTTTTCAACTGTCTTTCAACCTTAATGGTTAAGTGTACTAACTCCTCTAGATCAACATATGATTGAAACTCCACAACATTAGCTATGTCTCTATTCAAGCCATTCAAAAACCTAGACATCGTAACTTCCTGATCTTCATTAACATTAGCTCTAATCATATCCACCTTTAATTCTTTCTGATACTCCTCCACACTTTTATTACCCTGCGTAATCATTTGTAAACGATTAAACAACTTCCAAAAATAATGTTTAGGAACATACCTCTTCTTCATTATTGTTTTCAAAACCTCCCATGAGCTAACAACTCTTTCTTTATTCCTTTTTCTTTCTACCACCAATCTCTCCCACCAAACCATGATATAGTTAGTAAACTCCACTACATGTCACTTAACCTTATTTTCTTCAGAGTACCTATGGATGTCAAAAATCATCTCCACCCTTTTTTCCCAATTTAAATAAGCTTCTGAATCAATTTTTCCCCTAAAAGCTGGGATTTTTAACTTAATACTACCCAAATTTTGGTCTATATCTCCCAAATCATCAAAATCCCCTCTATGCTCAAAATCCCTTTGTGGCCGAATATGTCCTCTCCTTGACCGATTCTCATACATCTCTCCCCTATGTGTATAGAACCCACCACTGCGGTTAAGAACATCTTTGGCTTCATCTGTAGAGTTTCCAGCAACACTCTCATCTTTCCTAGCTTTTCTACTTCTTTTACTTCATCCTTCGTCAGACCTAGTCTCTAATTTTTCAATTCTATTCATTAGCTCACCAAACATAAATTCCATCTATTGGCATTCTTGAAAACCCATTTTCTTGGTTTTCACCGATCTTCTATGGCACACAATTAAAAGAAATTTTTCTTAAACATGCACGAAAATCATTAGCAATAAAAAAAAATCACCTCACACACTCGTGTTTCACACAAATTTATAAGCTTTTCACTCCAATATGCTCCCTATGCCTTTTTCCACTCAAATTGCCTTTCTTTAGTTCTTGAGATTACTTAGCAACAATTCAGAAAAAAGCAACCAACTAAGCAGTGAACTTATAAATTTGATAGACTCTAGAAGCAAGAAATTACAAAACTAACAAAATAAAACTCGATGATAAATTCACGAATAACAATGCAAAATTGTACGAATAATATGATGATTTGAAGACACGAACAAAATAACAAAATCAGAAAAGAGCAAAACAATTTTGAATTATCAAAAACTAAGGATTTAAATCAAGAAAATTCTAGCAACTCATGAAAATCAACTAAACTACCCAAATTTTCAAGGAACACAACAAGATTACTAAGTTTCCACTAACCAATTTCCTAATGATCAAGGTTTTCTCAAGCATGTATTCGGCCAAAACAAAAAAAGTGATTTTTTTCTTTTTCTCTTTTTTTTTATGCAGCAACAATCAAGATTTAAAGATTAAACACTTTTTTTTTTATCTATATATGTATATATTTCGGGAAAAACACTAACTTATGATTAAGTGTTCAACAAAGCAATAATAAGTAAGATCTCTATTATTTTTTTATATTTTTTTAGGTGGCCGAATCTATCAAAAACCAAACAAGAAACAATAAAGACTTAAATTGAAGGATATAACCTGTGATTAGATTAGCTCTGATATCAACTGATGCGAACCCTAATGGAATTTAATGGTATTCGCGACCCCAAGATCAATCTAACCCAAGTTTTGTTGAGATTTGAATGAGCTTATTACAATGGAAGACTTGCTCCAAGGCAATAAGACTATAAACCGACTCAATCACTATGTATACACCTGGAGATGAGCAAAGAAAGTATAAATTCACAACAAATAATGGGCAATTCTTTGAAGAGTTTAAAGTTCAATCAAGAACCAAGAAGGAGTAACTAAAGTCGGCTACAATGCTGGAAAATATTGTCAAAAAGATTTTTTTTTAATATTATTTCTAAAGAGTATTTATACTCCAAGCCAAAACCCTAATTTTCCTAATGGGCCACACATAAACCCATTTTAAAGAATAATTAACCCAAGCTAAAATTAGCCTAAACTAATTAAAATAAACAAATATAAAACCCAAAAGAATTGTCTCCTCTCAAAATAATTAAAGTTTGATAACCCAATTAATTAAATGAGACAAGTTCGTTGTTTCCGCATTCTGTCTGCCAACAACAAGATCCAATTTAAAATGGATGGTTTTCTCTCGTCTTAATTAATTAGAAGACATTCTATATATTGTTGGAAAGGTATGGATGTGTAGTTTCCATCCCAACTAGAATCACATAAAAAATCAATTTGTAGCTCCAGTTATGACTAAAAGAGTAGAGAAAGGTAAAATTGTCTGAATTTAGTCTTGTGTAATGGTCTTGGATCCATCAACAAGCCCCTCTTGAACATGAATCAGATTAATCAAGGCTTGCTCTTTATTATTACAAATCCTCTTGAAGTCCAGTTTAACCCATGTATCTTGAAGAAGTCCACTAAAAGCTTCTTTGAACTTCTTAGCCCTAAGCCTGGTAACTAGACTAACTGAAACTTCCAATGGATCCTTTGATGGTTGGAACTTCCAATTGGGGAAATTGTTGTGGCTCCTAATATCCAAAACTAGGATGCTGATTTAGAAGTCTGCACAGATCAGAGTATTCTTAGTAACGATCCTCCTTTGACTACAGAGGTGCCTACATCTACACCATTAACCGAAGAATCAACTCATAATGTCCCTCCTCAGTCTCCTTAGGTATCGCTAAACCCTATTTTTAATAAGATCAATGAAATTTCTATCCTTGTAAAAAATACAAAAAATAAATATCCACAAAGATCGAATAAAGGAGTCCTGAAAAAATAATATGAACTTAGTCCAAAAACCAAGACTAAATACCTAATCAGTAATTATATATCTTCCCATAGATTGCCAAAATTGTATGCATTTTCTGTTAATCAATTATCCACTGTATCTATTTTTAGTAATGTACAGGATACACTACCAGATCCAAAATAGACTAAGGTGATGAATGAAAAAATTGAGGCACTGCAGAGAAATAACACTTGGGACGTGTATGCACTACTTAAGGGAAAAAAGACAGTTTAGTTGCAGATGGGTGTTCACAATCAAATTCAAAGCGGATGACAGTATTGACAGGTACAAAGCAAGGTTGGTTACGAAGGGTATACACAGAAATATAGAGTAGATTATCAAGACACCTTTGCTTCGGTTGCAAGAATTAATACTATCCACATTCTCATATCTCTAGCAATGAATCGAGACGGGGTCTGGCAATATTTTGATGTCAAGAATGCATTCCTTAATGGAGATCTTGAAGAAGAGGCATAGATGGAGTTACCTCGTGAAGCTAAACTCAAGTCCTTGACTAAAGTTTGCAATTTGAAGAAGGCATTATATGGTCTCAAACAGTCACCCCGAGCTTAGTTTGGAAGGTTCTCGTCTACAATGAATGAATTTGGCTATAAGCAAAGCAACTCGGATCACACCGTATTTATAAAACACAGAGAATGAAGAATTACGGCATTAATTGTGTATATAGATGATATGGTCCTAACAAGAAATGACCTAGAGGAAAGAATAGCACTACAAAAGTTTCTGGCATCCAAATTTGAAATGAAAGATCTCGGATAACTGAAGTATTTCTTAGGAATTGAAGTCTGGAAGTAAAAAACAGGGATATACTTATCACAAACAAAATGTGTTAGATTTGTTAATAGGAATTGGAATGCTGGCGTGCAAACCTATTGACACATTTATGGAAATGAATCACAAGCTTAAGGAATTGGAAAACCAAACGCTAATGGGCAAAGGGTGTTATCAGTGGTTAGTGGGGAGACTAATATATTTATCTCATACTAGGCCAAACATAGTCTATGCAGTAAGTATGGTGAGCTAGTTCATGAACTCACTAGGAGAAGAATACATGGAAGCAATATATCGAATCTTAAGATACTTGAAGAATGCACCAGGAAGAGGACTATTTTTTTTCAAAAAAGAGATCCATAAGATTAAAGGGCATACAAACATAGACTGGGCAGGAAATCAGACAAATTGAAGATCGACATTAGGTTACTTTATTTTTGTAGAAGGTAATCTCATCACATGAAGAAGTAAGAAGAAGAAAAAAGTAGCTAGATTAAGTGCAGAGGTAGAATATTGAGGTATGGCTCATGGTGTGTGAGAGTTACTATGAATTAAACAGGTATTACAAGACTTGAAAATTGGTTATGAAACACCGATGGGTTTACACTGTAATAATAAGGTAACTATTGAAATTGCACATGATCTGATACAACATGATTGTACCAAAAACGTTGAAGTTGACTGACACTTCATTAAGTAAAATCTTGATCATAAAATTATACAATTACCATTTGTTCGGTCAGAAGATTAGCTAACCGACATGCTCATAAAGGCAGTCTTAAGAAGGGTGTTTTATGATGCAATCAGCAAGTTAGGCATGATAAATATCTACGACTCAACTTGAAAGGGGGTGTTAAAATAGAGTCATTATCTTTGTATTATACTAGAAATAAGAATTGTTCCAGTAAAGTAGCTAAAGATGTATTATAGCTAGAATTATATTGTACACTTTCCTATTTAAACTTCTATTGTAACAACAATTACATAACATAATATATAGAAATTATTCGAATTCAAATTATTACAATAAGGTTAAATTATCATAGTTAAAAAATATATGAGTCACTTGTCTTGCGCTTCATTGCAGACAGAATCAAATTTTTTTATATATCCAAAAATATTCGTAGTTCTTAATTATTTTTAATAATACTATGTATCTAATTGAAATAATCAATTTACAATACTTTCAATTATTCAGTTTTTTAATATATTTATTTTATTATAAATAATGCTAAAGATTATTCATCAAAACTCATGCCAATCTTTGCAAACAACATGGTCCAATTCTATTCATTGAATTTGGCTATCACTCTGTCATCCTCGTATTAGCACTTTCAGTTGCAGAGGAGTGCTTAATTGAACATGACATATTATTTGCAAATCACCCTAAGCTGCTTGCTGGAAAATATCATGGGTATAACTATACCACGCTTACTTAGGCCTCATATGGTAACCACTGGTGCAGCCTAAGGTGCATTGATCTTTTTGAGATCTTATCAATCAATCGGTTGAAGATGTATTACGGGACATAAATATTGTTGATGAAGAAAGACAGAAGACTGGTCATTTATCTCAACAGAAGACTAGTCGTTCATCTCCCTCATCACATGCACAAGAGGACAGATAACACATCTTTTGTGTATTATTCCCTTTTTTTGTTATTTATACACTTAGCTGGTAGGATAATTTGATTCTCTTTTGATTTTCTTTCTAGTTTGTTTGGCAATACAAATACATAAGGGACGTGTGTGTATAAAGTCCCATCTGTAAATTGAAAAGCAGTAGAGAAAATTTCAACAAAATAGAGCAAGGCTCAATTCACCAATCTCTTCCAAAATGAGTCGATTGTTCTTCTTTTAAAGGTTTTGATAAAACTTACTTGGTATTAGAGCTTAGGCTAATTATTTCTCTTTTCCAATCAAACCATAGAAGAACAATCCCCAACTTCACAATCTGTAAATACCCAAAACCCCAAACATGTTTCTCCTTATTTCAACTTCACAGACCCAAATAATCCATATCGTATAGAGAATAGTGACCACACATCCTTGGTTCTCGTCACTGAACTACTCGCCACTAGAAACTACATTATCTGGTCAAGGGCAATGCATCAAGCACTTAGGGTGAAGAACAAGCTTGGCTTCATTTTTGGAAATATTTTTAGGCCAAAAAATGAGGAGGATTCTCTGTTTGAAATGTGGGAGAGGTTTAATGTCATGGTAGTTTCCTGGATACAAAATGTAGTTAGCATCGATATCAAACATACTCTGGCTTTTGTGGATGATGCTCAAGTGGTGTGGACAAAGCTCAAGGATCACTTCACCCAACAGAATGGCCCTCACATCTTCCAGTTTAGAAGAGATTTGGATACACTTCGACAGGACAAAGACTTTATAACTACATATTTTGGTAATCACAAAACTCTTTGGGATGAGATGATTGTTTATGATCCTATGCCATTATGCACATGTGTCCATTCGAAGGTTTTGAATGAGAGGTATCAAAGGGATTATGTTATACAGTTTCTTATGGGTTTGAATGATCAATATACTAATGCTAGAGATCAAATCATGCTGATTGAGCCTATTCCTAGCATTAACAAGGTGTTCTCTTTGATCCAACAACAAGAATAACACTATCAACTTACCAATAACACTCCTTGCATATCTATGGCACTGGCTAGTAAGCTTGTAAATGCTCCCTTTAGGACAAGTAACATAAATTTCACAAGAAAAAAAGACCATACTATCAACATTGCCACACATAAAGACACACTTGAAAATTGTTATAAGGCTGGAAATGTTGAGCCTCTAATATCTTCTCACTGCAATGTAAATGGTTATATGATTGAGAAGTGTTATAAGGTTCATGGGTATCCCCCGTGTTGCTACCCAACTTTTGACCCTTTATTTTTATATTTAAAAAAAAAAGACAAAAAATATAAAAAAAGCAAAAAAAATATAAAAAAGACAAAATCCAAAAACTATCTTGGTACGGGGGAAAAATTGAACAAATTGAGAATTTAACAGTCAATGGAGGGTCAAATCGTACAAATTAGAAATCAAGGAACAAATTGAAAAGGCGCGCAAGCTGAGGGCTGATTTTGAATTTCGCCAATGAAAAACTCTATAAATAGAGTGCAACACCACAAAAAAAATACATAAACCTAAAAACCCTAAAACAAAAAAAGAGACCTAAACCTAGAAAACCTTTTTTCCTCCCAAGGGCTGCAACCGCCAGCCCCCTCTTCTCTTCCACTATCCTTTTCAAATTTCCTTTTCTTCCTCCGGCGACTAGCCTCCCCACAGCTCTCGACCACGGCAGCCCTGCTGCTGCAGCCATGTCCTTCATCTCCTCCATGTGTGCCATCCCTTTCCTCAGCCGCAGTCTCCTTTTTTTTTTGTTCGTTCTCCAGCAGTTGCAACCCCCCCTTTTCCTCATCACTCTTCCCCTTCACTTCTCTCTGGAGATCGCAGTCACCTTTCTCTTCCCAGTCGACCACCGTTGCTCCCAGTTCGTCGTCGTCTCCCTCCTTCACCAAGGCCACTGCACTGCCTCTGCCACTATTCCTGAGTTGTTTTTTTGTAATTTTCTTTATGTTTATGTGTTTATTTGAGTTTTTATTTGTTTAATTGCTATTTGTAAAATATATTGAAAAAGAAATGAAAATGGATAATGTGTGTGTGAGTTGTATTTTAATTATGAAAAAGGATGAAAAAGAAATGAAAAAGAAAATGTGTGTGTGTGTGTTTTGTGTTGTGTTTTATTTATTCAATTACTTATGTTGTCTTGTTAAGAAAAAAAACAATATAAATTGAAATAAAAAATGTGTTTTCTTCATATACGGCCAAAGCGTTTTTTCAATAATTTATCTTAGATTTAATAACAAGTTTATTAAATCTTTCAAATTGGCCTAATATTAAATAAACCATCAAATTAATTCATGGGAATTAGCGGTTAATTCTAGGTAGTAATTGCCTGATTTACGCGTAGGCTAACATTTACATATTCGGGAATAACCACCAAAATTGTCAGGATTATTCTGAGCGGTAACCGATTTCTTTTGCAAATCAGAATATTTTTGATATAAATAAATACGACCCGTCAAAGCATTCAAAATCACATCAAGGTAGACAATGCAACTTACCTCAGGTAAGGTGTATTTGGGGTACTAATACCTTCCCTTTACGCAACAAGTCCCGTACCCTTGAAACTCTGATCAGACCAGTACAACCGGGTATTCCTAGCGACCCTCAATAGCTAGGTGGCGACTCCTCAACAATTCCATTACGAGACACCCAAAAAGGACCCCCCTCGCAGGAGGACGCCGCGCGGCGACTTGCGACAGGACTTAATTAAATTTTAAATTGGTCAAATTAATTTTATTAAGGGTTTAGTCGTTTCTCAATTTTAATTTGGGTGCAATTGATGATATTGGAATTTTCGGAGACTGATTTGAATTTTTTTAAGCCAATTATGCGAAATCGCGGGCCAAATTGAACAAATTGAGAGTTTAACTGTCAATTGATGATTAAATCGCGCAAATCAGACATCAAGGACCAGAATAAAAAGGCGCGCAAAGCTAAGGTTGAGATTGAACTTTTTAAGGTCAATTAGAGCAATTAAAAATTGAGGGACCAAATCGTACTTTTACCTTTAAAAATCTTTGAAAATTGCATTTCCATGTGCCGGTTGCATGATTCTTGAAAGTTGCATTGTTTTTTTTCGGTTTGCACGTCCGGCATGCTCAACTTTGAATGATCACACGCCTGCCTTCAATGTCCAACGGCTATATCTGCATTAAGCACTCGGCAGCCGAAGAGGGTGTTTTTGTTGCTATAAATAGCAACATGCAGTGACTAGAAGGGAGGGGGGAACAAGAAGAAAAAAACAAAAGAAAAACAAAAGAGGAGGCACAATTGAAGAGAGGAAAAAATGAAGAACAGACAGTGAAAAAAACAAAGAAAAAAACAGAACAGAATAAGTAGATTTTACGTGAAATTTTGATCTTCATCCCTCTCGTGTTTTTTTCTCTCCATCTCTCAACTTCATCTTCTTCCTCTTGGTTTCCCGCTCTCTCTCTCTCTCTAAAAAACCAGCAGCCATCGTTTCTCTCTCCCTTTCGGTTCATCAACGCCGGCAGCCAGCCCGACCACCTTGCACTACCTCTGTCACCTCTGGCAACCTCAACCACACGCCAGGCATCCAAGCTTTGATATCCAGCAAAGAAGCAGCGTCTGCCCCGTCAACAGCAGCGCCACCCTTGCAACTTCCAGCGTCCATTTCGGCCACCACAGGCCACCATTTCCGACGCCACCCCGACTAAAAGAACCACCTTGAGGTCCTCTACACAACGATATTGACAAGTACGCCATTCATCACACTCGAGAATTCCATCGTTCACTGTTCATCGTCTCCAAAAAATTGCAGCCCGATTTACTGTTCACACACTGTGAAAAGTAACGGGTCGGGTCAGGCACTGATTACTAAACAGGACGTGCTTCCACCCTCTAGGCTGGACGCCCAGCCCAATATAAGGACGGGCTTCCGGTCTGTTTGGACTAGAAGCCCAGTCCTTGAATTCATGGGGCCTAGCCCAGCCTCAAGAGACGGGCTGGCAGCCCACCCCCTCAAGAGGCGGGCTGGAAACCCAGCCCCCTGGCGGGCTAGGGCTGGGCTGCCCAAAGAAAAGGAAAAAAAATACCAAAAAAAAATACAAAATTTGCAAATAAAAAATATATCATTTTTTAAACAAAAACAAAAACATGTTTTCTTGCATACGACCAATACACTAACATATTTTAAAAAAATATTCTTTTTGTTTCAAAAAATATTATCTTGGAGTTTGAAGAAAAAATGTATTTTAGCATAGATTTCACAAAGAAAAAATATTTCTCGCATTATTGGATTTTACAACATATTTGTAAAAATCCAAAGGGTATTGGCCAATATTCCAAAAATATCAAAATCTTATTTTTGGTTATTCATATTATTCATTGTTAATATTTGGATAAATAAATCCTAAAGAGGTTAATATCCAAAATATACTGTGGGGATAATTTGCTATTATTCAGTGTTGATGTTTAGATAAATAAATCTTAAGGGATCAATATCCAAAATATTCAACGGGGATAATTTGCTATTATTAACTATCGGTGTTTGGATAAATAAATCCTAAGGGGTTAATATCCAAAATATTCGGCAGGGATAATACACCACTATCATTTAACCAACATATTCTTTGAAAAAATCAAAACCATAGCCAATCATAAGCAAGCCAAAATATCAAGCAGCTTACCTTAGGTATGGCGTATTAGAGGTGCTAAAACCTTCCCTTTACGCAACCAGTCCCTTGCTTTAGAATCTCTGAAAAACCAGTTTTAGGTTTCCTAGTAACCGTAATACTAGGTGGCAACTCATTTTTCCAAAAATAAAGATAAGACCCCCATATTGATTCCCCCGCTCACGGGGAGGGTCGCCGCGACGCCGAGCTCATTTTTCGAGGTGCGACACCCCGGGTCACAAGTTGTACAAGGGAAGAGTTGCAGGTTCATTTGTCAATCAAGTTGTTTTGTCCACGAGTCCTAGTAGGGAGGAGGTGAGTGAGGAGAAAATGGTTTTCACCAAGGAACAATATTGTCATCCCACGAGTCTTATCCAACCCTAAACCATGTTAACTGCAATCCCCTTGACAAATAAAACTTCAATCGTTCCCAAAACCAGTGTCACACCTCTAAAGATATCTGGTAAATTCATGTTTCATAATAACATTTATGCTGATTTTTTAAAGCCAAATAATATTTCCTGGATCATTGACTCAGGGGCTACAGACCATATGGTGTGCAACCATTCCTTTTTTACATCTGACATCACACAGGTATCTTATAGGGTAAGTTTGTCTAATGACACTTTTGTGTCGGCTACACATCTCGACAACATTCAACTTACTAATAAGATTGTCCTTAATGATGTTTCATACATTCCTTCATTTTCCTTCAACTTGATCTTTGTTAAAAGACTTATTGAAAATTTGACTTGTTTGGTTTTCATAAATGATTCATGTTTTATACAGGACCTTTTCACCTGGACCATGATTGGAATTGCTGAAGTGAGAAATGACTTATATCACCTACTTTCTAAAGCAATCCCTTATTCATCCTTGACTGATCTTCTATCATGTTTGTCTCTAAATTTTCCTTTAGTTGCTATTTTTGTTAAAAGTAGTATAGATGTGAATTTGATGAAAGGCATTGTCATCTTGGTCATATTTCTAATTCACAAATAAAATTGATTGATGATCTTGTTGTAAGAGACAACTTGATTATTAATGAAACCTCTCCTTGTTGCATTTGTCCTCTTGCCAAACAACATAGACTTCCTTTTCCTATCTGCTCACATAAATCTTCTAGTATTTTTGAATTGGTACACTATGATATTTAGGGGCCATGTTCTACCAATGCTTATGATGGGTAAAAATACTTTTTAACCTTAGTGGATGATTTGTCTAGAACAACTTGGGTTTATTTACTTCAAACCAAATCTGAAATAAGGAAGTGCATTGAATTTTTTTATTTACCACCTTGTAGAGACGCAGTTTGACTGTAAAATCAAGAACATATGTAGTGATAATGGTATTAAGTTTAAAATGAGTGATTTTTACAATGAAAAAGGGATTATTCGCCAATAAACCTGTGTTGAGACACCCCAACAAAATGGGATAGTTGAGAGAAAACATCAACATTTACTAAATGTTACTTGTGCATTGTTTTTCCGATCAAACCTTCTCGTATCCTTTTGGAATGATTGTATCCTAACTGCAGTTTACCTTATAAACAGAACTCCTATCCCTTTGCTTAACAATTAAAGCCCTTATGAAGTCCTTTTTAATGTTAAACTATATTATTCTAATTTGAAAATTTTTGGGTGTCTTTGTTTTGCCACAACCATATCAAATGGGAGAAAGAAATTTGATTTGAGAGGTAGAAAATGTATTTTTTTGGGCTACCCTTTTGGAGTCAAGGGATATAAGTTGATGGATTTGAGTACCAAGGTAGTTTTTCTCTCTAGGGATGTCGTTTTTTATGAAACATATTTTCCTTTCAAAGTATCCTCTCCTACTAGTGAAGAACATTCACCTTTCCCTTCCACACTAAACAAACAATGCTTTCCTAGCCCCAATTACTCATCTAACTCTCATTGTTCCCCATAAAATGTAGACAGCACCTCTACTTCACTAAGCACTCCATCACAATCTAACATTCATGCTTCCACTCCTAAGGATACTAATCTTGAGAATTCATATTTGTCTCTTGATCCTGTTGACCATAACACTTCCTCACCTTCTCCACATATAACCCTTTGAAAATCAACAAGAAACAAGACTGCCCCTGCCTACTTGCAGGATTTTCACTATCAACAAGCTGCCCTCACTTCAGATCTCTAATTTATGGCTTAAGTATCTTTTCCTCCTACAACTTGTTCTTTTCCTTTGTCCAATTATCTTTCCTATGATTGTTTTTCACCCAAATTCCAAGCAATTGCTTCTAACATTTCTATCATGGTTGAGCCAACCTCATATTCCACAGCAGTCAAAGATTTAGGTTGGTGTAAGGTAATGGATGCCGAATTGCAGGCCTTGGAAGAAAACCAGACTTGGATCCTCAATGATCTGCCCCCTGGAAAAGATGTTGTGGACTTTAAATATGTGTACAAGATCAAGAGAAATTTAGATGGCATTGTAGAGAGATTGAAGGCTAGATTGGTTGCAGAGGGGTATACTTAACAAGAAGGCATCAATTACCACGAAACTTTCTCCCCTGTGGAAAAGATGGTCACAGTACGATGCCTTCCATCAATTACTGCTATCCATGATTGGCACTTGCATCAATTTGATGTAAATAATGCATTTCCTCCATGAAGACCTAAAAGAAGAGATTTACATGAGAAAATCACCAGGGTACAACAAAGGCATAGCTAGACAGGTATGTAAGCTCCTCAAAAGCTTGTATAGTTTGAAGCAGGTTGGTAGGCAGTGGTATGCCAAACTCACCTCTTGCTTATTGGATTTTCGTTTCATTCAATCAAAGGTTGATTACAGCCTATTCACCATGTCCACTAACACTTTTTTCATAGCCCTCCTTGTATATGTCGATAACATAATTCTCGCTAGTAGTTCCATGACCAACATTGTTGCAGTCAAGGATTGGTTGCATGAGAAGTTCAAGATCAAGGACTAAGGTGTCTTGAGATTTTTCCTTGGTATAGAAGTGGGACAATCACCCATGGGCATACACATCTGCCAACAAAAATATGCCCTTTATATTCTAGCTGATTCAGGGATTCTGGGTTATAAACCAGTAAAAATTTCTATGGAATAGAATTCCAAACTAAGCAAGGATGCAGGTGACAGTCTAGTTGATCCTTCAACATATCGAAGACTTATTAGCATACTACTTTATCTAACAATTACAAGGCCTGACATTAGTTATCCAGTGCAAGTTCTAAGCCAATTTATAGATAAACCTTCACAATCTCATTTGAAAACTGCTCACAAAGTTCTGTTATACATCAAGTCTGCACCTGGCCAAGGAATATTGTTGTCCACTTCGTCACGTTTAGAATTAATTGCTTATTGTGATTCTGATTGGGCTTCTTGCCCTGATATTTTTCACTCAATTACAAGGTATTGTGTTCAACTGGGTCAATCTCTTATTTCATGGAAATCAAAGAAGCAAAGAATAGTATCTCGGTCCTCTGTAGAGGCAGAATACCAAGCCATGGCTGCCACAGTTTTTTAGCTCACTTAGCTTAAGTTTCTACTTACTGATCTGCTTGTCGAGCACCCTTATGCAACCACCCTTTACCGTGACAATCAAGTTGCACTCTATTTTGTTGCAAACCCAGTTCTCAATGAGCGTATGAAGCACATTGAGCTGGATTGTCATCTTATCAGAGACAAAATCTTAGGACTCATTGTCACCATGTATGTCATCACCCAATTTTTGGGTGACTCCCCAAAATATACCAAAAAAATAACAAAAATAAAATAAAAGGGGCTGGTGTCGGAGAAAAATTAATGTGGAAATTTTGAATGTTTTCGAAAGCCCGGTCGTACCTCTTTTTTACCCAAAAATGAAGGAAAATGCAGATTCGAGGCGAAGATAATTTATTATTAGATAAATCGGCGTAAAAATTAAGTCGGAAGACATAATTATATTTTTATGGGTCAATTTAATTTAATCGTTGGCCGATGTAAAGTGTAATTATGCTTCGGAATTAATTAAGAGCCCAATTGAAGGATTTAATTTAGCGCAAGAGCTTAATTATACTTTAAATGGGTCAAATTAATTTTATTAAGGTCTTAATTAGTGAGAAATTAAGTTTCGAAGCCGAATCTGGGTTCAATTGAGAAAATCAGAATTTTCGGTGACGAAACTCTTCGAAATTAAGCCCAATTGAAGGATTTAATTTAGCGCAAGAGTGTAATTATACTTTAAATGGGTCAAATTAATTTTATTAAGGTCTTAATTAGTGAGAAATTAAGTTTCGAAGCCGAATCTGGGTTCAATTGAGAAAATCAGAATT
This sequence comes from Salix dunnii, assembly GCA_015731905.1. Lineage (NCBI taxonomy): Eukaryota > Viridiplantae > Streptophyta > Magnoliopsida > Malpighiales > Salicaceae > Salix > Salix dunnii. Next base: position 8,626,375 of record CM027660.1, on the reverse strand, counting down.
TTCGGTGACGAAACTCTTCGAAATTAAGCCCAATTGAAGGATTTAATTTAGCGCAAGAGCGTAATTATACTTTAAATGGGTCAAATTAATTTTATTAAGGTCTTAATTAGTGAGAAATTAAGTTTGGAAGCCGAATGTGGATTCAATTGAGAAAATCAGAATTTTCGGTGACGAAACTCTTCGAAATTAAGCCCAATTGAAGGATTTAATTTAGCGCAAGAGCTTAATTATACTTTAAATGGGTCAAATTAATTTTATTAAGGTCTTAATTAGTGAGAAATTAAGTTTGGAAGCCGAATCTGGGTTCAATTGAGAAAATCAGAATTTTCGGTGACGAAACTCTTCAAAATTAATTGAAAGCCCAATTGAAGGATTTAATTTAGCGCAAGAGCTTAATTATACTTTAAATGGGTTGAATTAACCTAATTAAGAGCTTGATTTCTGAAAAATTAAGTTTGAAAGCTTAATCTGGGTAAAATTGAGACGATCGGAATTTTCGGCGACGAAATTTTTTGGGTGAATTCGGAAGCCAAAATTAAAGATAAAAATATCTTTCTTCCTGGTTTTTCCCATCAAAAAATCTTTTTTGTTACAACTTATTTATTTCAAAGTTTTCAAAAAAAAAAAAAGGGGTTGTCGGCAGCATGCTCAACCATGCTGCACCATGCTTCCACCACTCTCACCATACCTGCCACCATAACACACCATCCCATGGACAACACCCCCATGCCGTGCACCATGCCTTTTACACCTATAAATAAGAGCGGAAAATACACTGGACAGGGGGGGAATTGACAGTAAAAGGGGGTTGAAAATTGGTTGAAAACAGAGGGGGAAATAAAGAAAAAAACTGGAACGATCGGGAAGCTAAAAGCTGGGGAAGTTTACGTAACAGAAGTAGAAGTTTCCAGGAAGCAGAGGGAAACAAGAGAGTTTTACGCAGAAAGAGAGGAGGATTTATAGAGGAGGAAAAACGAAAATTTTGAAGAAGAAAAGGAGAATTTTATGCAGAGGCAGAGGGAAAGTTGCTGAAGAATTTTTGCAAGAAAAAGGCAATCAAAACAGAAAATACAACACGCACAGCAGCACAACCCATCACTTCATCAGCCCCGATGACAGCTCCTCCCGGCGGTTGCAGCACGGCGTCTCTCCCTCTCTTCTTCATCCCCGGGAAGTCACCACCACCGGCGTCACTCTCTCTCCATTTTCACTGTCAACCCCTTCTCTCCCTTTCCTTCAGCCCTTCGGTTCTCTCTTTCTCTCTCCCCGACAGCGTCCCCTCTCTCTCTAAAAACCAGCACGTCAAGCAGCCCCTACTCCACCAGCACAGCCGACAACCACCACCTGGTCGACCTCCTCAGCTCCGGTAGAAGCTCCCAGCTTTCTTCTCCATCTCCGGCGAGCAGTAGCAGCGACAGGGACGAGGAGCAGCAACGGTTCCAGCAACAGGCCAGCCCTCCTCCCGGCCACCACGGGCCGCCATTTTTGACGCCACGACAACTGGGAGAACCACCTCGACGTCCTCCACCCAACGGCAGTAGCAGGTAACTCTCTCGTGGTGGTCGGCCGAAAAATACTGTTCACGTCACTATTCATGTAAATTGCAGTTTACGTGTTTTTGCTGTTTTTTTTTTAAAAAAAAAAGAAAAAAAGAAATAAAGGAAATGTGGGGCTGGGCTGCTCTCGGCCCACCATGGCTGGCCCATTTAGCTGGGCCAAACCCGGCCCGAATTATTTTTAATTTTTAAAAAAAAAAACAAACAAAAAAATACATTTAAAAAAAAAACAAAACAAAAAACTATGTTTGTTTTCGTGCATACGGCCGAATTCCAAGGTTTTTCCATGCATATTTTTCATAAAAAAAAATATGTTACATCTTTCACATATTTTGAACGAAACTTGGATATCGTAACCAGTTTACGATTATCCTTTGGCATTCGGCCAAAATGTCAAAAATAATTTAATAATTATTTTGTTTTAGTTTTCGCAGTGTAAATTTACATTGTAAAGTACACTTGCAAATAAAAAGAATTTTTAACTACGATGTAAAATTACAATGTAAGGTACATTCGTAGGTAAAAAAAAAAGTTTTTAACTGCGGTGTAAAATTACATCGTAAAGTACACCCGCGGACAAAAAAAATATTTTTCCTTTTTAAATGCAGTGTAAAAAAAAACTTAAGAAAAACAATCAAACAACAATGCAGCCTACCTTAGGTAGGGTGCACTGGGGGTGACGCGTCTTCCCCTTGCACAACAAGTCCCCTTACCCAAGACTCTCGTAGACCATTAGGTTCCTAGTGACCGTAATACTAGGTGGCGACTCCTTATAATTATAGGCGTAAATTTTACGGCTATAAAAAACCCTCCATTTTCACTGCGCGCTGTTGTCTCCCGAAATCCAAGGGGGACGGCGGGGCGCGAAGCGCGAAAAATCGTCGTCGCGACAATGTATGTTCCCACTCACCTTCAACGAGCTAACCTCCTTACGAAGGCACTTCCCTCTTCTTTTCTGTAGTCTCACTTACTAAAGCTAGGAATTGTCAATGTCCATTCCTCATCTTATTGGGGGGTATTACGGGACACAAATATTGTTGATGAAGAAAGACAGAAGACTGGTCATTCATCTCAAGAGAAGACTAATCGTTCATCTCCCTCATCACATGCACAAGAGGACAGATAACACATGTTTTGTGTATTATTCCCCTTTATGCTATTTGTACACTTAGCTGGTAGGATATTTTGATTCTCTTTTGATTTTCTTTCCAGTTTGTTACACATTACAGAACCATAAGGGACGTGTGTGTATAAAGTCCCATCTGTAAATTGAAAAGCAATAGAGAAAATTTCAGCAGAACAAAGCAAGGCTCAATCACCAATCTCTTCAAAATGAGTCGATTGTTCTTCTCTTCAAGGTTCTGATACAACTTACAGTTCTATCATATACGTGCTGATGAGGACAGGTTATTGGTTCACAAGCTTTTTACAGGTTGTAAGGGTGGTGAGGTCATGTCAATTGATGCCAAGTCAACCTTTTCCGATCTGACTCTTAATGTCATAACGCGGATGATTGCCGGAAAGAAACATTATGGAGAGGATATAGGAGAATTGGGCGTAGCAATGCAGTTTAAAGAAATTGTGAAAGAGAACTTTGAATTAAGTGGAGCTACAAAAATTGGAGATTTTGTGCCAGCAACAAAATGGATCGGATTGAATAATCTTGAGAAAAGGCTGGCTATATTGCATAGAAAAGGGGATGAATTCGTTCAAGACTTGATTCCAACGCATAGAAAAGTAAAGGAGTCTGCTTCAGATCAAGAGAGCAGTGAAACCATGATCGATGTCCTGTTAACCTTGCAAGAAACTGAACCAGAGTATTATGTACGATCTCTTCTGGTTTGAATATTTTATTTAACCCCATTAATATTATAGATTTTTAGTTGTGCTAGTGCCGTAATTGACCATTTGAATAAAACTGGTGGCTGTGCCTGTTTCTTATCGGATTTTACAACTGAAACTTGCACTAAAGATAACTTTTGTTCATTAAATTTTGAATGTAGTGCTTCTAGTGAATTTGCGGTCTGTACACAATGATCCCAACTTATAGGAGGAGCTCAAATATTTAATTTTTGTTTCAAAGTTTATTATTTTTCCTTGTTCGGTTTTATTCCGCATGTTGATTTCTATCACAAATTTGTTTTAATGTACTAAAATCAAAAATAAATTTTAAAAAATAAAAAAATTATTTTAATATATCTCTAAATAAAAAATATTTTAAAAAACAATCACAACTACTAATTATATCTCATTAGTTCATTGAGATTATAGTCCAGTTATTGGATGTTTATTTTAACCTCTAGAATGCCATCAAAGGAGTAGCTTTCATGATTTAGTCAAATATGAACAGTAAAAAAATGCCCCACTGCCTGTGGTGTAGCATTTGACATGTGGATGATAACAACGGGCAGAAAGGGATGGCAGAGGGTAAATTAGGTAATCTCGTCGTAGCCCTCGACTGCGAAATTTGATGAAGTGTGTATTTGACTCTGCGGTGTGACCTGCATTGAGATTCATCGCAGAGCCAAACGCGATATTAACTAAATTGCTGATTAAATTTTAGTTATGGGTCCCATTGAAAATAATATTTTGGCCGCAGGTTTTGAGAAGCATCTCAGAGATGCTTTGCAAAAAACACAGCCGCAGTTGACACTCCTCCTTCCATGCAAAAGTTTGAGAATATAATAGCAGACGTTATTTTAGCAGACAACTAAAATCCATGAACTGGCTTGCAATATCGAGTTTAAATTCACAGACGTTAAAACCTACCCTGTTATCGTTTTTCCCAGCTCCGGTGACAGCAACACCAACCAGCAAGGTAGACACCGGCAGCTCCTCCTTGTCTCTCCCCCAACAGCAGCCTCTCTCTCTTCCTTTGCCATAATAGCAGCAAGCTCTCTCTCTCCTCGCCAACTCTCCACCGCGAGCAGCACCCTCTCTTGCAACAGCTTCGCCCAGAAGTAGCACTAGCTCCACCGTGAGCTCCATCAGCATCCAGCCACCACCCAAGTGTTCTTCTCCAGCTCCGAGAAGCAGCACAGGCCATTTTCGACGCACAGCCCGACAGCTTCCAACGCCCCGTCTGACCACCGCACAGCTCCATTTTTGACGCCACCATGACAGGGACAACCACCTCGGTCTCCTCTACCCGTCGGTATCGGTTGTTGACCCTCTCGTCGCAGTCGATGAACAGTGAAAATGCACAGTGAAATGCAAGCAAAACGAAAATGAAATGCAAAACGGTGCATTTTGTGTTTTTTCTTTAAAACCAAACACACCGTTTTGCGTTTAGCCTTAACACTTGGGCTGGGCTGCTCTTGGCCCAGCCCAAGTCAGGCAGGGTTGGGCCGACCCATTTATTTGGGTCAGCCTCAATCCAATTTTTTTAAAAAATATAAAAATCATATTTTAAAAAAATAAAAAATTGTGTAATTTACTTGAATTGTTAATTATATTTTATTGTTATGATAATTAAATCTACAATATTTTTTAAAAAATATATGTGTGTGTCCTTTAAAATAATTTCACAAGTTGACATCAATATGAAAAGCATGGTAACCAAACACTCGAAACTGCTTTTCATTAACCTCAAACTCAACTATAGTTTTAACCAAACATTAATTTCAGTTTTGAAAAATAAATAAAAGTATTTTTCATAAAACTACTTTTTTTCAACCTCAATTACAACAATAACAGCTATGCCAAACAGGCCCACGTACATAAATCAATTTTTCAACTATTACCAAACATATGAACCTCCAAATTTTTATAAATCTCCGTGTAACCTCAATCACATTCACATTCATCCTCTAGAATGCCATCAAAGGAGTAGCTTTCATGATTTAGTCAAATATGAACAGTAAAAACATGCCCCACTGCCTGTGGTATAGCATTTGACATGTGGATGGCAACGGGCAGAAAGGGATGGCAGAAGGTAAATTAGGTAATCTCGTCGTAGCACTCGACCGCGAAATTTGATGAAATATCTCGTCACTTTTCACTGTCACATCTTTAGCTATTACTCTGTCGCATGCTCTGAACTTTTCATGGCGCCCTCAACAATGGTGTATTTTCCCTTCTCTGCTATACATGGCAGACTTCTTAACCCTTTCAACCAGAGTGCCCTTTACTTTTCTCCTTTCTCTACAAGATAATATGTAATTTCTCTGGTCCTTTCAGCACCGATCCCTTCAACTATAGTGTCTTTTGCCTGTGCTAGCTCCATTTTCTGCAACTTTATGAGCACCTTCAAAGATAATGCTCTTCACTTGAGATGCCTTCTGTGCAATTTTTCGAGATGTTTTTTGAGCCCCTTCCTTCCCAGGTAGTAGAATCTTTGGACAGTGAAGTCTTTCATGCTACAAAAGCCAAGGTCTTTTCCGCCGCAGTAGCTTTCTTTTTTTCTTTCCCCGTTCTGATCGATATTGCGGTTTTGAAGTATGGCATCTTAAATTAGAAGTTTGTCAAAAATCCATACGATATTTTTATGCCAAAACTTGAAGTTTACCCCACAGCTACATCCCTCCCCCCTCCCGCCATCAACTGTGACCTCTGCGCCTTCTCTCTCTCTCTCTCTCTCTACAAGAAAAGATGCATTATAAAGAACCAACAAGTCACATTTAAAATATAAATTAAATATAATTTAAAAATATAAGATTTTTATCATTAAATATCATTATGGTGACCCATTCGTCATGGACAGTCATTTCAAACGATACAATGTTAAGGGTACAGAAAAAATAATATTATTCGCCACCACTAATCTTTAGTTGTGATTTTGATTCTAGAAACTATTCTGGATGATTGAAAGTGTCTGTTTTTTTTATAAATATATTTAAATACTTTTATTTTTATTTTTTATAATTAATTTTTAATATGTAAACAATAGAAAAATATAAAAAAAATATATATTGTTTTCAAAATTAAATCTTAAACTGCCTCCATTTAAATGCAACTCTAAACGATGTTAATCCCGTTGAAAAATCTTTCGAGCTCTGCCATAACGTTATGAAACGAGAAGGAGCAGCATGGCTGTTGACAGAAAAAGATGGTGGCTGGCACTAGAAAAAAAAAGGTGCGATTACCAAAGAATTTCTACAATATAAAAATTCTGTTGCAAATTTTTTAGTTGATTAATGAAGTGATTCTCAGCTGAATTAAATGATATTCATAACCCAAGATCAATCTAATTCAAGTTTATAAAGATTTGAATGAGCTTATTATAATGGAAGACTTGCTCTAAAATAACAAGATTATAAACCAATTTAATCACAATGTCTATATTTGAAGATGAGCAAAAGAAGCATAAATTCATAATAAATAATGGTCAATTGTTTGAAGAGTTGAAAAGTTCAATCAAGAACTATGATGAAACAATCAAAAACGGTTGCAATGCTAGAAAATATTGTTCAAAAAGTTCTCCTAACATTATTCATAAAAAGTATTTATACTGCAAGTAAAAACCCTAGTTTCCCTAATGAGCCTCATATAAACTCATTTTAAATAATAATTAACCCAAGCTAAAACTAACCCAAATTAATTAAAATAAACAAAATAAATAAATCTAAAACTCAAACAAATTGTCTCCTCTCAAAATAATTAAAGTTTGATAGCTCAACTAATTAAATAAAACAAGTTTATTGTTTTCACATTCTGTCTGACAGCAGCAAGTCCTAATTTAAAACTGATAGTTCTCTCTCGTCTTAATAAATTAGAAGGCATGCCATATACAATTGGAAAAGTATGGAAGTCTAGTTTTCATCCCAAATTGAATCACATCAAAATTCGATTTGTAGCTCCAATTATTACTAAAAGAGTACCAAAAGGTCAAACTATCTAAATCTAGTCTTTTTCTACCAATATTTGTGTAATGGTTTTGGATCCACCAACAAGCTCCTCTTGAACATGAATCAAGTTAATCAGGGCTTGCTCTTTATTATTACAAGTCTTCGTGAAATCCATCTTAGCCCATATATCTTGAAGAAGTCTATTGAAAATTTCTTTGAATTTCTTATTCCTAAACCTAGTAATTGGACCAACTGGAACCTCTAATAAATCCTTGGACAGATGGATCGCATCAATTAATATCGGAATATGTTTAGCAATGAATTATAAACAATAAATTTTTCGTTGCTGAACAATTTTGGGAAAAATATATATTTATCAAATCTGTCATGAATATTTTGCTACTTTGCAAATTAAAAATATTTGTAACGAATAATCCGTTATTTATGAAAAATATTTACAAAGAATTATCCGGTGGTGCTTAAAATAACTAAAACCAAAATATCAGTTCATGCCTCCCTAGGACTGGCGTGTATTTCACTCCTTCACTCTATAAAATCTCTTTCTTTTGCAGTACCTTTTCAGCTCACCGATCTTGTAATCTCCCTTCCTGTCTCTTGGCTTTGTCTTTCATCTTCAGTAGTTTTCTTTGTCCAATTCCCTCAAAGCCTCGGAAATGAAGGTTACAGGACTTCTATATTTTTTTGCACAATGCATGCATGAAAGAATGAGTCAAGCTTTCGTTTTTTTCCAGTTTCTTGATTATCATGGACTTATTTTGTTGTACAAAGCGGTGTTGAAACTGGATATGCATGATGAGAAAGCTAAGAAAAAAGTCACGAAGACAGTCCCTAGTCTTCCAGGTATTCAATTATTCTGTTGTCCATAATTGCTTATAAATCTAGATCATCAATGGAGTATTTGTGAATTTGCTTCTTTTTTTTTAAAAAAAAAATAGGGGTATAATTTGCGAAGAAAAACAAATCAAGATCAACATCGAAGTATTTATGATTTTATTTCTTAAGATTTAGTGGTTTTTGATCCAAAATGTGCAGGGGTGGATTCAATATCCATGGACATGAAGCACCAGAGAAGTTTATACAAATAGTGGCCAGATTGAGAATGCTGTGCTGCACAAAAATAGTTACAGTAGGACTGGCAAAAGAACGGGCAAAGAAAAAGAAAGAACCCCTGAAAGAAGAGCCGAAGAAGAAAGATGTAGAAGTGGCTGAGTGGGTCAAGGCTTAAACAGCAAATACTTGTTATGCTGATGTTTCGGCCTAACCCAAATACTGAAACCAAATATTTGGCTGAGTACCAAGGTGATGATGAGGAAGAGAATGTAATGTGATTCCTTTCTAGTTATGCTAAGTGTATCCATGCGGAAATATACTTCTAATACATCTAAATACTTGTTTGATAAATAATCTTGTTAATGTTTTGGGGTTATATTTTAGATTTAAAAAATTGAAACCACTCCGTGATGAAGATGTATTTATTAGAAAACTTTGTTTTTGTGGTGCAAGAAATCACATAATTAATATTAATTGTTTAAAATATTTATTCATAATTAATTACAGAATTAATATTAATTAAAAAAAAATATTATAACCAGGAATAGAAATTAGCAATGAAATTTCCATTATTCACTAAAGTGCAGCAACAAAAATTCTGTTGCTAATAATTACTCAGCAACATCATTTTCATTACTAAATTGCAAATCCATTATTAATGATTGCTCCATAACAAATTATAAATTTGCGACCACATATTTGTATCAAATAATTTTAAATACAAATTTTGTTGTTAATATTTATTATTAACAAATTCCTTTGTAAAAGCAATAAATTGATTGGTTGCTGTCGACTTTGTTTTTTTTTAGTTCAATTATCGAAGATGACGTTGAGAGTTGAGGTGGTGGGTCAAGATGGATTGTTAATTATTGATGAATGATGCCAAAACGAAATAACTTTCGCTGGGAACCTTTCTTGTCACAAAGCAAATATCTCCTTGCTTCTAGGAAAAAACAAAAAACATTCGGAAAAACTAGACCTCGTATTGGTCATGATCTTCCTAGGTATTGAATGCATATTTTAATATGGAGCCCATGGCAGAGCGTTGAAAAGTCAAGGCAGGCTAAAATGTGCTTTATATCTGCTTGTTTTCAATCCTAACCAGAACAATAATCTCCGGTCTTGACAGAGTCTGTTCTTGGATAATAATCACCATGTTCTTGCACTTCCTGCTCCTCTATGTAGTTCTCTACGAGCTTACCATTCACTTCCGCAACAAGATCCAAAACCTCCCACCATGCCCGTTTCCTACTCTCCCCGTAATAGGCCATCTCCATCTCCTCAAGAAACCCCTCCACCGATCCCTGTCCAAGATATCCAACAGGCACGGCCCTGTAGTACTCCTAAAGTTTGGCTACCGTCGAGTCCTAGTAGTTTCCTCCCCATCAGCTGCAGAAGAATGTTTTACCAAGAATGATATTGTCTTCGCCAATCGTCCACACCTACTTGCAGGAAAACACGTGGGCCGCAACTACACGTCCCTTGTATGGGCATCCTATGGTGATCTTTGGCGCAATCTTCGTAAAATCGCTTCCCTAGAAATCTTATCCTCTAACCGTCTCCATTTGCTTGCTAACATACGCACGGAAGAGGTCAAGTTGTTGGTTCACCGTCTTTTCAAAAACTACGATGATATCATAGATTTGAAATCGTCATTTTTCGAGCTCATGCTAAATGTGATGATGAGGATGATAGCTGGAAAGAGATATTACGGTAAAAACGAGGCAGGAGGAGAGGAGGGGAGGAGATTTCGAGAGATCGTGACAGAGACTTTCCAGTCCAGTGGTGCATCAGCTGTGGGGGACTTTTTACATGTGTTCGCTGTGTTAGGAGGAACGGAGAAGAGATTGATGAAGTTGCAGGAAAAGAGAGATGGGTTTCTGCAAGATCTGGTTGAAGAGCACAGGAAAAGAATGGGGAATAACAAGAGCTGTTTTTCTAATGAGGGAAATTACAAGACCATGATTGAGGTTCTGTTAACACTGCAAGAATCAGAACCTGAGTACTATAAGGATGAAACTATCAAGGACCTTATGCTGGTAAGATCTCTGTCTTCTACCAGTGAGAACTGGATGGCGTTGAGTTTCACTTTTCAGAGACAATCTACAAAAAACAAAGGAAGTGGGCTTGTTTAAAATGAAAATGACAGGAAAAGTTTATTTTAATTTTAGTACTTTGAAGTTATTTCCTAAAACTAATGATTTCTTCGACTACTTCATCTTCTTCTTTAATCTTTATTTATTGATCAAAGTGGAAGGCGTGCACAATTTAGCAGCCACTATTCATGATAAGTCCGAATTCATGCACTGATTTTTCAATTAACGTATATGCAGGTTCTACTGTCTGCCGGGACAGATACTTCAGCTGGGACAATGGAGTGGGCATTGTCACTACTGCTGAACAACCCTCAAATTTTAAAGAAAGCACAGAATGAAATTGATAAGGTTGTTGGACACGATCGTCTCATTGATGAATCTGATGTAGCTAAGCTTCCTTATCTACAATGCATCATAAGGGAAACTATGCGAATGTACCCAGTAGGCCCATTGCTAGTGCCTCACGAGTCATCAGAGGATTGTGTGGTGGGAGGGTTCCAGATACCACGCGGCACCATGTTGCTGGTTAACATCTGGGCTATACAGAATGATCCTAAAATCTGGGATGACGCCACAAAATTCAAGCCGGAAAGGTTTGGAGGTTTCGAGGGGGTTCGAGATGGGTTCAAATTGATGCCCTTTGGGTCAGGAAGGAGGAGTTGTCCCGGGGAAGGTCTGGCCATGCGCGTGGTTGGATTGACCTTGGGGTCATTACTTCAGTGTTTCGAATGGGTCAGGGTTAGCAAGGAAATGGTGGACATGACAGAGGGGACTGGACTCAGTATGCCCAAGGCTCAGCCTCTATTGGCCAGGTGCAATCCCCGTCCATCGATGGTAAACCTTCTTTCTCAGATTTGAAGGAGGCTGCTGCGTGGAGATGTAAGCTGTTTTAAGTACCCAACCCACCATGATTTACTGCTGAATAGAAGATATGAGCCATGCTTGATTATTAGAGCTAAAAGGTCACAAGCTCACGGTAGTTTGGCCTTCTCCAAAATCTGAAATAATATCGCCATCGAAATGTCTTTTGCCGTCTTATCCTTTTCTCCACGGCCTTGTTTCAAGGCCCGTGTGATGTTGAGGGGAATTATCAAATATCACTACTTTTCCTTCACCCATCTAGCCTAGTATTTATACATCAGCTTTAATTATTGTGGGTGAATGTGTTCCCTTTTAAGGTTTTTTTTTTTCATACAATATTAAAATAATATTTTCATTATTATTTTTTACATCAACCATTCAAAACTAACTAAAAATATAAAAATAAATATGATAAAAAATCTTCTCTGCCATATCATTAACTGCAATGATTTCCAACTTGATCTCACTCATGAGCTACTCCATGATACACATTGATTGTTTTGTTCGGAATATTTTTGATTAAAAATATATATTTTTTAATTTGTAACATTGTTATAATAAATTTATTAAATAATTAAAAACATAATGATTTGGTATTTTTTTAAAATAAAAATAATTCTCTAAAACATTCAAAAACAAATATTATTTCACTTCCAGACAGTTTTGGAGAGTCTCGCCTCATCTAAATCTTTGTCATCAACTACTATTTTGGTTTTTTAGAGAAGGAGAAAATAAAATAGAAACTGCGATGTTTTTTCATTCTTCCCTTCCGCCGAGTGACATGTGATGTGAATATTAATTAAGGGTTTGTTTGTAAGTTTCATCGATTTTATTTTTAAAAATAATTTTTGTTCGGAAATATATTATAATAATAATTTTTAATTTTTTTTAAATATTAACATATTAAAATCATCTAAAAATATAAAATATAATTTAAAATAAAAATAAAAATAAATTATTTAAAAAAATAATAATTTTGAAATGCAATGTTAAATAGCGATATAGGAAATTCATTGCATCAACTAATAATATTTTATTTAAAAAAAAAAGAAATATTCCTTCTACTTTCCCCCCAGTATTTTATGCCCTATTTTATGATTAATTTGTCAAATTTTGTCAAGGTAGAAAAAAAATCAATGAAAGAGGACTAAGGTTAATCATAAAAAAAAATCGTATCCCCCGTTGCTTAATGCATACACCTATGACTTTTTTTTTCTGTTTTATATTTATTAAAATCTCATCTAAGACCATATAATAATAAAAAAGAAAACTCAGGATAATAATAATAATAATAATAATAATAATAAGCTCTTGAAGGCAAGACGAGAAAATTCTGATTTAAAAAGCAATAAGTTATTTTAATTTTAAGTGAAACATAAAAAAACTCCTAGACCTAATTTAAATAACTTTTTTACTTTTAAGTGCAATTAAATAATTATAAATAATTAAAAAATGAAAAAAGATTGGGTTGCCTAATGAATTTTAAATTAACAATAAACCTCGTAAACAATATGATTATTTTAATATCCATTTTTTTTTAAGAAAGAAAAATAATAATTTCAATAATTCAATCTACAATAAATTTCTATCGTCCTTTTTCAGGAGTTTTAAGCTTTTGTTGATTGACAAGTCTTTTACTTCTTTTTTCCCTGTACTTTTGTTAGATGCCCACTATATAGCAATTAATGCTGAGAGACTGATGATCTGGAAACTATAGAATTGATGCTTAGCCGAGAATAAAAGATGAGGCGACATTTGTTGATAAGTGTTCTTAATTACTAGTCTTTTTTGAGCTGCGACAATCTTCTTCTCTTGCTATTTTATTTTTCGGTTTTTTGTGCTGATTGCTAATTCATAGCATATAAATAGATTTACCGCAGCAAAAAAGCTAGGGCTTTATGAATCGATGGCTGACCATTGTCTGCGAAAGGAGGATGGATATTAACATTTGGTGATGATATAACCGAAGTGTTTTCAAAGTTTATAGATTAATCCATGACGTTTTTCCATGTATGAAAGTACTTCCCAGCTGCTCTGGTAATTTATGTTCTTGTTTCTTGTAGGTTCAGGTGGCCTTTGAATGTGGAAACATTTCAGCTCAAATTCAAATCTTGAAAAAAGGTCGAGCATGATTGCTTTTTTGGCAGGCTGGAAGGCTTACTTTAACAAACTTCAACTGTGTTATCTCTTTAAGAAGCCAATTTACAGGACCCTGTCCAAAAGATCCAATTGATATGGCCTCATTGTCTTGCTACAACTCGGATCCCGTCGAGTCCTTGTTGTCTCATCCTCTTCAATAGCAGAGGAATGCTTTAACCAAAAATGATGTTGTCTTTGCAAACCGCCCTCGTCTACTCATTGCAAAACACCTTGTTTGCAACTATACAATCCTTTTTTGGGCATCCTGCGGTGACCATGGGCGAAACCTTAGAAAGATCGTGTGTATTGAAGTCTTATCCGCATATCGCCTCTAGATGCACTCTGCCCATACACCTAGAGGAGATAAGATCATAAGATGGATGATCTGCAGGCTCTTTCGTGATCAGAACCAGGTGGTGGATATGAATAAAGCTTTCCTCGAACTCACTCTGAACATCAGTTTGCGGATGATAGCTGGAAAGAGATATTATGGAGACAATGTTTCTTATGTGGAAGATGCACAAGGGTTTCGTACGATGCATGTCGAGATGTATAGGCTAATTGGCCAAACCATAATTGCAGACTACGTACCATGAATTAAATCTAAAAGATGGAGGAGAGATCGTTCGAGTGCCGATTGAAGAGGGACAGTTTCATGCAGGTTTGATTGAAGAACAAAGGAGAGCTCTGGAGAGTGATTGTTGTGGTGAAAGGAAAAGAAATAAGATTCAGGTTCTGCTCTCGTTGCAAGAAACCGGACCTGAGTAATACACGAATGATATTATCGAAGGGCTTCTGCTGGTGAGATCTGCAATCGTTTGCTGGGTTTAAATAATTTTCTCATCAACTAATAGGTTATTAGACCGTAATTCAAAACCTGAGCGTTGTACTCTATACTGGGAATCGTCAAACATAAAATGACCGCGATTCGATGAAAAATTTATCAGTCATTTTGTAATGGGAATCATTGAAATTAAAATGGCAGTGGAATGGTGTGATCGAGAAGCATAAAGCGTCAATGTTGTGCAACTTTTTAAACCTTGGTGGACGGAATCTGTCATAATAATATTCAAGTATTTGGTAGATCAACAGATGGAAAAATATGGTTTGCGTCGCTTTTGTCGACATTAACAATAAGCTAAATGAGCTCGAGGTTTTGCTGATTAAATTTCATCGTAGCTTTAGACACGGATTATTATAAATTATAATAGTAAAATCATTATTTTGTCTCTTAGTGTACAATGATTTTAGTCTAGGGTTTAGATGTATCTTTTTTTTATTTTTTTTACATTTTTATACACAGTAAAATAATCATAGTACCTTCAATAAAATTAAAACCAAGAGTTGTCTGCGGAGATGTCACTGTAATTTTATATTATCAGTGCACAGTGCAATAATCTTTTTATCATCTAATAAGACAAAACGGAAGCTTACTTACAGGGTGTTTCAGCCATTTTATTTTAAAAAAAATGTATAAATACATGTATGCCCTCACAACAAACAAAATTAATGAGTTGATTGTAAGGGTATATAGATAATTTACCATCATCATCATTATTATTTTCTTTTGATTACTATTGAAACGTGTTTCAGACGCGTCGTTGGTTGTCGACCATACGCCCCCTTCAAGTGACGTGTGCAGCGTGTGAATGCAATAAAAAATATTCGTACGATGTCTCTTTGAATGCACCTCCAAATCCTCCACCTCATGGTTGTGTGTGTAGTGTTACACGGTGGCTGGATACGTTATAGTGATTGGTTAAATTTTTGTTTCCCTTTTCTCACTCCTACAGGCCAACCCCTAAAGTGCACGACAGCCCCTACTATTGATAAGTATTTTATTTCGGTCTCTATTCTTTTGATTGTTTGGTATAGTTCGATTTCTCTTATGAAAGTTTTGATTTATTTCAATTTGTCCCTAAATAGAAATTGATTATATAGTACACTTTCAATTCAGTCTTTATTCTTTTAATTTTTGGTTTGGTATCCCTAAAAATTTTTGGTGCAACAATTTTGAATTTTATAATTTTATCCTTCTATTGAAATTAAATAAATAATTTTTAGCCCTTATATTTTTAATTTTAATTTCTTTATTTGTGTTTTTTATATTTCTAAAATAATCCCTATTTTTGTCTATATATATATATATATATATATATATATATATATATATATATATTCTCTTAGTTTTGATTTTTAATTTTTATTATTTTCTCTTTTGTTGAGGTAATATTTTTTTGAAAAATTTAGTCCTTATATTCTAGTTTGTATTTGTGATCATTAGAAAATTAATATTTATTAGTTTTTTTATCCTTTTGTTCTTTCTTTTAGTTTTTTTTGTTGATTTTCTAAGCTAATAATAGTTTTTTATTTGTTTTATAGTTTATTTCATTTTTTTTTTTTGCTCTTTTGTTAAAGTTTTTAGGTTTTTTTTTAATTCTTTAATGCAATTTTGTTTTTTCCATCATTTACGCAATAATGATAATAGTTTTAGTTTTTTTTTATTCCTCTTTTGTTAGATTTTTAATGTTTTTTTTATTTCTAAAGGTAATTTAATAATTTTTATTGTTTTAGGAATAACAATAATGATAATTTTAGCTGTTATGACCATAATAATAATAGTGATATTATTAATCATAATGAGGATAGCAATTGTAATTTATTGTAATGATTATAGTGCTTATGTTGTTAATAATTTTGGTTTTCTATTTTTTGATGATCATTTGAAAATTAATATTTTTATTTTTTCCTTTGTTATTTTTTTTATTTTTTAATATTTTTTTATGTTGTTTTTGTTAAAAATTAACTTCTGCAACCTTTCATGTATGATATTTCAAATTATCCACGGTAAAAATATATACGAGCGACTTGTCCTCCACTTCACCAAAGCCAAAACCAAATTTGTGAAAATGTAAAAAAAATGTTAATGGTGATCCTAGATTTTTTTTTATGATGCTATACATCTGAGCGAAATAATCAATCTACAAAATTTTTTATTATTTAGTTTTTTTATATATTCATTTTGTTATGGATAAGGCATTTAAAGTAATGATAATGATTATTTTTAAGGGTTTTTTTTCTTAAAAATATGCAAGGCTAATTATGTATTGTGATATTTATTTAATATTTACGCCTGGCGATATATATAAAAATATTTTTTTTAATTCTCAAATTAATTCAATTTTAGTGTTCTAAAATACTTTAAATATAATAATAGAAAGAATAAATCTTCAAAAATATTTTAATTTATTTTTTAAATAAAAATCACTTCAAACTAAAATATTTTCAAGTCACATATAGCCAAAACAAATGCAAAAAAACACAAAGATAACAAATCACTAACGAAGATTAACCCCACCAAAGCTAAACTTCTTCTATTTTTTAATACATATGATAAAATGGTATGGGTACAAAAAAAAATAATATTATTCACCACCACTAATCTTCGGTTGTAATTTTGTTTTAAGAAATTGATGTGGATGATTGAAAATTTTAAAGTGTTTGTTATTTTTAAATATATTTACATAATTTTACTTTTGATATGTAAACGATAAAAAATATAAAAAACTTATTGTTTTTCAAAATTATATCCTAAACTGCCTCTATTTAAATTAACAAAAAGCTAAATGAGGTCGGAATTTTACACAGTAAAATTTGTTGTGGTTGTAGACAAAAATTACTGTAGACTGTAATGATAAAATTACTATTTTGCCCCTCCATTTATCTCAACTTTAGCCTTGGAATCAAGGGTATTGAGGGAATTGCATTTTTTTTTTAACAAATACAAATATAGCTCCATATAAAATAAAATTCAAGAGTTGGATGTAAAGGTGTTTTTGTAATTTATTATTTTAACTATATTTTTTACCCCAGTACTATTGGCGCATCGTTGGACGTGCTGTCAATTTCCAAGCTTATAGTGGCATGTGCGGCATATTCTGATGTGTAAAAATATCAATCCAGCATCTTGAATGATTTTGTGCCATGTTTTTATCCTCCCGGAACAACGTGTGGCGTTACAAGGTGGTCAGAGACGTGATGGTAGTCAATTTTATTGTTTCCCTCCCTTTTCTCTCTCATAAATGCTAAATTACACGTTAGACCTCTTTGTTTATGTGGTTTTCATTGTGATCCCTGATTTTTTGATTGTTTTGTATGGTTTTTATTTCTGTTATAAAATTTTTGTTATGTTTCGATTTTGTTATTTAATTGAAATTGATTATATATTTTGGTATCATTTTGATCTTCATTCTTTTAATTTCAAAATTGGTTTTAAATCTTTTAATAGTTTTTGTATCAAAGTTTGGATTTTTTTCAATTTTATCTTTTGAATGAAATTTATAATATATTTGTTTTTTTATTTCTGCTCTTATACTTTTAATCTTTAATTTTATTTTAATTCTTTTATTTTTTATGTATAATTATGAAATTATTCCTATTGGTTTGTAATTCCTTTATTTTAATTCTTTTATTTTGTCAATGTTTATATATGTATGCTCTTAATTTTTTTTTAATTTTTATTATTTCCTCTTTAGTTAAGATTGTATTTTTTTTAATTTACTTCTTAAATTTTAATTTGATTTAGTGATCATTTGAAAATTGATATTTATTTATTTATTCCTTTGTTTTTTTTCTTATTTATATCTATTCTTAAAGTCAAATAATTTTTTTAAGCTAATAATATTTAATTCTTTTTTCATTTATTTTTTAAGTGATTTTTTGTTAATATTTTAGCTGTTAAAATTTCAAATTATTATAGATAAAACACTCAAAATAATGATAATGATATGTGAGACTGATTGTATATTTTGATATTGTTTAATATTAACGTCCTAAAATATATATAAATAAATGACCTCAATTTAATTGAAAAAAAAACTCAAATTAATTTAATGTCAATTTTCTGAAATATTTTTAATATAATAATACGAAGAATAAATCTTGTAAAATAAAATAATTTTTTTTTAACAATGATGATGATGTCAGTGATAGTATGATTAATAATAATTAGAATATTAATTATTTATAATAATGATTATAATGTTAGCTAAAATAATTATAATAATTTAATAATCATAATAATAAAAATGAGAATAATAGTTGAAATAATTCATCATTTGATGTTATTTTTCTTAAAAATTGGTTTTTATAATTTTTTTATGTATAATATTTCAAATTTAATATCACATAAACCAAAAATATATGAAATCGCGCGTAAACAAAACGGGTGAAAAAATTGAACTAAATTATCTGTAATTAAAAAATATATGCATTACTTTCCCTCCATTTTATTGTATCAAAAAATAAATTTTTTAACATGCAAAACAATGTTAATAGTCTTATATTTTCTCATGATTTTATATACGATGTTCTATCATATACGTGATGACGAGGGCAGGTTATTGGTTCACAAGCTTTTTACAGGCTGTAAGGGTGGTGAGTTCATGTCAATTGATGCCAAGTCAACTTTTTTCCGATCTGACACATAATGTCATTACGCGGATGATTGCCGGAAAGAAACATGATGGAGAATTGGGCGTAGCAAAGCAGTTTAAAGAAATTGTGAGAGAGAACTTTGAATTAAGTGGAGCTACGAATATTGGAGATTTTGTACCAGCAACAAAATGGATCGGATTGAATAATCTTGAGAAAAGGCTGGCTGTATTGCATAGAAAGGGGGATGAATTCGTTCAAGACTTGATTCCAACGCATAGAAAAGTAAAGGAGTCTGCTTCAGATCAAGAGAGCAGTGAAACCATGATCGATGTCCTGTTAACCTTGCAAGAAACTGAACCTGAGTATTATACTGATGGAATAATCAGAGGCCTAATGACAGTAAGCTCTTCAAAGCCCTTAGAAAATCACTATCTCGTGCGATCTCTTCTGGTTTGAATATTTTATTTAACCCCATCAATAATATAGATTTAGTTGTGCTAGTGCTGTAATTGACCGTTTGAATAAAACTGGTGGCTGTGCCTTTTTCTTGTCTTGATTCACAAATCGTGATGACCATTTCATACCTCCCAATTAAATAAGAAAATTAATTAGAGATAACAAGTCTTTGAGGAAAACGAGTGTTCATTGCTTCATCCATTTAAAGACGAATTGATCGCCGTTGAATGCAAGTAAATATTCTCTCATGATGTGGCGTGCCTGGCAGGCTGGCTCCTTGAAGTTTGTCAATCGATGTAGCACTTAAAAGCTGGGAGAGGTCAATTCATCTTCGTTTCGGTTGATATTCTAACACAGGTAATGTTATCTGCGACTGCGAGGACCATGGGGTGCGCATTGTCACTTTTGCAAAACAATCCACAGGCCTTGATGAAAGCCCAGATCGAAATTGACACCAGTATTGGTTCAAGCAAGCTCATTGAAGAATCAGACCTTCCTAAGCTTCCCTATCTCTGAGGCATCATAAGACTGCTGCCCCCACTGCTCCGGCCCCACGAGTCTTCAGAGAAATGCATTGTTGGAGGTTTTCGAGTCCCACGAGGCACCGTGCTTCTAGTGAATATGCGGTCTGTACACTATGATCCCAACTTATGGGAGGAGCTCACAAAGTTTAAGCCAGAAAGGTTTCATGGTCCAGAGGGAAAAGACGGGTTCATGTATTTACCGTTTGGGGCTGGGAGGAGAGCCTGTCCCCGTGAAGGCTTAGCTACAAGGATAGGTGGGCTGGCTTTAGGTTCTCTTATTTAGTGTTTCGAGCGGGAGAGAGTTGGTGGGGAACTTGTGGACCTGAGTGAAGGAAGTGGGCTCACGATGCCTAAAGCCCAAACCTTGTGGGCTCAATGTAGACCACGACCTGCAATGGAGAATCTACTTTCTCGAACCTGACGAAAGAAGTTGTTTTGGTCTATCGAAAGACCAAAACAACTTCTAAGTTTCCGGCTAGCCTTGCGGTCGTTACTTCAATGCTGTGAACGGGAGACGAGAGGATAGACAAAGCAAATGCTGGGCACGATGAACCTTCCTTTACAAGTTGAAAATTTTTATTTTTTACTTTTTAAAATAAAAGGTTAAAAAAAAATGGTTTGTTTAGTTGCAAGAACACAAAAGAACTTGTTTGAGAATGTTATTGGAATTATTTTTTAAACTGTTTTTTGTATTAAAATAATATTTTAAAAAAATATATATATTTCTTACATAAGTACATCAAATTATTTTAAAAAAATAATTTAAAGTAAATGAAAATGTTTTTAATTAAAAAAACACTTTTATAATAAAATATCTAATAAACATAGATTAAAAAAAAAGGCAGATGCGTTACATATTATATATTGTAAAAAATCAAAGGAGTAGCTTTCATGATTTTGTCAATATCAAGAGTAAAAACATTCCCTTGCCTGTACACCACTAACAAATGAGTGGCTCTTCTAGCCCCTGTGATTTGCTGTCATGATGTTGTCTTTCTTTCGTTTGGATATTAATGGAGTTTAGACTTTTGTTTTTGTCCATTTTTACTGGTTTGTCTTCTTTGAGTTAAAAAAATACAACTACGTGGTGCCGTGTAAACAACCCAACAAAGGATCAACACATACCGACCTCATCACTAAGCAGACTGCAATTCTATAACTGATTCCCATTTGCAACCCTACAAAGGTCTTCTTTGAATATTATTTTTTATTGTATTTTAAAAGTATTTTTTTAACATAAATTATTATATTTTTTGTGTTTTTATATAATTTTCATATATTGATGTCAAAAATAATTTTTAAAAAATAATTTTAAATAAAAAATATTTTAAAAAACAATCTTAACCAAACTAACTAACTAGATTTAGATAGATTTAGACATAACTCTTCGCTTCCCATTTGCAAACGGGGGACAGGGCGATTACTTCACAAATTAGTCTGTCTCCTTGCCTAGGAAAAGTGATCCGCTTGCTTATTTGTCCAGCCAGGAATTTCAAAGGTTTGAACACAGAATTCAGTGTAAAGATGATTGAGAATTGGTCTTCGATTTTTTTAATATGTTATCTCAATTTATTTTTTAACAAAAAAATATTGTCTTGAAATTATTTTTAATTAAACTATTTTTTCTAATTATTTAGATTGCCTTTTGTAATGCACCAAACTTTTGAATGGAATTTGCATGTTTTCAATAATTATATTTATGAAAAATAAGGAGATTATTCTCTTTGTTATAATATTATAAGGAAATCATCAAGATCACCTCTCCAAACAAACAATTTCCATAGGTATGTGATACATAATTTATACTTACAAATTAGTGTGGTAATCACATCATATAAATTACAAGTATAAACTAGTTTTGATTAATAATAATTGTTATAAACTAGTAATAATTGGAAAGAGATTTACAGCACAGACATGGAGATGATAACATCGGTCAGAAAGTGATGACAGAGGGTAAATTAGGTAATCTCGACGTGGCACTCGAGTGCGAAATTTGATGAAATATCTCTGCAATAACTTCCTTGTCACTTGTCACTGTCACACCCTTACCTGTTACTCTGTCGTATGCTCTGAAGTTTTCAAAGCGCCTTCAACAATGGTGTATTTTGCTCGTGATCCCTTCTCTGCAACATGCAGGGTAGATATCTCAACCCTTTCAACCAGGGTGTCTTTGACCTTTGCTCCTTTCTCTGCAAGATGATATGTAATTTTTCTGGTCCTTTCAGCGCCGATCCCGTCAACTAAAGTGTCTTTTGCCTGTGCTCTGCCAGAACGTTATGAAACGAGGAGGAGTAACATGGCTGTTGACAGAAAAAGATGTTGGCTGGTCCAAATTAATTATTGAAGATGACGTTGAGAGCTGAGCTGGTACATGAAGATGGATGATTAATTATTTATGAAGGATCGACAAAACAAAAGAAACTTTCTCTATAAACCTATCTTATCATAAAGCAAATAACTCCTTGCTTCTAGGAAAAAAACACGGAAAAAACATTCGGAAAAAACTATACCTCATAATTGTCATAATATCTACCAGTCCGGAAAAATACTCAAATATCAGTATCAAACCAATAACAACATAATACAAACAATCATATAAATTAAAAACAAAGTATTTAGATAGAAAATCCAATAGGAGAAAAATCAAATGACTATATTCCATTTAAAACTTTTATTATAAGCAAATAATAAACTCACAATTATTTTTCCTCGGAATCGATTACTACAACATGTGTGTGTGTGTGTGATAAAAAAAAATCCCAACACTAATCCAGCTTTTACATCATCAATATTTGATCAAACAGTTCGGAATGAAGAATAACATAAGTAAAAGCTACTGTAGAAATCTAATCTGATCGAATTATGAACAAGCCAGGAATCAAACAAAGCACAGTTGCCTCAACTTCCTTTCTATATCCCGTTTTTTTTTACCCTTTTTTTTTTCAAAAACAATACTATCATCGATATTGAAAACTCATTTAATTTAAAGAGATATTGAAGCTGTCTTATTAATTAATATAATGGTACCCATCACCTAGTGGATGACCGCACACAACACTATCTCCGTTAGATATTGGATGCATATTTTAAAATGGAGCACATGGCAGAGCGTTCAAAAGACAAGGCAGGCTAAAATGTGTTTTTTCAATCCTAACCAGCACTATAATCTCCGATCTTGACAGAGTCTGTTCTTGGATAGAGACTAAATCACCATGTTCTGGTACCTTCTGCTCCTCTATATAGTTCTCTACGAGCTTACCATTCACTACCGCAAGAAGATCCAAAACCTCCCACCATGCCCGTTTCCTACTCTCCCCCTAATAGGCCATCTCCATCTCCTCAAGAAACCCCTCCACCGATCCTTGTCCAAGATATCCAACAGGCACGGCCCTGTAGTACTCCTAAAGCTTGGCTCCCGTCGAGTCCTCGTAGTTTCCTCCCCGTCAGCTGCAGAAGAATGTTTTACCAAGAATGATATTGTCTTCGCCAATCGTCCACGCCTACTTGCAGGAAAACACCTGGGCCGCAACTACACGTCTCTTGCATGGGCACCCTATGGTGATCTTTGGCGCAATCTTCGTAAAATCTCTTCCCTAGAAATCTTATCCTCTAACCGTCTCCAGTTGCTTGCTAGCATACGCACGGAAGAGGTCAAGTTGTTGATTCACCGTCTTTTCAAAAACAATGATGAGATCATAGATTTGAAATCGTCATTTTTCGAGCTCATGCTAAATGTGATGATGAGGATGGTAGCTGGAAAGAGATATTACGGTAAAAACGAGGCAGGAGGAGAGGAGGGGAGGAGATTTCGAGAGATCGTGACAGAGACTTTCCAGGTCAGTGGTGCATCAGCTGTGGGGGACTTTTTACATGTGCTCGCTGTGATAGGAGGGACGGCTAAGAGGTTGATGGAGTTGCAAGAAAAGAGAGATGGGTTTCTGCAAGATCTGGTTGATGAGCACAGGAAAAGAATGGGGAGTAACAAGAGCTGTTTTTCTAAAGAGGGAAATTACAAGACCATGATTGAGGTTCTGTTAACACTGCAAGAATCAGAACCTGAGTGCTATAAGGATGAAACTATCAAGGACCTTATGCTGGTAAGATCTCTGTCTTCTATCAGTGAGAACTGGGTGGCGTTGAGCTTCACTTTTCAGAGAGAATCTACCAAAATAAAAAAAGGGATGTGGGCTTGTTTAGAATGAAAATGGCAGGAAAAGTTTATCGTTAATTTTAGTACTTTGAAGTTATTTCCTAGAGCTAATGATTTCTTCAACTTCATCTTCTTCTTCAATCTTTATTTATTGATCAAAGTGCAACCACTATTCATGAGAAGTCCGAAATTCATGCACTGATTTTTCAATTAACGTATATGCAGGTTCTACTGTCTGCCGGGACAGATACTTCAGCTGGGACAATGGAGTGGGCATTGTCACTACTGCTGAACAACCCTCAAATTTTAAAGAAAGCACATGATGAAATTGATAAGGTTGTTGGACACGATCGTCTAATTGATGAATCTGATGTAGCTAAGCTTCCTTATCTACAATGCATCATAAGGGAAACTATGCGAATGTACCCAGTAGGCCCATTGCTAGTGCCTCACGAGTCATCAGAGGATTGTGTGGTGGGAGGGTTCCAGATACCACGCGGCACCATGTTGCTGGTTAACATCTGGGCAATACAGAATGATCCTAAAATCTGGGATGACGCCACAAAATTCAAGCCGGAAAGGTTTGGAGGTTTCGAGGGGGTTCGAGATGGGTTCAAATTGATGCCCTTTGGGTCTGGAAGGAGGAGTTGTCCCGGGGAAGGTCTGGCCATGCGCGTGGTTGGATTGACCTTGGGGTCATTACTTCAGTGTTTCGAATGGAACAGGGTTAGCAAGGAAATGGTGGACATGACAGAGGGGACTGGACTCACTATGCCCAAGGCTCAGCCTCTATTGGCCAGGTGCAATCCCCGTCCATCGATGTTAAACCTTCTTTCGCAGATTTGAAGGAGGCTGTTGCGTGGAGATGTAAGCTGTTGTAAGTACCCAACCCGCCATGATTTACTGCTGAATAGAAGATATGCGCCATGCTTGATTATTAGCCTTAAAAGGTCACAAGCTCTGGGTACTTTGGCCCTCTCCAAAAAGTGAAATAATATCCCAATCGAAATGTCTTTTGCCGTCTATTCCTTTTCTCCACGGCCTTGTTTCAAGGCCCGTGTGGTGTTGAAGGGAATTATCAAATATCACTACTTTTCCTTCACCCATCTAGCCTAATATTTATACATCAGTTTTAATTATTGTGGATGAATGTGTTTGCTTTTTAAGGTTTTCTTTTTCAGAAACATTAAAATAATATTTTTATTATTATTTTGAACATCAATATATGAAAACTAACTAAAAATATAAAGAAAAAATGAAATTTTAATTATTTTAAAAAACATAAAGATAAATATGATAAAAAATCTTCTCTGCCATATCATTAACTGCAAGGATTTCCAACCTGATTTCACTCATGAGCTACTCCGTAATACACATTGATTATTTTGTTACAAAATATTTTTATTACAAAATATACATTTTTTATTTTTTAACATTATTATAATAAATTTATTAAACAACTATTTAGTATTTTTATATTTTTTCAGTAAAAATAATTCTCTGAACCATTCAAAAACAAATATTATTTCACTTCCAGACAGTTTTGGAGAGTCTCATATCATCTAAATCCTTGTCATCAACTACAATTTTGTTTTTTTTGGAGAAGGAGAAAACAAAAAAGAAACTGTGATGTTTTTTTCATTCTTCCCTTCCCCCGAGTCTCACGATTTACGCATATTTTATTTTAATCCTGGTCTTTCGATTTTATTTTATATTATTACTAATTTGATGGCCCACATTTCATTGTGGGTAGAGCAAAAAAAATTTATAATTGTTCAGATTAAAATATAATATTTTTACATGTAAAGTTTGATATAATGAAATAAATCAAAATACTCTATTATAACAATAGTAATACCGAAGTGTTAACTTCTAAAATTATCATCACTATTATTGTCAAAACAATAACAATTATTAAACTATCTCGAGAGAGAAAAAAAAACAAGTAAAAACAAAAACTCAAATTATTATTATTATTCTTAATATTAATATTATTATTGCGTTAATAACAAAAAAAACAAAATTAAACTAAAAGAAGTCTAAAAACATTAATAAAAGAGCAAATAAAAAAATAAAAAATATGATAAAACAAAAATAAAAATTATTATTTGAAAAAAAATCATTTCAGTTAAAAACTAAAAACATTGACCGCACTACGTTGCGGGTTGAGCAAACAATTTTTATGATTGTTAGGATTAAAGAAATTAATAGGATTTGTTGGTCTAAAATTTATATATATATATATATATATATATATATATATATATATATATATATATATATATATATATATATATTAAAAAAAAACAGATTACCACGCCATATTATAAAAAGAGCAAAATTGAAGTTTTAACATCTAAAATTATCATTGTTATTACTGCTAAAACAATTAGAATTATCAAATTATTCTGAGAGAAAAAACACTGAAAAATATTAACAAAAGAGTAAGCAAGAAAAATAATTAAATTTATTATTATTATTATCATTATCATTATCATTATTATTATTATTATTATTGCGTTGATAATAAATAAAAAACCAGAAATAAATCAAAGACAAAAAAAAATCCTAATAACTTTAACAAAAGATCAGATAAAAAAATAAAATCAAAATTATCAGGCAAAAAAAATTAATCTAACTTGAAAATACATATATAAAAAAAAACCAATAAAAACCTAAGAGAAAGAGCAAATAAAAAAAATATAATAGATGATAAAATAAAAATAAAAATTATTAGCTGAAAAAAATCATTTAATTTGAAAATTTTAAAAATATATGTTCTACATTGCAGGCTAAGCAAATAATTTTTATAGAATTTGCTGGATCAAAATTAAAATATAATATTTATATATATGAAATTAAATATAATAAAATAGCTCAATACAACCTATTATAACAATAGGAAAAAAATCAAAGTTTTAAAATCTAAAATTATCATTGCTCTTATTATTACAACAATTAAAATTATCAAACTATCCTGAAAAAACACTCAAAAACATTAACAAAAGAGTAAGTAAATTATTATTATTACTACTACTACTACTACTACTACTACTACTACTACTATTATGTTAATAATGAAAGAAACAAAAATAAATGAAAGACTAAAAAAATCCTAGAAACTTTAACAAAAGATCAAACAAAAAAATAAAATAAAAATAAAAATAAAAATTATCATTGTTATTACTGTCAAAACAATAAAAATTATGAAATTATCCCGAGAAAAAAAACCTAAAAAACATTAATAAAAGAGTAAGTAAGAAAAATAATTATCTTGTTATTATTATTATTATTAATAGTGTGTTAATAATGAAAGAAAAAAAAAATGAAAGACTAAAAAAATGCTAAAAACTTGAACAAAAGTTCAAACAAAAAAATAAAATAAAAATAAAAATTATCATTATTATTACAGTTAAAACAATGGAAATTATCAAATTATCCCGAGAAAAAAAACCTAAAAAACATTAACGAAAGAGTAAGTAAGAAAAATAATTAAATAATAATAATAATAATAATAATAATAATAATAATTAATCATAATATGAATTAATAATAATTCATATTAAGAAATAAAAGGATTACACTAAAAAATTAAAAGTATAAGGGCTGAAATGAAAATTATATATAAGGGGATTAAAATAAACAATTAAAAGTATAAAGGTCAAAATGAAAATCAAATATATTATCAATTTCAATCAAAGGATAAAATTTAACAAATTGAAACTTCAGTACCGAATAAATTAACCTTTATAAACTCAATCCGAAAATTAAAAGAAGGAGGACCGAAGTGAAATATTAACATTCAATGAATTTCAATCGAAAGACCCTATCGAACTAAATCAAAACTTATATAACAAAAATAAGGACCATAAATAAAATAAAAAGTAGAGGGACCGAAGTGAAAATACTGAAAACCCGGGGGACTCTTTTGCACTTTTACTTGCAGGAGAGAGAAAAACAGCGCCATCGGCTTTAACTGGCCACCGCCGCGTCCACGGGCACCTGGAGACCACGTGCGCCGCACCGGGAGGAAGACCACACAGCGGCGCATCGAGAGAGAGGTCGGTAGATCGTCTCCGGCCACCGCATCACGCCTCACGTGCCACACAAAGAGGGCGTGGGGCTGAATACTGTTTGGTGCGTGTTCCACACGCGCTGACAGTTAAAAAAAGGGTCAATTTACCGGTACACTCTTGTGTCTAAGTCATCAATTTTGTCTTATTAGGGGCTAAACCCGTAATTAGCCAGTTTTTAAAAAATATAAAATATTAAAAAGGTAGGCGAACCGGACCGGACCAGTCCGGTCAGAAATTGTGCAATTACCGCGGAGCCCCTCCACCCGTAACCGGTTTTTTGTCTTTTTCGAGTGCTAAAAACGTGATTTTACTATGCAAATAATGATAAAAAATCAAAAAACCAACCGAACCGAAAACCAAAACGACCCAAAAATACACTATTGAAATCCACAGTGTTTTTATACACAATGCACAGTGAATTCCTGAGCTCTTTTAGATGATTATATAATTTTCTTCGATATAGTTATTTGTTGCAATTGTATGACTCAATTGAAATAAATTATATATGTAAATTTCATTTTAGTTCTTATTTTTTTTAGTTATTTTAATTATTTCAGTATGCATATTTTAATTCATTTTAATTGATTTATTCAATTGAAATTTGTCATATATTCTATTTTTTTATTTTAGTCTTTATTCTTTTAATCTTTTAAAAACATTACACAACTATTGTTTTTAAATATGTTTATTTATTCTGGTCTCAAGGTTTTATTTATTTCAATTTTGTCCTTCAATAGGAATTAATTATATAATTTATTTTGATTTGTTTTAATTGTATCCTCCAATTAATATTAATTGTGTATGCTACTTTTCATTTCAATCCTTTTTTTTTTTATTTTTTGTTAATAAAATTACATTGCATTTTTTTAAAAAAAATATCTTTATTTGTTTCAATTTTTGGGTTTTTATTTGTCTTTGATTAGAATTAATTATTGTTTTTATTTTTCATTTCGGTCTTATTATTTGAATTTTTTTATTTGTTATTAATTCTTTGTTTTTTTTTTGTCATTCTTGAATAATATTTATTTTTTATCCTTATTTAAACATCTATGCTTTTATTTTTATTTTTTTATCTTTTTTATTAGGGTTTTATTTTTAATCGATCCAATCATGAAATTTTAATTTATGTTGATGATCATTTTAAAATTAATATTACTGTCCTTTTCTCTTTGTTCTTTTTTTTTGTGTTTTCTGTTATTTTTATTTGTTATTCGGATCAGATGATTTTATGATTTGCATCATAATAATGATAATTTTAGTAAAAAAAATTATTGTTTTTCTATAAAAATATTTTGATTTTTGATTTTATTTTTCATGGTAATTTCATTACTTTAAATTTTTGAGCAGTAATGTTGATAAAACTATTAACTGTTATATTAATGATAATAATGGTAGTGTAATGATGAATTTTTAATTTATGTCTTTTTTTTGTAGATAGAAAATTAATTAATTATTTTTATTATTTAATTATTGCAGGTGTATTTATAATTTATATTTTTGATAATAAATTTAAATTGAATTATAATATAAACTAATTTTATTTCAGTAAATTCAATAATTCGGATATCTCAATCTTCCTGTTTTTTTAATAATGATGATAATTTGATATTGGTTGTTTCGTTGCAACTTACTAAATAAATAAATTTATAATTATTTAAAATTTATATATTTTATAAAAAAAAACTTGAACTTAATAGAAATTTTGTATAAATTTATTATTTATTTAAATTTATATTATAATAAAAAAAATCTTATATAATTGTTTTTTTTACATTAAAAAAAATATAATATCTTTTCAAGACGGGACTCGGATACATTCGCTAGTGTCATAATAATTTCACAGCCATTATGTATATGGTAGATCACTCGATGGAAATATATGGTTGGCGCCGCTTTTGTCAATATTCTAACCACCACTGATCATCACAGTATTCTGTTTCCGTGTGGAGGTGCTCCTATTTGCAGGACTTCATCTAATATAATGGAACGAGCACTTTCACTTTTGCTCCACTATTCCCATGGAGGCTTAAAAAGAAATCGACGAGTATACTGGACCTGATCGTCTAATTGATGAAGCGGATCTTGCCCAGCTTGCTTACCTCAGAAGCATCATAAATGAAACATTGACGATGTACCCACCAACTCCACTGCTAGTTCCTCGTGAATCATCAGAAGTGTGCCTGGGAGGAGGGTTCCGCATTCCACGTGGCACTAAGCTATTTGTGAACATGTGGGCCATACAAAATGACCTTAATATCTGGTTGGGCCCAGGGAAATTCAAGCCTAAGAGATTTGATGGCCTAGAGAGGGCAAGCGATGGGCTTATATTGATGCCTTTTGGGAGCTGTCCTGGAGAAGGCTTGGCCTTGAGAACTGTAGGATTGGCTTTGGGCTCACTGATTCAGGGCCTGTTTGAGAGAGCTTTTGCGGTAGCTTTTTAAAGTGCTTTTCGTACCGAAATATATCAAAATAATATTTTTTTTTATTTTTTAAAAATTATTTTTAACACTAGCACATCAAAATGATCTAAAATAATAAAAACAAATATATTTTTATTAAAAAAAAAAAATAGTGCACCGCAATAAACCTGCGATGCAAAAGCTGCCCCAAACAGCTTCTCTGTGTTCTGAGTTGCAGAGAATGGGTGATAGATTGGTGGATATGACTGAGAGACCTGGGTTCACAATGGCGAAGGCCCAGCCTTTGAAAGCCATGTGTCGGCCACGCCCCGGCATGCTCAAGCTTTTTTCCCAATGAGTGTATATTTTATTTTGAAAAATGTTAATAATTCTTAATATTAAAACTGACTAGCACTACAGTACCGAGCATGTTCAATAATTAACTTTTGATTCTGCCATGACTCTGTTTGACACAATGGCTAGCCACATGGTAGCTTCGTGAATGGAAAATAAATTGCCGGTTAAATCGCAGACCCGAGCATACATGACCCATGTTATTAAAGATAAATTGCTTTATCTTCAAAATAATATTCTTATTAACTTTAAAATTTATAAAATTAATTAAAATGTATACAAATTATTCATACAATACATTAATAAAAAAAATTTAGTTTATTAACTATGGCAACCACCACTAATACATGCTATAGCAGCAAGCAATGTGGACAAGAATTAGAGAACTGTTTAGAGTAGTCGAAGTTACATCAAGCTGATTTGATACCTCCAATAATCATTAAAAATGGCGGGTTGTGACTTGCGGTATGTGACCAAACATATTGTGATGTTTTTGTTTGTCTTTCTTGCCTTCTGGTAGGATCTTGGCAATTATTATCTTAAAAGCTAAACTTGTTAACGGTTTAGTTATTATTTACCATAAGAGAAAATATTATAGACAGTAACGAGCGGTATACCCGCGCGATGCGGCGGGTTTTTTTTATTTATGTAGAAAATTGATTATTTTTATATATATTGTATTTTATGATTTTAATATTTAGTTAGTATAATTATATTTAAGAATACTGATATGAATTTTTGTCCTTCAAAAAATCCTAAGTCATTTTTCCTCTCTCAATATATTTTTAGGCGATAAAATTCAATAAATATCAGATATATTAGAAATAAAAATATTGTAATTTGTTTTTAAAACATAAACTTAATTTTTTTTTGTGCTATAATTATTTATTTGCCGTCTAAAAAGAATAGTCTAATGGAAACAGGAAGTGACTTGTATATTTTTTAATTTGACTTGTAGATAATGTAGGTAAATTTGTCAACATTTTTTTTTGAGATGTTTTTTTTTCCCAGTAATATTAGATCTAAAAAATTAAAAATGAAAACATTGGAAATTCTTGTAAAGAAATAAACTTAAATAAAAAAGCACAAAATTAAATTTTGAAGCCAATATTTTTTATATATAAGATTTATTAATCATATTATTATATTAAATATATTTAAGAAAACATGATATGAATTTCTGTCCTTCAAAAAATCCTAGGTCATTTTTCCTCTCTCTCAATATATTTTTAGGCGATAATATTTATTTTTGTAATATATAAAAATAAAAGTATAAAGGCTTGAATGAAAATCAAATATAAAGGGATTAAATTGAACAATTAAAAGTCCAATGGCTGAAATGGAAACCACATTTATTATCAATTTAAATCAAAGGACAAAGTTGAAAAAATTGAAACTTGTGTATCGAATTTATTGAGCTATTTACTACCAATTCAGAAATTAAAAGTAGGAGGACCGAACTGAAAGTATATATTATACTGATTTTGAATTGAAGATCGCAATTGAAACAAATAAAAGCTTATATAATTGCAATAAGGGCCAGAACAACAAATTCGGTAAATTTGTCATTTTTTTTATGAGTTGCTTTTGTTCTTCAGTAATAGTAGATCTGACGCATTATTAAAAAAAATATTGTAATTTGTTTTTAAAAATGAACATAATTTTTTTGCGTGTAATAATTATTTTTTTTCATCTAAAAAGAACAGTATAATCGAAACAGGAAGTGACTCGTATATTTTTTAATTGTAAATAACCTAGGTAAATTCTTCATATTTGTTTTATGATTTGTCTTTTTTCCCTAGTAATATTAGATCTGACACATTGTAAATAAAAATATTGTAATGTGTTTTTAGGAAATTTTTTTTTTGTGTTATTATGACTTATTTGTCGTCTAAAAAGAACAGTGTAATTGAAACGGGAAGTGAGTCGCATATTTTTGAAATCTAGGTAAATGTGTCAATTGTTTTTTTTAGTTGTATTTTTTGCCAAGTAATATTAGATATGAAATATTAAAAACCAAAATATTGTATTTTTTTAAGAAATAAAATTTTTAAAAAGAGGAAAAAATTAAAATTCAAAGACAAATTTTTTATGTTATCCGATTTATCAATTATATTATTATATAAAATATATTTAAGAATACTGATATTAATTTTTTTTATTGAAACAATCCTAGGTCATGTTTTCTTCTCCCTATATATATTCCTAGGCGATAATATTCAATAAATATTAGAACATATAATTAATGAAAGAGTAAAAATATCTCAGAAACTTTAACAAAAGATAAAACAAAAAAATAAAATAAAAAAACTTATTATTGCTATAACTGTTAAAACAATAAAAATTATTAAATTATCCGGAGAAAAAAAAATATTAACAGAAGAATAAGCAAGAAAAACAATTAAATTATTATTATTATTATTATTATTATTATTATTATTATTATTATTATTATTATTATTGTGTTAAGCACAAAATTAAAATTCGAAGATAATTTTTTTTTATGTTATCTGATTTATTTATTATATTATTATATAAAATGTATTTCAGAATATTAATATTAATTTTTTTAATTCAAAAAATCCTAGGTCATGTGTTCTTCTCCGTATATATATTCCTAAGTGATAATATTCAATAAATATTAGAACATATAATTCATGAAAGATTAAAAATATTCAAGAAACTTTTAAAAAAAAAAAATATTATCATTCCTATCACTGTTAAAACAATAAAAATTATTAAACTATCCGGAGGAAAAAAAATATTAACAGAAGAGTAAGTAAGAAAAACAATTAAATTATTATTATTATTATTATTATTATTATTATTATTATTATTATTATTATTGTGCTAAGTACAAAATTAAAATTTGAAGACAATTTTTTTTATGTTATCCGATTTATTCATTATATTACTATATAAAATGTATTTAAGAATATTGATATTAATTTTTTGTATTTAAAAAATCTTAGGTCATGTTTTCTTCTCCCTATATATATGCATAGACGATAATATTCAATAAATATTATGACATATACTTAATTAAAGATTAAAAATATGACAGAAACTTTAACAATTTTATTATTGTTAAAACAATAAAAATTATTAAATTATCTGGAGGAAAAAAAAATTAACAGAAGAGTAAGTAAGAAAAACAATTAAATTATTATTGTTGTTGTTGTTGTGTTAAGTACAAAATTAAAATTCGAAGAAATTTTTTTTTTTATGTTATCTGATTTATTCATTATATCACTATATAAAATGTATTTAAAAATACTGATATTAATTTTTTTATTCAAAAAATCCTAGGTCATGTTTTGTTCTCCCTATATATATTCGTATGTGATAATATTCAATAAATATTAGAACATATAATTAATGAAAGAGAAAAAATATTCAAGAAACTTTTGAAAAAGAAAAAAAAACAAATATCATTGTTATAATTGTCAAAACAATAAAAAATATTAAATTATCCGGAGAAAAAAAATTAACATAAGAGTAAGCAAGAAAAACAAATAATAATAATAATAATAATAATAATAATAATAATAATAATAATAATAATAATTAATTATTATTAATAATAATAATAATTATTATTATTATTATTGTTGTTATTATTATTATTGTTATTGTGTTAAGTACTAAGTAATAGTAGATTTGACGCATTATTAAAAAAAATATTGTAATTTGTTTTTAAAAATGAACATAATTTTTTTGCGTGTAATAATTATTTTTTTTCATCTAAAAAGAACAGTATAATCGACACGGGAAGTGACTCGCATATTTTTTAATTGTAAATAACCTAGGTAAATTCTTCATATTTATTTGATGATTTGTCTTTTTTCCCTAGTAATATTAGATCTGACATATTGTAAATAAAAATATTGTAATGTGTTTTTAGGAAAAAAAAGATTTTTTTGTGTTATTATGACTTATTTATCGTCTAAAAAGAACAGTGTAATTGAAACGGGAAGTGAGTCGCATATTTTTGAAATATAGGTAAATGTGTCAATTGTTTTTTTTTAGTTGTATTTTTTGCCAAGTAATATTAGATCTGAAATATTAAAAACCAAAATATTGTATTTTTTTAAGAAATAAAATTTTTAAAAAGAGGAAAAAATTAAAATTCAAAGATAATTTTTTTATGTTATCCGATTTATCAATTATATTATTATATAAAATGTATTTAAGAATACTGATATTAATTTTTTTTATTGAAACAATCCTAGGTCATGTTTTCTTCTCCCTATATATATTTCTAGGCGATAATATTCAATAAATATTAGAACATATAATTAATGAAAGAGTAAAAATATCCCAGAAACTTTAACAAAAGATAAAATAAAAAAATAATAAAAAAAAACTTATTATTGACTAAAAATAAAAAAATAAAAAAAAATTAGAAAAAAATATCAACAGAAGAGTAAGCAAGAAAAACAATTAAATTATTATTATTATTATTATTATTATTATTATTATTGTGTTAAGGACAAAATTAAAATTCGAAGATAATTTTTTTTTATGTTATCCGATTTATTTATTATATTATTATATAAAATATATTTCAGAATACTAATATTAATTTTTTTAATTTAAAAAATCCTAGGTCATGTTTTCTTCTCCTTATATATATCTCTAAGTGATAATATTCAATAAATATTAGAACATATAATTCATGAAAGATTAAAAATATTCAAGCAACTTTAACAAAAGAAAAAAATATTATCATTCCTATCACTGTTAAAACAATAAAAATTATTAAATTATCCGGAGGAAAAAAAATAATAACAGAAGAGTAAGTAAGAAAAACAATTAAATTATTATTATTATTATTATTATTATTATTATTATTATTTTTTTATTTTATTTTTTTTAAGTACAAAATTAAAATTGGAAGAAATTTTTTTTTTTACGTTATCCGATTTATTCATTATATTACTATATAAAATGTATTTAACAATACTGATATTAATTTTTTTATTCAAAAAATCCTAGGTCATGTTTTGTTCTCCCTATATATATTCGAATGTGATAATATTCAATAAATATTAGAATATATAATGAATGAAAGAGAAAAAATATTCAAGAAACTTTTGAGAAAGAAAAAAAAACAAATATCATTGCTATAATTGTCAAAACAATAAAAAATATTAAATTATCCGGAGAAAAAAAAATTAACATAAAAGTAAGCAAGAAAAACAAATAATAATAATAATAATAATTAATTATTATTAATTATTATTATTATTATTATTATTATTATTATAATAATTATTATTATTATTGTGTTAAGTACACTTATATATACATGTACAAAAGTAAAGATTATGCTAGAAATAAAAAAAAATAAAAGTATAAGGGCTCAAATGAAAATTAAATTCAAAAATTAAAAGTCTAAGGGCTGAAATGAAAATCACATTTATTATCAATTTAAATTAAAGGATAAAATTGAAAAAGTCGAAACTTTTGTACCGAATTTATTTAGCTATTTACATTAAATCCGGAAATTAAAAGTAGGAGGACCGAAGTGAAACTCTCACATTCAATCAATTCAAATCGGAGGACCCAATCGAACTAAATCAGAACTTATATAATAGAAATAAGGACCAAAATCAAAATTAAAAGTCGACGGACCGAAGTGAAAATTAAATAACATTGGGGGACTCTCCTGCACTTTTACGTGCAGGAGAGAGAGAGAACGCTGGCAGCGCCTTTAACCGGCCTCCGTCGCGTTCAGAGGCTTTTTCAGGTTACACGCGCCACCGCGGGAGGAAGACCACGATGAGGCGCACCGAGAACTACTCCGGTAGCAAATTTTCGGGCACCGTATGAGGCTTCACGCGCCACCTAAACAGGGCGTGAGGCGGAAAACCGACTGGCGCGTGGGACGCACGTCCTGACAGCGTCGGAATTAAAAATTCAAAAAGAGAGTCAATTACCGTTATGGCCCTGTCATCAATGCAGCGTTTTTGTCTTATTAGGGGCTATAACCGTATTTAGCTATTTTAAAAAATATTAAAAAAAATAAAACTTGCGGCGGTCCAGACCGAACCGGACCGGTCTGTACGTGGTCAATTACACCCGTGCCCCTCAGTCGAAACCGTGTTTTTGTCTTATTATAAGGGGTCCGATTCCAATTCATGCATCAGAAAAGACAAAAAAATAGAATTGTGCAGCGCTTACGGATGATAAAGTTCGTGTCCACAGGGCGGCTGAGTGTATGTGAACAGTAATGAACAGTAAATCACCGATGCCTTTTAGTGTTTTTGTTAATAGTAGTATTCAATTTTTAAATGGATTTGATCCAGTTGGTTCATTCGGTTCAGATAATTTTTTTTTCCTGTTTTTACACAGAATAATAATAAATTTGTTCCTCGAAAAAGATAAACAAAACAACATTTAGGTTGAGGGTTCCACGGTAATTGTATATTTTTAGTCCTGTTCATCTGACCGGTTTAATTTTTTTTAATATTTCTTTGAATAGTGTAATAACCGTTTTGTCCCTCAAAAAGGATAAAATTCAAACCTCGGAGGCAGAGGCAATCTGGTAATTAATCAATTTTTTATTTTTTTTTCGCCGGTTTACTGTTGGAGTGTCACCAGACACGCCTTCTGTTTCCGCGCTCACACGTGTTTTGGACAGCGCGTGTGACTTATTCCAGTGTTCAAAAATGCCCACTTAGCATTTAGAATGGTTTTCAAGTTTATTATCTTCCACCTGGTTTGGCGCGTGTGACTATACGGTGGTGGGGGACATTTCAATGGTCGTTTGAATTTTCTCCTCATTTCTCTCTCCTGCCTACGCAAGCTGACATCAGCACAACTATTTTTTTTTTCATATTTCATTTCAATCCCTGAAAGTTTGAATTTGTTTTTCTGATTCTTATTGCTATTATATAGGTTTTGATTTGTTTTAATTTCGTCCTTCAATTGAAATTGGTTATATATTTTAGTTTTAATTAGGTCCTCATTCTTTTAATTTTTGGATTAGTTTGAAATCCTTAATATTTTGTATCAAAGTTTTGATTTATTTCAATTTTATCATTCCATGCAAATTTATTATAAATCCTTAATATTTTCAATATCAAAATTTGATTTTTTTTCAATTTTATCATTCAATGCAAATTAATTATAGATTTCAGTTTCATTAAGATCTTAATTTTTTTAATTTTCGGTTTTGTTTTAAATTATTTAATTTCATCGGTATCAATGTTTGGATTTATTTCAATTTTATCATTCAAATTAAATTTATTACATATGTTTTATTTTATTTTATTTTATTTTATTTTAGTTCCTTTATTTTTTACACAATTTCTATTTTTGTTCATGTTTTTATGTATATACTCTTAGTTTTTCTTTCCAACTTTTTTTTTATATCCAATGTTATTAATTTTTTCTATTTTTTGTCCAAATTTTAATAAGTGTTGATTATCATTTGAAAATTAATAATTATTATAATTTATTTTTTTTCCCTTCAGGTCAAATAATTTCATAAAATCTAATAATATTTATATTTATTTTGTTTTTTATTTCTTTTTTGTTAATATTGTTAGGTCTTCAATTTTTTAATTATTATAGATAAGACACTCAAAATAATGATAAAGATTATTTGTTAGCTTTGTTTTGTTTTAAATATGATAGATTGATTATATTTTTTATATTTATTTAATATTAACACCTTACTATATATATAGTACTATCATTGCTCTTAAATAATTTTAATATAATAATATGAGATATGAGTAATAAGTCTTATAAAATAAAATAAAAAAATATTTTTTTCTAATAATAATTATGAACTCACCAATTTTTATTATTTCGATTGTTATTAAGGTTTATTTTAAATATTTACATTTTAATTTATGTTGATGATTATTTTAAAATTGATATTTATTATTTTTTCTCTGTATTGTTTTTTAAATTATTTTCATTATCTTTCAAGTCATTTTTTTAAATCTGCCTATATTTTTTTGTCATTTATTTAGGTTTTTTTTTCTTATAAATATGTGAGACTAATTATATATTATAATATTTAATTAATATTAGCACCTGGAAATATATATATATATATATAGACATAAAAAAATGACATAGGTTTTGTTAAAGAACAAAAAAAAATATATATCATTGTTTTTAAATATTTTTAATATAATAACATCCTATTTGTAGCAATGATAATTATAACATCACATTATTACTATCAATTAAACCAGCCTTGACAATGGTAATGGTGGTAATGAGAACAACAACAATAGTTATATTTTTATTATTAATAGTAATAATAACAATGATAATGATGATATTGTTTGTTAATAATTATAGCAATAGTGATTTTTATTTTTTAAATTGTTATTTCTTAAAATTCTTTTGCATTATTGATTTAAAAAAACATCATTCAATATTTTTTTTTCATATTTTTTCCCATATTGGATAGTTTATATTATTATTATTATTATTATTATTATTATTATTGTGTTATTCTATGCATTTGGATCACAAGTTAAAAAAAGGATATTCAAAGCTAACTCAACTCTAGTTAGAATCATTTTACATTTATCATGCTATTTTTCAATCTCATTACATTAAAGTATCTATTTAAACACACACATATATGTATGTATGTATGTAAAATAGTCCAGCCCTGCTATAAAACAAGAACATCGATGCTAGTTCAAGTCATACAACCTGTCATTCAAGGCTAATTCTGGTCCCTGTACTGACCATTCACATCGTGCCGCCCATAAGATTTTACTTTTATTTTGCCTGTCTTAAATAAAATTGTGTTGTAGATGATAAGGTGGGAATCAAATTTCCGTACCATCCTGATCCATAGTCTCTTCTTCCTGTTATTCTCTGTTTAATACCTTCTCACTCGTATAATGACCATGAAAACTGAAGCTATTCATTTCACTAAAAGTTGCTCCTTCAATTCCTTGATATTTATGACTCCTTTTTGTTTTTGAAATCAAATTCAAAACGACAGGGGATCGGATACCAAGTGGAAATTAAAGCAATAAATAAAAGCACCCCAGTCATC
Organism: Salix dunnii; assembly: GCA_015731905.1. Taxonomy (NCBI): domain Eukaryota; kingdom Viridiplantae; phylum Streptophyta; class Magnoliopsida; order Malpighiales; family Salicaceae; genus Salix; species Salix dunnii. The sequence goes on along the minus strand of CM027660.1, from coordinate 8,586,428 downwards.
TGCTTCCACGTATGCTACCTTCACAAGCTACAGTCAATGGCCATGAGCTGAGATGCCACGACCACCATGGCTGCAACTATGAGATGTTCATCATTGTTTTTTTTGAAGACAGTGAGAAGTCAGCTTTATGCCTTGTTTCGGATCGCTCGTTGTGCTGAAAGGCATGAAATCCTTCGACGAGGAAAAAGAACGGTGCTCAGCGTCCTTCTTTCTTCTTAACATTTAATCGTGGGCCTTCTGATGCAATTTCTATCATATCCCATCTATCCACGTGTTTTACTGTGTATTATTATTCTGATTAGGATTTTTAATTAATTATTATTTTTTCAATTCTCAATATTCTCTTTTAAAAAATCTAAATTTAAATTCAATCTACTCTCCCCCGTCAATTTCCACTACCAAACAAATTCCATCAGCTTCTATCATAGATAGGGTTAAGTATTTTCAGTTTGGTTTGATTTTTATTGATAAAAATAATCAAACTGAAATCGGCTTTAACCGATTAGTTTTGGTTTAGTTTGATCTAGTTTTTTAATGTTAAAAACTTATGTCATTATTATCAATATTCATCTCTATTTCTCAACAATGAAAGCAAGCTTTTGTTTTAAAAAAAAAAAAACACCCTCGTTATAGCACCATATCCATAACAAACTGATACATTAATTGGTGAAACAAATTCCCCCACCTCTCTTCCACCAAGCTCCATTTACTACTACAAACTCTCAAGCACTCTTCTCCCCATGTCCCAAACACCCCCAATCACTTCATACACTAAATCGGGTCCTCTCTTTTCTTTTGACAACTCCCAACCTTGTCATTACTAGTAGAAGAATTAACTTACAAGGATTGATTGGGATGAGAAAGCTGGACTGGAACTAGATGATGGGATTCAGAATTTAAAATGAGTCAGTTGAGGAAGTTGTTTGTGTGCTGATTTGATTCTGTTGAAAACTTGATAGAAGGGGACGGCGGCTTCTATTGTATATGTTGTTAGTGTTGCTACGGTTAGAGAATTAACTTAAATAGTGAAGTTGAGTTGTGAAGGTTTTTTATTTCGAGTTTCAGGTAAGGTTTTATTTCATTTCAAACTGATTCAGTTTGGTTTTAATTTACCGGTTTTTTGCTTTAAAAATAAAAAATTAAACCAAACTAGATTTTTTTTTTTTAAATCTAATCAGGTTTTTTTCTTGGTATGATTTTTCTAGATTGATTTTTTTCGGTTTTCTCGGTTTAATTAGTTTTTTGATTTTTTTGCTCACCCCTAATCATAGCTACTTATTTCTTCAACTTTCACACACACACCAAAAGAGATTTTTAAGATTGAGTTTAACTTGACCAAGTTGATCTAATTGTGTCAACTTATCTGGATTGATTTAACTGGTTGAGTCATCGTGTCAAATAAATTGAATCAGTAGAATTAACCCTAAACAAACTCAAAAAATCAAAATATTTTTTTTTAAAACAAGAATACAAGAACTAAGAAAAATCAAACAAAATAGATAAAACATAATAGAAAATATCTATCAAGAATGCCAACACCATGAATATCAAATTAAATCAAATTTCAAGCCATAAAAAATATAATGATATCGACAATCAAGCATACATTAAAAACCACAAGCTTATTGGTATCTATCAGCATGGAAAAAATGAATTTCTATACCGAGTCCCCAGGATTCTAATTGTAGCTGGCATCTTTTGAAATGATGATAATACGAGAAATCCGTAAGCCTCCCTTCTCTGGGTAAGGTATCGAATATGAATCATAGACTTCTCCTGGGAATTTAACACGTAGAAAAAAGGTGCCTCGTGCGAAAACATCTTCATGTGATTTTTGTAAAAAAATAGCTACTTTAACTGCAGGTCAGCTAAAAACAAAACAGAGAACAGATTTATGCTCTCAAAGTTATACTTTATTGTCTCTTCAAAGTTCCGTGAAAAAAATAGGCTATCAATTTATCGCGTGTCAAAACATGATTGGCCGCATCATACCGTATTAATACATGAGTGGCTACTCTTACCATCATTAAAAAAAAAACACACAGCCAGGACTCCATAAAAACCATATATCCAATCCAACATCCTCACTAATTCACATCGGGCCTCACCGTATCGGAGATTAAGGTCACCCCTGTCCGCTCCAATCCACAACTGAATATTCTAATTTAAAACGGGATTTCAATAATGAGTTCGCCATCTGGAGTAGAGGATTCTAAAGAAGACGAAAAAGACGAGGAATCGAACCGTCTGCTACCGTTACCATCCTCAGCACAATCTCAATCTCAATCGTTACAAAGTGAGGAGGATTCCGATGAAGTAGCATTCGAAGCGCGAGAGAAAATCTTGATCGTTGACGTGGAAGAGTCAGACTCAATTGACGCCGCTGATTGTGTCCCGCCATTCTCGTGGAGAAAACTCTGGTTATTCACAGGACCTGGGTTCTTAATGAGCATAGCTTTTTTAGATCCAGGGAATCTAGAAGGAGATCTTCAGGCAGGAGCGATTGCTGGGTACTCGTTGTTATGGCTCTTAATGTGGGCAACGCTCATGGGGTTGTTGATCCAGATGTTGTCAGCTCGTGTCGGCGTCGCGACAGGGCGGCACTTGGCGGAGTTGTGTAGAGATGAGTATTCGAATTGGGCCAGGTATATCTTGTGGTTTATGGCGGAGGTGGCACTTATTGGTGCTGATATACAGGAGGTTATTGGGAGTGCTATTGCTATTCAGATTTTGAGTAATGGGATCTTGCCTCTTTGGGCTGGAGTTCTAATTACGGCATTGGATTGGTATGAGCTGCATTGATCGTGATTTATAATTTTTGGTTTTCGCTGGATTTAGTCTTGAATCCAAATTCTATGGTTTTATTTTCCATGTTTTTCTATTATCTTGACAGGTTTTATTGAAGCTGGTTTGAAATAAACTGAAAATTTCAGATTGAGTTATATTTCTTCGCTGTGAAGTTGGGCATTAAGTCAACGTTGATAGCTAATTGTTTCTTTTTTAGTTCTGCAAGACAGTAGCTAATATTTGCACTTGCTTGATGATTTGTTTTATTAACTCGGTTTTTTTTGTTCTCTTTTGTGTGTGGATAGTTTCATGTTTTTATTTCTAGAGAATTATGGAGTGAGGAAGTTAGAAGGTGTTTTTGCGGTTCTGATCGCGACAATGGCTTTATCATTTGCCTGGATGTTTGGTGATACCAAGCCGAATGGAAAAGAACTTTTAAAGGGTAAGAGTTTTATTTGGTAGAGAAAGTGAAAACTCTGCTGTACAGTTTTAGATTTCGTTTCTGTGAATATCTTCACTGGCTGCACCCATTCTTTTGATTGATTATGATCCTTTTTGTAGGTATTTTGATTCCAAGACTTGGTTCAAAGACAATTCGGCAAGCTGTGGGTGTGGTGGGTTGTGTCATAATGCCTCACAATGTGTTCTTACATTCTGCTTTGGTACTGTCCAGAAAGATCGATCCTCAGAAAAAAGCCCGGGTTCAAGAGGCACTGACTTACTATTCGATTGAGTCCTCTGTTGCTCTTTTTGTCTCTTTTATGATTAATTTGTTCGTTACAACCGTGTTTGCTAAGGGTTTTTATGGTACTCCACAAGCCAATAGTTTAGGACTAGTTAATGCGGGGCAGTATCTCGAGGAGAAGTACGGTGGAGGACTCTTTCCAATTCTTTATATCTGGGGTGTTGGCTTGTTGGCTGCCGGACAAAGTAGTACAATAACTGGCACCTATGCTGGGCAATTTATCATGGGAGGTTTTCTCAACCTGCGTTTAAAGAAATGGATGAGGGCATTGATAACACGGGGTTTTGCTATTATCCCAACTATTATTGTTGCTATCATGTTCAACACATCTGAAGCTTCATTGGATATTTTGAACGAGTGGCTTAATGTGCTCCAGTCGATGCAGATTCCTTTCGCACTTATCCCTCTTCTGACCTTGGTAGCCAAGGAGCAGATCATGGGGGTATTTAAAATCGGGCCTGTTCTTGAGGTAAATTGTCGACTTACATTTCTAGTAGGTTTGTGCTGTCAGGTGTGATTCTTTGGCAGTTGTCATGGTTGAAGTAGAACCAGAAAAGTTCCATGTCCAATACCTGTGGTCCTTCATGTCAGGACATCAGTCTACAGATCGGTCTTGGTTCCTATAAATTGTTTTTTCTTTCAATTCCATATTAACAGCTATAGCATTGCACCAGCAGTTTGATTTGCGGAATATTTTACCAAGGGCTTCCAGTTACACAAAATGCACAGTCCCTTTATGAAAAATAGAAAATAAAATCAGCTACAAGATCTGTTATTCTAGAGACTATGCATTGACTTCATAAATTAAGCAACCAGCTTTTCATATTTTTTCCTCTATCTGTTACGTGGTTCTAGTATTTAGATTGCCGGCCATGACAAATCTATCATTTCATGTATTTAAAACTTTTTTATAATCTTCTAAAGCCGCAAACGACCTTTCAATTGTTTACTAGCACCTTTGTGCTTTCAGCAAATTCTTAGAGTGTCTGAAAATGAGTATAAATGAGATCAATCATCCTTTATACAAAGAGATGATTCCCAAATGATATCAACTTTTGCAGAATTCTTTCTGTATCTAATGTTTTGTTCATTTATATTGCAGAGACTGGCGTGGACTGTAGCGGTCCTGGTTATCCTGATCAATGGGTATCTTTTGATTGATTTCTTTAAATCTGAAGTTAAGGGCTTGCTCTTTGGCTTTCTGATTGGAAGTGGCACGGTTGCATATGTATCATTTATCATTTATCTTGTTACTCGTTGCGGTACAAGTCCTTCTAATGGGCTCAGCTTAGAACTATCGGAGAGGATTACTTGCAATGGAAATTGAGTTGGTGCAGCTTGCAGAAACCTCGGAGCATCAGAATAATGGCAGTCATCAATACGACACATTGATATTCGTACAACAAGTAAAATGCACATTTATGTTAGGAATCACTTACCTTGGTGCATGCATAAAGCAAGTCTACAATGTCAAAAAATCAATGTTGCAGGGCCCCCCAAAAGTTCTGCTCAGAAGCAAAATGGTCATGATGCTCGTATTACCCCGTAAGAACTTTCTTTTCTGTCTTGGTGGTGGTTGAAGGAGCACAGTTATAGAAAGAAGATACGTAAATAAGCGTGTCTTGTTTACCTCTACAAAAATTTAGGATGAGCTTGTTAGTTTCTTTTTTTGATGTGACAGTTTGTCTTGTACGATAGTCAACCTAGCATTGTCAGTTTCTGTACGGAAATAATCAATACAACAGAATGAGTTCGAACTTTTTTTACCTGTACACACGGAGTGTACTTCATTTCTGAAACTCTATTCCCATCATTATTGTCTTTTCTTTTGATCTGGCTTCTTTGATTTGCAGTCCGGGATGCAAACTCAATTCTGTTTAAGAAAATCCTTTCCTGAACACAACTAATATGAGAAAATCAGCTTATAATGAGGGAGGATTGCTGTGTTTTAGCTGGGTTGCATATTCTGATATTAATGCAGATGTGGAAGAACAGATCGGGTTCCTTAAGAACATCATCATGGTGAAATTTCAAAAAAAAAAAAATTGGACCAGAAAATGCCAGATGCAGCTGGTCTTTCTGTACTTTCCACCACCTTCTCTTTGGACGAATGTCAACTCCCTTTCTCTTTTTGGACAACCAAAGGAGTTTCATTAATTTGTTTGAAGGGTAGTCCCCGAGCAGCTTCTCGTCTGTTAGGCAGTGTGATGCAATTATTGCTCCTCTAAATTTTATTGATTATTTGTAGCATTTTTTTTTGAAATATTTTAGTATGTCAATATTAAAAATAGATTTTAAAAAATAATATGCACCGAGTTTTTGAGCCCATTTCAGTTGCTAGACAAATCGGTGCAGCATTCGGTTCTCCCCAGACACAACATTATAATTTTACACTGCGCTTGTGTGTACGTACCTGTAGAAATGGGCTTGGATGATTGGTTTCTCAGATTATTTCATCTTATGATTGATTAGTATCGCTGTGGCTCGATGACTCCGGGTACTTTTATGCTCGGAGAAGTCCCGGGTTTTCTCAAATTGATCACATTTATTTTTGTTGTTTTATATTTAACTTTCGATTACCTAAACAAATCACGCGGTTCATAAGAAAAAAGCTGTACACGTTTGACTTATTGTTTCTAGTTCGTAATACGTCCATTTAAATGAACTAAACAATTATGTTATGAAATCATTCATTTTGTATGGATTTTATTTGCCTACTTTCATTTATTATCTCCAAGGTCAGTTCAATTTTATATTTTCTTATGATCTCTAGGCTTACAAGTATGTGTGTGTGTACGTATGTATTATTAGACTATAAATAAAAGCATTGTTGAGGTTATGTTGGGTACAGATACATTTACAGGATTATATGAAATGATAGCGTTTTCCCTTTTTCCCGTCTTCAATCTCTATTGTTCTATTTACTATATTTATTATTTATTGAGTATATTGTCTACTTCTAAACATTCATCGCAATCTTCGACGATAAGAAGCAATATTTCAGCTATAGCTTGATCCATAAACTTCATGTCTCAAATCTGTGCTCATCACTGACTAAATATAAAACTATTATTACTAAAATTCATTTTACTTCTGATATTTATCATCAAATAAATGATTTTAGGCAGAGTTAAACAAAGACCGGTATAGTGTTTGCAGCATCTATTCAATTAAATTCCAAGTTAACAACCATCTAGTGGTTAATTCTGTGACTCAGGGATTTATTATCCTTATAGTTTTAAATTTGAATTTTATAATTATTAATATGATAATTACTAAAAATTTACATGATCATTAATTATAAAGTCCATAAAATTAATTGAAATGCACGGGACATCTATTTTAATAATAAATAAACCAGGCTAACCATCCAATTATGTTTAGATGAAAATCTATTTTATATATTAAAATTATAGTATTCACCTTAAATGCACAGCCAGTAAACATCTCGTCTATTTTTATAATATTAAATATACAATTCTCTTTCCTCTTTTGTCCATGTAAAATTCTCAAAATAGCGATATGGTTAGGCTGCATGAAGTTGCTCACGTGTCAGTATATTTAATTTTTTATCAATACATTTTTTATGTCTTTTAAAACAATTAAACACATATGGGGTCAACCTAGTCACATATGTAAATAAATGAAAATAAATTAATTAAATATTGATATCAAGTAAAAAAAAAAAAAAGGAAGAAAATACGAGGAAAGTTTTCAACAAAGTTTTTTGAATCACAATTTCTTGACATGGATTTATTATACTTTTTCTTAAACCAATAGAAAGCACAAATCATAAGCTTTAGTTTAGGATGCACATTTAATATTTGTAGATAAAATGAAAAATTATATAAAGCATTCTCTTATGCCAGATCAACCCGTATGAATGCTTGTTCAAGTTCTTTAAAAATCCACGATAGTATAGGAGTTCATTTATGTATTATTTGGCTACTTATTATTTTTTAATAATTGAAGTTTCTTAATAAAATCACAAAATCAAGTAATACAATAGTATTTTTTTAGAAAATCAATAATAATTAAAATTTTAGATTTCATTACAATGAGAAAATAAAAAAAAAACTACATATATATATATATATATATATATATATATATATATATATATATATTAAAAAAATACATTACCTTTTAATTTTAGTTTCAGGATATAAACTTTACAAATTCAATTTCAATCAATAAAAAGATTAAAAATTAACATCAAGTTTAAAAAAATGATATAAAAATAGATGATTTAGGTTAAGTATTTTTATGGACACAAGATATATCTATTGATAAAAAAAAATAGAAAAGTAGACACTGTTTATATAAACTTTAAACTCTTGACTATGGAAGATCAAGTCAACTTACAATCTGCAGAAAATCTCTCATCCCTCTCACCTGCAGAATCTAGCAGTTAGGCTTGTTTTGAAATTCAATTTCAAATGATGTATTGGGAAGTTTGTTATTTTATAATCTATTTAAACACCTTGTAATTCATGGAAGAAAATACAAAACTCAATTGCTAAAATTCTATATGGTATCAGAGCTTAAAAAACAGACCAATGTCTGATCATCTTCCATTTTTTTCCCTACTACCATTCCTTTTCAAATGACTTCTTCTTCAGCTGCCCCTTCAAACACTCCTTCCTCCTTCTCTGTACCCTTTCTCTCTCATTTACCTCTTACTCTAAGTATCAAACTCAATCATTCTAATTATCCTGTTTGGAAGGCCCATGCACTACCATATTTTCATGATCAAGGTGTGATTGGTTATCTTGATGGCACAATTCAAGTCCCTCCCCAAGAAATTTATGCCATTAATACTCTTATAGGTACCACCACCAAGGTACCCAATCTAGAATATGCTCATTGGCTTCATCAAGATTCTCTAATTCTTGCTACCATCAATACTTCTCTTACAGAGGATGTCCTCTCTCAAGTCATGTCATATAACACCTCCAAAGATGTATGGCTTGCTCTTTAACGCGATTTCTCTTCCATTTCCTGTACCAAAGCTGTTCAACTTCGCACTCAACTTGCTACTGTATGCAAGGGAGCCATGCCAACTAAAGATTTTTTTTCTTGCCATCAAATGCATGGCTGATGAACTTGTACTTGCTAGGCAACCTCTTACATTTGAGGAAATTCTTACATATATTCTTGTTGGCCTTGGTCAGTAGTATGACTCCTTCGTCTCTACAATTACTTCTCGTTGTGATGCTATCCCACTGGAGGAGCTATATTCCCTGCTTCTTATTACTAAATCAAGGATTAATCAACATCATAATTCCTTCAAGTAGTTGCCTCTGTGAACATTGCCACCAAACAACCTCCTCTGTTTCAGTCTCGCCCTGGTAACATCTATTCCTATTCCAATCGAAGTCGTGGTAATAGCTATCGTGACAAAAATCAAAATGGACGTTACACAAACTGTGAGCAGGTAACCAATCCCTCTATTATCTGTCAGGTATGCCTTAACCTGGGTTATCATGCACTTAAATGTTATCATCGTTTTGATCTCTTATACTAGGATCAACCCCAACAAAGACCCCATCATGCCTTTTTTGCTACTCAACATCAACATACTACTCATGAATGGCATCCTGACACAGGAGCCACTCACCATCTCACAAATGACCCTAACATCATTCATCTCCCCGATGAGGACTGTAATGGTCACGATCACATTCAATTAGCAAATGGTGCAGGTTTGCAAATTACTCATAGTGGAAATTCCAATTTCTCTTCCCCATCTCAGTCCATTGTTCTAAATCAAATACTACTAGCTCCTGATATTATAAAAAATCTCCTTTCAGTCCATCATTTCTATCAAGATAATAATGTTTTCTTTGAGTTTCATGCTTTTTCTTCTTGTGAAGGATTACTTGGGGAACGTTCTACATCGAGGACCACTTCATAATGACTTTTATAATTTTTCAGTGTCGCTTGCTCAACTTCGTCCGCAAGCTCTCTTCAGTATTCGAATTTCTACCACTTTGTGGCATCAACGCTTTGGCCATGCTTCTTTTCTAGTTATTAATAAGGCTATTTGCCTTCCAATTTCCAGTAATAAAACACTTGTTTGCTCTCACTATCAAATAGCTAAAAGTCATGCTTTGCCTTTTACTCATAAACGTATCTCTGTTTCGAAACCATTAGAGTTATTATACTCAGATGTTTGGGGGCCAGCACTCACATTATCTACTACAGGTGCACATTATTACATTAGTTTTTTAGATGATTCAACCAAGTTTTTATGACTCTTCCCTTTAAAACTCAAATCTGAAGCATTACAAATCTTTCAAAAATTTCAAGTTGCAATTGAACGTCAATTTGACACCAAAATAAAATCCATTCAAACTGACTGGGGTGGTGAATATCGCAGCTTCACTCAATTTTTATAGACTCAAGGTATTACTCATCGAGTAACATGCCCTTATACACATCAACAAGTTGGTGTCATTGAAAGGCGTCATCATCAAATTATGGAAGTTGGTTTTGTTTTACTTGCTCACTCACATTTACCTCATATTTTTTTGGAAAATATCTTCTTAACAGCTGTTTATATCACAAAATCATTTGCCCACCCCTACTTTACAGCACAAATCACCTTATGAAATGGCCAATCAATCAAAACTAGATTTTCATTTTTTATGAGTTTTTGGATGTGCTTGCTGGCCTTACTTGTGTCCATATAATAAACATAAAATGGATTTTCATTCCAAATCGTGTATTTCATTGGCTATAGCATTGGTCATAGGGGTTACAAATGCTTGGATGTCTCAACTGGTAAAATTTATGTTTCCCATCATGTAGTCTTTGACAAGTCTCTTTTTCCCTACAAGTCCCTATCTCCTGTTATTCCTCCCACTCATGACACCCTTGTCATTCTTCCTTCTAATCTCCAATTGTCGAGTGTTTTTTCTAATCTTTCTGCATGTTCTACTTCTCAAATTTTAGCACCACTATCACAGACTATGATTACACCCGAAGCTCCTCCATCTACAGAAATTATCACAGAGACCTCATATCCCACACACACTTTACCTATCCCTGCAACTGAAACACCTCATCCTCTTTCACCCTCTATTCCTCCAGCTCAACCTCAAAACACCCATCCCATGACTACCCGCAGCAAAAATAACATCCCATATCAGGTACCCTCTCCCAAAGGCTCTTATGGCCACTGTTACCACCATTGAAAGTGAGCCAACATGTTACTCAGAAGCCATTAAGCATGCCGATTGGAGAGCTGCTATGAATACAGAATTTGATGCCTTGCTGCACAATGGTACATGGACTTTAATTCCTTCTCCTCCTCCTGCAAATATTCTTGGTTCCAAGTGGGTGTACCGAATCAAAAGAAAAGCTGATGGGAGTATTGGGCGTTTTAAGGCTTAGCTAGTCGCTAAAGGTTTTCATCAACAAAAGGGTGTTGATTTTTCATAAACTTTTAGTCATGTTGTGAAACCTACAACGGTCCGTATGGTTTTATCCATCGTTATATCTCGTAATTGGCATCTTCGTCAAATTGATGTTCAAAATGCATTTTTACATGGTTTTTTGAATGAGGATATTTATATGGCTTAACCTCCATGTTTTCATCATCCTCAATACCCACAACATGTGTGTAAGCTTAAAAAATCTATATACGGTCTTCGACAAGTGCCACGGGCGTGTCCTGTTGTGAAACCTACAACGGTCCGTATGGTTTTATCCATCGTTATATCTTGTGGTTGACATCTTTGTCAAATCGATGTTCAAAATGCATTTTTACATGGTTTTTTTGAATGGGGATGTTTATATGGCTTAACCTCCAGGTTTTCATCATCCTCAATACCCACAACATGTGTGTAAGCTTCAGAAATCTATATATGGTCTTCGACAGGCGTCACGAGAGTGGTTCTCTCGCCCGCAAAACCAATTGTAGAAAATTAGTTTTAAAGGGAGTCAAGTTGATCACTCTCTTTATGTCTATCATCGTGGTTCTCTTCTTGTTTATTTTCTCATCTATGTCGATGACATTATATTAGCAGGTGTTGATCTTAATTTCACCAATCATGTGATCAGTCTGTTATAAGTTGTTTTTCCAATTAAGGATTTGGGTACACTAAGTTTCTTTCTTAGCATGGAGGCTATTCGTAGTACTGAAGGCCTTTACTTGTCTTAATGCCTCTACATACTTGATCCTTCTTCTTCGTAGCAACATGGACAAATCTAAACCTCTTGCCACACCCATGTCCACATCCCAGCTCTTAAACAAGTAAGATGGTGATCACTTTCCTGATCAATAATTGTATAGAAGTATTTTTGAGGGGCTCCAATACCTTTCTTTTAGAAGGCTAGAACTTGTTTTTGCTATTCATAAAGTTAGCAAATATATGCATGCTCCGAAGGAGCCTCACTGGGCGGCAGTGAAAAGAATTCTTAGATAAAAAGCCACTATTTCTCATGCTCTTTTTATTCAACCAGATCCTCATCTTCAGCTATTAACTTTTAATGATGCATATTAGGCGTTAGACCAAGATAATAGAAGATCAATTGGGGCTTACTGTGTGTATCTTGACAAGAACTTGATTTCATGGAGTTGTAAGCAATAACCCACTATTGCCCGTAGCAGCATCAAGGCCGAGTATAAGGCTTTAGCAAACATAGTTGCTGAAATTCAATGGCTAAAAACTCTGCTTTCTGACCTTCATATCTCACCTACACAGCCACCCATTCTTTGGTGTGACAACATTGGAGCCACTTATCTCACAAGTAACCCTCTGTTCTATGCGCAGAACAAAACATATTGAAATAGATTTTCATTTTGTCCGTGATCAAGTGCTCAGTGGTCAATTACTTGTTCGTCTCATTTCTACAAAAGATCAATATGCAGATGCTCTTACAAAGCCCTTGTCTTCCCAGTGTTTTCAACTTCTACATGCCAATCTAAGGGTCATTTTTCTTTACCCCTTCGATTGAGGGGGCATGTGGAAGATCAGGTCAACTTACAATCTGCAGAAAATCTTTCATCCCTCTCACCTGCAGAATCTAATAGTTAGGCTTGTTTTGAAATTCAAATCTTGGATGATGTATAGGGAAGTTTGTTATTTTGTAATCTATTTAAACACCTTGTAATTCATGGAAGAAAATATGAAACTCAATTGCTGAAATTCTATACTGACCAATTGTTTTTTCATTTGCATCTTTTTATAATCTAATTATATGAAATTAGATTCTATGTTACGATAAAAACATAGAATTAAAAGATAGAGGAATGAAATGTAGCACACAAAGAAGAAGAAGAAGAAGAAGAAGAAGAAACTTGGATCACTCTAAATTCACATGAATTTTTATTTTGGTCAAAAATATTTATTTTATCTATTTTTTTAATACATGACTGAAAGAAAGGGGAAAGAAAGTTATCAAAAAAACTATAAAAATAGAGAAAATGATTGATTTTTGTGATTCCAACAATAGAAATGGTTAAGCTTGATATCAACGGGTTTTTATTTGAAGGAGTTTGATAATGATAAGTTTTTTTAAAACATGTATGAAAAAAGAGATTGAATTCTAATTTGTTTGTTTTTTTAGGTTTGGTTTTGTTTTCCTATGTGATTATGAGATATTTTGACATTAATATGTGGTTTAGGAAGATTCTTATGTATTTATTGAGTGAATTTTTGTGTGTGAAATGAGTTGAAAAATTGAATTTCAATTCAAAAAATCCGTACCCATGACTTTTCAATGACCACAATGGTGCTTAATCTTTAAAGCCAAGTTCAACAAAAGAGCTATCCCAGCAGGTGAAGCCAGATTTTTGAATTGTTGGCTATATTCATTTGTTTTTACGTCTCAAACAGGAGAGCCATCCAGATAGCTAAAATAATTTTTTTTTCTCCAAAGTTATTCTTATATATTTTAAGAAAGAAATAAAAAATTAAAAAAATATTAAAAAATATATATATCTTTTGTAGATAAAGAAAAAAAACTCATTTCCCAACGTAGAAAATAACATTAATATGTCAATTAACTTCTTTGGTTTTGAAGCTAAACTGTATTTTTTAAATCTCTGTACCTTCGGATTATTTTTAACATGTTTATATTAGAATATTATTTGGATATAATAAAGAATCTTGGGCAACCAGAATGGTTCCCAATAAACAGGAGGCCAGGAAACCAAACGAAGGAGAAACAACCTTAAAAAAGAGAAGAAAACCACACACACACCCCAGTAAAGGGACAGAATACACGTGCGAACAAGTAAGAAAAAATCGCTGCTGTGTTAACCCTTTGGACACCCACGACAACCAGAAGAAACACACGCGCCGCGTAAACAAAAGAAAAGGCAAGAGAAGAGCAGAGGAGAAACGAATAGAGGACAAAATTCCCTCCTTGCATGAGTCGTAACCGAAAAAACATGCAAAATTGCCTCTCTCACACCTGCAGTCTTCACCTACGACTCTATCAGTCAACTGTCTTACCCTTTTCATACGAGCTCTATTAAATCAATCTTCTTCTTCTCTCCTTTAAACCCCCAACCTCTCAGTCATACCCCCTCCAGACCTCTCCAAATTTCCATTTAACCCATAACCCTCCCAACCCTTATCTGCCCTTTTCTCGCCTCTTTTTCCCTACATCCTGAATCATGGACCCTCACCACCACCAGCGCCGCGGATTTCTTGCTGGAACGGTGTCGTTCTCCCCTGAGGCTCCCGTTTCCCGTTTTATCGATCAAAGCCCTGAAACTTCTACTCAAAACCCCTACCCAGAAACTCTTGAATCAGTCTTTTTAAGACTCAATGTATCTCATGATAATCAAACTTCATATTCAGGTTCTCATGACATCATCGTTAATGGGTCTGGTGTAAATTATAACATTTTGGATTATTTTGCCTCTAGTGGCCAGGTTGGTATTTTGCCAGCCCAAAACAATGATATAAATGCCTTCGGGGCTACGAGGGTTCAAGATTTTGTTCACAATCCAATGATGGCTCGTTCTAATTCTGATTTGAGGAGCAATGCTTTCGTTTATGGCCGTGCGTATCAAAATCCAAACCTTAACAGCCGGAGAGGATTAATGCAAAGGGAATCGCATTATGGGTCGATGAATAATGTTTTGGTGTCTAAAAACCAGAATTATGGGAGGAGGCCGCTTTGGTTACAAGATCACGTGTCCTGGGAGGATTTGAGTGGTAAGATCGTGGCATTGGCTAAGGATCAACACGGATGTAAGCTCTTACAAAGGTTTATTGAGAGTGCAACAAGAGAACAAATTGATATGTTGTTTTACGAAGTGATAGACTATACTGGGGGTTGATAGTGGACCCATTTGGGAATTATGTTGTACAAAAGCTTATAGAGGTGATTAGCGAGGAACAGAGGACTCGGATTTTGCGAAACTTAACTCGAACGGATTTTCAACTTGCGAGGATTTGTCTTGATGTGCATGGGTATGTACATGCATCTGGCTATTATTTTATTCATTCCTATTTTCTATGCAAATTGAGAATGTGGTATTTGTTTTTTGTTTGGTTTTTTTGCTTAAAGAAACTGAACATGCAGCGGCTAAGTTTGTTTCTTCTTATTATATTAACTGTTGAGTTGATTTATATATTCTTTTTGGCAATAGAACTCGGGCTGTGCAGAAGTTGTTGAACTGTATTACAAACCCTGTGCAAGTTTCTTTAGTTGTATCAGCTCTAAGCCAAGGTGCTGTTGCATTGATCAAGGATTCCAATGGTCATCATGTGATCCAGCATTCCGTGAAGCATTTTTCTCCTCAAGACAATAAGGTGATCTTCAATTCGTTGACCTCCCCACCCCCCCCAAAAAAAAAAAAAAAAGTTTGTTGCAATCCTCTGTTATATTTATATAGTATTATTTCATAGTTCTGATGGAGTGTAATATGGGTTATTATTTCCTGTCCTGCTGCTATTTGTTTCTCGATAATTTGCTCCATCACTTCCCTTCAACGTGGTGATTATTTTACCTGGTTTCACATTTTGTCTCTGTGAAGTGATTTTCCTTTTTATACCCTTTTCTATGTTTTAATAAATTAATTTTCTCTATCTTTAAAGTTTTGCTTGATGAATACTTAGTTGAATTATAAACAAATTCTAGTTTTCCCCATCCACCTGAAATTCTTAGAGGTTCATTTACTGCTGCAATATTCTCCTTTCTTTATATGCATTTATGCTATAGCCTAAAATCCTGAATATTTTAAAAAATTGCAATACAGTTTCAAATCAATTTGAAATTTGAAATTCCCTTGATTGAGTTGTCGTTAACATCTGATGCGAGCTATTGTAAAAACCATATCAGAGATTTCTGAAGTGAAGTGATTGGCTGTTTTAGGTAATTATATAGCTGACTGAGGTTTGAAAATATCAGCAAAGTGTTCCTTGGGTCAACTTTGAGGTGAAGTTTGACCCTTACCTGCTGTAACAGTTGAAAATACTTTAGCAAGATTTTCAGAAATTTCATAAAAACCTGTAAAATGAAATCTATTTTTTGGATAGCTTACAAACTTATTTTCGTGTAGCTTGTAGTGATTCTCTACTGTCTTTAATTATTCGTTTATTTTGTGCTCTCTGTATAGTTCATTCTTAAGAATCAAGACTCCAACATGTAATGAGTCCTGTGCTTTGTTTTAGATTTGAATCTTTGGTTGCAAGGCTCTTCCTTTCTACAAGCTCTTATTTTAGACTGGATGTGAAATGTTTTTCTGTGCCTAATCATTGGTGTGCATTTTATTTTTATTTTTTTGGGGGGTTGGGGGGGGGGGGAGGATTTAGCTACAAACATCACACCTCCATCACCTGAATTAAGGTGTAAAGCTTGGGAACATCAACAAGCTTGCAAAAACTTTTGGTAGTTCGTCGACTTTAAAATGGAAATTTTACTTGATCTTGCCATGGTTGTATCCGCAGCTTTCTAAAATCATTTCGTTTGAACGCGTAGTGTTTCCTATTTACCATGGGTTATTTTATGCCTGTTGTCTCATGTTTCTCTTGTCTTCCTTTCTAACATTCTATTATTGTTTCCTCACTTTCTTGTTTTTGTCCATCACCTTCCGCAATTATTCTGGTTGTTACTCTGCAATTAAAATATTGCCTGGAACCAAATTATATTGTGGCTTGATGGTTATCTGATAGTGGATTTTCTTTTGCAGTATATTTTGAAACAGGTGGCAGAGAAGTGCTTTGAGATTGCAACCAACAAGAGTGGATGCTGTGTTCTGCAGCGATGTGTTGAATACTCAGAGGGAGAACCCAGAGATCGACTGGTAGCTGAGATCATAGCAAATGCACTGCTCCTGGCGGAAGATCATTATGGGTTTGTTTTACTAAACCTCTTCAATGCTTTACTACACATGGAAGCGCCATGTTAACTTAATATGGTTCCTGTAATTTCCCATGATTTTCTCTAGAAACTATGTAGTGCAACATATTCTGGATTTAAAGATGCCACAAGTCACAGAAAATCTCCTTGCTCAGCTCGAAGGGAGTTACATGGCTCTTTCATGTAACAAGTATGGAAGTAATGTTGTGGAGAAGTGCTTGTTAACAACAAGTGAGGATCAATCCACACAAATCATCTTGGAGTTGCTAAGCAATCCAGGTGCTTCCATGCTCCTTGTGGATCCTTTCGGGAACTTTGTTATCCAGAAAGCACTATCAGTATCTCAGGTTAGATCATTTGCAATCCAAGATATATCTGACCTGCTTGTTGGATAACTGCAAACAAGGTGTAACGTGCTGATAGCAATCATCACTTTATTCATTGACATATCTAACTGAGATTATTAGAATCAAATTGTTTCTTTATGCCATTCCTGCTTTTATTGAGCTTTGTAGTACAAGTGTGTTGACAATCTGGACTTCCCACGCTCAAACTGCTTGAATTGGTCTGAATAAATTTTAGTCAATTCTCAACATAAGAGACATTTTTCTGTGACGAATTGAGTCTGTTACGTCTTTGATTTTCTCAGAGATTGTGTACTGCTCTCTTTGTTTGGTGTGGTAGACTACTGAACTCAAAATCAGTCTGTGTACTGGGTGATGATGGTTTTAGACTTGCATTTGTTGAAATTCCATTTTGACAATGATTAGTACTCAACAGGCCTTTTAATGGTCGTTAGATCACCTAATCATTTTATGAAATATATTCCATCAATATGAAGAGCCACGGTGCTTTTCCAAAAAAATTCACCAAGCTTGCCAAGACTTGTGTGTTCCCGAAACAATTGTGTTTGCCACTACCTAATTCATGCATGACTAATATAGGTTTAGTACCTTTTCTTTTGTCTCCTTATTGTATCAAGTTTATTTTAAGCACAAAATCAAGCAGGCTTTGATCATTTGTTATCCTCTTCCCATTTTTGCAAGAGCAGGGAGACGTCCAAAGATGTTTAATTGCCCTGATAGAAAGGAACGATCAAATGATGAGCAGCAATCTCTATGGTCAGAAGGTGCTTGTTTGGTTGACCAAGAAGAGGAGGCTGCTAAACCTATAGGCATGTATAGCCCGAAGGAGTTATTCTAATCACAATTTTCCTACAGGTCTCGGTTATGGTTTTTTTTTTTTCAAGTTTCACCCCCCTGTTAGTGTTGTTGTTTAGTTGAGCTCGTAACTGCCCTCTTACACTTCAGTATGGAGAATGGCTGTGCGGATGTCTGCTGTTTGTTGTTATTTAGGATGTTGCCTTTTTCTTCTTTTGCTATGTACCGTTGTAGACTTGTAGCATTGGAACAAATGAATTTTGAGGTTGTGGTCACTCTGCAACTGAGTAGGAACTAGCTAGCCTGAATTGCCTACAACAATCTCGAAGGAATTGGAAGGTTAAACTGTGTATATTTTGAGATCATCCCCTGTTTTTACTATTTGCATATTTATAATTCTCCATTCGCTAAGGGGCATTTGATCATGTTCATGGTGTTTCAGAAGTAAGACGTTTGATGGTTTTATAGTACAGTTTGTTCTTTATTTGATGTGAAGTAGATTTCATTGGCGATATATGCTCTCGTGATGTCGAATTGTTTGCAAACTGTCACTTTGAAAAATATAATAAGTGAAAAAAAATGCCCATTGTTAATTTTGAGGGCAGAATATCCCCATTCCCCAGCCACAATGCTCAACCAAGTGCATGTTTGGCATGAGCTCTTCCCTGACAAACGAATGGGGTGGATTAAATGTTGCTTGTTTTCAGTTCTTCCTTGGATGCCGTAGAAATTTTCCTTCATTTCACGCTCCATCCAGGCTGCTTGAGATGGGTCCATGTTCCGAATGAATAGACCCATGACAACGGGCAACCACAAGGCATCGCTTTCCTTGGCTGGCAAAAGCTATCGCTGTCATGGGACGAGCTTTCCTGTGCCAACCGGAGAACTTTCCGTTTCATAAATTGAAAAATACTCATCAAATCTACAGTGTTTTGTAAACATGTGAATAGTGTTGTCTGAGCAGTGTTTTGCCCGTGCCTTTTAGTTTTTTTTTATTTAATTTAATTGTTTGTTACCTTGCAAGTTAAGGTGCCACGAGCAAGTTTCGTGTCCACCTATGTAATTAAATCCTGCTATGTTGAGTGTCATATTATTTTTTTAATATAAAAACCTATCTTGGTATTATTAAATATTTTTTATATAGAAAAAAATATAAGAATTAATCTGATGCGACTTATTCATCTTTATAGGTCTAAAGCAATTTAAGTAACTATTAAAAATACAATCTGACTTAAAATAAATATTTAAGATGATTTTTTTAATAAATATCGATACGATAATACATTAAATTGATTCTAGTCATATTAAATTAACTTTTCAATTCACATATTAGCAAATAGGATAATGATAGCTTTATATAATGCACATAGAAACAAATTACAAAGTTCAAATTTCAATGAACTCAATATTAAAAGATGATAATAAAAAAAAAAAAAACCTAATTTTTTTTAGTTACCCAGGTTAACCTATAAAATACATGACTCGAGTCATAAAACTAGGATGATCTAATTGAAATTAAATCAAAATAAAATCATAAAACTCAATTTTTAATCAATCTATTATTAAAAGATAAAATTAAAAAAAAACAAAAAAAAAAACTCGAGTCAATCAGAATTAACTTGTTAAACTCATTATTTGAGTGATAAGATAAGATTAACCTCATAGAAAGCAAACCAAAATAAATCAAGAAGTGTAATCTCATATTAACTTAATATAAAAAATGAAATTAAAGCCAAAATAAATCAAGAAGTGTAATTCCATATTAACTTAATATTAAAAATAAAATTGAAGGAAGGGGAAGTTAATCAAGAAAAGTAAGGGAAAAAAAAGGTTGACTCTATATAGTCAATCCATTAAATCTACAATATGAATAATAAGTTTGAGAGAATCTTATAAAAATAAAAATTATATAATTCAGTTCCTAATAAATTTTGAAAGGATACAAATAAATAAATAAAAAGCCAAAATAACGTAAAAATAAAATAAAAATTCAGGAGAATAATATCACGTGTGGATGGGTACCGCTCCTTTGTTTTTTTTTTGTTTGTTAATGCTTTAATTGAAAAAAGAATTAACCTCACACGTGTTTCATGACACTTCTTATCAAGTAAAGTTTCGTGCTAAATATTATTTCATGATCTGCGGAGGATTTGTTTTTAAGGAGTTAATGAATTTTTTTTGCGTGCGAGCTTTTCAATTTTGTTTATTTGATTTTTTAGTGGGATCCATATTTAAAAATCAGCAAAACTTAATTGCATGAAAAGTAGCTAATAACTGCGTACTGCTTATTGAGTTCTTGTTATTTTAAGAGGGAGAGAGATGGGTAGGGGGTTGCTGGTGTGTTTTTATGTTTATTAATATATATAAAATATATTTTTAATATTAAAATAATCTAAAAAATAATTAAATATAAATAATGTTTATATAATATATGTTTATTAATATAAAAAAATATATTTTTAATATTAAAATAATCTAAAAAATAATTAAAATATAAATAATTTTTACATTATTAATATAAAAAATATATTTTTAATATTAAAAAATCTAAAAAGTAATTAAAATATAAATAATTTTTACATAATACATGTTTATTAATATAAAAAAATATTTTTAATAATAAAATAATTTAAAAATTAATTAAAAATAATATGAAAAACTTGGTAACCAAACACTTAAAACTGTTTTTCATTAACCTTAAACTCATCCACAGTTTTAATCAAACATTTTAAAAATTATTTTGAACCACAACTAAAAGACTTCTCATGAAACTGTTTTTTTTAAATCTCAATCACAAAAGCAAAAACAATACCAAACACAACCTTAATGCATGTACTTCTTTTTTTTTATTTGATTGTCTATATTAATTTTTGACATTTTATCAACTAATGTTATTAATTTTAAAATTTAATAAATATCAATGTCACAATCCTATGGACAGTGGCCAAAATTGACCAAGTTAACTAGGATTAAAAATTAAAATAATTACAAAAGGTGTTAAAAAAATATTATTATTTTTACCATGACTAACCAAGTGGGAAAATAAAAGACAATAAAAAAGCTAGGAAAAAAAAACACGATTTTGATGATGCATGGAATGGACACATAAATATATTGGCTAATGACATCAAATATTTTATTAGTATACATACATACATACATACATATAACTTTATAAGAAAACAGCTTTATTATATAATAAATTTGTGTTGGGGATAATTAATTATGTAAAATATTAAATCTCTTACCTTTTAATTTGTGGTGGACATTCGTTTGGCCCGAGATAAAGGGGAGGTAATTGAGTACCTTGAATTTTTTATTTTAATAAATCCTATTTTACTTTTATTTTGAATCATTTTTATTAAATTATAATTATATTTAACATAAAAATGAAAATTGATACAATTCGCATAAAGAACATCACCAAGAATCTTTTTGGAAGTGGGGTTCATTCGTTGCTGGACTATATGACCCAAGCCCGTCTCTTCGCTGTAATGATCATGGTTGACAAACTCAATGGACTTTTAAAGTAAATGGGCTTGACTTAATAACCAAAGTTAAGGCCTCAAAAGAAATGGGTGAGCTAAGAAACGAACGGGGGTCCAGAAGCATAGGCCCAGATAAAGAAGAAAGACTTTGTTCTCTATTTACCACCACTGATATTTTCAGCCATAGCAATTTTACTATCAAATTAAGAATTGTTCGTGATGTATTGATATTTTATTTTTTCAACTTTTTATAAGAATAAAAACCATATTTTAGTTGTTCTTTACATTTTTTATTTACAAGTTTTTCACATGAAAAATATAGTTTTTTTCTTCTTCTTTATATATAACTACTTTTTTTTAGCAATGTAAGACATTGAATTTTTTTTTATTTTATATATCTAGTTAGTGTCATTAATTTAATTTTAAAATAAATACAATATAAAAACATTTTTTTCTAGTTAACAATACAGCTTTGTTTAATGATTTTTAATTTAAATAAAGTAAACTATATTATAATTATATCATCTGAAAAGTGTTTTTTTATTTTCATTGAAAAATAAAAAATAATGAAATTATAAAAAAAATAATTGGTTTGCAAAGATACATGTCTATAACCCTATATCATGCCTCTTTATTTTGGGGAGAACAAGTTGAAATTATATAGCAACCCAATAAATGAGTCATCAAATCCGCAAAAAGAAAGAAACAGATATAATTATTTGTAGAGATAGTTAAAACAATCTAAATTTGAATGGCAGCATAGCAGACGACAAAGAACAAAGTAAAAATCAATTTCAAAGCAAGTTACCATCAACCAATTTATTTGATGGCTGCCCAAAACCAAACGCATTCGTAAAAAAATGTAACAATCGCAATAACAAAAAAACTTACCAATTACATTAGCAATGATAATCGGCCAATGGATGAAGGCAGTAAAAGCCAACACAAAGCACCCCCAAACTGTGCAATGAGAAATTAGGAACCAATCAAACCTCTGTTAACCAAAAAATGACTAATGAAATTAAGGCATAAAAGCCAAGCAATCCATATAAGCTCAAGATGCAACAGAGGCAAAAGAAATAACTCACCGTCAATGGAGAAATCAATGGCTGAAAACCGGTAAAGAACTAAGCTCGAGACATACAGAGAAAATGAAAAATGAGTAGAACGAAGCAAGAGCAGAAATGTGAGGAATTGCAAGTTGCAGCAAAAAGGAAGAATGAATTGTACGACCACCGAAGCTAACGTCCATTTTACCCACAGTTGTGTAAAAGTTGGTTTGAAATTGCTTGTGCCGGCTTGACTTTCCAGGTGTCAAGGATTTTAGCCACCATCGAATGCACCCAGCGATAAAGCACATTAATGAATTTGAAGGATGAACTGCTGTTTTTTTTCTCAAAGACACAATTGATGATGAGATACATTAAAAGCCCTCTGGCATAATGCAACTCTGTTTTGAATTTGTAATCCGCATAACCTTTGAATTCCTCAAAGAATGCTGCTACGAGTGGCTCTACAATTTTAAAAGTAGCAGCGCACTTTGTTTTAATTCACGTAATGCTTGTGTGAAATTTGAAAAAAAGCAATGCACTATCGTGTGTAGTTCTTGAATTGTAGAAGCAGCAGCACACACTATTCTGAAATTTTACCGGTGTTACATTTGAAATTGTAGAGCCCGAATTATCAAAAGCCAGCGCACCAGAATGAAGTAGAAGCCACGCAGCATGAAATGTTGTTTTCTTTTGAACTACAATTCACGCAACGTGAGTGTCTGTTTTTAAGATTTTGAATTTGCAGAAACAGCAGTGCATGCACCATGTCCGCGTTAAATGTCAAAATTTAAAAAGGCAGCACATTCTCTTAAATTGCAAATCACGCAGCGTTAATTTATTTTTTGTCTTACACTGCAATTCACACAATGCGAGTCTCTGTTTTTGAGGTTTTGAATTTACAGAAACAGCAGTGCATGCACCATGTCCGCGTCAAAGGTCGAAATTTGAAAAGGCAACGCACTGTCTTAAATTGCAAATCAGGCAACGTTAAATTGTTTTTTGTTATACATTGTAATTCACACAGCATTCAACTCATTCAAAGTAGCAGTCTATTCAGCAGTATAATTTGAACATTTGGTCTGTTGCAATTGTAATCCACGTCAAATGTTGAAATTTGAAAAGGCAGCGTATTGTCTTAAATTGCAAATCACGTAGTGTTAAATTCTTTTTTGTTTTACAATGTAATTCACATAGCATTACAGTCGTTCAAAGTAGCAGTTTATTCAGCAGTGTAATTTGAACCTTTGGTCTGTTGCAATTGTAATCCACGCAGCAGCGTCAACCATTCCTTTATTCTCACAATCACAACTGAATACATGGTCTGTTGCAATTGTAATCGACACAGCAACGTCAATCATTCCACTATTCTCACAATCACAATTGAATACATGGATAATAGCAGATCATGCACCCCAGTCTATAGTGAATCTGGGTGTGCGTGAACAGTCAGTTAACGATCTCCTTTAGCTTTCTTTCTAATAAGCCAACCATTCCTTGTGGGTTGTCACCGTGATTGAGCAAAGATTCAAAAGAGTGGCTAATCGGTGATGGATGCATCCTACAAACCAGAAAGTACTGGGCCACCTATATTTTTGTTTGAGGTCCAATCGGTAATTTGCCTAAAAAACACATATTTTTTTTTAAAAAAAGTGATAATAATTATGAAGTAGTTTTATATTTTATGAGGCAATTGAGTCACAAAATGGATAAATTGAGGAAATAAAGAGTCCAATTTATGTGAAAGAATTTTCAACAAAAGGTATTGTTTGTAAAGTGCGTGCTCTCTTCAAAAATTTATGCATAGCCATATAAAGTGACGTATCAAGACTTTTAACATATCCTTAGCTCTCACATTTTTTCTTCCTCTTTTTTTCCTCGTCAAATGAGTATCTCTGTTAATGCAAAAACAGCATTTCACATGTTGTAATTAAGGTTATGTTTTTAAGTAAGTTTCTTGTTTTTAAAAAAAAAATGTTAAATTTCTATGCAAAATGATGTGATAGTAAAACATACATGCATGTGTGTGTGTATAAATCCTTTAATCATATGAACTAAAATATCTTATTCTCCTCATTCTTCTTAAAGACTATGGTGAATTTTTTACCATAAGGTATTATTATTGTTTTAATCTCAATAACTTTTTTGGATTTTTTTTTTTATGGTTTTATTGTCATGCCCTATGCAATTATTGGTTCTATAGCGTTCGCTTATACAAATTGAGCATTTATGAGTGACAATAAATGGATCAACTTGTGTTGAGCTTTTTACTTGATTCCATGACGAAGGAGGTCATATCTAAAATGGTTGGATTGTCTTCCTGCAATGAAGTCTAGTCCATGTTGGGGAACATTTTTAGTCATTATTTCAAATCTCACAAGTAATGCCTATAAAATGATCTTCAATACATGAAAAATAACTCTTATAACATTGTGAATAAATTCACAAAAGCTCATTTATAAGCCAATTAAATGAGGAAATTTACCTTGATTAAGTTGTGTACATGTTTTGGAAAAGAAAAGAGGAAAAAAAATTCATTGAAAAAATATAAAGTTTTTATATTAGAAATATCAAGGATATGTTTTGGTAAACCTTACAAAAGTTTCTTTACAAGTATCATAACTTTATGATCTTGATGTCAGAAGACCTCTAAGAGGAATATCTACAACCTTATGTTTATGATTTTTCTCAAAATAATTTATTATGAAAGTGAATGAGACTTCAAGTTAGGGCTTAAAATCTACTAGATTTGAAAGGAAAATCAAGAAGAAAAAAATTAAAATAGATTTTAAACGAAACAAAAAGGAGGAGATTAAGTGAAGAGACCATGGACAACTGTGAGAGAAAATAAGGTTTTTTAACAATTGATAAAAAAAAAAAAAAGGAATGGAGGGCTAGGAGAAATTAGACACTATCATTAAGTGTTTCGTGAAACAATTCCAATCAAACAAGTTTTATTATTCCCCTTGATTATTTTTTTGATGTATTCCAATAAAAAAAATGATTAATTCTAGATTCATTATGAACTGAAGTTATTTTTTTCAGAGCTTTGATGTAGTCTAGTTTTGACTACACAATATGATTTTAAGTTTTTTATTATTATTTTGAGTGTTTATTTTTTATTTTATTACTTAAAATCTTCTAGATAATTATTGTTTGATCTAATAAATCATAATGATATAGAGAGGTAATTTATGATTATATGCTTCCAGATCTAAACACTAGTAGTTAAGTAAAAGATAAAGATATTTTACCACAATTAATGTGATTTTAGAGTAAGAAAAATTCTAAGAACTTGATAATTTTTCAAACTATTAAATTTACATACAGGCTTATTGAATTATTAGGTGGAGATATTTTTTTATTTTATTCGAGAGAAAATAGTTAATAATTAAAAGATCTTTTAATCATTACCATGAATATTTGAAATATGATAACAAAGAATAATAGATTGTGTAGCATTGCTAGGTGAAATCAAAAGGTCTAGATTTATTTTTCAATGTACCTATAACCTTAAGCTTTATTCTATATTTCTTTAATTTACTTTTTTTAAACAATCTAGTTTATTTTGAGTGGTATATTCCATAATTTTTTTATTTAATTTCTAAATAAATATTTATTTGATAAGTTTCAATACTTAATTAGTTCTTATGATTTTAACTTTTTTTCTCTTTATAAAAGTTTCACTGCATCTTGTAATTGTGATCATTTGCAAATATTATGGCTTCACTCATTAAGTGATGGTCAAACTTTTGATTGGTACACAAATACCAAAGCCGCTACTTATATAGCGTACGACACTTAATTGGACAATGTTGACATGTATTTTGGTATAGATTATGTTGTTGCAAGTAATGGTGCCTCACTTCTAAATCCCTATTTTGATATCTTTTCTCACATATTTCACTTAGATTATTGGATGTTTTAGTTGTGCATAGACTTACCAAAAATCTAATATCTATTAGTAAGCTTATACGTGATTTTTGTTTTTCTATCACCTTTATTAATGATCATCTTGTGTAAATAATCAAGTCATAAAAATGATAATGAAAACTAGATGACATGAAAATAGGTTATCGATGCTTGAATATTGATACCAATATCTAATTTATGTTGTTTTTAATCACTGTTCATGGGTTTCCCTTGATATTTGGTGTCATTGAACATGTCGTGTATTTAATTTCATTATTTTTTATTAAATAAAAATCACTAATTATATACGACTTCATTGTTTTCTAATCTTATTATTTGCTCTAGTAGTCAACTAATCTAAACTCGTCGTCATTCATTTTAACACAAACAAACATGTATATCATGTCTTAGATCCTATTCATCGTGATTTATAGGGTTTATCCCTGGTCTCTTGAAACTTTGGTTTTAAATATTATTTAATATTTATTAATGATTATTCAAGGTTTACATGACTCCATTTGGTTTTACTATATTTGTATTTATTTTCCAAGAAATAGCCGGAACCTAAAACTTTAAAAATGCAAAAATACAGAAATGTAACTCTAAAAACATCAGGATCAATGGCGTGCTTAACATGGTGATTACTCGTTGATGATCACCAAGTCGCTGATTATTAAAAGAGAAGCTCTACACCCAATATCAATTATCTATTATTTCTTTGACCACAACCTGACTACATTTGACTGTCAGTAACGGCGATAATAAAAATTCGAAGACAATCAAAATTGTTTTGTTTCCTAACATGAGAAAAAGATATGTTGTGTCCTTGTTGTTTTGTCTCAGCCTCTCCTTGAAAAAAACACGCCATCCTCTAGAGAAAGAAGAAAGACATGCACCAGAATCATAGTAAAATCAAAACAAGCAGAAACACTAGATCCTCTTCCCTTTACAGCTTTCCCTGTCTTGCCCCGTCCAAGTGACTCAGTTCTATCAATTTATCGTTTCTGATTCCTACATCCATCACTCTCCATCTTCTCTCTGGTTGTTTTGCGTTGGTTTCTTTTAGTTTAGTTCTTGCATCAGTCGGTCTTCTCTATTCTCTTTGTTTTTTTGTTTTCCTTCAGTTCAGTGGCAAGACTGTATAAATGGTGAGAAAATAGGGGTTCTTTCGGCAGTCAAAGGACAGTGCTTGATGAAGCCAGAGTCGTTGATTATTGAAAGAGGGACGGGATCAAGATGACGGCGGAAATACATTGATTTGGTTTCTGGCATTCGTTTATTTTACAGTATTGTCGCTACCTCGTTTGAGTAGATAAGTTGCTGTGCTCTTGCACTCGTTTTTGTGCTCTTCTTGGTTCCTTGTTGAAACATTGAAACCAAAGTGGATAGCGAAAGAATTAAGTCAAAAGATAACAGCATTATATATATATATATATATATATATATATATATATATATATATATATATATATATTAATGATTTTTTAATAAATTAATTAGTGTGAATATTCACATCAGTAAAGAATAAAGATTCATTAAACTTACGATTTTTTTTCCTAACAAGCCAACGCGTCGATCTATGAAATAATAAATTTTTTGAATCGCATGGAACATTCTTGCCTCTGTTTCCTTTTGAATTAATTATAGATACTTATTTTATTTTTATAAAAAAATAACAACAACGCTGAGAAATATATTATTTTAATATATTTTTAAACAAAAAATAATTTTAAAAACAAATCTAACAACACTCCCAAACCATCACCAACCCTCCATCCTAAAAAGCTAGTTGGGGTGGTAAACCATGTGGCTAACGACATACAAACTTGAATTCAAAAATCTTGTGACTCCAAACTTAATTTGAATCGTTTTAATTTGAATAAAAAAAATTGGTTAGAGGAATTTCGTTGATTTATACCCTGTTTAGCTACACGGTTGGGTCATAGAATAATTAATTGATTGATATTTTTAAATGTTTAGCATGGATTTCAAGATTTTCAGTGTTCATGATTAAAAAACTCAAAATTCCTTATAAATATGTGATCTTGCTAGACAAATGGCGTCAAAGGTATAAAGGGCCATTGTTATATATTTTGAACTTGAAAATGATTCTCTTCCACACTTTATGTTAGTTGAAAAGTAGATAGTTTAATTTTGAAGTTAAAGTTAGCAGTTTAAGAGGGGAGTCTGATATATTCGTTGTGAAATTAATGAGTAAGCGTATTATTGTTAATATGGGGTCGTGAAATTGATTTGTAAAAATTAATTGTTTTGCCTTATACTTGTAAATGTAGAATCATGGGTGTTTATGGTATGTTGAGATCAAGTATGATTTGTGGTCCGAATTAATTGGATTTTAGCTTTCAAGCTTATAGAACAAATATGCAAATATGGCTTCCAATTGTTGTTGTGCTTGAAGTTATTGATATAAAACCACACATAACTTTGTTAAAAATAAATCCCATAAAATCTTTAATTTAAAATATTATTACTAAATATTTTATGTTAATAAAGTTTGACTCTTTAGAAGATTTACAGCTACTTAAACAAACTTATCTAAACCAATATAGTAATTTTATAAAGCCTTTTTTATCTCGAATATTTGCATAATTTTAACCCTAGGACACATGATCTTTGAGAGTTTCTAGCAAAATTTCAACATGCATAGATCTAAAATTATATTTAATAATATAAAGCTAAGTATTGGTAAAAAAACTCATGCGTCATAGGTTGGAAATTATCTTTTGTGCCCCCCATGACACACCCATGTTTTTTATTATACAAACCCGTAACCATGAAGATAGGTCATGAAGTTTGATCATGGGGATTAATTGATTGATCGTAGCTAATTATCTCCTTGATAGAAGGAGAAAATTAAAAAATAAATTATTAAGTGGGGTCCCAGATCTACCTATAAATAATAGCTTGTGTACTCCATCTACAGCTACTGTGGGCATAAATCAGAAGACTCCTCTCGTAAAACATTTTATTATTTTATTGTTGTTGCTTTGGGAAAAACTTGATTGCTTCTGCAATTTGAGAGTTAATTAATTTCAGTACTTGAGCAACAATGACTAGAAATATTTATAATCTAAATTTTCACTGTTATATATATTTAACATTCAATTATATAAAATATGAATAACATCATAAAGTTTTCCTAACTAGAAGAAAATATACACTCATCAACCATCTAATTTGGTGAACAACTGTTGATGTTTTACACTTTACGCATGCAGTTGTGGTTAAAACAAGATTCTAATTAACGAGAATGCGACAGTGAGAGTACGTAGCAATAAAGAAGTTGACGAAGGAGCCCAGACGAAAGTACTGTAGATTTTGGACAACGTAGTGAAGCTAGCGCCTATACAGAAAACCAGGAAACTTTGTTTCAATTAATTTCAGGACTTTTATTGTTCTGTAACATCTAGGAAATCGCAAAGATTTAATCTTCTTGCTCAAGTGATTCTTTACCAAAAGACATTGAGAGTGTATATGTACAAACAAGAGGATTTAGAGGGAGAATTCAAAAGCAAAGTAAAGCTGCTATGCGGAAGGTCTAAAATGCTAATTATGGAGTGATAGGACCACCAACTTTATGAACTGAGAAACACTTGTTGGGATGATGGAAGAGAAAATGATGTTTAATTTATGCATTCCTTGGGGTCCATGAACTGCGCAGGAAGATCGGTTTATAGAATAACGAGTCCTGTCAAACATTAAAAGTGAAGAATGGCTGAAATTTCTCGTTTTTTTCTGGTTTTATGGGGCGAAGAATTGTAGAGAGAGTAGATGCCTCCCCGTCCTTAAAGGACTGGTGAGGACCACTTGCTTTATGATGTGGGAAGCACTTGGAGAGCACACAGCAGGAAACAATGTATAGTTTATGGATTGTTTCAGCTGGGTAAATAAACTGCATGCTGAGTAATATAAAAGTGGAGAGTATTCAGAATAGAGAGTTCCATTGGTATTTTAATGGCGAAGAATGGCAATTACTATTGTTTTGGGTTTGTGGACTGAAGAAATGTACGTAGATGTGGTGCACCCTCCATTGAGCTCCAAACAAACAAGAAAACAAATTTCTCGCCCCCTATCCTCTTACATCGATCATGGTGATCGTGGTATCATCCTTCCATTATCAAGCTCCTAAACAACGCAGCGAGGTACAGTTTCTGTAAGAGCTGTTGTGATAAATTTAGTTGCTAGTGATGGTAATATAGTAATTAATGTTTTTTAAAATGATTTTTTATTATTTGAAAATATATTAAGATAATATATTTTTTAAGAAGAAAAATTATTTATGATATACTATAACAAAATAATATTTAAATAAAAACTATTAAAAACATGGTTTAACAGGCAAAAAAAGACAAACATTCCCTCCAATTCTCGAGAACAAAGAGCAGACATTCAATTTTGGAAGATGCTTCCAAAAAATCTGAATTTATATATTATTAAATATTTTCGTGTTCACAGTACTGCTAGGTGACTAGGTGTCACTCCACCAGCTGGCCACTGCTTTTTCATGTCCTCTGGTTAAATTTTATATTGTGACTTACCCTAAGCTATCCCTACGATGTTTTTTTAAGGAACAAAAACCCTAAACCAATTGTTTCACTTGCCACTGAACTATGGATTCCCTGAAGAAAAAGGAGAAGATAATTCACACCATAACCACTACCAGCAGTAACGAAAGCATCAATGATATTAATACCGAACAGAGCTGCATCAATCCCAGTTGTTTCTTCTGCACTATGAAAGAGCCAAACTCAATGATCAGGAGAGCTGGACTACAACGTTGTTTCAAGGAAATGCCTTCCAGGGACAGCCAAGCACTTGTTATGGTTCTTAGCGGTCTATGGAATATTGCTATGACACAACCAGATGATCCAGAGTTTCCATCCCTCGGTGTTTTCCGCTGCATGGCAAGTTTGATCCAGAAAGGTATTGATAATAAAAGTTGGCTTCTTAAGGATCAAAACATTTACATCCCTTATTATGCAGCTCATATTATTGGCTCTTACACCATGAACAAAGCCAAGTTTGCAGAGAAAGCTGTTCAATCGGGCGTGATACCTCCATTAATAGATCTTTTAAGAGGAAAGATTAGTTGGGTAGAGCAGAGAGTTGCCGTTCGAGCGCTGGGTCACCTTGCAAGCTATGAGAAAACGTTTGATGCAGTAGCAATGTATGAAGAAGATGTGGTGAAATCAGCTATGCAGTTAGCTTCTAATTGCCTTGAAGTGGTGTACACAAAATTCGTTGGGGTGCCGGATGCAAAGGAGAGGCTGGGGTATCATAGAGACTTGCTCACAAGAGGTGTTGGAGGGCTGGACACCGAGAACAGGAAAGCAGAGGAGTGGGCTTGCCAACTTCAACGCTGGTCTCTCTATCTCTTAAATTGCTTTGCTTGCAAAGAAAGGTCTCTGAATCTCATTTGTAGGCAGGAGTTTTTAAAAGATTTGTGTGAAATGTGGGGTGGATTGGTGAATCACGAATCACCTGCTGGTGTTGGACTCATTAGAATTTTATGTTACAGCAAACACGGAAGAAAGAGTATTGCTGAATCTAAAGAAGTTGTAATAAGACTCTGTCATATCTCGAGATCTTCAGATGATTGGCAGTACATTGGTATTGATTGTCTTTTACTGCTTCTCAAAGACCAAGATACCAGGTTTAAAGTTCTAGAAATTTCCGCATCGTTTCTTGTAGATTTGGTTGAACTCAGGAGCCTTGGAGATCGATCAAATGTAGGAGAAGAAATAGCAAGAGTACTTCTTCTTGATTACAAACAAATCATGTTGAAATTAAAGAGCAACGAAGTTCAAAGAGTTATGCAAGAAATCTGGGATTTGAAGGTAGAGAGAAGAAAACGAGAGAAAACGATGCCTCAAGAAATGGTTGAAGAGAGAAGGGTTTTGGTGGGTTTGATAAAACAACAGGGCAACCACGTGTTTTGTTTAGGAGACATAGAGGAAGCATTGGCGAAGTATACTGAGGCATTAGATTTATGTCCATTGAGGTTAAGAAAAGAGAGAGTGGTGCTTTACAGTGACCGAGCTCAGTGTCGCTTGCTCCTTGGGGACCCAGATGCCGCCATTAGTGACTTAACTAGAGCTTTGTGCCTGTCCACACCTGCAAATTCTCACAGCAAGAGCCTATGGAGAAGATCACAGGCCTTTGACATAAAAAGTTTGGCCAAAGAAAGCTTGATGGACTGTGTGATGTTCCTGAATAGCTGCGTCAAGGCTGAAACAGCCAAAGGTGTGAAAATTCCATACCATGCAGCACGTATGATCAGCAAACAGATGGAAGCTTCATGGATTTTTGCCAATCTCGAGTCAAAAGCATCCAGAAATCAATCAAGTAAAGCACAAGAATCCGAGAATTATGGCAAGCAAAAATTTGATGAGATGATGAGAATTATGATTGAGAGAAAAGGTCTTATCTCCAGTAAGTAATATGAGCTTCCATCATAAACATTACAGTACATACTTAACAGCTTTTTGTAATTCAGATGTTTCACCTGATGTCTTTCTTAAACCTGGTGTGCCTGTTGCTTGAACTATCCAGTACTCTGATGTATGCAAGTGACAATCAGTTTTGCTCGCAACCTATTGCTTGAACTATTTAATTAGTCTAATGTTTGACAGCCACTTTTGCTTCCAACTTTTCAGGGCTGTCCACCATCAGAGAGGAACCGTTCATGGGAAATGAAGAGGTGAAGAGAAAGATGGAAAGGGCAAGGAGTAAGAAAGCTGTTGTGGCTCGATCTATGTAAGGTAGATGGGGATCGTGGATTGTTGCATGGTGAAGGAGAGGTACTGTGATCATCTGTGACCTCCAGATTTTTAAGGTGGTGGACTCGATATCTTTGATATACTTTTATGGCCACTTGTTTTCCGTTGGAACTCCTAAAACAATAGGCAGACCATAATGTTTATTTTATTAACAGGAAAATGGAATCTCAAGCACACTGACTGTGATCAGTTTCTGGAACATTTTGAGCAAGTTGTAACTTTTTCCAAGTTGGTGAACATGTGAGAACTAGTACCAGTATTTATTTTTAAATTACGAGGATGCATGTAGTAAAAAAAATAAAATTGAATGACAATAATAGTCACTGCATAAAAAGATAATTAAGGGAAGATTAAAGGTCACTGAAATATTCTTCCAAGATTCACAGGCAAGAGTTCAGGCGGTTTAGATTGCAGAGGCTGCTTTTCTAGCTAGGATCCGCATGGGGACAATTGAACGGGTTGTGAAGTTGGAATCATAAAATTTAACACCCTACAAAAAGAAAATAAAACTCGAGAACGCATTTATAACCGGCCTTAGAAATTAATGAGGATTCATATCAGCAATGTAAATATATAAAATAATATATTTTATAAATAAAAATTATAAATTCCACTTATAAAATTACAGCAAAAGTTTCAAAAAAAGAAGAAGGGGGGAATAGAATAAAAGGTTTTGGGTGAGGCCGAGTTTATTTACTATGAATGTAAATATCGCGGGGCTTAAAAACTAGAGGCATCGACTCCTAAGGGTGTGGAATCTGCAGAGTGGACTTCTTGAAAATGGACTGATGCGATTGGGCCTGTAGCCAGTCTTAACCTTCAATGTTACCTCATTTGTGTGATGGCCTTTTTCAAGGATTAGCACTCAACAACACTGGTTTAGTGGATTTATTAAGACACCCGTCCATCTTGGAACTTGCAAGTTGCAACTGCAGACAGATTTGAGTTCAGCAAGCTAGCCCCAGCATCAAGCACTTCATGGACCCAGGGCCAGTGAGGGTTTGTTTTTATGCTTCAATTTGTTAAGGTTTTCTCTGATTATTTTTTTATTAAAAAAGTATTAAGTCAATATTTTTAAGATGTTTTTGGATAATTATAACATGTTAATTTAATAAATAAATCTATAATAACATCATGTTAGAACATTTTCAATTTAAAACACTGTATTGAAACAAAAGTTTGTTGCGGTTAAGCCACCTGTCTGAATACTCTGATGGTGCCCTGCTCATGAAAGACAAATAAATGTTTGTTGTGAGCTTCGACAGCAATTCGCCGATTCCCACTTCCAGCGAAAGATCGTGTCCGCATATCTGCATCGTATCATAAGAAAAAAGAAAAATAGTAAAAACATTCTACCAACTCCACGTTTGTCGTCTTCTTCTACCGTATACCACACCCGTGCCAAAAACAAATAAATTAAAAATGATTAATAATTTTTGTTTTTTTAATTTTTTTTATAAATTTTTTATTATTTTTCAATTTCATTATTTCACCCAATTTTTTTTTCCTTTCAATTTGGTTCTTATTCTTTTAGTTTTTTATGCTATTTTATTAAAATGATTTTTCTTCTCAATTTCACCATTTGATTGCAAATTCATAGTTCTTTTCTATTTTTTTATTTTTATTTTTGGTTTTGTTTCATTTTATATAATTTATTTGTTCCCCCTCTATTTTTGGACTTGGTAGTGTTTCCATACTTCCATCTAATAATTTGAGTGGCTAACATTCTTTCTTTTCTTTTTTCTTTTTCATGATTGTATCATTTGACATTTAAAAAAAAGGTTTTATGGTTCTTTTTAATTTTTTTATATCAAGTTTATCTTAATATCGTGATCTAGATTATAGATTTAAAAAATTAAACTAAGATATCAAGTTTATTATTCTTATATTACTTGCTTGTCATGTTAACATGATTTGGAGGGTGTTTGGGATTGTGGTGTAAACCGGATATTGTAAAAAATTAAAGTTTTGGATGTTTAATTAATTGTAAAAAGTAAAAAATTTGACCATGGAACCTACCTTATTTTAGTGTAGAAACTGAGTTTCATGGAAAGCAGCAATATGTATATAAATATTTTTAATATTAAAATAATTTAAAAATTAATTACAATATATAAATATATTAGAAGAATATTACAATATAATTTTTGTCTCATAATCTTAATTTTATTTCAGATAATATTTTACTACATGTTGTTCTGGGATGAAAGAGGTCTTCGTGTATGAATTTATAGTTCGTAAAGAAATTATAAGTAGTTTGATGGGAGAATAAAAATAAATGTCTAATTTACTAGAATTATTAATTATATTTTATTATTAAATATTTTAAAAAATAATACACACACACACACACACACATATATATTTTTTAAAGTAATTTCATAAGTTCAAAATAATATGAAAAGCTTGGTAACAAACACTTCAAACTATTTTTCATTAATCTCAAACTTAACCACAGTTTTAATCAAACACTTTAAAAATTATCTTCAACCGCAACTAAAGAGCTTTTCATGAAATTGTTTTTTTAAAACCTCAACCACAAAAATAAAAGCAATATCAAATACACTCTTTGCTCAAGATTTGTTTTATTTTTTTTTATTTTGTTCATCTATGTTTAGTTGATTAAAAATCAAACTACATGGGTTTTTTTTTTTTTAGAAATAGGTTTTTTTTTTAAATAACTAACATGATTTTAAAAAAAAAATAGTTTGTTTGTCAACGATTTAATTTTTCTACGTATCTTTTGGACACTCAATTCATAACAGAAGATGGGTTGAACGGACCACAGACATCAATCTCTCTGATAATCACAGGCGGGACCTAACAAAAATATTTTTAAACCATTCCAAACCGTCGTCCATGCCATATCTTACATGACAACCTTACCAAAGAGATCAGAGCGAGCCTCACTCCAAACTCTACCATCACCCCAGAGCAACATCAAGGCCTGCGAGACAGTATAGATTGACCGTTAGTTAGACTCTTCCTGTACCCTTTATATCCCAACCATTTTTTCCTTTTATAACCCATTACCATTTCTTCTACCTCTTCAGTAATCCTGTCTAGAAAATGAGCTGGTGGTGGGCAGGTGCTATTGGAGCTGCCAAGGTAAAAATTAAACCATCCCATTTGCAAATCTTCACTTTATTTCAAATTTTGAATGATGTTTTTACTTAACGTTTCATTTTTTGGGCAAATGTTTTTACAGCAGCGGACTGAAAATGGTGGCGCGTTCCGAGGACACCAGAGCGTGGCCCTAGTAATAGGCGTGACTGGCATTGTTGGCAACAGCTTAGCTGAAATCCTTCCACTCTCCGACACACCTGGTGGACCATGGAAAATCTACGGAGTGGCCCGTCGTCCACGACCAAACTGGAACTTAGACCACCCAGTTGAATACATCCAATGTGACATATCTAACATGGCAGACACCCAAGCAAAACTCTCCAAGCTAACTGATGTTACTCACATTTTCTATGTCACATGGGCCCTCCGATTCACGGAGGCCGAGAACATCGAAGCTAATAACCTCATGTTCCGCAATGTCCTCCAGGCTGTTATCCCCAATGCCCCCAATCTCAAACATGTTTGCCTCCAAACTGGTCTTAAACACTATGTTGGTCCATTCGAGTTGGTAGGCAAGATCAAACCGCATGACACTCCTTACACGGAGGATCTGCCCAGATTGAGCGCACCCAATTTTTACTACGATTTGGAAGACATTTTGGCCGGGGAAGTGGCAAAGAAAGAGGGAGTGACTTGGTCTGTGCACAGGCCGCATACAATTTTGGGGTTTTCTCCATATAGTTTGATGAACATAATGGGCACTCTTTGTGTTTACGCTGCTATATGTAAACGTGAAGGGATGCCTTTACTATTCCCTGGGACTGAGTCCGTTTGGAATGCTTATTCCATCGCATCTGATGCAGATCTGATTGCTGAGCAGGAAATTTGGGCAGCTGTGGATCCTAATGCACGAAATGAAGCGTTTAACATCCACAACGGAGATGTTTTTAAGTGGAAGCATTTGTGGAAGATTTTGGCTGAACAGTTCGGGATAGAAAAATATGGGTTGCCTGAGAGTGGGAAGAAAGTGAGCTTGACAGAGTTGATGAAGGATAAAGGAACAGTGTGGGAGAAAATTGTGAAGGATAATCAGCTGTTGCCTAACAAGTTGGAGGAGGTAGGAGTGTGGTGGTTTGCAGATTTTGTGCTGGGTGCAGAGTCCATTATTTCTTGTATGAATAAGAGCAAGGAGCATGGGTTTCTGGGGTTTAGGAATTCCAAGAACTCGTTGATTTCGTGGGTGGACAAGCTGAAAGCTCATAAGATTGTGCCTTGAGCTGGGTGGGTTTATGTTTGCTTGTTTTTTTCTGCTGTAGTAGTTGATTTCAAAAATAATTTTGAAGATTCGATGGATTTCCATCTTGTGGATGAATTCCATTAAAGCATATCTAAATTATGAAGAAAAAGGCGTTTCCTGGAGGTCCGTTTCGCTTATGGTTGTGCTTTGTCAAAAAATCAAAAAAGAAAGGGGAGGGAGTCTCTGTTCTTTTTGGGGTAGTGGTAGTATCAATTGACAGCTTGGGTTGCCTTTCTTTCATGTCGGGACCAGAGCCCGCAAGGTTAATGATTTATTTAAGAGAGGTAAATCATAAAAATGATTTTTTTTAAATAGTATATAAATTATTTTTGAGTTGATATGGTATAAAAACTATTTTTGAAAGTTATTTTTTAATTTTATTTTAAATAAAATTTAATTATTTTATATATAGTTTAATTATACAATTAATAGGAGTAAGTTATATAATTAAATAATTATTTTTGAAAAACTCTCTAACAATAAAAATATTATTTTTAATTATATTTAAATTAAAAAAATGAAATTAATTATAATTAAAAGATCTGCAATATTAAAACAAAATGAACACATTAACAAATAACCAATAAATTCAAACATAATTAATTAACATACATTCCATTATAATATTAATAAACTTATAAAAACATCTATTTATGAATAAATGCATAGTAGGTCTAAACACAAAATTTAAATAGCTTATAAATCCAATAGTAAATTTAAAATATGTAATTAAGCTAACTGATCAAGAAATTCATAATTTACCAATTTTGCATAATTATTTTTTATACTAAATATTATTATTAATTACCCCTTGTTATTTTTTTATGCTAAATATTATCATTAATTACCCCTTATTTTTTTCCCCTAAATATTATCATTAATTACCCCTCTTTTTTTTTCCCCTAAATACTATTATTAATCATTCTCTTTTTTTTTTCCTAAATATTAATAATTAATTACCCCATACCCACCCGCCCCACCCCACACACACCCCCCCCCCAAAACCCTACCCCTTTTATAACTTGCATTGCCCTCTCACTCTCACTTAGCCGCCCCCTCTCACACGGCTCCCTCTCTCACTCTCACTGAGCTACCTCTCCTCCCATGGTTGTCCCCTCTCACTTGGCTCCCTCTCCTCCCATGGCCGCCCCCTCTTCACTCTCACTCAGCTTCCTCTCCTCTCATGGCCGCCTCTTCTCGCCACAAATCAATTGTTTATAGTTGATAGGAACCGAAGATACATTGGGCACACTATTTTAATGAAGGTATTTTTTATGTTTTCGAATGTTTTGGTTGGATGAAAAATATTGTTCTTTATTCAATTTACTGTTCATCTTGAATTTCTACGTTGTTGTGTTGATTTGTTACTGAGTCCATGTGTTAATGTGTTGCTCTGTGTTTTAATTTGTTGAACTTAACGACACAATTTCAACGGTAATATTTGATTTTCGGCTTCAGCTCAAAATCAATAAGAATAGCTCTCCATGGGAGGAAAAGAAGTCATTTGGACTATCCATTTAGCTCTCCAATTGAAGACATAAAACGAACGAAAACAGCCAAAAATTTTAAAATTTAGCTTTGACTACCGGGATGCCTCTCCCCGTTGGCCTTGCCCTAAGATCGATGACTTTGTAATTCTCGAGCAAACATTAACATTATAAAAAAAAATGAAAACAAGAAAACAAAGCTAAAAGAGAATGGATTATTGGTGCTCATCACATAGGTAAACATTGTCAAAATCATGAGTCTACTTTTAAGATTTTATGAATTTACAAGTTAATATACATTTACATGTTAAATTAGATTAAAATTAATAAAATTAGATTTTACTTGTCTGAAATTGGTAAGCATGGATCGACTTTACAAATTTAATAAATTTATTATTTGAACCAAGTTAATTTTAAATTTGACCTTAAAATATTTATTGATGATTTTATGAGATCAAACATATATTTCAAACTATATATTAGATTTAGTTGAGATTTTATAGGAAAATATTATATACACGAAAATATAGTTTGGTAAATTGTTAAATCAAATGAAGTTCATAAACATTATTTCAGAGAGTCAAAGTTACTATATAAATCTTATCAAATTTGTCAAACTAAATATCCATGTATTGTTATTGATATATTTGGATTATAAAATGAAATTTTGATGTGATTATAGATGAGAGAAAAACTAGACATGTTAATATATTCAAATATGTATGATAAACTCAATAATTTCCAAATATATTTTACAAACCCAGTAATCTATTCATACAAAAAGAGAATCATGTATTTAAAATCATGATTGGAATTTACTAGGATTTTATGAAAATTAAAAATTTAGACTACATGAAAAGATTTTATAATAAAGCCTTTGTTTTTATTATCATATTTTATTTATTTATTTAATGTTAAATAATTATTTATATTTTTGTCACATTAAACATTCATTAATAGTTTATTTTAATTATTAGACTTCTGTTAGTTTATTATTAATTTATATTCATTAGCTTGAACCCAAAAGAGATCTATTATAATTTGTTATAATGAGAACAATTAAGTTGTCATGGGGTTTTTGTGTACTCACTACCATTTAGTAATTTATCTATATTGAGAAAAGTTATTTTGATATATTTTATTTTTTTATATAATTGATTTCATAATTTATATTATCTATCTTTTTTATTTATTTAGATTACTAGTTGATTATAATATTATTTATTCTTTTTAATAAATTTTAATATAATATAATTTCTTAATCAAAATTATCGATATTTAATTAAAATATATACTTATAATTTTACAATATGATTTTACATTATTTTTTATGTTCAGGTGAAAAAAATAACTATAACAACCTCTTTCTAGTAGTAGATTTTGTAGCATTGGTAATCACATATTTTTCATCCGTTTCTTTTTACGAAAAAAAGAAGCTGAAAGAAGCTGGATTTTCATTTTACACTGACAATCCTTTGATTGTTGACAAAATTATCTGTTGTCATGATTGAGTTGGTTAGACTAACGGATAAATCGAGTTTCCCTCGGAGTCTGGTTAGGACTCGATGTAAAGAATGGCATAAATTCCACCAAGCGCTAACCTGTCTTACACCGACTAGTAATCCACGTCAATTAATACGGGGTATTATACAATATACTTAAAATAGCTCAATGTTTCACTAAAGCTTGCGAGGGGAACACTATGGATTCGGTTTGATTTACTAGTTTTTTAATTTTTTTATTATTATTTGCATAGTAAATCAATGTTTTTAGGCCTCAAAAAGATAAAAACAACTTATGGGAGGAGGGGTTTCACGGTAATTGCACATTTTCGGTCCAGTCCGGTTGCCACACTTTTCATTTTTTTATATTTATTTGAAATGACTAAATACGGATATAACCCCTAATAAGATAAAATTGATGACTTGAGCACAGCGGTAGATCGATAATTGATAATCATTTTTTATTATTTTTTTCGATATATTGTCGGCGCGTGTGTCACGCGCGACCGACAGTATTCCACCTCACGCCTTGTTAAGGTTGTGCATGAGGGGTC
The DNA here is from genome assembly GCA_015731905.1 of Salix dunnii. Classification (NCBI taxonomy): domain Eukaryota; kingdom Viridiplantae; phylum Streptophyta; class Magnoliopsida; order Malpighiales; family Salicaceae; genus Salix; species Salix dunnii. Next base: position 8,545,255 of record CM027660.1, on the reverse strand, counting down.
CTTGGGTCAACAAAGATGGGCGACAATGTCTTCGGCGATGCGTCTCCACTTGGTCGTCCTCCCAATGCGGCGTGTTTTGTCACACAGTGGCCGGTTAAAGATGGTTTCCCCGTTTCTCTCTCTCCTACATGTAAAACTACAGGAAAGACCTCCAGTTTTGTTGCTTTTTCACTTCAGCCCCTATATTTTTAATTTTGTGCATGATTCCTGATTTGTGTTATATAAATTTTGATTTTGTTCAATTGAGTTCTTCAATTGAAATTAATTAAATGTTAATGTTTCACTTCGGTTCTCTTTCATTTAATTTCCGGATTGTGATTAAATAGCTTAATATATTCGGTACAGAAGTTTTAATTTTTTTAATTTTATCCTTTAATTGAAATTGATAATATACTTGATTTTTATTCCAGTCCTTATGTTTTTAATTTTTTATTTTCATCCCTTTATTTTTTTATATTTCTGGAATAATCTCTATTTTTGTCCATGTATATATAAGTGTGTTCTTATCTTTAATTTTTAATTTTTGTTATTTTTTTTTTATTTTTTGATGTGATATTTTTTTTAAAAAAATTAGCACTTAAATTTTATTTCATATCTATGATCATTTGAAAATTTGATATTTCTCTCTCTCTCTCTCTTTGTTCTTTCTTTTAGTTTTTTATTGATTTTTTTTTAATTTTTTTCAAGTTAAATGACTTTTTTTACCTGATAATTTTTATTTTATTATCTTGTTTGATCTTTTGTTAAAAATTTTAAGATTTTTTTAGTCTTTCATTTATTTTATTTTTTTTCATTATTAACACAATAATAATAATAATACTTTTAGTCATTTTTCTTGTTTACTCTTTTGTTAATGTTTTTGAGTTTTTTCTCTCTCGGGATAATTTCATAAATTTTATTGTTTTGATAGTAATAGCAATGATAATTTTAAATATTAAGACTTCGATGTTGCTATTTTTATAATAGGATGTAGTAATCTGTTTTATTTTATTAAATTTTACATATATAGATATTATATTTTAATTTTAGACCAGCAAATTCTATTAATTTCTCTAATTCCAATAATTATAAAAATTGCTTGCTTAGCCCGCAACGTAGTGAGGTCAATTTTTTTAATTTTCAAGTCAAATGATTTTTTTTAGTTAATAATTTTTATTTTTGTTTTATCATTTATTTTATTTTATTTTATTTTATTTTCCTTTTCTTTTATTTTTTTTGGTTTTTTGTTATTATTTTCAAGTTAAATGAAATTTTTTACCTGATAATTTTTATTTTATTTTTTTGTGTGATCTTTTGTTAAAGTTATTATAATTTTTTTAGTCTTTCATTTATTTTTGTTTTTTCATTATTAACACAATAACAATAACAATAACAATAACAATAACAACAACATCAACAACAACAACAACAACAAGAATAATAATAATAATACTTTTAGTTATTTTTCTTGCTTACTCTTTTGTTAATATTTTTTAATTTTTTTATTTTGGGATAATTTGATAATTTTTATTTATTTTGACAGTAATAGCAATGATAATTTTAGATGTCAAGACTTTGATGTTGCTATTTTTATAATAGGGTGTGGTGATCTTTTTTATTATATTAAAATTTTCATATATAAATATTATATTTTAATTTTGGACCAGCAAATCCTATTAATTTATTTAATCCCAACAATTATAAAAATTATCTACTCAGCCCGCAACGTAGTACAGTCAATTTTTTTAATTGTTAAGTCAAATGATTTTTTTTTCAAGCAATAATTTTATTTTATTTTATCATTTTTTTACTTGCTATTTTCTTAATGTTTTAAAGCTTTTTTTAGCCTTTGATTGAATTTTGTTTTTTTCTTGCTATTAATGCAATAATAATAATAATATTAAGAATAATAATAATAATTTTAGTTTTTGTTCTTACTTATTTTTTTTGTTAATTTTTTTGTATTTTTTTCTTGGGTTAGTTTAATAATATTTATTATTTTGACAATAATAGTGATGATAAGTTTAAAAATTAAGTCTTTGATATTACTTTTGTCATAACAAAGTATGTTAATATGTTTTATTATATCAAATTTTAAATATTAAAATATTATATTTTAATCTCAATAGTTATAAAAATTATTTACTCCGCTCATATATATATATATATATATATATATATATATATGATATTAGTGTAGATAATTAACTAGTTTTTTTTTATAGAGGAGTGTAGTGTTTAGTCCGAGAATCTGGAGTTCTTTTAGCAAAGAAGGACGGAAGGGTGCTCTTTTCAAGAGTTTCAGAGACTTGAACTTGAAGGAGCAATTGTTTTTTTTAACTTTTTTTCCACTGTCTACTCGATCATTGTAGATATTATGCAGTGGCGTTCTTCTGGTTTCTCAACAGCTTTTAAAAAAATATTTTCTGATATATATATATATATATATATATATATATATAATTTTTATAATATTCAAAGGAAAAACCTTTTTTAATTTTTGTAATAATCTCTCTTCTCCTTTTGTGGTTATTGACATGGCTTATTTGCCATGATATCTCTCTTTCTTTGTTCAATCACATACACTAAAGTTAAATACACCAATCTCTCCTTTTCATTTCCTCTTGCTTCGTTCTTATCTTAAAAGATTGGATTTACTTTTACAAATATTTTTTATTTAAAATTATATTTTTTATTTTTTAAAATTATTTTTCATGTTAACACATACTTTTGAGTTGAAGTTGAGGCTGAAATTTGACATCGCTCGTGCACAATGGAGGGGAGGAGAAAGAGGAAAGAATAAAAAAAAGCATAGGTGACACAACAAGTGCAGCCATAAATAACGCCTGCCACCCCAACAATATGATAAACGTTGCATTGCTTTAAAATCGTGACATGACATGACATGACGATGACATGACAGAATAAGAATGTTTGCCACGTAAACATACAGTAGTCCAGTGGTACAATTGAGACTAACGTGTTTCTTCACCTTTAGTCGTCGATTAGATTACTTTAGGTGCTTACAAGATTATAAGATAATAATTAAAGGCTGTTATAATTATTAATTTTAAAATTTATTGGATTAAGTGAAGTGTTTAAAATTGATCTGTATATTCACATTACTAAAAAAAATATTTATCAGATTTAAATTTTATAATGGTTAATATAACAATAGCTAGATATTTATTTAAATATTAATTTTAAAACCCATATAAATAATCAAAATACATGTAAATTCACCTATATATTTACTTTAATAATAATAATAATAATAAATAATATTGGTCAACAAAAGCTTTGTAAAGTTAACTTGTAAAATTATATGTTTTTAAGAGTTGATATGTATTTACATGTAAAATCAAATTAGAAACTTAAAATTAATAAAATTAGACTTTACTCTTTTAAATAAATTAAATTAGTTTTATTTTCCGAGTTTATTAGATTTTTTATATGAAATAAGTAAATGAATTTGACATTAAAATATCTATTGATCAATTTTGTGAAAATGATCATATTTATTGGATTATATATTGAATCTAACTGAAAGTTTACAAGAAAATATTAGACACGTAAAATATATTGTGATAAATTTTCAAGTCAAACAAAATTCAAAAGCATGTTATATAAGAGAATCAAAGTTACAAAATAAATACTATCAAATATGTCAATCTAGACTTTCATGTATCGTTTTAGGCATATTCAGAGTTATAGGTGGAATTTTATTGTGATTCTAATTGGATGAGAGACTAAATATCTTAATATTTGTTTTAAACATACATGGTAGGTTCAATAATTCATCTGTATGCAAGAGAACAATGTGTTTGAAATTATAATTGAAATCTACTAGAAAATTATAGAAACTGAAGATATAAATTACATATGTAATCTAAACAAATTTTATTAATTGATTATAATATTATTGATTTTTTTTGTAAAATTTTAATATAATATAATTTATTATCTGAAATTATCAATATATAATTTATTAGAAAAATAATTGTAATTTTATAACGTGGGTTTCCATTGTGTTTTTCATGTTTTGTCAAAAAATAATAATTTTGATAACCTTGTCTGCATGCGATGTCTGATGGCCATCGATGTCCTCTTCGAGCTGAAACATGCATCGGACAGTCAAATACAAAATTATTCATCAGTCAATATGATAATAACAACCACAAAAATATTATTAAAACACAAAATTATTGACGGAGACGTTTATTTATTTATCTATTCGGTTTGAGCGTGTTTGTATTTTTATTTCTTAAATATGTTTTAAGAAATTATTATTATTATTTTAAATTATTATATTTTAGTATTTTTAGATATTTAAATATATTAATATAAAACCAATTTTTTTAAAGAATATATATTATTTTAATATATTTTTAAATAAAAAATACTTTAATAGATAATCACTACGAATCAAACAGATTTTAATACTCTTCTGTTTTACATTTCAAAATATTTTAAAAAAATATAATTTTTTTATATTTTTTATTTACTATAAATTATTTTTTAAAAGTCTATAAATTTTTTTAATGTTTTAATATAAAATTTAATTAATTTTTTATAGTAAAAAATATGTTGAAAATTAACTGTTATTATAATATAAAAAATTACACTGGATTATTTTTTTTAAAATGTTTATGAAGAAATAGTTTTCTATAAAATAATATTTTTTATATTTTTAAATAGTTCAGATGAAAAAAATAAATTTTAAAAATAAAAAAATCTTTATTATAATATATTATTAAATAAAAATATTGTGAAAAATAATCATTATTATAATAAAAAAAGACTGCCGAATGGTTTGATTTTAGCGTTCAAATTCTAACCCTTTAAAAAAATAAAAGAAATATTATTTTAATATATTAATGAATAAAACATATTTTAAAAAGGAATTTTTACAGCCATACAAACTACAAAGACGTGCTAGCGAGGATCTCGCTGGGCTTACTTGAATTCTTTTATCGACTATCATCTTTTCCTGTATCCTCCTCATTCAATTTCAGTTGAAGGAGTAAAGAAAAATGAGCTGGTGGTGGTCTGGTGCTCTTGGCGCAGCCAAGGTAAGGATTCAGCAGCCCTCACCCTATCATCTATCAGACACCCACAACCCATATCTACATATAAATCTCATTTATTTTTTTCAATTTGCAGAAAAAACTCGAAGAAGATGAAGCACCGCGAGATTATCAAAGCGTGGCCCTGATTTTAGGTGTTACCGGGATTTCCGGCAACAGTTTGGCGGAGATTCTCCCACTCTCCGACACGCCTGGTGGCCCATGGAAAGTCTACGGCGTCGCCCGACGTTCCCGCCCCAATTGGAACGAGGATCATCCGGTGGAGTACATCCAGTGCGACATCTCCAATACTGCCGAAACCCAATCCAAGCTTTCTAAACTCACTGATATCACCCACATCTTTTATGTTACCTGGGCCAGCAAACCCACGGAGGAAGAGAACTGTGAGATCAACGGTCTCATGTTCCGTAACGTCCTCCAGGCTGTTATACCTAACGCTGCCAATCTCCGCCATGTCTGCCTCCAAACCGGAGGGAAGCATTATTTGGGTCCCTTTTCATTATTAGGCAAGGTTGAAGCTCATGATACACCTTTCACAGAACATCTGCCCAGATTAAATTATCCCAATTTTTATTACACATTGGAAGATGTTATGTATGAGGAAGTGGCAAAGAAGGAAGGGGTGACTTGGTCTGTTCACCGGCCTGGTATTATATTTGGGTTTTCACCTTATAGCTTGATGAATATGATTGTGACTGTTTCTGTTTACGCTGCAATATGCAAGCACGAGGGAGTTCCGCTGACCTTTCGTGGATCGAAAGAGGCATGGGATAGTTACTCAGTTGCTTCTGATGCAGATCTGATTGCAGAGCAGGAAATTTGGGCGTGTGTGGATCCTAATGCACAAAATGAAGCTTTTAATATCCACAACGGAGATCTGTTCAAATGGAAGCATTTGTGGACGATTTTAGCAGAAGAGTTTGGGATCGAAAAGTATGGATTTGAGGAGGGGGAGAGTAGTGTGACCTTTGTGGAGAAGATGAAAGACAAGGGACCGGTGTGGGAGGAAATTGTGAGGGAGAACCAGCTACTGCCTAACAAGCTGGAGCAAGTTGGGGGATGGTGGTTTGCAGATTTGATGTTCAGCGGACCGGGTACTGTCAGGTGTTTGAATAAGAGCAAGGAACATGGGTTTTTGGGGTTTCGCAATTCCAAGAAATCATTCGTTTCGTGGATAGACAAGATAAAAGCTTACAAGGTTGTGCCTTGATATGGTTGGTTTTGAGTTTTGTTTGCTATAATCTCTGTTTGCAAACTATAATAACTGGAGATTGATGAAGGCTTTGTGTTCCATTGTAGCCTGTATTATTATGTCAGTGATTTTAAAGAAAGTTGCATTTGTAGCTGGTCCAACTCTATTTCCTTGTAAACCCTACCAATCTAATTGGTATTATCTTGCTGACTTCTAACTGTGTAATGCTTCATCTGATCACAAGTCATAATGCGGTGGTAGCAAACATGCAAGAGAACAGAGCAGCATAGCATGCTTGGTGATGCCAGCTCTAATTTACAAGAACAGATAAGTTGCATCTGTAATTTTTTGTTGAGTTCCTTTGGGCGAGTCACGTATCGGAAGTAAATGGTGAGGCACACATCAAATTTTAAAATGCAAACTATAATCTCTTAAAACTCAATGGACGAGTGTGATTTGACCAAACTTTAGGAATTTAAGGGTAATTTTTCTTTTAAAAAAAGTCTTAAGATGCAAAATTTGAAGTAATTAATAATTCGTTTAGTTTTTTTTTATTAATTATTCTATTTAAGTCGAGGGATGGTTTTCACAATGTAGCCCTGTTTTAGTGATATTAGAATTGAAATAAACGACGGTGGGTGGTGCCTCGTAGCCACTGCATCAACTACTCATACATATAATTATAGCTATGTGTTGATTCGGACGAGGGGCCGGGTCCCAAGTTAACTACATTTTTTATATATATAAAAAATAAAACATTATATTTGAGGTCAGGGTTGATTCGGATGAGGGACGGGTCACAAGTTAACTACATTTTTATATAAAAAAATAAAAAATTATATATATTCGAGGAAATGTAGATGAAAACTATATAGCTACCTCTTAAAGAAAAAATAAGAAATAATTCGTCTAAATGAAAATTATATATTTAGGTACTCTGCATGAAAAAAAAATCCCATGAAAAAGTTATATATATATATATATGTTAAGAAATTAGCTTTAATTGCTCGACAATACTTAATTTAGCCATAACCTTTATAAGTCATGCTAATGAGCTGGGTTCATTTGAGTTGGTTTTGGGATGCCATCCCTAAAAATTAGTTAAGATAACAGTTTAAAAGTCTAAAGAAAGTAGGTCATCATAGTACAAGTTTTCATGGGAGAGGCATGTACTCTCGGAACAAGTTGTGGGCAAGTAAGCACATAAACAAATATATTAACAAGAAATACCCTTTGGAGATTTACGCTGGCAATATGGTGTTGTTGAAATTGACTTCGGGTGTATGAAAAAAGATTGTTGATAAAAATTGAGATCGAGGTTTAATGTCTAAGTAGAACAATTCATTTAAATTAACAAGAAAAATGAAAGTTCAAAGATACAAGTAAAAGCTCACGAAAAGATTGAAGTTTCATCTCATATCCCATATGAGCTATTTGAAGTCTTTTCATACATCATGAAGATCCGAAAAGGGATAAATTATAAAGAGCTTCTACTAACAATTCAAAAGTAATCTCATGAGAAAATCGTCAAAATCTTGTACCATAGGAGACTTGATCAACATAAGAAAAAATAATGGACAAGATCTCTTGTGAGATGGGTAGATAACCTTTAGGTTTTACTGAGAAAAAAATATTAATTTGTGGGAGTACGAGAATAGAGTATGAGATTATCTCAAATCTATGATGACAAAGGCATCAACTCCTTCCATGGGGGAGATTTGTTGCATGTATAGGTACAAGGACGCACCAACAAGATGTTGGACAGTAAAAGCATGTATAAGGAAGTGTCAAATCATATATATATATGAATAGCGAGTGCATGCGAGCATTATCTTTATGCTTACACCATGCTTGGCTTAGATGATGGTCTGTCTAAGGTATTTTTGGGTTGCATAAGAAAACTAACAACATGAGAAATCAATCGAGGTTATTGGTTAGTGGGGTGACAAACCTACAACCACTTGATTATCTTTAATATATGTTTTCTAGATTGGTGTTTTGTATAAAGACAATTTTGGCATGCGACTTCCATCATGCATTGTTGTAATATATATAACCTAAAGTGTGCAGCATGTTAGGCAAATTGTGCATAACACATATATGATTACTGTGTATTTTCTTTGTTGACGGATTAATAAAAATTAAGTTTGTTCCTATAACTACTCGTGTTATATTGTATTTTCTACTATTTACCTGTGTTATTTCAAGAGTTTATAGAAAAAATTTATGGGTGTGCAAAACATTCAAACGATAGACAAACATGTATAAATTGAAAGAAAAGTTGGGTCTAGTCAAGGGAGTAAAATGGGTGGTGGGATAAAAAATGTATTGAAAATTTTGTCCCTGAGACAATATCCCTCCTAAGTGGGTCGGGCCAATTAATATAATAATAGTTTGTGGGCTTGGGAGGCCTATTTTGATTCCTTGGTGGGCCGGGTATTCCCGTTATTTGTTTCCTTCTTCAGTTATAAAAGCAAAATAAAAAAGGGGAGGGAGAGAGTTGTTATTTTATTTTATTTATATAACAACTGTTGTTGCGAAGCTCCAAAAGCAATGGTGCTTACAAATTTTAGCGGACCTGGTGTTGGATTCGGTATGCTCATTACTAAATTTAATTCTGATTTTCCTTTTCTATCTCTCTGTCGTTTATGCGAAATTTGATTTCAGGTTTCGGTGTTGGCTGTGGCTTTGGCGTGGGCTGGGGTTTTGGGGGTCAGTTCCTTTTCCTTTTTTTATTTCACTTTGTGATATTATTTGAAGAAAACCCAGCTAAGCTAAAAATATCATGCTGCTTCTTTGAATTGTGGGACTCTTATTTGATTGGAATAGGCAGTTGGGTTGGGAGTGATTTCTCCCTTGAGTTTTGATTATGGCTTATTTTCTTGAACTGTTGGCCTTAATTTTTCATAACTAAACACTGCTTTACCATTGCTATTGATCCAAAATTGATTTTGGATCTTAAAATCAAATTTGAATATTCTGCCCATCTTCTTCCTCGTCTTTTTCGTGTATTTTTGGGTTTATTTATTTATTTCCTGGGCAGAATGTAAAAATAAATACTTTTTGGACAATAAAATCGTTTAGAAATTCGTAGAACCTAAGGAATGAAAAATCTAACAACCATCACTTTGCCATTATCTTAAGGTGGTAGGGGTATTTTTAGTGTAGTCTTCACATTAGATGGTCTTTCTGGAGAGAAAACAACAAACTGTCCTTCGACAGTGTTGATTGTCTGATAGATGTGGGTGGTGCATTGATCCGTTTGGTTAAGTGTGGTTGGACCTCAGCTGTTGTTCAACCTAACTGATTTGCTGTTTGAGAATCTGGGCAAATTTTCCCTGTGAGTGTGAATTGAGCTACCCAATTTGTTTACGTGTGTGTTTGTCCGGTGCAGGCATGCCTATGAATATTTTGGGTCTTGGTGCAGGTATGCACTTTCTTGTGTCTGTCCTCAAATGTAGATCTTAGAATATAATTCATATATATTTCCTGGTCTATGATTAACGCATCCCGTTGAAGAACTGTTTAGAATTAGGACCTTTGTTTTGCAGGTGCAGGGTGTGGGGTTGGTCTAGGCCTTGGATGGGGCTTTGGCACTGCCTTTGGGAGCCAGTATAGGTCATCTACTGTCACATTCCAGGGCATGGAATTGGCCAAAAAAGAAAGTGATGGCAACTAGTCTTGAGTATCTGTTATGAAGCTAAGCTTATGCATATCTTGTGTTTTTTTCATCTTTTTTTCCAATGAAGTTTCTAATTGTCATGCCCTGAGCAGCTCTTCAACCTATTTTTATATGTTCAATGTTCTGTAGTGTCGAGTCAATTGGAACATAGAAATTCTACTTGCCTGGATAGGTTGTACGTCTATGAAATAAATGATGATATAAAAGCCGAAACCAGAATATCCCTTGACCTTGGGTTTATGGTACAGATTCTGAGGATCTCTTGTATTGTGATACTCTTCATGTGTACACCAAGTGGATGTCGCCCAAAAAGTACCAGGTTTCCGAGGCTGTGGATGTTTGAGGCTGCTGTGGATAATCCATGTTTCATGATTATTTTTGTTATATTTTTTTCATGTTTTCAGATTATTTTTATTAACTGATGTTAAAAATAATTTGTAAAAAATAAAAATATTATATTAATATATTTTCAAGCAAAACTTATTTTGAAAAAACAATCACTCGCATTCTTTCAAATGCCTCTTCATGCAGCACCTTCCTGGGAAAGTGGCAACCAGAGTAAATAACGTGATGTTTTATTATTTGGTGCAAGTTTGGAGCTGCATCTCACAGTGCTTTTCTATCTACACTTCACTAATCGATGAGCTCCTTTCAGTGTTCTATCTATGATGTCCACAGATTATTTTATCGAGATGCAAAGGTCTCACAGAACTTAATGGCAAGTACGGGGTTTAATTTTTCCGGGTACAATAAGAAAGAAACAGAGACTGGTATCGAACATAGATTGCACAGAAAGCGTCACCCGGCAAAACAGAGTACTTTCTTTTTTACTACTCCAGTTTAATATTAAATTGGCTAGAAGTATATGGGTTGAGAATATAATTGGTTGCAAGTTTAAAAGTTTGCGCAAGTTTTTTTTTTTAACTTGGGTATAGGATTTTACAAGTGAATTTTAAGGATTAAAGCAGGTTTAGGAGGTGTTACTGGTTTTCTTAGATTTATTTTTATTTTTTAAAGATAATGTTTTTTAACTTTTTTTTAGGGTTTAGTTTTATTATATTTTTATGGTTTGTTTTCTATGGGATTAGTTTCGAGTTCACTATCAAAATCAACAAATTCAAAGCTTAAATTGAGTTTTTTTTTTTAAATTGATTTATTTAAATTTCATTCTTCAATATTTAATTTATTAAAAATTAATCTTTGAATTTTTTTCTGCTTGTTAATGTTGAACTTGTGTTCATGATCACAAGGTTTTCTCATATTTTCTCTCTATATTATATTATTTTTATCTTTTAACATTGGTTTATTTAATAATTAAATATCATGATTTTATTTGATTTGATTTTAAAGGCAGAAACTCTGCTGTCAAATTCATGGCAAAGATTTTGCATTTTAAATGCGCAAAAATCGAGTTTTTGAGCTACTCCATGCAGTTAATTCCCTTTCCGAGTAAGGATTGTTTGGGAGAGGAAGTTTGGAAAGATGCGGGACACAAAAAAGTATTGATAGCTTGATACATACATACTATCTCCCTGTTTGCAAGGCTATCAAGGATTCTGAATGATATTTTAATTCATGACATTGCCTTTCTTTTTCATTTTTAAAAATATCTAATTTCTACTTCACCATTCAGTTTCACAACAATTTTATTCATCGATGCTATATAGGAGAGGATCCTTCTAAGGTCTTGAGGTTGCTGGGTTGTGTTTTTGTTAGTATTATTCAAATGCAATGTTGTTCTGCAACTTGCCATAGTTTGAAGAAAAAATGAACCTCAGATCATGAAAGATACGTTAGCAACACGATAAATCTGTTAATTACTTTTTCCATGATGTTTTCGATCGATAGTGAATCGGTTGAGCCAGGCAGTCGCTAAATTTGGAGATGATTTTGAGATTTAGACGAGGGTGAACGAGAGCTGATATTTTCTTTAGATTCAAAGGAGTGGCATGGCGATAACTTCACCAAAGCAATTTCAATACGTGAGCCATGAAATATAAATTGTTAAGGCTTTAGATTCAGGGCCTCTATAAATACAACTGGAGATCCATTTTCAATTCACATACAGTTCTTTACATGGGCGTCTGTACAATTATTCTCCCTTTTTATCTTCGTCTTCTGATCACCTCAGAGAGCAAATATAAACATAACTGCTGGCTAAACTGGCAAGTTTGTTGGAACATTTGATAAGAGATTTAAAACACAGAAATTCAGGCACATGTCCTATGAATGATAATCATTCATGGGATTTCTTCAAGATTTCAGATCATGTCCAGCTGAAAGCTATTGGACTACGGACAACATGCTTCCCGTCTGACCACTCCAGATGAGCGAAGCTGCTTGTGCCGGAGGGCATGGATGTCGCAGTAAAAGTCACTGTATAACTTTTTTTCTCGTATTCTTTGGTGAAGCTCAGGGATTCGGGCTCAACTAACATCTTAACCGATGTAGTTTGTGAAGTCATCGAAACCTTGTATATTGCTGGAGCACCAACATTTGTCAGAGTCCTGGTGTATTTTACTGTACTTTTCACCACAGCTCCGCCCTCTTTGCCTGAAGCAGTATGTAGTGGAACAGAGAACGATGGGTAATTAAGATCCCCCAGACTGTATTTCTTGCTTGAGTCGCAAGTGAAGTCTTTAGTCGTGATTTGTTTGATGTCCGATGCACTATAGTTTAAAGCACAAAAGAAGCTTATGTAGTCATCAACAGTGGCATCGTAGACAAGGCCAGGATCAAGGGCTGCTATTGGATCTACATGTCCAGCTCCATAATCGAGTGGTGTAGATGGTTTCCCTGTAGCCACGTCTAATATGTTCTCCCCATTTTTGTATGTTGCATAGGCTGTGGTCATGAGAGCGGACTTAATGGCTGCTGGACTCCAGCCCTGGTGAGCAGCCTTGATGAGTGCAGCTAACCCACTTACATGGGGACATGACATTGATGTGCCTGAAATGATATTGAACTCCACGCGCCTCTTATCGTTTTTTAGTCCAGTTGGGCCAGCTGCCCCAGTCCATCCTGCAAGTATGTTGACTCCTGGCGCAATCAGGTCTGGTTTGAGTACTTCTGGAGTGACCACATTTGGACCCCTAGAACTGAATGCCGCTACCACAGGCGATGGCTTAACTCCAAGCTTTGTACCTCCGGAAGCAATCGTGCCCATTGGCTTTGGATCAAGGAAGGCGTAGTTCTTAATTGCATCCGCGGTTCTTAGGCCCATAGCGGCTGTGGGAAGAAGATGTGCGTCAGCGACTAGCTCTTCTCCATACAGCTCTGTGTTTGCTAGAATCATCCCTAGGCCACCAGAATCCTTTACCACCGAGCCCTTTTGGACCCTACTATTTCCCCCTCGATCACATATCACAATTTTCCCTGCAACTTGTGCAGGAGCTAAAGTTCCTGTCATGCAAAGGCTGCTGCTTGTGGAATTGCTCACGTTACCAGCATAAACCAGCGGCACCAAGGAATCAGATAGTGGCTTTCCACTATAAAGCGATATGCCCGAGTACTTCTCACCATTTCCAAGGGTCACATAGGCTGGGAAATCACGGTCCAGTGTCCCAGCACCTACAGTGGTTATCCAAGGTGCGACATTAGACAAGCTGCCTGGACTTGGCCCACCATTTCCAGCCGAGCACGAGACAAAAATTCCCTGTGCTGCTGCTCGGAAAGCTCCAATCGCAACTGTATCTCGATTGTAATCGGAGAGTCCTCCCCCAATAGACATCGACATGACATTTACGCCATCTGCAACAGCCTTTTCCATCGCTGCTAAAATATCAGAGCTAAAACATCCACCCAACCAACACACCTTGTAAACTGCTACTCGAGCTTCTGTAGCCATTCCACGTGCTATCCCAGAAGCATACCCGAGAAGGCTAGCTCCTGAGACAGCTGATCCAGCTGCAGTAGTTGCAGTGTGAGTTCCATGGCCATCATCGTCTCTTGGTGACTTCGACTCCATTGTTTCATCTATAGGACCGAATGCTGCTTCATAACCTTTAGAGAAAAATTGTGCTCCTATCAGTTTTCGGTTACAGCTTGATGAATTGAAGTTCTTACCCACCTCACAAGAACCTTTCCAGGTACTTGGTATTGGACCAAGCCCTGTGTCATCAAAGCTTTTTATCTCTGGCCAGACACCGGTGTCCAGAACACCAACAATCACTTCACTTAGGGAGGCCGATGTAGGGAGGAGGACAGCGTCACTTTTTCCCAATCCCAGGAACTCCGGGGTATGAGTTGTGTGCAGCTTGTAAATCATTTCAGGTAGGACCGATAGAATTCCGGATTGTTTTTCAAGTAATCCAGCTTCCTCTGGTGTGAGTTGGGTGGAAAAGCCATGGATTATGTTGCTGTATGTGTAAAGCATGTCAGCAGATTCTGATACGGATTTTAAAGATATATCATACCATTGTAAATGATCATAGTAAGTCGCTGGCATAGTGGACTTGTCCATTTGAATTATGAAAGTCTTCTTCGTTTTCCGGCTCTTCACCTCTGTTTCCGCATATGTGCAATAGAAGCACAGAACCAGAAGTGTAGCTATCAGCTGAAGCCGGAACTTCAGGTTCTTCATCTTCATGACTTGACTTTCCAAGCTCATATTGCTGGATGCAGGCAGAATATATAATGTTCTACTTCTTGTAACTTATCCTGATTTAAAGTGCAGGGAGAACAGAAACTGAGGTTTGCATAGGAATAGGGAAGATTCTCTTGGCTCCTAGGTCTGCACGGGGTTTATATATATAATAGGATGGAACCTGGTTTGACTCGAATGAATTTTTGTTTAGAACTCCGAATAGGATTTGGAGCTAGCGGAGGAGGTTATGAAGCTTATGAAGCTTATCAAACTTAGCAATGCTTTATAACTAGTGTTGTTTTAGCCCTTGAAATCTTCTGCAATGGCACCAGTGTAATATACTCTACTTTTCTCATACTTGGAAACCAATCGAGTTTTGATACCATAGTTAGGGACAGATATATGCTTGAGTAAAAGCAGTCCCAGAGTAGAAATGCACGCTGATGGCTGTTAAATAATCATTTCCCCACGTGGCACCATCATCTCTAGTTTCCTGAGTGTTATTCCAATTAGTGGCCGGCTTATTGAGTATCTTTGTCTTAAAAGGAAAGCACTAAAGGCAATGCATTTTCCTACAGGGTCGGATGCCGAACATGTAGTTCAGCAGGGTGCGATGTTGAAGGATTGCGAGTTCTGGTATGTAGTATTCAATATTCCGAAACCATATTTCATGGTCGTTTGCAAGCATAAAAAGGCCAATATCCTTGGATTTCTCTAGAGACAATTGAGAAAGTTCCCAATTTTATTGCAGAGCTACACGGTGAATCAAGTACCTCCATTTTATTGGGTGTATTTGGACTACAGTTAGATGCTCTTTCTGAGCAGTTGTCCACCGAGTTTACAGGCTCTAACTAGACAATCCCACTTAAGAGGATAAATTCGATAGACCTCAGTGGGGAGCGGGAACTCACGAAATCTGCCATTCTTTCTGAACTTTACAGGTCATCATGCATAGGAGCTAGTGCCTTGGGAATCATGGTTGCTTTAAAATTTGTCGTGAATAATGGAATCCTGCTATAACTCAACCTAATATGAATAGATAAACTACTCTTAGGCAGTGATTTCTTTTCTTTCTTTCTTTTTTTAATAAAAAGAAAGAAGAACACGAAATGCATGCGCAGAACAAGCGAAGTGTAATATATTAGGAGAAAATCTAAGCTTGACTACCCCCACCTCATTTCATCTGCACAAAATAATCATCTGCTTATGTTTAGTGGAAAGAGCACTGGCTGCCCGTCTCAAGCATGTCTAAATAGATCGAAGGCATGCCCTCTAACTACTTCCTTGATGAGCGATTGTCAGCACCAACTGGTGGTGGGTGGCGGGTGGTGATTTTGGGCCATCTAGATCTCGAGTAAATGCATGGTGGAGAAAAGCAGAGGACATAGGGTCGTGTTTGTCCAATTATCACAAGGCAATCAAAGGCCCCGGAGAAAAAAAGAGCCTTTCACATAATGGAATCCGTGTAATGTTTAATCATAACAGACACCCATGTGGTTGTTTCTCACAATCTTACCTTACCGCTTATAAGTTTCTTTTGACAACTAGCAGGAATGGGCCCCACCACTAATAATCGCTTCATTTTCTTTTATGGAAATGCTTGCATGTTATTCGAGCATAAGTAGCTCAATGCATATCCACCGCTCGATCATTACTTGCTCGTCTGTTTTTTGTTTGATCAAGGATTGGCCGCGGAGAGAGGTAGATATCGCCATCTCACCACACATGTTAAGGTAAATGGTATACATGTATATTATGTAGCTCTTTCCCGCGTAGCCAAACTATGACCTTTTAACATTAAAATAAAAAAAAAAATGCGGAAGTTATTAGCATGTTTTCAGAAAGTAAGAAAGATTCATGAACCGGGTACAAAGTAGGTTTATTTAATGATATGATAAATAATAATTAAAATAAATATATGTTTGATATAGTAATGTTTTTTGCAATTATGATTTGAAAATATAAGTTAAAAACAAATTACAAATTGTATTTTTTTTATAACCAATATCCTAAAAGAGAGTTCTCAAAAACACTTACATACAACAATAATATTAAAATAATTTAAAAATATATAAAATAATATTTTTTAAAAATCAATTAAAAAAAAAACAGGTTAAAACTCATTCCGCCGGTCTAAATTCACAGCTATTAATGGTACCCGCTCCCTCTCCCTGTTCACCTCTGCCACATCGAAATTTGAACCCTCCTTTTGTTTCCCTTTGTTTTTTTCTAGAAAACGAATGATGAGCTATGGAGGACATTAATGAGAAATATTTTTTTATTATCTATCATTGTCAATAATATTGATATGTATTGACTTATGGGTCCATACCACAGTTTTATACAATACAATACATAAATTTAAATGGTGTTTTTAGAGGGTAATTAATGATATTTTATTAATTATTTTAATATAATTTATTTAAATTGAAAAAAACACGGTAAGGGTTTTGAACTATGATTTGTCTGTTTGAATGTGGTTGGTTTATTTTTTGTTTAAAAATATATTTAATAATATTGTTTTTTTTTAAAAATACTTTTAATATTAGAAGCTGAAAAATAATTTAAAAATATATAAATATTTAATTTAAAATAAAAATAAAAAATATTGTTTTTTAGTATATTTTTAAAACTCAATAAGGGCAAATCCAACGTGTTGATATTTCAAGCGACAAAAGCAAAAATTTGCCGATTTTGCTCAATTGAGCTGATTTTTTTTGTTCCAACGGAGCAGTGATTTGAGGAGTTAAAATGGCTGCTCCTTTTTTCCAGAGCTATTTGTAGCTGTTTTCATGGAGAAGGCATAAATTATATAAAAAAAAATTATTATTATTTTACATGAGAGAGAGAGAGAGAGAGAGAGAGAGAGGTGGATTTTTATATAATCAACCATGAGTATAAATTATAAATAAAAATATTTTTTTTAATTAGCTTTAAATATATTTTATTGTATTATAAAATTGATTTCAATTCAATTTATTTTTTAAAGTTCTTTTAACACTCAACGATAATAAGTAGCATTGATTAAAAGTATCATAAAAATTAAAATGATTCACGATGAATTTTGATGAAATAAAATAAAGATGGTTATTCTTAATAGTTATATTATTGGAGGATTTATTAAAAGTAATTATTTAAAATTTGAAATCCAAAAAATTTAAATTATTGGCGGTAATTCTTTCATTATTTGAAATTTTAAAATTTCAGAACTTGGGTTTTTTTTTTAAAATGAAATTTTGGAAATTTTTTTCAACATTTTAAAATTTCAAATTTCATATATTCTAGATCTTTTAATTATAATTAAATTAAAATTTTATTTTCTTATTAAAAAAAATAATTTTATTGTTGACGGGTTTTTCAAAAATAATTATTTAATTATATAATTTATTCATATTAATTGTATAATAAATTGTATAATTACACTATATACAAAATAATTGAATTTAATTTAAAACAAGATTAAAAAAAATAGCTCTTAAAAATGGCTTTTTACCATTGGAGACCACATCAACTCAATAGTCATTTATACACTATTCAAAAAGCCATTTCTATAATTTGGCTCTTAAAAATGGCTCTTGCCATTGGACTTGCCCTAACAAACTTATTGAAATAGCAGTCTACACAACAGAGCAGCTGTGCATTTCTCTCCATGTAAAATGACATTGTGGCGCAAAAAGTGGTTTTGGTCTGCAATCCAAAACTGCGATGTTTCGAAACAAGAGGTGAAGTATAGATGGTTTGGATCTTCTTCCACATGGTGTCGTTGCCGAGGAAAAAAAATTAGGCGGTCTTTTTTTTGTGATTCTGTACGGATTTTTAAAATATTTTTGGTTACTTTTTAAAATATTTTTTTATTTTATATATTTTTTAACATTACTATATCAAAATAATAAAAATAATTTTATTTAAAACAAAAAAATCGATTTGTTTTGAAAAACATTTTTACATCTTTTTAATGCACGAAGATGTCGTTTTAGAAAGGGGTTCAATCCCCATCACTATAAAAAAAAAGGGGGTTGTTTGCAACAGACAGATCCGTTGCAAACAACAAAAAAATCCATTGCTAATATTTATTTGCAACGGACGTATTCCATTGCAATCCTACGATAGCAAAATCACGTGCAACGGACATTTGCAATGGAATATCCGTTGCAAATAGCAATTAATTTTTTTAAATTAATTTAATATTTATTTATTTAATTAATTAATTCTGAATAAATATTTTCATAAATATTATTAATATTTAGAAGCAAATAAATATAGTTCAAATAAAAATTTCATAAATAAAAATTTATAATACAACAAAGATTCAGTTACATTTACATGTTAAAGTAAATCAGCATGAAACAAAAAAAAAAAATATTTTTAAGTGTTTAACGTGGAAATGATCTACGATGTTATGGATGAGAGGAAGATGGACCGTTATTTGGTAGTTGGGGTCGAGGTCGATACACTGGTGAAGACACGGGACCTATAGATGCCATTGTATGTGATGACATCGACAGGTCAACAGGTGTTGGCATACCTTGACTCATATACTCTGACCTAACATAACTTCCATGATGACTCATAAGAGAATCTTTAATCGATTCAATTTGATTTTGCATATTACTAAGAAGTGCATCTTTTGTTTTCAATTCCTTTTTCAACTCGTTAATAGTTGTGCCCGAATATTTGGATTATACTGAGTAGGTATGTGATGATGAACTCATATTAACTTTAAATTTTAGCATATGAGGTGCACCGTAAACTCTACCCTTGCTTACCCCCCTGAAGCCTCACACAATCTGCTCCATCAAAAGAAAGAAAAATGTCTCGATCAGGTCCATATTTTACAATCATCTCATTTAGATAATTTTCCTGCAAATAGACAGGCACATGTAAAAATAAATTATTTTTATATGAAATTATATTTTAAATATCTTTTTGAAAATAAAAGTACTTACCACCACTGTTTTGGACTTGTTATCTACGAATGTCCCGGTCTCATTCACATTCTAATGCAAAATTAAAAAGACATCATCCCATGAAAGTTCTTCCCCCCCTGGCTTGTTCTTGCTGTCAACATTTAAAAAAAATATTAGTAACATAAATATTAAACAAATACAACTATGACTGTTCAACAATATCAATTCTTATCATACTAGCTCGATATGATGCAAATGAAACTAAACCACCAGTATAGGAACTTATTAAAGATAATATTATTATTAAAGATATCTTCAAATTCCCTTTCATATTTGAAATTGGATCCATTTTCCCAATCAAATCAAAGACAAATCATCTAATCCTACTTGCTCATCAATATTTGATTGCCATCTAATACATCAAGTCCACAATAGGCCTTCAGTAAACTATCATTTGAGCATATATCACCTCCCTTTTATTTTACTAATCTGCCACATTAATCACTGAAGGTGAATCAGCCTAACATACACTTATATGTACCAAATTATACAAAAAAAAATAAAAAATATCAGTCTTATGGGTCGTGTTGGGTTGAGAAATACCAGTCCTTCAAGACAAAAGGTGATTAAAACCAAACCATGTGGTTTAGAAGAGGAAACAGTAGCTACTTTTGGCAAGGTTGTCCACCCTGATGTAAAATAGAGGACAACATTTGGGCAATGTTGCCTGAGGATAATATTTTAAGCTGGTGAAATCAAAGTCAAAAGTGTTGGCCTTTAGCTGGATGACATTGATACAAATTTCACGAACACCTCCTCCTTAAAAAACAAAAGCCACAACATGCAATTGGAACCCTCTCCTCCACAAAACACCCTTTGATTTAACCATATCAACAAAATCCAAAAACTACCAACTCCAATAAAGTTCAAATTAAGACTGAAATTTCTCGAAAAAATCACTTAATTAGCCACAATCCATGAGCATAGATGGTACCGAGATAAACCCATGACAATGGTGTCCAGAAACTCCCTAAACCCTACACAAATTTAAAAACTTGGGAAAATTTAAAAAATTGAAATACTGATCATAGTTGAAGTAGATCTTCGTTGTGGTAGTGATGGGTCTGCCGGGTCACTAAAGCTCGACGCCGGCGAGGTGGAGATCGGGAACAACAGATGGAGATCGATCAACTGTGTTTTGTTAATTTTGATTTCGTCTGAAGAGAGTAAATGAGCATAAATGAGGCAGACGATTGACAAAGGAAGAGAAGAATGGAAAATTAATTTCAAAAAATTTAAAAAAATACCGTACTACAAGAAAGTAAAAACATACGTTCTGCAAATGTAAATTGCAACGGATAATCCGTTGCAAAGTATGTTACTTTGTAACGGGCAATCCGTTGCAAATGGTTTTAAATTGCAACGGCAAATCCGTTGCAAACTAACATACTTTGTAACGGATTTGCCGTTGCAAATGGTTTTAATATTACAATGAATTTTCTGTTGCAATATAAAATTATAACGACATATCTATTGCAACCCATGTTTTTTTTTAAAAAAATTTCCAAAATTTGTTTAGCAAAAGATATTCCGTTGCTAAACAATGCCCTGTTGCAAACAGACCTTGTTTTTTGTAGTGCGTGTTTTTTTTTTTTCCTTCGCCGTTCACAATCAAACTTCTTTTGATGGATGGTTTGAGAGGCAATGCCAATATAAATGAGGGTACACACTTGAATATGTATTTGAAGATGAAACCACCGAGGAAGGGAGTTTTATAATACTCGATCGGAAGAGTGACTGAAAAATTCGTTGGTGTCTCTGCTATGACTATGGTTTACGAAAACAAAAAACATACTAGATGCAAAGAAACTTTCTTCTGAAATCAGGATAGTTCTGCATTTCAAGTCCACTCTGGCTCCCTGACTCCACCTGTTCAGCAAGCTGCAACCGCTTCAGCACCCTTAACAGCATCTTCAATGCCTCAGACACTTGTTTGATCACATAAAAGAGGACCTGATGTTCGGAAACGGTTGTTATTCAACGACATGCAAGCGATGGATGGCCACGTCAGGTCAGAACTCAAAACCAAGACTGTTCGTCGACTTGATGGAGAGTATAAATTAGCATTTTCACACTGCTGGACTAATCTTGGCTGATTTTTTCTTCCTCGTGTAGCAGAACTCGATCTCCAAGTGAAGCTGCTTATGATCTGCAACAAGTGCTCGACAATTATATATTTATCCTGTAATGCTAGATGCAGCAACAAACTTACAGTTTATTGCTCGACAATTTATGTGTAGGAGGCTAAAATGTTGACAACTGAATGCGAAGCGTTCATCTTATTTACAGCATTTGATGCACCAGTAGCAGAAACTTCATTTCCCCTCGGCATTCCCATGCACTCTAGCTTGTTCATCATAAATTTGCTAATTGCTAGAAGCAGGTTTGAAAGGGAGGTTGCGTCAGGCATGAATTGAGTTTCAGTGTTTCAGATTTGGAAATAAAGCCATCCACCAGAGCAAATGTTCTTCGAATTTTCCCAGAGTTGCTAACATGCCATTGTCTCATGCATAGATAGTTCAAAGAATTGAAAGAGTAGTCCTTGTGTGATTAGCAATGCCCACGACCATCAAAATCTTTAAATCATCTTCCCATAATTTATAAATATCGCAGGAAAAAAACAGTGGTTGTATTTAAAGCATTTTTGAAATAGTGAAGGCATTCTGGGTATCAGGAGATTTATGTTATATGTTTAAATTTGTAGATTCTCTCAGTAATTTTATTATACCTCAGTAATTATTATAATCTACCTTAATATTTTTAATACTCTTGTCATCTCTTTTTTATATAAATTTATGTGAATTATAAAAGGGTGTTATAGGTTTTTAATTGTTGCATTTTTAAATCAATAGCTATTGCATTTAACCATCTAGATAGCTATTATAAACTGAATTATTAATTATTACAATTATAGGTGGTATTTTTATATTTATATAAAATATATTTTGATATTCAATTAGCTTGGCAATTAGCGTTATAGCATTTAATCATTTAGAGATGAACAATTAACAAAACAACTTAATAACATAATTCATTTTGATTTTTCACAAGAAATATTATATGGTAATAATAAATTTGAGATTTATATTATAGATTTTAGATTTGAATTATGATATGTTCATCTTATAAAAATATATGATAACCAAAATTTTACATGTTTAACTCGTGGGAAACAAATAACCAAAGAGGGCTGGAGTTTTTTTAAAATGTCTTAACAGTGAACAATATTAATAAAAATGTTTATTTGGGGCATCCATGTCTTGCATCTCTGTTTGTTAATACGTGTCTTTAATTAGCCAAAGTCGCAGGTTCGAACAACGCTAGGAATTGCACTATCTTTTATGCGTTAGATAACTTTGTTGTAAGAAGCCCAGCTGCACTAAGACACTCGAGCCCGCAAGCCTCGGTTTTTTATTAGCTAATTATATTATTTTTTGAGTTATTTTATTTTATTTTTTAATATTAAGTTTTTTTTACTGTAAAATATTTTTTATATATTTTATCAATAAAAATAATTTAATCTAATAAATTCTATAGTTCAGTCATGAATTTGATCGGTTGTTTAGGATTGCCCTATTTATTTATTTATTTTTCCTGCTATGTTTTTCATTGATTTTTCCAATTATAAAGTCATGTGAATATAATTTTTATTCTATTCTATTTAAAGCACAAGTTCAACAAAGAGTTAGAATAGTACATTTTCATATTTAAAATGTTCTGCTGAACTTAATAATAATATCAAAAAGTATTTTATAGTCTAAATATAATTTTTTGTTCAAAATTATTTTTACCCTAGTGTGGAAAATAACCTAGTAATCTTCTGTAGCCAAATATTTTGAAATACATGGAAATATTTACATATCATATGGCTAAAACTTACAGGCAGTAATTTAAGAGTTGGATAGGGAAATTTTTAGAGGGAGTTTGAGAGTGCGGCCACACCTCTGATTGAGAGCGATTGAAAAAAAAATTATGAATTGAATGTTTGGTAATAATTGAAAAGTTGGTCATCTATTGTGGACCCCATCATAAAAAGTGAGTCAAACTCAGTTTTATAAAAAAACAGGAAATTCTTACTTTTCATGTGTCTCTAAAAAACTGCTTATCTTTATTATCCCAAAAATATTATTAAGCTGAGAGGGGAAAGGAGGGGTGGGGTGGAGGGGCCAGGAGAAAGGGTTGAGTGGATTATATTATATTATATTATATTATTTTTTTATAATAAAATAATATAAAAATATAAAAACTTAATTAAATTGATATATATAGTTTTTTTTAATAATCTTAATATAATCATATTAAAAATGTTCACGTATAGATATTGTTAACATTACAAGTAATTTGGTGAGAGAATAAAAAAAAAGTGTCTAATTTACTTGAATTATTAATTACATTATATTATTATAATTATTAAATTTACAATATGTAAAAGATTATATATATCATTTAAAATAATTTCACAAGTTAAAAACAATATAAAAAACTTGGTAACCAAATACATGAAACTGGATTTCATTAATCTTAAACTCAAAAGAAGTTTTAACCAAACACTTCAAAACTTATTTTGAACTGCAGCTAAAGTGCTTTTTATGAAACTACTTTTTTTTTTTAAATCTCAACCACAAAAACAAAAGTAATATCAAATACACTCTTAGTCTTACATAAAATTGTCCCATCAATGCGCTTTAGCTATCACAATTTGATTAGTGATATGAAGTTTGTTTTATTTTTATTTTTTAAAAATTATTTTTAATATAGTACTTTAAAATGATTGAAAAACATTAAAAAAATTTAATTTTAAGTAAAAAAATAAAAAAAAATCTTTTCAAAAAATCTTTTGAGAATGCATTACCTAGTATCCATTAGTTGAAAGAAGTGACAGTCTTATTGAATGCCTTGATATATTAAATTAGAAGAAGATAACCTAATAAAAAATTAGTCTAAGCCATAACACAGTTGTCAGGGAAGCCCCATATTATTGATGTCCAGATGCTAAGGAGATACGAAAATGTTAAGAAGGGAGACTACAACTTGCGAAGGAAAACAGAGGCTATCGGCAAACTAATTTCCCTCCCAGCAATGCCAAACGTGAGGGGCACTTTATTTGCATGTGAATGTATAATCGTAACAAGCGTTTGACAAACAGCAATCGCTTAATTAGTGCGGAAGTCTCACAACACATTCTTTCACGTAATTCTAGCATCGCTTCATATCTTTTTTCAGAGATTAGAATTAAAAAGGACTCGCAACAAGTACACGGAAAGACTGGCGCAAGGAATGCTCAAATATGCCTCAGGAAGAATGGTGCATTAACAATATTATAATTTAATGATCCCAGCCAACTGGGTAATGAATCACTGGACATACACGTTGTATATATACAAATTCATCAATGCACAGCGCGCGCACGTTATTGGTATCATACAATATATAGTTCACTTCCAAGGACATAAATTATAGTATAAACAGGCAAGAACCTTACATAATTGAAGCACGGATTATACTTAGCAACAAGATTTAGTCTTGCTTGTGGTTCAGCCAAAGGAGAAGGGTTCCATGGTTTGAGATTTCAAGCAGCAGAGCAATGCTTGTCATTCTTTGGCCTGAAAATTTTCATATTAAATTGGTTATGTGTAAGCCCTGTGGCTTGTATATTGGGACCTTTCAATAAGAAAGAAATGAGTGACAAGACTAAATGAAAATTCATTACAGAAATGCTCAAGAATATGACACTCATGGATGGCAGATTCCCAATAGATTGTCGCTAGTGATTGTCAGGTTGCAGACGAAAGCTTGATAAGAATCTTCTTAGACTTTATTTCAACAAGTGGCAGAAACAAGTTTTCTCACAAGAACGTGATGATGAATGGTCATCATCCACCCATTGTACCAAATATCTTGTATATTTATGGTGTGATACCTGTGGTTTCTTTTTCGACAGCACAAAATATTATCTGAAGGGGTTTCTTCTCAACCTCGTTGAATTCAATCATGATTGAAGCAAATACCGTCTACGACATTCCAGGACGTAAGGATTAATTCAAATCAGACAGCAACCACCACTGTTTTTCTTCTTTTTTGGGACAACGGAAAACTACTAGTCAACAACCTAAAATCTCAACCCAAACTCCCATACCCCTACACCTGAGCTACCCCCAGGCCCAGAGGTACCTGCAAATTTTTCTTTTTTTACTATAATACTGATGCTTGTTTTGTTTTTAGTTTTTTAACTAGCGATTACAGAGAAACCTTGTGCATCAGGCTTGCGATAAATAACATCAACTAAAGATTTCTCCAAAATACTCCCTACCCTTCTGCTTCGATGAGCATAGAAACCACACTAATCATATTTGTCCTATGAAACTAACAGGATTCAGTTCAAAGCCTTTCAGGAACCCGCAAGTTCCTGCAACGGCTTAGGAGAAAAAGGCATATGGAAGAAAATGCATTATGCATGAATTAACAATCTGTACCCTGTTATCCAGTTTGAGCCCCCAGTCATCAGCACCAAGCGTCGGTTCTGGATTCTTACATGTCCTACACAAGGACACAGTGATATTATCATGATATAATTATAAGCAAGGGAAAAAACAAAGACTAACAAATAAATGATTTGGGGGAAAAATCAAAATAGCCAACATTCAGGACATACATTGCATCTGTACAATCTGGTTGCCGGGATAAAAATGGACTTAAATCTGGAGTTACAGCAACAGGAGTTGTCACTTCAGATGATCCTGGTTTACTGTCTCCCTGGAAAGTGAAATTAAACAGTCTCTTTTCAGTCAAAATCATTGTAGGAAACATAACGCTGCAATGGAAAATACCTACACCAGGTTTGTCTTCCATCCACCCTGGGGCTCTATCAGATACAAGGGCAATATACTGCTCCATAGCTGCCTCTGGACTCATGTTTCCCAGCCTTTGCCAAGCATTCCTTGCACAACGTAACCAGTGCCCTCGATCACTCATACATAGCAGCTGTCAACCCTGTTATTATAACTAGCTATCAAACTATACGGTCCAACTTTTTGGTACAGGCAGCCCCTAAGGCGTTGTTCTGTGCATTCATTCTCTTTTTCTTGGGTTAACAATTCACCTAGCGAAAGATTATAGCTGATGACCGCCATAATCTTGTATTTTGTTTGCTACGCTGTCTATTTTTTTGGCTATATCTAAGCAGTTGGAACAATAGCGGAAAAAGTCTAGGGTAGAGGAAAAGGCATGAGCAATCGAAAAGGAATAGGACCGATCATGGAAAGGTTTAGAGAGGCAAGAGCAACATCCTGAGTTTCCAAATAAAGACAAAGGGGGCATCGGTATTAGCCTTCTTTTATTTTTTTAAACAAGAAAAACTATTGTAGACCGAACCCTTAGAGGGAGACAGACATAAGAGGCCATTAAAACGTTATTTATAACACAACCTGCGCAAAAGTGGATTTCTAATAATCCAGGACTCTAAGCTAACCTTGTATGACATCTGTTTATCTCGTACTGAAATCTGTAATGAGCAAGCTGCCTCGATCTATCGGAATTTTCATTTTCTGATCCACATTTCGGAAATTTTCACTTTGTATATTATTCAAGCATAGCATTCTACCTAAAGACTATCTTATCCTATCTTCTCTCTTGCATAAAACCTCATATGGAAAACGTTTATCTGCTCCCATTGCATCAGATTAACAAACAAGAGAATAATAATAATCGAGTAAAAAAAATAAGAAGAAAAAAATGTAAAGGGAGACATGGGGAAGATAATTGAGGAAAGCTTAATACCACTTGGCACGGGCAGAAACCTTGAGAGCCATGGGGGGCTGCTGGAGGCAAGTCCCCTCGGTGGCAACCTTATGAAGTCCATACAACTTCATTTGAACATCACTCCCTGCACTAGCAAATCTCTCATCTTTATCTCCTGACTCCACAACAAACTTCGCTGCTTCTCCAAACATTGTCTCAAATTCACTCCTTTCTATCCCTTCCCAGTCATCATCCTCGTCATCATTAACTTCAATCTCATTTATCTTCTCTTTTGATTCAGTCTCAACAGCACCTAATTCAATTCCAATTGATTCATCTTCTCTGTTTTCATTAATTGAACTAACCAAATTTACTTGTTTGACCTCTTCATCGTCAAACTCACCTCCCTTTAACTTGTACTCTTCTTCTTCTTTTAAAATTGCCTCGATCAATTCTTGAGCCAATTCATGCGCCTCGTTTTCAAGCAGTATCTCCTCGCGATTCGTGGACTCGTTAACGTCCTCGAAACCAGAACTTTCTGTGATAAATTCATCGATCTTTTCTGTTACTTGTTCAACGAATTCTGTTTTAATTTCGGTCTTAAGCCCCTCGACTTGCAATCTTTCACGGAACTGTAACTCTTCGGCGATCACTTTTCCTGCTTCTTCACCGACAATCTCTTCTGCAGTAATCACTTCTCGATTGACATTTTTACTGCAGGAGTCACCACTGGACGTAGCCAAAGAAACAAGTTTGGCTATAAGAAAAGAGAACAAAACAGCAAAAACACCAGTCACGAGCAGCTCTTTGACAAGCTCCATCTCTTATCAAAGCATAAAAAGTGAGAGAGCTTTTTTTTATGGGAGAGATAATAAAGAAGACAGAAGTAGTATAGGGATGGAAGCAAAAGAGATGGGGAGGGAAAGGATGTTCGCAGGGAAGAGCAAAGCATATTCTCATGCTCTGTTTTGCTTTTTGTTAAGTTTACACGGCAGTGCGGGTCCCAGCTAGTGCCTGGCGACGTTGTGAAAGCCACAGGGGTGTCTAAAAAGTGTGCGATCAGCCGGCCACTTTCGCCCTTTTCACCTGTGTTTTTTTTAATTGGCCGTTTAAAATCAGTTTTTCGTTCAGTTTCAATTAATAGATAAATTAAATCTATAAATATTATAAAAAAATAAAATTTAATTAATTTAATCTCATATATTTTATCTCCATCTATTTTATTTTATTTTATTTTAAAAAATTAAAAAAAAATGCATTGGGGGGTATTTTCTAGTTTTAACATTAATTTTTTTTTAGTATAGTGATTTCTGATTTATTTTAATATTTTACTTTGAAGAATTTAATTCTATTTAAAACTTACTTATTAATACTTAAATCAATTCTAAATATAATTTTTTTAAATTAAAATATATGAATTAAACCCAACTAAAAAAACCATAGTTGCAATGAAGATATGAATTGTGTTTGGATTATTGTGTTTTTGGATCAAGATGTTTCTTAAAAAAAATATTGAAATAAGTTTATAGATTTAAATAAAGCAATAAATTATTATAATTCTAAATACCTCAAGGAAAAGTGCGTTTATCAACGAGTTCAAAAATGCATTTTCCCTGGCAAATGGATTACAGATTCAGACTATCCTAAAAACAAATAAATTATTGTTTTCTTTTTGTCTCTTTACATGCTTGACCACATGTCCGATATTGATTGGCTCAAACTGTTCGGAGGAACCCATATTTCATAGTTGATCTATTCAATTATAGCCCTGGCAAGTTCTCGATTTTCCGTGATTTTTTCTTTGAATATCTTACGTGGCAGTGATGAACGCAGGTGAGGGCATCTTTCCTCTAATAATGAAGGGGGTTTGGAAAAAAAAGGAAAAATAATAGTGGTGGATATATATATTAATAATAAAATAATATATTTAGGAGTGTAGGTCTTGTGGTGTCCCCCGGACAAGTTATTCATTAATCATACCTTTAGTCGAAGTATTGAGTTCTCGCACAGGTGACGAGTCGTCTAAGGGCTAGACTGGGCCAAAAATATGGGGCGGGATTCATAGTGCACGCGCCAGTGATGACAGAGGCCGGAGCCTAGTACCTCAATTACTCTCAGCTTAGACCACAGTTTTACTTTCAGGGATACCAGGCCGGTTGCTCTTTTAAAATTGCAAAACCGCGGGCCGGGTCAGACTGGCCCGGCATTCCTAGGCATTGGGCTCTTGTACACGCGAGAGGTGATGCAGTCATGGATGCTGAGGCATTCTCTTCATGTAAATATTGTTTAGGAAACGATGTCATTTTCCTAAAACTTTATTCTAAATATTTCCTAACCTGCCTCCAACGAAGTTTTTAAGCATCTCCCTCGTGGATCCTTCAGCGCATAAAAAAAGTCTCGATTCTAGTCCTCACACAAACCCTCTCCCCACAAAAACAGAAGCCACGACGTCGTTCTAGAGGATTGAGTCCTTTCCTTTTGTTTTTTTCCTAAAGAGTTAAAATCACAAATAAATAATGATGGCCCAACTTCTGTGGCTTCCACTGCGTCTGAATATAAATAGGTTTACTTAAGGCAGATTTTGCCGGGGTGTTTCTCTCCTATCTTAAAGCGGCAGATACCCGAATCACGTTTCCTCCGCTCCAATACCTGAGCCCAGTTCAACCGAAGAAGAAAAAAATGGGAGGAGGCAACGGGCAGAAGGCAAAGATGGCTCGCGAGAAGAACCTGGAGAAGCAAAAGGCTGGTTCCAAGGGTAATTAGTTAACTATTCATAAAACCCTAGCAACCCAAATTCCCCTTTCTCTTTTAGTTCATTTCACTGCTCGATGTTTGTCTGAGGAGATCTATGTGGTTATACTCATATCTGACTCGGATTTTTGGTCCGATCTATATGCAGGAAGTCAGCTTGAATCAAACAAGAAGGCCATGTCGATCCAGGTAATTTCTTCCTTGCTCTTTCCTCTTTCCTCTTTCCGCCTGCTAAATTTTTTAAATTTTAATTCAGATAAATTGCAAATCCTGTTACTTCATAAAGATGAGCTGAATCTGATATTAGACCAAAGACGATTGATTTTTTTTTTATCAATTAATAATTATCTAGGCATTAATTCATCTAAGGAAGAAAGCCAACCTCTTCAATACTTAACTGTTCCTTGTGTGGCAATTGAGAGAGATTGATCGTATTATGTCTTTGTTTTCCATCGGCTCCAGCCATGTTATTGCCTCAATGGAGAATTTTGAGATTATTGTGGCCGACTTATTAAGAATTGCCCCTTGGATGCGTTGGGTCCAATAATTCAGTTATTAAAAATAAGCATATGGAACTATGAATTGAAATATTTGTTTTTCTGTCTTGTATTTTGTCTGCAGTGCAAGGTGTGTATGCAGACATTCATTTGCACAACTTCGGAAGTGAAATGCAGGGAGCATGCAGAAGCCAAGCACCCCAAAACTGACGTCTATGCGTGTTTCACCCACCTCAAGAAATGAAGATGAAGTGGGGGAGAAGAACTGGTGGATACGGATTCAACGCTCCATTTTTATCGTCTTGTAATCGAGTGTGGAACTTTGCAGAGCAATTCATTCAAATTCATGGATGGCAATTGCTATGTGCTGTGGAGATGTTTATATTACTATGATGCCTTGGTTACATTATCGAATTTATCTTAAGATTCTTGGGTTTTGCCTTGATTCCTTGAGATTGCGCCATGACTACATGCCAGTGAAGGGAGCAAACAATTTAATTGTAGAATGTATCTGCATGGCTATCCTTTAGCTTACGTTAGGCACCAATCCGTTAAATCCCAAAGAAATGCTGTTTCATAGTTTTTTTATTTTTAAAAAAGCCCAATTCTACCTCAATGCACGGGATATCAAAACTGGGAACAAGGATAAAGCTTCAGTTGTGCAGGGAAAGCTCATTTTTCCAGTGGTATCGTATCAAGTGTCACCAGAAGGGCTACAGAAATTATGTCCGCATTACGCTGTTCTCTGCATCTCTCGCTTGAAAGAAGCACGTATGTGCCTGAAATAAACAGATTAAGTGAACAAACTTGAATGGAAGTGTCGAAATTAATAAACAAAAGCACAAAGGTATATGAATGTTCACGCTGTCTTCTCAGGTTACTACAGGCAAAAATTTCCTAAAATCGACGCCCACAGTCACATTAATGGATAAATTTATATATATGATAAATGAAGTAGCTTATCAGGGTTCAAGTAAGGGATTCTCATTTTCTAAGAGTTTATAACAATAGAGTTTTACTTTTTTTAACCTAAAATCATAAAAAATGGCCTAAAAACAAATTAAAATTTCGTCAAATCCAAACAAAATTCTTATCAATCTAATCAAGCAGGATATTTGAGTGACTCTGGTGGTCCATATTTACATGGAACTCCCTCTATTAGCGCACCCCTTAGCTGCAGGAACTTGTCCAAAAAAGAGAAGATAAATACAAGTGTGACAACTGGAGCGCGCTGCCAAAAAAGAACCGGGAAGCTTATGCATGGATTGCAAGTCAGACTACAACATGGAAGAATTAGCATTATACTAAAACGTGCCATTGCCTCTCCTGTTGTAATCCTGTATTGATGATCATAACGAAGAAGCTTATCAAGAAAATCAGTGGCCTGCTTGCCACACAAATGAAACCAAAAGAACCAACACTTGTGTTAAAAAAAGAATCCATGACCAAAGCCGAAATGATTCCTGCAAAGACTATTTGGAAACTATTATTTCATCCGTCGAAAAATAATTCACATGGCCTTTGCGGAAACTGGATACCTGTTTTCTGAAGTGATGAACTGAGACCATGGCAGAAGAAATGAATAAGTATTGTCTACCATAAGTACATGTCAAACAGAAGAAAATTGACTTGAATGCTTCTAGAAATTAAAAAGAGAAAGGCTGTGTATAATGGTTACAGGAGAGAGGATGTGGGTGGACAGAAGCCACAGCAACTCTCTGTCTCTCTCGCTTTTTCCAGGCTAAAAAGACTTGTTAAGATAAGCATTAAACTCATTTGTTCCAAGAACCTGAAGAAAAGTGATGACCAATTACTATGCTGTCCCATGACTAGATAGAACAGTGCATAAACCTAGAGATACCATGTTTTATCATATATTACAACTGATCAAGTCTGACCGTAAGATTATTTTATCAAATACAAGACATATAACATTTTCACGGCCGCAACAGAATTTTAACGAGCTCTTCATAATTGTCATGCCCGCAACGAATGACTCCTTTCGCGATATCTGCAGGAAAATATTTGTGCAAAACACTTATGGTCATATAACATTGCACGCTGGGAATTAACTGGTATGAAATTTAATTACAATATAAGGAACAAGCAGATCCACCAGAATTTTCACCGTCGTTGCAAGCAAACAGCCCAGGCTCCACATGCCCAGAAAATAGTCATAGTCTAAATCAACAAGAAGGTTTGGACCCTTAAAATGTCTGAACGCCAATGGATACCATACTTTCATTTTCCGCAAAAAGCTTGCAATTTGTTTATGAATCTCTTATGAAGGAGTTAGAAGAACAGTAACTTCTTCCAAAAACATAATTTCTCATACCACTTCAGTCAACTACTGTACTTTCATGGAAGCTACTTTAAAACAAAGTACCTTTTGCAATCTCCACCTTGGTGTTAGAAAAGAAAATACTTTTAACATCTACATTTACTAATCTAGGCTTCATGAATACCTCGAAGCTACTCTCAGATTGTACTCTTTGCCGGGGTGGTAAAACTCTGAAAGTCCCCAGTCAATCAAGCGTAGTTTTTGGAGCTCATGGTCAGTCATCACATTTTGAGGTTTCACTTCTCTGAGCACCATGCTTTATGAATGGCAGCAATCCAGTGCCTAAAATTACAGAAAACAGTAGGACAGTGTGTAACAGATCATTTGGGATACTGTAATGTTGTCCCCTTTCAAACTAGAGATGGTGCAGTGCTTTTAACAAATACAGCACAACATCCTAAAATGCCTGTGGAAATTCTAGACATCATCGGGTTAGATGTGCCAGATTATCAAAAAATTGCGAGAAAAGAGAAAACTCAATCCTTCCAGTTGTAGCTACAAGTTAGAACAATCTCATCAAGTAAGCATTATAAATGCGAAAGGGAAATGCTCCAGGTTCGAGTACCCTTTCAACAAAGAAAAAGTGGTCATGTTTCTCATGCCTAAAGTTGTTAAATTTGAAATGATATAATTAAAAATGACCAGGATTGTGTTTGGTACTGAGATAGTTTTATTAAAAGTATTTTTAGTTATGATTTATAATTAAAATTGAAGTGTTTGGTTGAAACTGTAGTTGAGTTTAAGGTTAATGAAAAATAGTTTCATGTGTTTGGTTATCATGTTTTTTATATTAATATCAACTTGTGAAATTAATTTAAAGGACATAGACATATATCAATTTGTGAAATTACCAACTTTATCATTTATTTTATTTTATTTTTTGTTCTTTTGTTAAAGTTTGAGGTTTTTTATTGTTTGATGTAATTTTTTTTTCATTATTTACACATAATGGTACTAACCAGCCATAAACCCGCGCTTCACTGTTGTGATTAATTTTTTTCTTTCTAGTTTTAACATATATAATTTCTTATTTTGTATTTCAATTTTTATTCTTTTATTGTTTTGTTTAGTTTTGATCCCTTAATTTTCTCAATTTTTCTGAGATAGTTCTTAATTTTTTTTTGTATCTATACAATTCTACTTTCAGTTTAGATTTTTTATTTTTATTTGTATTAAATATAGCTTGCATTAAAAAACATAGCAAGTTCAGTTTTGACGGTGTAAATTAAGAATGAAACTCTCTCTTATACATGTATACGAAAGTTATTTTGTATTTGTATATTATAAAAAAACATGTGCAATATCCTTAATTGTCCTGAATTTAAATGTTGATTTTTGTCTTATTAGAAGGTATCATGGTTAATTTACTGTACCTAAAAACATTAAAAATCTAAAATATCCCTGGACTCATGGCTAAAATCAATGTTCACAGAGAGGTAAAATAGTAATTTCATCATTATAATCCATAATAATCTTTGCCTATATGCACAGTAAATTTTATTGTGCAAAACCTTGATCTCTTTTAGCTTTTTAATTAAGATATATATATATATATATATATATATATATATATATATATATATATATATATATATATATGTATATAAAGAAAATTTTTAAAAAATTATAAATAACGCTTTTAGACATGACTCATGCAGAATGCATCTGACAAATTTCTAACATGTGCATATTTTTTTAAACATAATAGTTGCTATATGTAAATGTATAAGTGGGAAGGGACTTGTTCCCTTCTTCTGCACCCGAGTTTGATCCTCTCTGTGTATGTTTGTCACCTTCGCTGTGCCTTACCTACCTAGTGAGCTTGCAAGGTGTTCGGTGGGTCCGGGTACTAGTTATGGTGCGTGTGAGCTGGTTTGGACATCCTAGTTATAAAAAATGAGTCCTGAGATTAGTCGTGATATGCGTAACTAGCCCGGACACCCCGATTATTAAAAAAAAAAGGAATGTATAAATGGGGAAAAAAATAAAAAAAATATATAAGCAGGGAAACACTATAGCAATCCATTGTGTTCTGCGAGGAAAGCTACAATGCTTTCCTCACACCATTTAAAAAAAAAATCGGTTTGAATATTAGTTGTGGTGCGTTTAAGCTGGCATAGATATCTTGGTTATAAAAAACAATAAAAAAAATATATAAGTAGGAAAAAAACAAAAAAAATTTAAAAATAAAAAAATGGGTTCGGGAATTAGTCGTGGTGCGCGTAAGCTGACCTGAATACTCCGGTTATAAAAAAAATGTATGAATGGGAAAAAAAATCATGTTGCGCGTAAGATGGCCCGAACACCACCGGTTATAAAAAAAGAAAAAAATATATAAGTTGAAAAAAAAAAGAAAATGTAAAAAAAATGGGTTCGGGGATTAGTCATGGTGCGCGTAAAATGGTCCAGGTACCCCGGTCATAAAAAATTCAAAAAAATATGTATAAGTGGGGTGGAAACAAGAAAAACAAATTAAAAAAAAATGATTTTAGGGATTAGTTGTGATGCGGATAAGCTGACCTGGACATCTTGCTTATATAAAAAAACATAAGTGGGAAAGTACTGTAGCATTTAAAAAAAATAGGTCCGATGATCAGTTGTGGTGCTCGTAAGCTAGTTCGGACACCTAGATTATCAAAAATAAAATATATTAGTATAAAAAAAATGTAAAAAAAGGGTCCAGGGATTAGTGTCGTGATGTGCGTAAGCTGGTCTAAACATCCCGATTATAAAAAAATAAAATGTATACATGGGAAAAAAAACAGGAAAAAAAATATATATAAAAAAAAGTCAGTCTAGAAATTAGTTGTAGTGCGAGTAAACTGGCCCAGACACTCCTGGCTATAAAAAAACAAAGGAACCCGTATAAAAAAAAATGATGCAAGGGAAAGTACTGTAGCAATCCACAGTGAAATGTGTGGGGAGCTACAGTGCTTTCCCCCACACGGTTTAGTGTATTGTTAATTTTAGATTTTTTTCTTGCTTCGTTTTTTTTTAAAGTTTTTGGTTTTTTTATTCCTCAGGGTAATTTAATTATTTTTATTGTTTTATCAGTAGTAATAATAATAATGTAATATGTTATAATCATGATAATAACAGTGATATTATTCATGGTAATGATAATAATAATTGTAATTTATTATGATAGTTATATTGCTTATGCTATTAATAATTCTTATGTTTTTTTTATCTTCAGGTTAAATAATTTTTTCAACTAATGATTATTTTTTTATTTAACAATTTAATTTATTTTTGTTTTTTTTTATTAAAGTTTTAACGGGTTTTTTTTTTATTCTTTAATGTGATTTTGTTGTTTCCATTATTTACACAATAATGATAATAGTTTTAGTTTTCTTGTTTTATCTTTTGTTAGAATTTTTGAGTTGTTTTTTATTACTCGGGGTAATTTGATAATTTTTATTATTTTAGTAGTAATAATAATAATAATTATTGTATTATAGTTTTTTATATATTTATTTTATTATGTAAAATGCATTTAAAATAATATCATGGTAACAAGAGTATTTTTCATTTTTTTTTCTGTGCATAGTACAATAACTATAATATCTCGAATAAGAAAAATCTAAGAATTATCAATGGTGGTTTCCCAATGATTTTAGATTTTCAGTGTGAAGTAAAATAACTTTTGTAGTCTCAAATAAGATAAAATGGAAGAGTTACTTACAGGGTATTTCAAACATTTTATATTTAACTATACATGTAAAGGGAAAGTTTCACTCTTATTTTATACCATCATAGCTAAACTTACTATGTTTTTTAAAGCAAGTTGCATTCAATACAAATAAAAATAACAATAACAATTAAAAATCTAAACTAAGAGCATGGGTATATAGATACTAACAAAAAATTAAAAACTATCCCAAAAGGATAAAAAAAATCAAGGTATTAAAACTAAATTAAAAAATAAAAAACAAAATACAAAACTAGATAAAAAAAAAATAATCATGGCCACAGAGCTGGGTTTATGGCTAGTGTGTTATCTCAACATGTATTTCTCAAATTAGAAACAGGCCTCTGTGATAAAAGAGCACACGAAGAAGGACTGGTTTCTAAACCCAAAGCCCAAACAAACAATAAAACCAAGCCCACCACAAAGAAACGGTTCGAGCAACAAAGAAAAAAACCAGTCCTGGATCACCAGGTCCCTAATTATAATATAAGACGGAAAAGGAAACACAAGACTGCAATGGTTTCCACTCTCTTCTCCGAAAAACCTGTCGCCTGTTCTGTCTCTGTCTCCGTCTCTCGGACATAAAAATTAAATTAAATGACTTAGCTCCACTATTGCCTCTGTTACCTGATTTCTAAATTAGTTTCCTAACTATTTATTTCGTATCTCGAAATCTTATCCATACCAAAAGCAAACAGATTGTGTGAAAAGCATCATAGTTGTAATATCAATCACAGGCTGTTTGGTTTATAATGGACCCTAACATAATGAAGCTTCTTGAAGAAGATGAGGTGCGCACTTCTTTCTTCTTCTTTCTACTTCTTTATATAATATTATGAAATTTTAGGTTTTCAGTTTCGAGGGTTTTGTGTTTAAAGGATGAAACCATGCATTCCGGTGCTGACGTGGAGGCCTTCCAAGCTGCCTTAAATCGGGATATCGGGGGTGATGTCTCCACCTCTCAGCCGTCTGATTCGAGTCCGGGTGCTTATTTGATCTTTCATTCAACCGTCTTGTAGTTATTTAATTCAGTTTCTTATGATTTACTGATATCTTAATTATACGATTTAGAATGAAAAATAAGATGGCGGAAACTAGCATTGCGCTGCAAGCGCATAAAGTTGGAGATATGTTATTTTTTTTTTTTAAAGAAGAAGCTGTAGAATGTTTTGGGTGTTGTGATAATTGAAGTCATTAATAAGTCAATCAGTTTATCATAGTGTGCTTGTCTCTAGCCTTTCTGTATGCTCGTCATGTTAATCACACTAGCAATGTTTTTTGTACTTGTGCTTGATATTTTAACCTTTCTGGAATATTTTGTTTTCGAAATTTTGATTTTTTATTTATTTCTTGCACACAACTGAAAAATACTGTAGTTTTGTCCCATGAAAACAATCAAAGTTCCGGTCATCCTTTTCCAAATTGGCCAACTGCGGGGCAGAATGACAATGCCAGTAACACTGAAGAACTTGATGCAAAAAGTGTCCAGCAACAACATCATCAGGAGCAGCAGTCATCTGCAATGGAGACAAAGCAGCATGTACCTAATGCTGAGAACCAACAACAAAAGGGGGATGTCCCACAGGAACCAACCCACCCGCCGGTGCTTCAGATAAAAATCCAAGACAATATTAAACAAGAGCTTGTGGAACAAACTCCTGTCCAGACTCCTCAATCTATTGGGGCGCAGAGTTCTGAGCAAAATCCTACCCCAAAATCTGAGCCTGATAAAATGCAAATTTCAGATGGTGATTCTCAATTTTTAAATTTTCAGAAGATGAGCAGCCAGCAAACTGCAGGCACAGATCAGGCTGGTAACCAAAAGAATAGCAAGCAGATACCTTTTGTATTATTGTTGCCTGCCTTAAAACCTCATCTTGATAAAGACAGAGAGATGCAGCTGCAAACTTTATTTAATAAACTGAGGGTGGGTATCTGACATGAATTTTGTGCTTTCTCTTTCATGCACTGGACTGATTGTTATCATGTATCTTCCTTTGTCATTTTTAGAAAAATGAAATTGCGAAAGACCAATTTGTTAGACTTATGAGAAATATTGTTGGGGATCAAGTGCTCAGGTTGGCAGTCGCACAACTGCAATCTCAGGCAAGTAATGAATGGGTGACATTATAATGAGCTTAGGACTCTCTTAGGTGATATTAGGCTAAAGCCAGCTTGTCCTCCATTGCAGCCAGGTTCCAACCAATCCCAGTTACAGTCTCAAGCTGGTCGCCAACACAATGTGAGGATGCCTGCTGGAATCAGTGCTGCTCAATTTCCAGATCCACATCATTTTATGCCTCACCCAAGGGGATCTATTCCTTCAGAACCATCTCCTAATCCTCCGTCGGGGGTCCAGTTGCAGACTGATTCAAGCACTGTCAGTTCTCAGAAATCCAAAATGGTAGAACGGCAGCCAGATTCTCTTGGAATGCAAGCTAGCCAATTGCATTCTTCCGATGCCAGTATTGTCAATCAAGAAAGGGAGCGATCTTCTATTTCAATGCAAGGTCAGAACAAACAGCAACAACATGTGCACTTTCCACCAACTTCCTTTTCAATGTATGGAAGCAGTGGTGGTAATTACAATTCATATTCTGGGGCTAAAGTTAATACTTCAGGACCAAATGTGAAGCCACAACCTCATGATCAACAAACAAGGCCAGTTTCACATCATCAGAACATGGGTGTGACACAAGTAGGAGGGGCAACACATAGCATGATAAGCACGCCGAAGTTTGAAAGGCAAAATTCTACTAATGATCCTAGTAGAGCGCACAGTGCTACTGTTTCCCATTATACAAACAAATCAGCTGTGCAACAGAACTCAGTTCCTTGGCAAGCACCACCAAATAGAGAACAAGGTCCTGCTCCATTCTCATCAGTGAATCATGTCAAACCGGGCTCTCTTGTACAGGCTGGTGAGCAGCAGAACAAACCCCAGTTGTTGAGCCCTCAAGTGCTGCTTCCTTCACCTGTTGAACAGGGAAATGCCATTTCAGGAAATTTAAAGGATCAATCTTTAGACAAGCAATCTTCTAAAGTTGTTTTTTCAACATCCGCTGGTATGGCTCCTCCCAATTCTGTTTCCCCTTCAGTGGTGACTCAATTGGACCCTCATGGCCAGGTACTATTGCACTGATCATCAAATATATTTCTACAACATTTAGCTGTTTGAGGTCTTGATTTCATGGTTTATTTACCATCTTCCTGGTTATTATTTGAACCACTAGATGAAAATTGCAGAGCATCCTGACTCTATTAAATCACCTGATTGTGGTTGGCTAGTCGCCAGAAGTTATTAGGTTGCAGTTTCTTGGTACTACACAAGCCCAAATCTTTTAGACCCTGTTAAGGAGAGTGGTAGCTTCCAGTTTTGGTTGTTTTTTGAAAGTGTGTTTGTTTTGAAAGGACATCAAATTGGTGTTTTTTTTTTTATGTTTTTCAATTATTTTGAAGTGTTGATGTCAAAAATAAAAAACAGTATGAAAAAAATCATTTTGATGCACTTCAAATAAAAACACCTTTAAAAAGGCATTGCAATATCAAACAAGCACTTAGTCTGTGATGATTTATCCTGCTGTTGAGATTAAACATGGTGTCATTAGGCTATACCTTTTCTTCTGGTGAAGTCCAGTGATAGTGGCGTGAGATGATTAACTAATTATATGCATTTAGCAATTTGAAAATCTTTTACTAGAAATTTAGTTTCCTCCATGCATCTAATTTGAAATTGACTGAAAAATGTAGCCTTGTCCAGGATAATTGGATATGGCCGACAAATGTCAGCCCACATTTTGCAAAACTAGAGTTCTGTTTTGGCGAGCAAATATAATGCAGTGCGGGAAGAGAAATCAACTCAGAACAACAAGGAAAAAAAAATGATGGCTAAAACTAGAAGAAAATTAAAGCTGAAACTAGAAAAACAAGTTTAGGGTTTATAGCAACCTCTAAAGTGGAAATCAATCTCTAAAAATACAAGACTTGTTAGCATAGGCAACCCTATTTATACTAGTTATAGATTTAAAACCTAATCCTTATATGAAAAGAAGGCACTATAAAAACTTACAAGGTCATTTAATACTAGGATTTATAGGTTAAGCACTATTAATAGGATGGATCGTGAATACAGAATAACACGGATTCATAAACTACATGAGAAACTGACACAAGTTAGAGCAAAGAATAATGAGTTTATTACAAGTTAAAATCTTTAAGGACCAAAACCATTGTAACTATGAGAGACTCGCAAAATACTTAATTTTATTTATCCATATCTCTATTTGCTAAAACATTGTCACAACCTTTACACACACACACAACTAGAAAATCCAAGTAATACTAGATAGGAAAATAAATTAGGAACACTATTCCCTTCAAAGTGAAAAAAAAACTAGAAAAGCAATGGGAAAATATAAATAGGAAAACATAAAATTAACAAAGGAAAATATCTATTTCCTAAAAAACTTATGCATCAGTTTTCCCGGATTGAAAAGATTGTGTTTTCAAGTTTAAATCTCAATTAGAAACCTCAAAAATCTCCAGTCTACCCATTGTGGGCTCTAAATAATATTGTGCAAGTAGCCTTATTATGGGTCCCTAGCACCTTTGTTTGACTGCCTCATCGTCTATTCTTAACAATTCTTTTGTGTGGCCCACTCCATCTTGGATCAAACCATCAGGATTTCCAATAAGAGCAACCGATATAGACATAAATAACATACTAGTTTTGAGATATCTTTTTTTCCGAGAGGGAACCTCCCTATCTCTTGTGACATGAGCATTTCATGGACCTTTTCTAATCATATGATTATTCAACATCTCACATCAACTAACTATCAAGAATTGGGAAATTTGATAAAAGTCCTCGTTAATCTAACCAAAACCAATAGGAATCGTTGGGCTCTAATACCAATTAACGCACAACTCTAATACCAATTAATGCAAATGGAAGTGAGGGATAATGAGGTTTGCTACAAATCAAAATCCTTGAGGACGAAGAACAACCATAAATATGAGGAGGCTCTCAAAATATTTAATTTTACCAAAGGGTTTTTCACAACTTCTATATATATATATAAAAAATAGAATAGAAAAACTATTCCCTTCAAATAGGAAAAATGAAAACACTAGGAAAACATAAAATTAACTAAGAAAAACGTTTATTTTCCCAAAAAACGCTTTTGCATCATAGACCAAAATTACCAAGTAAATGTAAATTCTTCTTAAAGCTTCTTCATCAATATGTTATATAACTAACGACATTGTCGTCTTAACATTGGTCTCCAAGCTTTTGTGGAACATGTTGTCTTTACTAGCTTATTTTCCTTTGTTTTGACTCAGGTTGAGTAATGCTATTTAAAACAGATTCTCCAATCACATGAAGTTTTTAAAAGTTTTGTTAATTTATCTCATAGCAGAAATATCTTGTTTTGCTTGGTCAATTTCTCACACAAAACTTTTGTGATAGCAGAAATATCTTGTTTTGCTTGTTTTGTAATGATTAGCTTTTGTTTCGCTGTCTATTTGATGAATATATCCCCTTTGCTTCTGTGCCATCAGGTAGGCTCACGAAACCCATCTGTAGCTTCTCCTGCTGGAGTTACTGCAAGAACACCTCCCAAAAAACCTTCTGTTGGCCATAAGAAGCCATTTGAAGCACTTGGTTCATCGCCTCCTGCATCAAGGTGAAATAGCTCTTTTTTATGGAATGAGAGTGATTTTAATTTGGTCATTTATTTCTTTTATCTAGTTAAAATATCGTTTCAGATCATGTTTGATGCGTGATCTATGGGATAACATGCAGTAAGAAGCAAAAGGTATCGGGGGCTTTTTCTGATCAAAGCATCGAACAACTCAATGATGTCACTGCTGTCAGTGGAGTTAATCTCAGGGTATGGTATTTTTCCAGCCATCAAGATTGCCTATTCAAAAGTATCACCTAGCCAGTAAAAGCACTCCCTTTGAAAAATAAGCTTGTATTTCCTGTAATATTTTGCTTTGATGTAGGAAGAGGAAGAACAACTATTTTCAGGGACAAAGGAGGACAGTCGAGTTTCAGAAGCATCACGGAGGGTTGTACAGGAAGAAGAAGAAAGGCTGATTTTGCAGAAAACTCCTTTGCAGAAAAAAATAGGAGAGATCAGTTAGTGTTTTTGTTTTTATGGCTTTTGTAAATTCATTTGTCCATGCAATTTGTGCTTTATGGAAGGCTGTATCATTCCCATGGTTTGATATGTACTGGTTCGACTGTCTCCAGTGGCCAAGTGTGGTTTGAAGAACATTGGTAATGATGTTGAGCGATGCTTGTCCTTGGTGAGTTGCATGTTCTTGGTGCAATCTTTTTTTTGTGATAATTCTCTCATGTTTTCTTATGGAATTCCATTTTCAGTGCGTGGAGGAGAGGATGCGTGGACTGATAAGTAACCTGATTAGGCTTTCAAAACAGGTGAGGTTTTAGTCTCTCTCCCTGTGCTTCTATTTATTTTCTTTCTTTAAATATCTTTTCATGATTTTAATTGGATCTCACAGCGTGTTGATGCTGAGAAGCCAAGACACCAGACTGTAATTACTTCGGATGTTAGGCAACAGATAATGACAATGAACCGGAAAGCTCGGGAAGAATGGGAGAAAAGGCAGGCAGAAGCAGAAAAGCTCCAAAGAGTTAATGAAGTGCGTGCTTTATACAACACCATCAACTTTCTTGTTCTATCATTGTCCTTGGTTTTATGAAGTACATGTTCATAAAGAACAATGCACAAGTACATCGCTTAATATTTCACTACATGATATATTTATGCAAGCAAGAATTCCTTAATTCTTTATGTCAATCTCTAAATGCAGCCCGAGGGTGAAAATGGAGGTGAAGGTGACAAGGAGAAAGATGAAGGTCGTGTGAAGTCAGTGAAGGTATCAAAGATGTTGGCAAGTATTAAAAGTTTGCCTTATAGCCAGTAAAACAGATCTTTGTTTTTCTAATTTCGACAACTACATAGGCTAACAAAGAGGAGGATGATAAAATGAGGACAACAGCTGCTAACGTTGCTGCTCGAGCTGCTGTTGGGGGAGATGACATGCTGTCAAAATGGCAACTAATGGCTGAGCAAGCGCGGCAGAAACGTGAAGGAGGGATGGAGGGGGCATCCAGTTCCCAGGCAGTTAAAGATGTGAACCGCAATCCTCAATCATCATCTGGAAGAAATGTGAAAGAAAATCTTGAAGCAGAAAAAAGGAGTCCTGCAGTTCCTTCTTCTGCATCTGGTAAGTGTGGCTATTAGCGGGACATGTGCTGAAGCAAACTTTCAGCTCATGATCACATATTTATAATGATGTTCGATACATTTGTTTGTTTGTTGACCTTACCTTTTTTTCCTTTGGCAGGAGCTGCTAGGAAATTTGGAAGGAATCAAGCAATTGTGCCTCAAACGAAGGTGGCTCGTACTGTTACTATTAAGGATGTGATGGCGGTGCTGGAAAGGGAACCTCAGATGTCCAGATCTACTCTGATCTACCAACTGTACGAGCGAATCAGGTCTGATGCAGCAGCTGAATAACGTCACATGCCACCACCCCACACCCCTACCGAAACAATGTTGGTGTTTTGTATTTTGTTAGATAAGATTGTGATCCTGAGTTTGGCATGCTCAGTCAGATTTGGCTGGAGGGACAAAATGTATATGATAAATCACTGTAAAGGTTCTGCCCTCTGCATGATAGAGCTCAGACATTCAAGTTATAACCGTCCTCTGTAATTTGATGGGCACCAGAGCATGTGCCCTTGGTCAATGTGTTTGCTGTTTATCGTGCTAATTTA
This sequence comes from Salix dunnii, assembly GCA_015731905.1. Lineage (NCBI taxonomy): Eukaryota > Viridiplantae > Streptophyta > Magnoliopsida > Malpighiales > Salicaceae > Salix > Salix dunnii. The sequence goes on along the minus strand of CM027660.1, from coordinate 8,500,933 downwards.
TCACCTTAATTCTTGCTTTCCTCGGAGAAAGTATTGCACGCTCTGACGCTTTTCTTGTAAAATTTAGCATGGATCAGATTTTGCAACTCCAATAGAATAACATGAGCTTTCTTGAAAGTTTATATTCTATAATGGCTTTTAATTGAGATTTGTCAAACACCACCTCGTAGATATCACTTGACACCGTGAGTCTCTGAGCCATGACCATGCAAATTAAGGCAAAATTTTATCATTGTGAGATGATCGCCCCTCTTGTTTTCCAAGTGTAACAAGGAAGGATTGCGAGCTCTCCTAAGTCAATTCTTTAGAGAATCCAGTTTTACAAGCAAAAATAACAGGCTAAACAAGTCAGATTTTCCTAAATAAAGGAGAGATGCAGAAAAGCATCATTGCATCGCTAATGGTTATAATCGAAAAGCTCGAATGCGATTCCAAGAAAACTTGACCTTTCCCAGCCAGAACAGATGTCAAGGCCTTAAATTGCAGTCACTTACAGCAGCTGAATTCTTATCTGAGAAATTCTCGTGGCAAGAAGTGGTATACACCAAAGCAGCCCGCCAAGTATCTTACATGCACACTCTACATATCTGAAAATTTATCACGGCAAGAAAAAATGACAAACACCAAGCAGCCAAATGTCTTACATTTCCTTGCAAGGGGTGAGGTGAGGTCTGGAAACTAAGCTAATCAGTTAGGTGAGTTGCGCTTCCCGTGACACGGTCTGGTGCTCACTAAACCTTGGTGCAATGGGCATCTGTACCATGCTGGACACAATGGCTATATCCAACACCATGGAGGAAATCCCGGATCTCTTTGGCACTACTGTTGCTCGCTTGCAGCAACCGTTCATCCTCCTCGTAGATTAGGTAGGGGGCTGCATCTTTCTTTCTTGACAATAATTTTACGGCCCCTTTCAACACATGATATTCCCATCCCTGGACATCAATTTTGAGAAGCAACACAGGTTCTGAATTTGGAATTAGTTCATCAAGGGGAATGGTCCTTACTTGAACTGCTATTTCTTCGTTGGACTTGAACGCCAACTTTGCACCAGTGGCAGAGACAGCACTATTGTCAAGCCGACCTACCAACTGCCAATTTAAAGGGGCTAAAATGACTGGGTATTCAATACAGCAGATAGAAGTATGGTTCAAACTGGCTAAATCAAATCAATCAATTATAATTATCAGCCCTAAAATCAATATATCTTCAATGAATTAGTTTCATTAGAAATGAGTGAATTTTTACCTTATAAAAAGTAATATTCCCAATCCGATCAGAGACAGCAGCCTCAAAAACAGTAACCAAGTCCGCAACACGATTAAACCAAATCCCATCACAAATCCTCTTAAGATTATCAATCACTGGCTCGAAAGCCAGCACTTTAAAACCCATGACCGCGGCTGCGAAACTCGCCATTCCCACGTTAGCCCCAACATCCACCACCAACCCATTTCTTCCTTTCATTCCTTCCAGGAGTTGCTGGATCGTGGCAGAAATATCTGGCTTCCTGAAAGGCTTTCCTTTCAGAAGCCTCACAATGTTCTTGTGGGGCTTGTCAGGCAAAGACCCAAAATCTGAGAGAGAGTAGAGAAAGGGGTATTTGAGGTTTTCCACTACGTTGGCAACCACAGGGTGAGCTTGTGGAGATTCGAAGCAATTAAAAGAAGGGATGGGGTAAAGTGGGGTTACAAATAATGTGGAGTTAGGAGGATTCGACGGGGACCGGTAAGAGAAGAAGAGAAAGAGGAGGAGAAGGAGAGAGAGTGAGAGGATGAGAAGGATGGGAGTTAGGAGTTTAGGCTGTTTGCTGTTTTCTCTTTTCCAGGCATTTGCCATCCCTGAAATCAGCGAGGGACGATTGGATCCAAATCTAACTGGGGGGGGATGTTAACTAGCTACCTTGCCCCTTCCCTTTCAGATTTAAAAACATCTATTAGGCAAGTCGAACGGGAAGAGCAATTTTTAAGAGCTAAATTATAGAAATAGTTCTCTGAATAATATATAAATAGCTCTTGTATTGATGTTGTCTCCAATAGTAAAGAGTCATTTTTAAGAGCCATTTTTTAATCTTGTTTTAAATTAAATTCAATTATTTTATAAATAGTGTAATTATACAATTCATTATACAATTAATATGAATAAATTATATAATTAAATAATTATTTTTGATAAACCCGCCAACAATAAAATTATTTTTTTTAATAAGAAAATAAGAATTGAATTTAATTATTATTAAAAGATCCAGAATATATAAAATTTGAAATTTTAAAATGTTGAAAAAAATTTTAAAAATTGCATTTAAAAAAAAACCCCGCCATATTATGAAATTTTAAAATTTCAAATAATGAAAGAATTTAAATTATTGGCGGTAATTCTTTCATTATATGAGTTAATTATAAAATTAAATAATTATTTTTGAAAAACCCGCTAACAATAAAATTTATTTTTTTAATAAGAAAATAAAAAATGAATTTAATTATAATTAAAAGATCCAGAATATATGAAATTAGAAATTTTGAAATGTTGAAAAAAATTTCCAAACTTTCATTTTTAAAAAAACCCGCCAAGTTTTGAAATTTCAAAATTTCAAATAATGAAAGAATTACCGCCAATAATTTAATTTTTTTGGATTTCAAATTTTGAAAAAAATGGCGCCAATATTTTGAAATTTAAAATTTGAAATTTTGGGGAAAATGAATTCATCTATAAATATCCGCATACACCTTGACATTTTCTTCATCTTAGTTTCTTCATTGTGTTCTTCTTTGCAATCTTTATTTTATTTAATTAAAGTTCGTTATGAATCATTTTAATTTTTATGATGCTTTTGATTTTGACGATGACAGTTCTAGGTTTGTTTGCGAAGTTGCTGCCACAGTGGCTGCCGAAGAAGAATAAAAAAGTGAAGGGCGGCGAACAGGGCCTCGTGGATCTGTTATTGGACACAACATCATCAATCGTGATAGAAAGGAAGATGCATTAAGGCTATATAATGATTATTTTGCTGAAAATCTGAAATTCACAAAAAGTCAGTTTCGGAGGAGATTTAGGATGACTCGTCGCCTTTTTATTCGGATCGCAAATGCAGTGGAAGCTCACAATCCATTTTTCAAACAAAAGAAAGATGCAGTTGGTGTTCTTGGCTTATCTTGTCTACAGAAGGTAACTGCCGCTCATAGGATACTTGCATATGGTATATCTGCAGATTTAACTGGTGAATATATTCGAATTGGAAAAAGCACTGCAATTGAAAGTCTTAGAGCTTTCGTGAAATCAATTGTTGAAGTTTTTAGGGATTGGTATCTAAGAGCCCCAAACGATTCTGATATTAGTCGACTATTATCAATGGGCGAGCATCGTGGATTTCCAGGGATGTTAGGGAGCATTGATTGCATGCATTGGAAATGGGAGAAATATCCAACTGCGTGGCATGGGATGTTTACTGGCCATTATCGGGAACCTTCTATAATTCTAGAGGCGGTGGCTTCACAAGATCTTTGGATATGGCATGCTTTTTTTGGAATGCCTGGATCTCTAAATGATATTAATATTCTTGATCGGTCACCTGTCTTTGCTGCGCTTGCTGAAGGTCGTGCTCCACTTGTGAATTACACAATCAATGGACATGAATATACGATGGGATATTATTTAGCAGATGAGATTTATCCAAATTGGGCAACCTTTGTTAAGACAATCCCAATGCCATTAGGAGAAAAGAGAAAATATTTCGCAAGGAAACAAGAATCTGCAAGGAAGGACGTGGAGAAACATGTAAGTAAGCATGTACTCGAGCCCAAAATTATCTTGTTTGTTGATCAACTCCTGTTACTGGATCTTTGCTAGTATTTAACCACGCAGATACAAGTAAACAATCTTCTTCTGGCGAGAAGTTTTTACATCTTTGTGATTTTTTAGTTGTACGAACATTATGATCACTTTGTTGAGAAACAATATGTTCAGTCTCACTTATAAGAAAATCAGTTAATGAATTTGACAAATTTGAGTACATCTGCATAAAAAATATATTGTGTTAATTACGCTAATTGATCAAAAAATTCAAAAATTTTCAATTTAACATATTTATTTTTGTACTAAATATTATTATTAATTACTTTTTTCCTAATTATTATTATTAATTACCTCCACAACAATTCAATACACAAAATTTACACAGTTTTTATATCTAACAACAAATTTAAAACATGTAATTAAACTAAACAATAAAACAATTCGTCGTTTTTCAATTTAACATAATTATTTTGTTACAAAATATTATTATTAATGAATTTCGCATAATTATTATTCTATGCTAACTACTTTTTTATGCTAAGTATTTTAACCGACAAAATAATCCTAATTAACAAATTTCGCATATTTATTTCTTTGTGCCAACTATTATTTTATGTTAACTATTATAATTATTATAATTAATAATAATAATAATAATAATAATAATAATAATAATAAATAATATATAAACCCGGTTCCCCCCCGTCCCCCCCCCCAATTTTTTTCCTAAACCTAATTTTCCAAACCAGCGCCGCCGCCCTCCCTCTCCCTCTGCACTCTCCGGCCACCATCCAGCCACCCCTCCTCTGCATTCTCCAGCCACCCTCCCTCTCCATTTGCAGCCTCCAGCCCCCTCCCCCCGTTTACTCCACACTCCCTACCTTCCTTCCACACAGCGTCGCCCCCTCCCTCTCCCTCTGCACTCTCCGGCCACCATCCAGCCACCCTCCCTCTGCACTCTCCAGCCCCTCTCCCTCTCCCTATGCAGCCTCCAGCTCCCCTCCCTCTCCCCCTGCCTCAGCACCCTCCAGCCCCCCTGTTTTTACTCGATTTGAACTCACAATCAATTTGTAGCCTCAAGCCACCCCCTCTCCCCCCGTTTCGTCGTCCTCTGACCGACAATCCAGGGGCAACACCATTGTATATGATCTCCCCATTTACTCCCCTCCCCACCCTCTGTTGTGTTGTTGAAAAAGTAGAATAAGTTTAGAGAACAAACCTTGAACGAATGTTGATTGAAGTGCAGATGCTGCTGCTGTGTTGGTTGGATTGTGATTTTCGATTATCTATGTAAAATAATTGTTGTTAATTGCTGTGAATTTGCTGTGAATTTGCTTTGATTTTGCTGTGATTTTGCTGTTAATTTGCTTTGATTTTGCTGTGAATTGCTGTTGTGATTTTGCTGTGAATTTGCTTTGATTTTCCTGCGAATTGCTGCTGTGATTTGTAGATTTTATACAATGTTAGATTATGTCAACATTCCAATGGCTAGTTTAACGGCTATTTTTTTGTTTTTGCTTCTGGATGATTATATGTAGGAATGCCTACGGAAGAGAAGAAGAGGCAAAATTGCTCCTGCGATGCTCTCCCGTTGGAGAGCACAAATTGATAAAAACATCCATAATTTTAAATTTTTGGCTTTGGCTCCCGGGATAGATACTCCCGTTGGACTTGCCCTTAGAAAGTTATAGATAGATGCCTGCACTATATTGCGAGTTTAATAAATAATTTTTATAATTAATAAGATTGAAATAATTAATATGTTTTGTTAATTTTAAAATAAAATATAATATTTAAATATATAAAGTTTGATATAATAAAATACATTAATACATCCAAGTACAACAATACTATTATAAAACCTTATCATCAAAGATATGAAAATGGATAATTGCTTCAAAATATTTTCAACACAAAAATATGAAAAAACATATTTTTTCTCTTAGCAACTATATCAAACTTAATGGTGCTATTAGTCCTACATGTGTGGTTTGATATAAATAGAAAACAAAATACATAAAGTGGCAATGAATGTTGCTGGAGCACGTCAATAGTTCAATACATCCAAGGATAACGAATCAACATAGAAAAATAATTTTGCAGAAAAAAATAGAACACCTAAATTAATTATTAAAGCAACTGAAGCACGTGACAACCAAGCCGCAGGAAAAAGAAAAACCGAAACCACTTAGACATGTGGCGACGAAGCCAAGGGGAAAAATATAAAAAAACAAAAATTTAAAAATGTTTTTTTATTTTCTTTTTTAAATTAAAAAAAAATAGTTTTTTAGATAACTGTGATATGTTGATGTCAAAATGCTTATATAAAAAATTATTGCGACAGCAGATAACACTTGCACCAAAGCACAGTAATAAAATAAAAGGCAAAGTTGACCACCATAAAAAATAGCAAACTCTAGCAAACACAAAAAAAAACTAAAAGAACTATTGAAATCCATAGTGAAAACTCTCACAATACACACTGATAATTTAAGCTATTTTAGTATATAGTATTTTTTTTTTCCTCGTTTCAATATATGCAAATTTTTGTTTTGTATTTTAGTTTTTATTTTTTTATTTAGTTTTGATCTTTTTATTTTTTTAGTCAAATTCTTAATTTTTTATTTGTATTTATGTTTCTATACTTTTAATTTTGACTTTAAATTATTATTATTATTTATCTTTGTATTAGATGCAGTCTGAGTTAAAAAAAAACAAAATAAGTTTAATTTCGGTAGCATGAAATGAGAATGAAACTCTCTTATGCATGTATTGTGAATCTTCAGTTGTTAGTGATTTGTTATTCTTTTTATCTATTTTGTCTACTTATGAAATTATTTTTTATTTTTTAAAGATTTATTCTTCATATTATTATATTAAAAATATTTCAAAACAGTGAAATTAAATTAATTTTAGATTTTTTTAATAAAATTTTACTTTTTTTTTAATATATATTTTAAGGTATTAATATGAAATAAATATCAAAATACATAATTAGTCTAGAATATTTTTAAGAAAAAAACCTTAGAAATAATCATCATCATTATTTTAAATATATTAGCTATAATAAAATGAATCTATAAAAAAACTAAATAATTAAAAGTTTTTTAGTTTGATTATTTCGCTCAAATATATAGCATCATAAAACAAATTTAGGACCATTATCATTTTTTTTTCCATGTTAAAAACTTTAGTTCTGACTGCGCTGAAGCGCAGGGCAAGAGACTCGTATATTTTTTTATTATAGATAAATTATCCCAATTTTCCCACCCGTTTTGTCTATGTGTGGCTTTGTGTATATTTTTGTCAAAGTAATATTAAATTTGAAATATCATATATAAAAAAACTGAAAAAATTAATTTTTAACAAAAACAACATTGACCCATGCATTATTTTGATTATTATTCTCATTATTGTTAAAATATCATAATTATTATAACTCTTGTTGTAATCATTATTGTAAATAATTAATAATTTAATTATTATTGGCAATATCATAGCTATCACCATCATTATTGTTATAAAAAAAATATTTTCTTTATTTTTTAAGATTTAGTTTTCATATTATTATATTAAAAATATTTTAGAACGCTGAGATTAAATTAATTTGAGTGTTTTTTCTTCAAAAAAGCTTAATTCATTTTTTTATATATATATTTTAAGATGTTAATATTAAATAAATATTAAAATATATAATTAGCCTCATATATATATATTTTTTATAAAAATAACTTTAAAATAATCATTATCATTATTTTATACACCTTATCCATAATAAAATGAAAATATAAAAAAACTAAATAAGTGAAAATTTTATAAGTTGATTATTTCACTCGGATGTACAACATCATAGAAAAAATTTAGGAGCGTTAATATTTTTTTACATGGTAAAAAAAATTGGTTCTGACTGCGACAAAATATAGAGCAAGTGGTTCGTATATTTTTTTTATTATAGATTATTTGGTAGAATTTTTCCATATATTTTATCTATGTGTAACTTCATATATATTTTTATATGTGATATTAAATTCGAAATATCATATATAAAAAAAACTTTAAAAGTCATTTTTTAACAAAAACAAAATCAACTAATGAATTATTCTGATTATTATTCTCATTGTTATTAACATGATTGTTAAATTGTCACAATTATTATAGCTACTATTATAATCATTATTACAAATAAATAATATTTTAATTATTATTGGTATTATTATTATTGTCACCATCATTACTGTTATAAAAAAAATTAAATTAAATTTATTTTTTTTTTAAATTTTATTATTAATATTATTATATTAAAGTGATTCTCAAAGCTAAAAAATAAAAAACTAACTTGCCAACATTTTTTTAATGATTAACAAATCACTAAAAAATATCAAAATATCGTCACTACCAAAGCTTTCTTTATTTATTTTTTCCACCAAAAGTAAAAAATGGTATTTTTATTACAATAATGCATAATAAATTGTGTTTGTTATTGCAAGAAAAAACACACGCTCTCTATATTTTTTTTTTATCTCCAAATAATAAAACTATTGGTTTTAGTTTTTTTTTCAACATAAAAAAAAGCTAACAATCAACCATTGTCTGCGCAAGTTTTTTAAAATCAATTTTTTTTTTTACTTTTGAAAACCTCACAAATTAGATCTTTGCTATTTTACAAAATAAAAAACCACGTATAACTCTTGAGGACTTGGGTTTTTTAGTGGGCATCAAAATCACTTACTTCTTGCTTTATCTCTTACTGCAAAACTTCTTGCTTTATCTCTTACTGCAAAACAAAAAACAAAAAAAACCCTTAATTTATCTTTCACTCACCGAGTCACTCACCGTGATTGAGCTATCTTCAACAATACCAAGTTCTTTCTTCACACCTTGAACGAAACCAGCGTCAATTCCGTGTTTCATGACTTCTTTCTGGTACTCTCTTTACATCTTTTTATTTTTCCTAATTTGCAATTGATCGTTTGTCTATCTTTCATTTTTTAAATTTCAAAAAATCTTAGCATTTTATTTTTTGTTTGATCAGATTATCTCTCGATCAAAAATAAGAAATTATTTATTGTGTTCAAATTGAGTTTTTATTTGAAAACAGGCGTGAAAAACATGCAGTTGGAACTCATAATTGTTTTGGTTTTCAAGTTTATTTTGGACAAACGAAACTCCACTACTGTATTTTGTTAGTCATTAAAAAGTCTAGAGATCTCTGGAAATTTCTTAAAGAAGGTGTCTAATTTGCCGAACCTGTCTGTGGCTGAGAAAATCGGCATTGGTCTTGTGCTCTCTGATGTGGAGAACACGGATGCTAGGATGTGTGGTGAGTTGTTGGTTTATTCCTCTTTTTTTGCCCCTTTACTGGTTTGGAAGCTTGGATTGCATTTGTCGGTTGAGAAAGCAGAGAAGAAGAAAGCTAATACAGTTGGATGAACAATGTTTTCGTGACCTAATAAATAGTTGGGACACGTGGCAAAACAGCCACCACAGAAAATAAACCATAAAATAAACCGTGACCCAAAATAACCCGACCCAAAGCAAACCAATTCAAAACCACTATTGAAATCCACAGTGAAATCACTCACAATGAACAGGAAAAGACTGAGCGTTTTTAGTATATTGTATAATTTTATTCTTGGGTATATCTTATAAATTTATTTTTATTTAATTTCTAGATTTCCTTTTTAGGCTGCTTTTAATTTATTAAATGAGTTGTTGGTGGTCACTTGGAATACTTGTCATGATAAATTAGCAGTGCACAATATATACAACAAATGATTTTATTTTCTTTGTTATTATTCCGCATCAATTTCCAAATCTAGCTCTATTTCATTTGCCCAGAACCAGCAGCAAGTATTTGCTCTCAACCCAGCTCATGACCGGTTCGACGTGAAATGGTTAGGGCTTCTCGGGAGCTCGAAGGGGCCAACATAAATGATATTCTTGTAAATGTTTTGCCACTCTTCTCTTCAACCGCTAGCAAGCATCAGGAGATGGTTCGGTAAGGTGAACGCGTTCATGATGCACCGTGTGGAGATGAATTAGATGTTCCACGAATATAGAAACTTAATACAGTTTAATTCAATTAAACACTGTAAATATTATTATATTATTGTCGCGATGTAATTAAATTACTTAAAATAAATAAATAATGGAAAGAAAATGCAAACTAATTAATCCATAACAAGCTTTTCATAATGATTAAAAATATTATCTCTTCAAGATTTTTCTTTTACTTGAAGATACGCAATTTTTAAGATTTTCTCTTGGCGATAACACCTCACCAATGCCAAAACAATATTCCCTGACTATCAAAAGTTTGCAAATTTGTTTTTTTTTATCATATAATTTCTCAAAAAAATAGATTTTACAATTGAAGATATAAGTATCTCGACAGTACTTCAAAGATTAGAAAGCGTTTAAGTGGCTGTTTGATATTGTGGTGTAAACTGCGTTTTAAAGAAAACACCGTTTGCACTCATTTGGTAATCAGAAAACCATAATTTTTTTTGTCAATGAACCCGTCAAAAACACGATTGAACCACCGTTTACAAGAAGCAAAAATTTAAAGCTTTTCACCGCGTTTTGTTTTGGGTCTTGCTTGAGTTTCATTCATTTACAGAAGCCCTTGCAGCAGTGCAATCTTCTCCATTAGTTGCGGCGTGAAGCAGCAACAATAGCGCGCAACCTTCTGACGTTTCTCTTGGCTATCACAGGCTATCATTTTTTACGTCACCACCACAGGAAGAACCATTCAGACTTTCTCTACCCATCGACATCGTCAATTGAGCTTCTCGTCATGTCGGTCGACCACTACTATTCACATAAACAACCCATTGCACTATCCATGTTTTAAGAAGACGTGACCATTGTAGTGCACCATTTCACTTAATATATATGCTGGACTTAGATTGGACCTACTCTCAGCCCCTCTCAAGTCCAGCAGAGTGGGGTCTTTTGGCCTAACTAGGCTGGGACGGCCTATTTTATTAGGTTAGGCCCAATTTTTTTAAATATATATTAAAAAAAATGTATAGATAGCGATTAGTCATGATGAAAAGAAAAGGTGCGACTTCATTTTGCCCCGCAAACCTGTTGTTTCCGATTGATTATGAATCAGAAACTTGCAACTGGATTCGGTTTTGGAATTATATCATTACAAGTGGATCACAAATATTACTAATGATATTGTTATCAGATGTTGTTCTTCGATTAAATAGTCAGGGATCATAGAGGCATTTACGGATCAATTTAGTTATTGATGAAAATGCAAGTAGTTTGATGGGAGAAAAAACAAATGTATAATTTACTTGAATTATTAATTATATTTTATTGTTATGACAATTAATCTTTAATATTAAAAAAACAATATATATGTGTGTGTCCTTTAAAATAACTTCACAAGTTGGTAGTGATATGAAAAACATGATAACCAAATACATAAAACTACCTTCAACGCCCTAAGTGTTGTGAGAATAATAATGTATATTTTTGTGCAAAATTATAAAGGTTTGATTACACGAATACTAGTATGATTTTGAAGTTTTTTTGCTCTTAAAATAAATTTGTATACCATATATATTCAAATTTCCTTGTAAATTTTATAATTTAGCTACACGTATATTTCTAGGAAAAATTGATTGTTTGTAATTGTTATAATCCCAATGATGACTAAAGTGGTCAGCTAGTTCAAATTAATCAAGTCAATCGATTATTTCATATTTTTCAAGTGCTTATCATGATGAATAAACGATCGATCATTTCATGTAGAATTTTAGAACTATTAGTTTTAATCCTGAGTGTATTCATAAAACTATTTTATTAGCTGTTTTAAATGCATGAAAAACGAGATGTGTGCATTTATTTTAATTTGTATCATCAAGTAAGATATGATGTTTTTTACATTATGCAACGAAAATGAATACCTTAACTAGGTTTTTTGTTTTGCTTCTTTTTAAAACTTTTATCATGTTTTTTAACGTGTTCTTTGCCTAAAATATGTTTAAAGTTTATTCTCAACCAAGTTAAGATTTCATATTGTTTTTATTATCGTAATAAAAATAAAAATATATAACTTAAATGTCAACAATTTAAATAGATATCACGTGAGATCTAGACGTTGAATTAGACTCAATATTTCCAGGTACATGCAGTTTTTCTTCAATTATTTATTACGTTGCTTATTAAACCATCGACTATCCTACAATTAGGCCTTGTTACTCGTGCTGACTCTTTTTTTTTTTCTAGATATTTTTGGATTTATTATTTATTTTTAGATCTTATGTTAATTCTCTTTATCTTTACGTGTTAGAATTCTAATTTTATTTTATAGTTCAGAATGATTTTCTATTTTAAACCTTTTTAAATAGCAAATTTGGTCACATTAAAGTTCCGGAAATAAATTAAGTTTTTGAATTTTTGTATTTGTCATCCTAATTTAACATTACTTTTATGTTTTTCCGTGTCCATGAGTTTTGAACGGAATATATTAAAAATTATATTAAGACTGTATATTTTATTTTTTAAAATTATTTTTAATATCAGAATATTAAAATAATCTAAAAATATTTTAAAAAATTAAAAATTAAAAATATTTTTTCAAGAATACCATCCTAGTCTGATTCCAATTTGGTTCTTGTCCCTTAAAGTAAAAAAATATTAATTAGAACCTTCCTTGTACAAACAATCAAAATGCTGAACGTGTAGATGCAAATCACTTACGATTTACCATGGTGGGGTCTCGGCTGCCACCGTACGCTGGTGACATTCATTTTCTTTCCCACCAACTTGTGCTAGAATGCCACGTTACCGCCTAAAGCATTAACCTTCACACGGGCATCTCACTTCCTTCTCCTCGAGCGTTTCCAACACGCAGCAATTTGTTATGCCCCTCTCTTCAAAGACAAGACACGCGCCTGAAGCGTTAGCATTAACACGTGGGACCTGGAAAAGCTCGGGGGGGTCTCGTTCCACAGAGAATATAACACTATCACATGGCCGTACAATCTCCAAAAAGTGAACTCCTATTGTTGGGCTCCACGTGGTAACAAACCAACCACCACGTCCCCCAGAAACAAGGTCAGGATCTTCACGGAAAAGACACGTGGCACACATGGGAAGGTGATGCGAGAGCGGAGGAGAGCGATATTATAACTCCAGTGATTCAGAAAGAGAGAGGTGAGAGAGAGAACAGGGAAGCAAAGGAGAGGTTGTTTTGTTTATAATATATATTCCTAATGCTGGTAAATAGAATTAGCAATAACAATGTATCAGTCTACCGATTCGAATTCGAAGTCTTCAATGTTATTCTAATAATCAGCAATCAATTGCTTGTTTTTGTTTTTGATCAGTAGCTAAGAGTATTAAACTAAGAATAAATTTTTTACTGGTATTTTAATGCAGTCCTAAAACCAGCTCGCTCGTTCCAGATCTCTTTATATTATCTCTCCTCGGAGGGAGGGCGGAAAAACTTCCCCTATGGAGTTGTGTGATAAGCTACGAAGAGTTTGGAACGGCATCGCTTTGCGTCTTTGGATTCGCAAACGCGGTTAGTATCTCCCCATACACCGGTATTTGTCTGTCTGTCCTCCTTTCATTACTTTCGCTGCCAGTTATTGTGGAATTGAGCCTGCGCATCATATCAGGGAGAATGAGGCATTGCTCAGATTTGAACCAATTTTTTTTTGTGATAATTAACATAGACATCTGCTAGTGATATAGACTTTGTTTCCGCTCTTCGTAGTGGCTTTGGAATTTATTTATTTTTCTTTAAGAAAAAAAATAAGTGTGCTCGATTTCATTTTTAAAACAATGTTTTGAAACAAAAACAGGACAGCTGAAGCTACGGCATGATGTAAGAGCTTGTGAGTATGCGGATGTGCATGTCATGTGGAAGATGCTGAAAAGAAACGATACTGAAACTGTTCAATTCTCGAGAAAGCGCGAAAACAAATCCTTGTGGAAGAATTGTTTTCACTGGGCTAGGTGCACCTCCATGTCTTGAGGGAGCTTTTTTTTATCATCTCCGTGAGTACGAGGAAAGACTTCTCAAACAACAGTTATCCGGATGATTGCGAATGGTATATCAGCATTTTATCACAATAAAAGAGAAAGGAAGGTTCTATGTACAAGATATTCTCCTTTTCCTCTGCCCCGCCGTCTGGATGTGTTCCACCATGTCATCCTTATCTTTTATGTGTTTATCTCCAGCGGAATAAACCATGTTTTTGCGGCTATATAAATTGCGTTCTATGCGGTTGTGCTATTGTTATCTATGAGTGACCTGCATTGTATCATGGTCCTTTTGTTTCCATCTAGCATGAATCTCTTTGAGGTGATTGGAAGTGGACTGGTCGTGTAGATAGCTAGATATTCTTACAAACGGAGAGAAGATTGATGAAGAAAGTCCACTTAGGCATTGATTGGCACACTCAGATAATGGTGTGATTTGCTGAAAGTAGCTTGAATGATTAAGATGGGTCCTTTTAAATTAGACTTTAACGGTTCAAAAAATAAAAACTAAGTCCTGGTTCTAGCAACCGTCATTGATTTGAAATTGCACCCTGTTCTGATTGAAAAACATGTGCACCATAAATTGCCTTTCGAAATTGTGATGGGCCAATCTTTGATTTGCTTCAATGTGTGATGTATTCTAGTTGATTTTTAACCCGCAGCTAACTCGTATCATTTGGGACAAGGATGAACATTTGGAAGTGTGGGGATTCCAGCAGAAAGAGAGGAATTTGAGAGCTGGTGGGATCATTCATCCTCTCGTTAAGGGAAACCATATGCGATTAGATTCAGTTGACCTGGAAAAGAAAAGAAAGTGGGATCATCCGTTAGCATCAGCATTTGAATCAGCTGCCCAGATGAATAATATGTGCAAGATCACGCTATGCAAGGTTCATTCTACAGCCGATGGTCCGCAAACACTATTTTCTTTTTCTTCCTGGAAATTAGCATCAAATGAATAATTCTGGAATGATTCTATAGCCACCCAATCTCATTGCTCACGCAGATTAGAGAAGTTTTTATATAACAGTTGAGTGGAATTAAAAGAAAATCAATAAGTGTTTTATTACGACTATATACATTATACTGTTAATTAGAATAGTTAAATGATATTTTGCCCTTCCCATCAAAACAACAAAACTTGCAGTAAGGGGTAGAACAGTTTTTTCAATGGAATCTATTAGTCATTACAAATAATGATAAATTATTTCATTTTATTGTACATTTAAATTATTTTGTTGTTTTAAAAAGAAAAATAAATTTATAACTTTGGTTTAGGGTTTTTTTTTTTTAATTATTTACATAGCAAAATTAGAGTGCAACATTTAAGAGCAAAACACCATTGAACTTGCACATAAGGCCTTTTCTTCTGTTTTTAAGAATGGAGTTACCAAACTGCTCTCTCTCTATATATATATATATATATTAAAATTAAGGTTGTCAAAATCATGATTTTAATACAATATGGAAGACGTTTTTGAAACTTGGATCATAAAATTGTACCTGAATTTTTTCATTCAAAAATCGTAAAATCACAGTTAAAATCGTGTGGGTAGAAAAATCATAAAATCATAAGTAAAATATTTTTTAATACAATACACCATAATTGTAGTCAATTGACTATAAAATTTCATTAGTTAAGGTTCATACATGATTTAAAATAATTTAAAAATACATTACAAAACAATTATGTCCATAGAATTTTATTAGAAAAACTAATAAATTTAAAACAAATAGTCAGCTAGCGTGCAATGTAAAATAAAATCAATCTCATTTTCATATCACTTGCTTTTTCTAAGACTTGCATCAATAACATTACTATCGAAATGATTATTAGTTTTACCACTGATACCAACACCAATATTGCTAATATTAGCTTCAACTCCAACAAATTATTTCGGCATTCGCACATGAAAATGAATTAAAAACACTAATTTTTTTTTTAATTTAAAGTAAAAACTAAAAATATTATTTTTTAAAAAAAATTCTAAATTTAATTTTTAAATTTAATATTTAAATCAATACATGAGAATCAAGAAATTTTTATTGTCTAGAAAATAATTTATGTTCAAACCATTTACATCTTCCCAAGAAGCAGATAAGAATCCGAACTGAGAAAAAAAATAAAAAAGCATCCAGCCAAGAGAGGGCAACCTTTAGAAGCCAGAGGTTGGGAAGGTTGCAGGGTGTGTGGCGGGGGTGGGGGGTAGCCTAGATTTAAAGGGGTTGTTGCAGGGGATTGAGATTGTAAAATCTGATCGTAAAATATATTTTTTAAAAAAAAGACTTTCTAAATGTACTATCAAACAAGGGTTGTTAGCACTTGAAAGCGGTTAGGGTTATTGGCACTTGAAAGCGGCGCAACGCGTTAGGGTGTTAACTGCTAAATCAAATTGAGAAAAATAGCTTCTAGCAATTGAAGGAGGCAGGGATCTTCACAATGATTTTGGTTTAATTCAAAAATTGCATAAATATTTAATCAAATCTAGGCCTTAAATAGGCCTCTCTAAATACGATAATAACTATTCATTACATAAAATAACTATCCATTAAATAACTCCCCATTACATATTAAATAAATTGCTAGATTAAATAGTAGTCCTTGTACTATAGCTAATTGCACCCTGCCCCTATAATAAATATTAATTAACTCTTGCCCCCCTTTATAAGTAAAAACCCTAACTTAATGTTGTCATTTGCTGGGCATGTAGTATAGCCATCTCCTTCAAAAGAGCTTGTCCATGAGTTCTAGGTAGAGCCGACGTCGGTCCTCGTCGTCGACCCACGTGGCATCCTCCACACCACACCTCTTCTAGTGGACTAAAAGATCAACTCCTGCTTAATTTCCTTTCTTCTTGAGTCTTCAGTCCACTATTCCTTTAGGTTTAGGGGCCATCATGTCGTCTTCCATCATGATGGGTAGCTTAGGGTTTGGGTTTACCCGATCCCCAACTTTTTTTCTTAAGACTAAACACATGAAAAACTGGGTAAACCTTGGACTCCTTAAGCAGATCTAATTTGTATGCGACGATACCGATTCTTTGGGTAATTTTGAAGGTCCAAAATACCTTGGGGTGAGCTTCAGATTTCTCATCACGGTGATAGTCACCTGTCGATAAGGCCTCAATCTCAAGTATACCTAGTCCCCAATTTCGTATTCTCTTTCAGCCATTTTTTTTTTTTTGCATAAGTCTTCATCCTTGTTTATGCTTCTTGTAGGTTCTCTCGCGCAAGGGCGAGGATGTGTTCCCTATTCCTTAACTCGTCGTCAAATGCTTGCACTATCATAGTTCCATGCTTGTAATGGAGGAGGTGTGGTGGTGGTTTGCCATAAATCAACTCAAAAAGGGTGAATCTAGTTGAAGAATGCTCAGAAGTATTATATGCCCATTCAGTCATGGCCAGCCAGTTGACCTAATCCTTTGGGCAATCACTGGTGAAACACCTTAGGTATCCTTCTATCCATTTATTCACAACCTCTGTTTGGCTGTTGGTTTGGGGATGATAGGTTAAGCTCATGAGTAGCTTAGTTCCACTAAGCTAAAATATTTCTTGCCAAAATCTACTTGTAAACATTGCATCACGATCAATAACTATACTATGTGGCATCCCATGTAGCATATTCATGGGTTATGCAATTACCAATGTGATTTGCAAATGAATTCTTTGTTTTCAGCATGTTTAATATTTGTTTGCATTCATCTATAGAAAAAGGGAAATTCATTTCCCTTCTCTCGGGAAAATTAATTTCCCTTCTCTCAGGAAAGTTTATGTTCATCTACTTTCTCTCAATTAGCTGCGATCCAACTTGATTTCCTCTGGGCATTGACCCACTGATTTCTCCCTCCATCGTTGCCTTCTTCTTGTGGCAATATTCGACAGTGTGTCCCTTCCACCTGTAAAAAGTACATCTAAAGTGTGCAAAATAGTCCTTGGTAGCGTGATTGGTTCTATTGCATTTGTTGCATCTTGGCCCTTTTTCAAATTCACGATTGCTGGGTTCTCTCACGGCAAAGGCAACGGTGTCTGGTTGTCCATGGCTTTTCCCTGCAACCACCTCCTTTTGTTTTTCATGGCAAAGAACCAGTGAGTGCACCTTGTTCACTGTGGGTAGTGGGTCTTGTAGCAAGTTGTTGCTACGAACACTCACATACTTATCATTGAGTCTCATGAGGAATTTCATTGTTTTTTATATGTCTAAATATGAAGTTATTTCTTTGATTGACCCACATGTGCAGGTTGGGAGGCTGCAGAGGGCATCACATTCATCCCACAGACTTTTCAGTTTAGTGAAATAGGATCCCACAAACATGTTGTCTTGTATGCAATTGTGAATTTCATTCTCGATGTTGAATAATTGAACCACATTTACATGTGAAAATCTCTCTTGCAGGTCGAGCTACATCTGCCTGACATCCTTGCAGTTGATGACGCTACTGGCAATTTCTTTGGACATAGATCCTAGCAGCCATGTCTTAACCAGGTTATTGCATATATTCCATTGTTGTTGTTCATCTAATTTGTCTTTCCCAGGATCATAGATTGAGCCATTGATAAACCCAATCTTGTCCTTGATTGTTAAAGCCATAATTATGAATTGGCTCCATGTGTTATAGTTGTCTTCCACCAGTGGATGTGATACGAGGATGAAACCAGGATGATCTAAATGGTGGAGATATAATTGGTGATTGGGGTTCCCATTTTGCACCTCTGGCCGTGCTTTCTTGGTTTGTGTTTGCCATAAGAGTTGACTGAGTTTGATTTATGCTCTGTTTATTGATATCAAATTTACAGCTCTGATACCATGAAGAAGATGGTTACAGAGGAAGAAGAACAAGTATGAAGGATTGAATATGTATTGTATATTCTTATATTTGTCTTCGGTACATTATACAAATATATATACAAATAAAATGTATATAGATCCTATTATATTGCTGTAATTAAGTATAACATTGCACGAATAAGAAAATAAATGATTTACAATAATGAATTAAGTTGACTGTTTATTCTGGGTTTCTTTGTCTTCTACAAGTACTGCTAAACGAATCAAATATAATTTGGTGCATCGATTATAGTGCACTGCTCACTCAGAGCACGTAGTAAAAGCATGGAGTGGTGGGTGGATTCTATTAATCCGATGACTGATGCTGTCGGTGCAACTATCAGTGCATTGAGTTGTGCACAAATTGAATTCTTAGTGCAAATCCTTTTGTTCCATAACCAGTACTTATTTGGCTTCGGTCTTTATTCTCGAAAGGATCCTTAGTCGTGGTGACTGAATAGTAATGCGAGGAAGAGTGGATAATATTTATTTGTCATCTTGCAAGCAGGGAGCAAGCCTGCAACTTGATCAGTTCAGAATGCTGGCGTCAAATCCTGGGATTCTTTGAATAATTGGCGATCATTTCCATGTATACTTGTGAATTGTGATTGCATTTTAGTATCTTTCCTTTCCTACTGTACAGTGATATGAAATAGCACACACTCTAATCTAGAGTGAGCATTATACAGAACGGAGTGCAACAATCATACAATTGTCAACAACTAGTCCCTTGTACATGAGAATTTCTGGTTGTTTCTTGTATTGTTTGCTTTTCCCTTCAGAATCCTTTTTCCAACGGTGGGTAAGCATCCATGTGTTTGCAACCTTTTATGATGACCAGTTCGCTTGTTACGTGGCTGTGGAGTCTGCTGTAATTAATGTCAAAATCGTGCAATATGTTTATCCAGAGAGAACTGCTTCATTGAGTGAGGGAAGGGTCCAAGGATGCCAAAACACCATTTTTTTGAATTGTGCTTACCATTAATGACGGAAAGAGAACTTTTTGTCCAGAAGAAACCAATGGCTTACAAACACACTAGCACCATGTAACTCCTGAATGTACTTCCCGATGCTCTCTTCACTGACGCTGGTGGTAGCCTGATAGTGGCAGTAACAAGCAGGAATCTGATCAAGGTACATGCACCATGGGCATACAGGAGCATCTAATCTGCGAAGAATCTTTCATATTGCTTTAATTATTAACATTCAATTCACTAATTAACTCCCTTTCGATTTTAATCCCATGAACTGCAGGATAATGGCTATGATCTGAACAGTGACTTTAAGAGCAATGCACACAACGTGAATCTGGAAGATTACCACCCTATTTCCAGTTCCAAGCCATTGAGCATGGCAGTCCTCTTCACCCATATATTCCCAAGCCTTCTCCTCCTAATCCTGGTCATCCAAAACCCTTGATTAGCTTGGTGTGCGTACTCATTTATCGAAAATGATGTAGCCTCTTCATCTCAATTTGGAGTTTCAAGTGCTTTGCGTGTTTTAATGTTTGCATTTGCTTTGTTTGAAGTTGCTTGTAATTCGACCATGGTATCACATTCGCTATCCTTCAACAGTAACTCAAATATTCATGCGGTAAATCATTGCAGTGAGATTGCTTTCATCCTTGAACTGGTGTAATAATAAGAGATTTTGCTGCATGTTCGTTACACTACTTCCTCATGCTTGTTATGCAGATCTCTTGGCTAGAACAGATCTATTTCCTTTCAAATGATGAATTATCTAGGAATTAAAGGGATTTATACTTTGCTTATATGTCTTTTTCATTCTATCTTTTAGGTTCAGAAGGCAAGAGACAAATGATTAGAAGATATTAAGAGCCTAGCTTGTTTGAGAGCTGGAGCAACAGTGTGGTTGGTAATTATAATCAGTTGGTGATGGTCTGCGCTGCATTGTTTGTATCGACAGAAAGGAGACCTCGATGAGGAAAAAAAAAAACCCTTGTATAATTTAAATAAAACAACAATTAACTACAATGCATTTATAGTTTTTACTGAAAATAAAATCATGAGAATCTACATACTAAATAAAAAAATTAAGTGTATAAAAAAAAATTCGAATCCTATCTAATCAAAATCAAATGTAAAAGAACAATTTTAATAGCAAATCGAGAAATGTTTTAACATGTAAATAATAGTAAATTAAAAGTTTATATGTAATTGATGATCGTAAACACGGTAGCTGTGTATTGTTTTCACCACCATGTATACGTACCTAAATTTTAGTGGCAACAGATACAGTGTTCTTTCCCCATTTTTGACTACCGATATTGCTTGCATAGAAACCACCTTGAATATTATGCATGGGGAGGATACCTACTAAGCAACTAGCAGAAAACAAGCCAAAAACATGGAGAGAAGTCTCTCTGGAAGGTCCCAAAGAATTGACTGCGAACCATAAACAGTGTATATCTTAGCAAATGATTTAGAGGGTGACCAAACCAAACCTAAAAGGAGAAAAAGATCAAGGAAAGTTGAGCTATCCATTAACCAGCCCTCATTGACCAGACCCAGAAACAAAAATGATCTCTTCCTCTCCAAGCCAGATCAATCAACATCTGATCACCTCGCTAGCGCACCATTATTCTCCCAAGCCATTATCTCTTCACAATCTCTCTCAATGATAACACAGGGTATCATGAAAAGAAATGGAAAAGGAAGAATCTGACTATTTTTTGTTTTGAATTTGAGAAAATTTCATTCTCTTTATATATTTTTTACGGATTAAACTAGTAAAATTTCAGTTGTCCAAATTATTATAAAATAAATTTTAAATATTTTACCATCACATTACATTAAGCTACGCAACTAGAATACAACTCGACTGGACTATCTTCTAGCCCCTACTGTGTCGCCCAACTCTTGTTTTCTTTTTTTGGGCTTGTTAGTTGGAAAAGATGTGGCCGGGGTGAATCATTTATCCAAGCCTTCAAAGTGGGGTATCGTACATAAGTGTAGAAACACAAGTTGATAAAAAGCGCTAGTTACTTTAAAACCAATTATAAGGTAAATTGTTGCTTAATTAACGAAACTTTCTAGCTCCCCATGATCATTATCTGTTAGTAAATTAAGACAAGATTATAGATTGATGGTCATCGATCTATGTTAAGTTATTAACGAATTAGCTAGCCTTCAGACAGGTGGCAAATGTCAGCTTGGAGCCAAGTGATGTCCTAGTCAACTTTTCAGTTTGTTAAACCAGTCCATATGCGATGGACTTCACCGGTTTCGTTCCCACTAAAGAAATCGTATTTCCTTAGTGTTGAAGCGGGGGGTTTTGGACAGGTTAAGAACACTTGTCCAACAAGCAATAAACTGTCTGAACAATCTGCATTATTTTCATCATATACATGAATCCTTGACAGAAACCTGTCACCGTCCAAACCACCAATTACCATCAAAGGAACTAGACCATGAAAGTTATAACCGGGCTCATATTTCTGAGGCTGTAGTGCCTGTGTAATTTGGAGGAAGAATCATGGGACCCACGAGATCAGGAGTCCATAAAAAATAAAAAATAAAAAAATAAAAAGCAAGGGAAAAGATTCAGACACAGAGGCAGGGGCAGAAACGGACAGCATGGGAAAGGGCATCCCAGAAATAGCAATGGTTTTCCATCATCTTTAATTTGCAATGAAACAGTACTAACTACTCATATCAGATATTATTAATTATTACCACTTTGTAATTAGGAAAGATAATATAATAACGATATCTAAACTCGTGATTATTTAATCATCAAGGAATTAGCTTATTGGGATTAGCTTAGCAGAGAGTTGAGTTATACAAACTCAAAGCAGGATGCTGGTCCTTTTTCAACGACAAAACAAGATTAATCAATAGCTAGTTAGCCTTTGGTTATTGCGGAAGCAACCGGCCTTGCTTCGTCTAGTTTAATTTAGCTGCTGATTGCATTCTTTCACTCCCCCCCTTCTCCAGTAGTTGTTGATGCTGCTCTATGAAAAAGCAGAAACTTATAGAGCAGCGAAGCGTACGAAACATGTCATCATGCACATTTGTAGCAGTGAAATAATAATAATAATATATTTTCTTCAGGAGAACAAGATGGTGTTGAAGTCTCCCCGTTCCGGCTGCCTCTCACTGTTCCTGTGTGGAAAAAAAATCCATGCATTACCATTAGAGATCATGTTTGTAAACAGTGAACGCCGAACAAGCCTCGGCCCTTTTCCTTGTTTTAACAGTCAAATCTGGCAATCTAAACTGCAGGGAGGGAGAAAAAAAGGGAGGTGAAGAAAATATAAAATTTCTCTATTGAAAATGATGTTTAGGTACTGTGGTCAAACTGTATTTTATTTTATTTTATTTTTAATTATATTTTTAAATAGTTTTGATATATTAATTTAAATAATATTACTATAATGTATTTAAAAAAACAATTTTAATTATAAATAATGACTTAGTCGTGTCTCACTCGTATCGTAAATCAAAACGGCTATTTTTTCCCATAATTCTAAGGAAATTCAAAATTCAGCCCTGTGTCCTGCGTAACGTCTCTCCGAAGAATCACACGGCTCGCATCCCCACCCCTCCAGTAGCGTACAAAATAAACCCATAAACTCGCTTCCACGTATAGCCACGTCATAAAAACGCAATCTTCCCCTTTCCCATTTCCAGAACTACCCCCACTCTTAACAACGTCACCGCCTTAACCCGCGATTAAGTTGTCAAATCTTCAAAAACGGTGTTATATATATAGAGTCATATTTATTTAAAGAAGAAAACAGAAAAAGTCTAGCACGACAGTTATGCTCCTAAATCTCGCCCAAACTACGCCACCCTCTCTCCTCCCCCACACCGGCAAACGGTAACGGTCAGAAGAAAACCTCTCCGGTCACATCTTTCTCTCTCGAAGAGAAAAAAACACATTAAAAACTCCTTCACACTCTCACCAATTCGACTCACATTCACTAATTTCTCTCCTTAATTTCCTTTATAGTCATTCCATTTCTTCTTTTACTTGAAGTTAACTGAAAGGGTTTAAAACATAAATTAGGGTTTTGATGAAGGATGGTATCTGAATTGGATTTTGAAATTTTGCTGTTATGACAATGGTAGCTGCAGTTTCAACACCTATAAACCCCAAAACGACATCAACAACTAGAACAACGCAAAACCAAAACCCTGCGAGACCTCCGTTATTACCATCAGACCCTGACAATGCTCTCGCTCCTCGCCGTCCAAAATCTCGAGAAGTCAGTTCTCGATACATGTCATCATCCTCTTCATCAACATCGGCATCGGCATCCACTACTTCGACGTCAAAACGATGCGCTTCACCGTCGATTTCACGACGAACAGCCATGATGACTTCAACGCCTTCCACTGCTTCCGCAATCAATAGGTCACAATCAGTGGAGCGTAGGCGTCCTGCTACACCGAGAACTAACTCTCTTGATTTGAGAATAGGAAATACCAATTGTGGGGGTGTCAACAGTGGTGAGATGACAAATGCCCAGAGAATGTTGATAACTTCAACGAGAAGATTATCGGTGTCATTTCAAGGTGAGTCGTTTTCGTTTCAAGTGAATAAAGCGAAACCAACTCCGTCTCCCATTAGTGTACGAAAAGGAACACCGGAGAGGCGTAAAGCAACGACTCCAATACCGACCAGACGAGCTGATCAAGTAGAGAATTCAAGGCCTATAGAGCAACATCGGTGGCCAGGGAGATTTAGGCAGCTGAATCCAATGACTAGAAGAAGCACGGATTGTACTGATGATACAAAGAAACTTGCTGGATCTGAAGTAAATTTTAATGTTGTTAGGGCTTTGCAAAATACAATGGCGGATAACAACAACAACAAAAATACTATGAGGTCATCAATTGAAAGCAGATTGAGTTCTGATTCTAGCACAATCGATTCCACGAAGCCTATTAACGTGAATGGATCCAATGTTCATAGTGAACATCCTTTGGCTTCTGATACTGAGAGTGTATCATCTGGTACTACTTCAGAGAGCAGTGGAAATGCTGTTGGTGTTGCAGGACAGGGGGAGCGTGGGTTTATCGTGCCTGCAAGGTTTTGCCAAGAGACTAATAGTAGAATCAGGCGGCAACAAGATCCTGGATCACCAGGTTCTAGGAATAATGGGTTGAAAGGACCTACACCGGCCAAACTTATTGCACCAAAGAAGTTTGGAAGTGATAGTCCAGTATCTTCTCCAAAAGGAGTTGTTAATAGTAGGGGACATATGTCTCCTATTCGTGGTGGGACATTACGGCCTGGGTCGCCAAGTAAGTTTGGGATATCATCGACTGCTGCACTGTCTCCTATGAGGGGAATGAGTCCATCGAGGGTGAGGAATGCCGTGGGAGGTGTCGTGAGTAGTAATTTGAGCAACGTGAATAATACCCCTTCAATTCTGAGCTTTTCTGCTGATATTAGGAGAGGGAAGGTTGGGGAGAAACGGATTGTGGAGGTGCATTTGTTAAGGATCTTTCATAATCGGTGGTTGCAATATCGTTTTATCAATGCCAGAGCTGATTCTGCTCTGTCTGACCAACGGTTGAATGCAAAGGTATAGTCACTGTTTTATAGGATTTAGTATTTATTTTTCTTTATTGCATGTATTTTTTGTTTGGCAATTACTATCAGTTGATGAATGGCATTGAGTATTTTATTGGAAAGGAAACCTTAATATATTTACTCTGAATGTTGTTCTTCCATTGATTTCAATTGTCAGTGAGAAGTGCCGATTTTCATGATTGCAGCTTTTATTAAGTAAGGATTTGAGCGAATCTGGGTGGCTAGGTGATGTCTAATAAAAACTGAATCTTTATCTGCATGTTGATAGGCGATCAAGAACTGAATAGTCACAGACATTCACAATGAAAAGATGACGAATTTTTTGCACAATAGTTAGTTAATTCTTTGAAAAGCACTTGGAAATAATTTATGGGTTGGAATTTTTTTGGGTACTGTGATGACTATGACTGGTGGAAGGTTATGTATATTGGCTAATGATATGTGCTTGGTGGAGATGGGGGAGGAGGCAATTGAAAATCCCTGTGAAAATGCTGTTGTAAGAAACTGACTGCCTGAAAGGCCTAGCATGCTAAATTACAAGGGGAGGCTGATCCAGTGGAGGTGAGGCAATCGCATATGCTTCTTTGCCCCCATATTTTGGTGTTGGAGTCTGAATGTTTTTTGTAAAAAACAATTGTTTTAGCATTAAATCTCTTACATACAATAGTTAATCTAGTCTAGTTTTAAATTCCATATATTCAAGTGTGAAGATTATGGGTTAAATATAATAATAAAACAGAGTGTCAAATCAGTAAGAGTTGGTTTTACAAGGTTTTGTGTATGGATCCAATTCCAAGGTGAAAATAAATTTCTAGAATATTGCTTCTCATCTGCCAACCTAGATGCAAAATTATATCTTGTTGAACAGCAATCTTTTTTGTGGGGTTTGATAAGAAATCTTAATTATGGGATTGAGGACCGTATTATTAACAAAGAAATTTTATGGTTCATGAAACCATGTTGACAAGATGTAGAAAAGGTCTTTTTTGTTTTGTTTTTACCCTTGTATTTAATATGATGGACAGCTGATTCTGCAGCTTATTCTGCTAATTTTGACTGTTCATGGGTGCTAGAGAACATAAAATCCTTTCCAGAAGCTTTGGCTAAAACTGATCCCTTCCCCCTGAATAGTTCCCTTTTAAAATTGTCTTGATCGAGTCAATTGTGTCGTGTGTTATTTATGTTTATTATTTATGTGGGATTAAGAGTTTTCACTGAAGCCTGTAAGATTGTAATAGCTGGTCCTACTGGAGAAGATACATGCATTGTAGATGTGTCCATCTATTACTTCAAGCATTCAGTATGGTTATGGCCAAAGTCAAGCCATATTAGGATATCTGAACAATGTTATGTTGTCCACTTTTGGCAATATGATGGTCTATGTATGGATTATGCTTGCAATTGCTACTCATTTTTATTTTGGGTTACTCAATCATTCTGCAATTTCCTTTAACTCAACCTGTCAAACTATTTAGAGGAATTTTCTGGTCTAATATTTCTTCTCTGTACCAGAAAAGCCTGTATAATGCACATATATCAACATCAAAACTGTGTGAATCTGTTAGAGCAAAAAGAGCAGAGTTACAATGGCTAAGGCAAAATGTGAAGCTGATTTCCATCCTCAAGGAGCAAGTAAGATACAACTGCCTTGATCCCCTCATACAAGCACTATGTTTTTCTTTGTGTTTTCATTTCAGTATTTATGCAAATTTTACTGGTGTACCTTTTAATTTCTCTTATAATATTTGTAATAATTTGAATTCTAATATGTGGCATTTATCATTTTAAGCTGATTTTAAAATCCTCTCTGTTTATCACACACAGTTTTAAATAAACCAACTCATTGGGATGAGTTCTTGAATGGGTTGTTATAGAATTCCAAACCATATGGCATACTTCCAACCATGTCATTGCCATGAATGGTATTCAAGGTTCTGTTTTATTAATGAACAAAGGCCAAAACCAAAGCTTTATTTAAATGGATATTTATGCATGATTGGAGCTTGAAGTAATTTATTTCAAGAGATTTCTATTTGGGTATTCTGTTTTAAACCAATGACTCGTGATTGCTGCAGATGGCATGTTTAGAAGAACTGGCATTGATTGACCAGGATTACTCCTGTTCTTTATCAGGGGCCGTTGAAGCTTTGCAGGCTAGCACACTCCGTTTGCCGATTGTTGATGGGGCAAGGGTATGTGCCATTTTTCCTTCTCTTGATTTTATTTTTTGGCACATTGTTTCAATTGGGTTTCTGATAATTGCTTACCTGATTCATAATTCTTCAGGGAGATGTCCAAAATCTGAAGGATGCTATCTGTTCAGCAGTTGATGTGATGCAGGCAATGGCATCCTCAATTTGCTTATTGATATCAAAGGTCACTCTATTTTCCGCTTCCCACTCCTTCTCAGTTTTTTTTAATCCTGTGCCTTTCCAACATTTGCTTCATACATGCATTCATGCTTTTCGCTTTTCAGAATTTTGTTCAGAAAAGAGTTATTGATCGACTGGTTGCAGATCTTAACTTTGTAATTTGTGATGATAAGCCACACTCTATACATGCTATCTTGTGGCATTATAGTCGGTACCATCACATAGTAAACAACATTCAGTGCCTTGCTATTTTCAATTGAGTATTGCTTTTCAGGTTCTGTGAAAATTGTCATTTTTTGCTGCCCAACCTTATTACGATATACTTAGATCATTTTGTCAGATATTCATTGTCATAATCAGGAAGGACCTTCTGACTGCTGGTTTATGATTTTTTGTTTTGATGAAGTTGTAACACATGGCATGATATGCTTTTTGAGCTTCAAATATTATTTATGTTCAGCTTAAGTTGTCCAAAATTTTTGGATCATTCGTGTTTAAGCCCTTTTTTCTCTCAAGTTGCCAATTGTCCAGTGTATATGCTCAAAATGTTCAACCTAGAGGCCTAGAGTTTAATTATGAGATGGGTGGATGGGATTTAAAGGACAGAAGCGACCACTGCACATTGTTGTGCTCAGGGACATCTGGGCCTGCCAGTGAATTCCCCTCCAAATCCTAACTCCCAAAAGCACAATAAATTTTATGGAATTGCAATTAGAATATCATGTTTTGCCAGGAACCTGATACTGTAAATGCTTATCTGCTCATGCCCAAGACTCGCAAAGATGAAATATAAAAACTTGCTATGGCGTTTTATTGTGTTCCAACAACTGGGTGTAAACTGAATTGTGAACAATGTGTTGTAAATTGAATAATGGCTTCAAATTTGGTCATATCCTTCAGTTTTGTGGGTTGATGCGGTCATTTTCAATGTCTATAACAGTTTATTTGTCCTTGATTCACCGTTGGTAGGTTGGGGAAGTAAATTCCTTGGTTGTGGAACTTGAAAAATTAACTCAGAAGGAGCGTAACTGGCTTTATCAATGCAAAGATCTATTGTCAACCATTGCAGCCTTGCAGGTAATTTTGATTTTACTTTTACAAAGAATTAAGTAGGTAAAAGTAAAATTCTTTCTAGTGCCTTTGGTATGCTTAATAGAGAAGCCATCTAATCATTTAGTTCTCAGATAATTTCGATCCTATAGATAACTGGAAGTGCTTTCAGCTTTTTAACTTAAAGTGCCCATGTTGCCAGGTGAGAGAAAGTAGCCTGAGCACTCATATTTTACAACTAAATCGAGTGCCTTCCAGCCCGACAACACAATTGTAAAGGGCTCATACCATTTAATTTCTTCCTAAATGCTAACTCCACCAAATCATCAACCCCTTTATCCTGTGATTCAAGGAGACTGAGAGGAAAAGTATTGAATGGATAAAGCAAAAGTAGCTGTTTTGTATGCATAGATGGCAGAAGTTGCCATTCTCAAAGTCATAATTAGATTGTATAGAGGTAACCTCTCTGTAGGGCAGAGTACAGCGCATGTAAATACACAATGATGTTTTCAATTTCTCTTTTCTAAGTTTCCTCTACTGTTTTTTCTTTTTTAATTTATTTGCTTTCGTCAAGTTCTTGATTTTCTTGTTTTTCATTGTTTCATTTGCCACTGTTTTGTTTAGTTATGTATTTGTGACCTGTGTGATCTTGCATTGGGTCCCCGCGACGATCTGTTACAGTTTGTTTCTGCGTCCATCCATCTGTTGTGGTATTGGCTACTTGTTTTCGCATTACTTGATCAGGACAGGAGGTAGTGACCTTAACAAAGAATATTGTAGTTCAAAGTTGATAGAAATTTCATTCCACGATTGGAAAGAACTCACTTTGTGTTGGGCGGACCGATTGGCTTGAAAATGAATTGTCATTGCCTTATTAGACCTTTACCGGGCCTGCTTTATAAGCATATTTCCAGTTATTTTCTTTTTATGTGAAGGGGCTTTGTTATGTTGCCGGTCACGCTGTGCAGTGACGTGATTTGCCTCTTTCATGGGATGATTCGCCTCACCTCTTCCCGCTTCCTCACTCCATTTTCTTGATATAGTTAATCTATACATACAACCAATAAAACATGTATTTAGCTAAGTCCTTCACATCGCCATCTCAACGAAACTTGTGCCCTTGGCATTTGCAAGAGAAATGGTTGTCATACATTTTCGAAGATCCAAGCTGATTGATTTTGATTCCCGACCATATTAGTAAAGGATTTCAATCTAAAATCATTTCGTGGGTGCTGAGTACCGAGTGACTGGCCTCATACGTCATGGCCAAGTCGCCTTTCCCACCTTCCTGTTCCCCAATATTTTTTGTGTTCGGTATTTTTGTTTGGTCAGCTTCCAAAGAAGTCTAATTGTATATGAATGAAGAGGTACTTATCATAGAATCACATGAAAGGTTCGACAACTTCAAGGATGCAGAAGGGCATTGGCTTTATCATAGTAATCATTTGTTTGTAGCAATTGACTTAATCGAAGAGGCCATATTAGTAAAACTAATAGCAACTCCTCGTCGGAGTTTATCGCCATCTATAATAATGCTCTATGTCAAAAATTACAACAGTAAGATTCCTTCGTCTCTTTCGGCCTCACGTCATTCCTTTCATTTTCCTTGATGAATTAATTACTCAACAATGATGATGATGATAAGCACACTTCTCTCAACAAGTAGCCTATTGCTAGGATAGAATGGTGAATCAAGGAAGTAACCTAAAATGGCGAAGATGATGTGGGACACACAGCAGACGCGGCGAGTCGGAAGGATCGGTTTTGGACTTTTTTTCTCTTTAACGAACTGTGTGCTCTTTTCATATATGATATAACGTTGTCTTTTTGTGAAAGATATTTTTTTTTTTTGGTAATAAAATGCCGTGGAACGCACTTCCAATGGAGGAGGATTGGGGGGGAGGAAACTGACGTGCCCCGCACCATTTTCTGCTCCGCAAAATCTCAGCCGGGACCCATCCTTTTCACTCCCATTTGCAGTTCCATGCCAAGTACGTAATTCAATAATGCTTCCTCTCCGTCTACAAGCTGCTTGGCTGGTTTGAGATCGCAAGTCATAAAAAACATCTCACTTGATGTGAAGTTCACGCTTCTCTGGTATGTACTTGGTAAGCTGCCTAAATTTTAATCATTGTGATAACATTCTAAACTGTTGAGAGTTTGACAACAATTTTATTTTTAAAAAAAATATATTGCAATAATATTTTTATACCCGTATATCACAATAACTCAACTATATGTATATGAGCAGACTAATAATGGGTGATTAACAGAATCTGTCATCCATTAACCTTAACAGCATCCAATCGTCAATTTAGAAGCTTATCAGCTAGCAGAGATGGCCAAACTAGAAAGATGATAGTTCAAATGCCATTCATGCTTACATATACTTGGTAAGAACAGTGCGTGGTAGCTCTCTTCAGGGATTGAGGAGGCAGCCGGAGCTAGGCAAATGAATTTGGTAGCAGATCTTAGCTCCATTTTGTGGAGGACCACAATTGACAAAGTTAAGGATGTTTTGAGTGTCAATCCATTTCATCCTCGTGCACTTTCTTATTTTAAGACACATTATATGTAATATTTGATTGGCTACAGTCAACATCTGTAAAAACTCGAGCACCTAATTTGCTTTTCAACATTTTAGACTTCCGAATCAAAATTAACATAATTTATACTTAACACCGACTGTTAAAAATATATTATATATAGACACGTATATTTAGATTGTTTAGATATAAAAAGTATATTTTTAAAAAAAATATTTATATTATTTTAATATATTTTTAATTAAAAATACTTTTAGAGCAGAAACTTGACGAGGAAAGATGCCAGTTTCACCATAGGTCTCCACCCAGGAGTTCTTATCTCAATCAAATAATTTTCTTAGTGATAAATATCAAGGATTTAGACCAAATCGGAGGTACCCATTGCCAGTTAATTAGCACCCACCATTAATGATGAACTGCAAGCCAAACATTAAGATTCGTTAAATCAGAAACTAAAAAACTAGTGAATCAAATCACACCGGAAAAGAGGAAAGAAAGATAGCCAAAAACGCGCCGAATCAAAATTCTGGCATTATATTTATAGAGACAAAGAAGAAGAAGAAGAAGAAGTTACAACAAAACTCTGTTTCTTTTTAGTTATTCAAACAAACAGATTCAAAAGCCTCTTATGATCACCACCGCTGCTTTCAAAGCTTATTGTCTCCGATTCACCTCCTGAATAAAACGACACCGCCTCTCTTCCTCTCTTACCTCTTCCACCTGTTCCTCTAGCGAGACACAGATTGACATGATGATCAGACACTACTTCATTATTTTTCTCTTTGGCAAACGATTTTGATTGGTTCCACGCCATGTTATGCACTGCGGCTGAGAATCCGTCAGATGATTCATCGCAACTCGGATTTAAGAACCCGGTGAGAATCCCAGGTAACGGCCGTAAGGTTCCACCTGAAAGCACGGTCTCCACGGCCTCCTGACACACGTGCCAGTTACCGCTCCACAATAGCCCCACCGCTCCGTTAACCGGATTCACCGTTCTACCGCACGCTTCAAATAACAGCGACTGAAACAAAGCTATACTTCAAGACAAACAAAGAAGAAAAATGAGTTGGTACCATTCTACGTGTGTGTGCGCACACACAGCTTGCTTTGTATTTATATGTTTGCACATACCAGGGCGTTGGGATTCGGGTACGGCGGAGATGAGAGACATGAGATCACTGCGGCCAAAAAATTTGGCGAGAAACAGGGTAGCGTAACCTTGGGCATCAGGGTTGGTGATCCAATGCATACACGATCTCAATACGCATGTCTCGCTGCACCCTTTTCGTAGCACTCGGCAACCGTTGCAGCTCATATCCACCGTCTGATAAAATCTTGATGCTTTTCTTGGTGATGATAAAGATATAATTCTGGTATTTTTCTTTTATATATAAATATATGTATGAGAAAGCAAAGGACGATTAATTTTAAGTGAGGGAAAGAAGTGAGCTTGGGGGAGTGGTGAGGGCGTATAAGAGACGGGAAAAGGTGGGTGTGGTTAGGGGGCTTAGCTAGAAAAGTAACTGTGGTTAAGTTAAGGTTATTTTGGATTGAACGGTGGGGATTTGTTAGTGTTTGGTGGGGTCAAGGAGGGTTTCGTGGTAGTCGAGGCGAATATCTTCCAAACTCTGGGCACGAGCGATTCCGTGTTTTCGCGTCTCTTGTTATGCAAATCAAGGTAAGCCGTTCGATTTTCTTTTATAGGTGTTTTTAGCCGTAAGATTGCAGTGGGTCCATGACTTTTTGTTTTTCTTTCAATTGCTTTTTGGAAAGTACGAGTAGGAAGTAAATCTAGTCGCCCCGTAAGTGGAAGTGTGAGGTGGTCTGATAGAGCAAACCCTCCTCGTCTACCGGAGTTAATTCTTGTGATTAATTTTTGGAGGTTTTTCTTTTTTTTTTAAATGGCACTGTTGAGTTAAAAACTAGTTATTTGCGTTTCCCTCGGCGAGAAATTTGTTTTATCTAATTTTAATATTTTTTATTTTTTATTTTTTATTTTAATTTTAATTTAATTTTCATCTTTTTATTCTTTTGATTGAGATAAATCTTATTTTTTATTTATATTTATATATCTATAGTTTTAGTTTTGATTTTTATATTTTATTAGTATTTATATCTGTATTAAATACAATTTGTATTAAAAAAAATAGAATAAATTTAACTTTGATGGTATAACTCTCTCTTATACATGTATATTAAATATTTTGTTATTAGTATATAATGAATATTTTATTATTAGTAATTTGTTATCTTTACATTTATTTATTTATTTTGTCTATATATGTCTTAATATATTTTTAATTTAAAATAATTTTGATTTAAAAAAAATAAAATATATTTTTTATGTTTTAAAACTTATTCTTGATATTATTGTATTAAAAATATTTGAATTATATATAAAAAAATTTATTATGAATAAATCTGAGCCTGCGATAATAAGATTATTCACCAGAGCAGTAAAAATTCTGTCGGCTATAGATCCATGAAAATTCTAGCCGCCACAGAAACCTCGTGTAGGCCACCCTAACAGACCCTCAAATTTGTGGGCTTCTATCCTATTATTATACAAAACAGAAAAACTATCCTAATGCCAGCTCATGCGGGACTGACAAAGGTTGTCAGTGATGGGAGGTACGCTAAATTCATGGTGTTTTTGTTATATAAAATAAATAAATAAATGAAAAGTTATATTGTTTTATTAGGCCCTCTAGGGAAAGATACAGCGGCGAATTGGTTGATTTGAACTTCTATTCCCTCAAATTATTTTTCCCCTGAAGAGAGCACCGACTTTCATCACACCAGCACCATGTTTTTGGGATTAAATACCTGGCCTGTCATCCATGTTCCTAGCTTCACTCGATGGGCCGTTGACGTGAGAAAACAATACGTTAAATCAAAGGCACAAACTTGGTGCCCGGAATCGTGTTGGTGCCACCTCAAGACGTGCAGGTTACAACTACAACCTATACGAACTTCAGTGGTTGATCCTTCAGTCTCGTTTCCTTTGTCGTTACTAAATCTCCAACAAAATTCTATCAAGGATACTTCAACAAGATAGAAAAATTATCTGATTCTTACAAGCTTTAGTGTTCTGGATCCTAATGCTCCGTAACATGTAGAGGAAGGAAAATGAATGGAGATGGCAGTCACAACGGGGTGAAATTTTCATTTAAAATTTGATGAAATGGCAATTTGGTTGATCTGTGGCCTGGGTTAACAGAGGCGTGCACAGTTTTATGGATTCTGTTTCTCTGCGAGCAAGCCCAGATGAAAAGGTCTTTTCCCAGTTCTTTTGCAGAATTAAAACCGGTTCGCAGTATGTTTATTCAGGCGGCGTGCTGATGATCCCAGTGACGAAATGCAGAGCAGATTCGATATTCTATTCCTAGAAAAGCAAAGCTGTAATAAGGTTGCCTGAATTGTGAGTTGCTGATAAGTGATTTCCATGGATAACTGTCATCTCCAAGCAGGGAATTATACGAGTTCAATCCTATGGTTAGAGACAAAAGATGGTCGTTATAAATGATTCCCCTGCTTTAGGTGGTCTCTCTACATTTGGAGTTCATGTTTGGACTGTGGCATGACAGTTTTGGTGGTTTCTACACCATCCACTGGATAAGATCCCATCAAATGTGGGCGGCAATGGAAAGAGGAGCTGCCATTTAAGAACACTGCTTCTAGTAGCAGGGGCGGAGCTGATTTGACTTTTTAATTTATTATATGAGTTGCAAATATAAAAGGCTTTTTTCATTACAATTGCGCTCATCATTCTTTCATGAAATAAAAAAATATCAATTATTACCTAAAGAGCTCATACAGCTTCTTATTTCACTATACATGCACTGTACATGCACATATAAAATACTGTGGACTCGTAATTTGCACTAATACATCACATGAGTTCATTCGTCCTTTTTTTTTTCCTATCAATGAACAGTGTAATCACACTATTATCCCTTGATAAGGACAAAAAAGAGTGCTTGGTCTAAGAGGCTCCATGGTCATTGCATGTTTTCGGTCTGGTCCGGTCCGGTCCGGTTCGTCTGATCGGTTTTTTTTTTTAATATTTTGTGTTGAACAGTGAAATAACGATGTTAACCCTCGAAAAGAACAAAACATATAACTGGACGGGAAGGGCGATATGGTAATTAGCCAATTTTTTATTCTTTTTTGCGCCCGGTTACTGTTAGCGCATCACCGGACGCGTCGTCCGTTTCTTCCCTTACGCGTGTTTCGAACGATGCGTGAGTCGTCATATGACGTCTGAAAATGCCCAACTGGCGTCTAGAATGATTTTTCGTTGTGCTCTCTTACATACGGAGCAACGCGTGTAGCTAGATGGTGTCTGAAGAGGTGTCAATGGTTGTTTGAATTTTCCCCCCTCATTTCTCTCTCCTCCCTGTGCAAACTGACATCAACGTAGTTGTTTCTTGTCAAATTTTATTTCAATCCCTGAATGTTCGATTTTATTTTTCTGGCCCTGATTACAATTATATAAATTTTGATTTGTTTCAATTTCATCCTTTAATTCAAAGTACTCATAGAACGCAGTTTCAGTTCGGTCCCTGTGCTTTTAATTTTGTATTTTGGCCTAAAATCCTTAATATTTTTTGTATCAAAGTTTTGATTTATTTCAATTTTATCCCTCTAGGCAAATTTATCATAAATCCTTAATATTTTCAGTGTCAAAGTTTGATTTCTTTCAATTTTATCCATCCATGCAAATAAATTATGTATTTTAGTTCCATTTCAGTCTCAATTCTTCTAATTTCTGGTTTTATTTTGGATTATGGAATTTCAATATTGGGATTTATTTCAATTTTATTATTTAAATTAAATTTCTTACATATGTTTTTTTTTTATTTTATCCCTTATACTTTTAATGTCGTATTTTATTTTGGTTCATTTATTTCTTATACATATTTCTTGCATAGCTCCTATTTCTGTCCATGTTTATATATATATATATATATACACACTCTTCGTTTTTCTTTCAATTTTACTTTATTTCTAATATCATGAAATTTTTCTATTTAATTTCTAAATTTTCACATTTATTGTTTGTTCACTATAGGCTAGATATATATTTTTATATTTGTTTAATATTAACATCCTTATATATATATAGGCTAGATATATATTTTTATATTTGTTTAATATTAACATCCTTATATATATATATATATATAACCTATTTATTCTTTGCAAATAAAATTTTTTCAAGTACTTTTAATATAATAATATGACAAATAAATCATATAAATGAAAAAATTAAGTTTTTTTAGCAATAGTTATGGTGTTATCGATATTATAATCAATAATGACTAAAGTATTAATTATGTATATAATATTTATGATGACATAAAAAATAATTTCTTAACATCAAATAATATTGATTTTAATTTTTTTATGTTGTTTTGAAATTTTTTTATGTATACTGATCATTTGTTATTTTTTTTCTTTTAGGTATGTCAAATTATTTTTATTTATGTATATTTATGTAATATAAATGTTTTAATATAAAAAAAAACACCAATAAAATTGTTTGAAACATAAAATAAATCACTCATTTGCGTTAAAATTCAATAACTGTAATTTAACTATTTGCTAACGAAAAAATTCCAACTGTAGCCGTTATCAAATCAACTAATCAAATTGATTATTATATCAATCAATATGTTACACGGAGCCCATAACTCATTTGAACATAATTTTTTCAATTACAACTGTATAATCTACCGATACAATAATTATCAAAATAGTTTTAATAGTGACAATATTCAATCACTTTTAGATAGAAAAATGACTTTTCTAGCATATTCCAATAATTATAATTTTACTGCTTAAATGGTAAATTAACCAGTTACAACGCGTATACAATCATTCCATTTCCTACATAGAGAAAAGCCTAGATAAAGTATTCAAAATAATGATAATAATTATTTTTACGTTTTTTTCCTTATACATATGTGAAACTGATTATATATTTTAATATTTATTTAAAATTATTGCCTAAAATATATATAAAAAGAAACAAAATGGCCTAGGATTTTTTCAGATAAACATATTCATATCAATATTCTAAAATGCATTTAAGATAATAAATAAATCTGATAAAATAAAAAAAATATTTTTATGTATAATATTTTAGATCTAATGTTACTAGAAAAAAAAAAACAACTAAAAAAAAACAGGTAGATGAATTTACCTAGGTTATCTGCAATTAAAAAACTATACAAATCACTTTCCGTTTCGATAACAATGTTCCTGTTAGGAAAAAAAATTATTTCCAACATATTTTATCTGATATAATTTTGCTGATTAAATATTAAAATAACTAATTATAGCACACACAAAATTTAAGTTTATTTCTTAAAAAAAATTACAATAATTTTTATTTATAATATATATATATATAACCTATTTATTATTATTCTAAAATATTTTTAATATAAGAATATGACCAATAAATTTTACAATTAGTTTCCGACATATGAAAAAAAATCAATTCTAACAGTTTTTATCAAAAGAATTTTAGTAACAACAATAGTCAATCGCTTTGTAGTAGGAAAAAAAACCGTTTCTAATAGATTTTATCAACTAGATTTTTACTCATTAAATATTAAATTAACAAAATACAATATACATAAAAATCAATGAAATTTCTTAAAAAATAAAAAAGTCTAGCGCATCGCTCAGGCTAATTCGCTCGTTATATCTATTGAAAAGCTTATTTCAAAGTAAAGACTACCAAAGTAAAATACTATGCAAGTCATCCTAGACCCATTGCAAGGTATTAATAACCCACTAATTTTTTTATAAACCCTATAATAAATCGTCTAAATCTCAACTCCAAAACAATAAAAACTAAAGAATTTTCTGTGGTTAGTGGTGAAAAAATTTGTGTAAACCCAATATGAATTAAACAATTCAAGCTTGTGCATGAAAATATCATAACTTTAACCAAAAAGATAATAAAATCAAAAGAAATTAAATATTTTTTTATAACCGAGGTGTCCGCGCCAGCTTGCGCGCACCATAACTAATCCCCGGATCCAATGAACATCCTGCAAGCCCAATGAACAGGTAAGGCACCACGGGAGTGACAAACGTGCCCGATAAAGCTTAAACCAAGGGTAAAAGAAAAGGAGAAGAAGCCCTTCTTGACTGCCAAGCCAAGTCAAGCCCTACTGGTGATCTAATGAAATTTTATTATGATTAGTATTGAAAAATCCACATTAAGGGCAAGTCCAACAAGGAGAGGAATCAGTGCAGGCAAAACCAAAATTTTAAAAATTTAACTATTTTTGTTAAATTTACGTCTCCAATTGGGAGAGCTAAATGGAGAGCCAAAATTATTCTTTTTTATCTTCCAGAGACTTTCCTACATATTTGCATAGGAGAGCCAAAACTAAATATTATCGTTGAAATTGTACCATTGCAATCATCAACAACAAAACATAGCAACACAGCTGCAACAATGAAGTGAACAATTGAAACAATTCAAAAAAACACATCCTCAAGCAATATGAGAGCAACAACTTTGATATAGAGCCCAAAAACATGAAATAATGGTTTGGGTTAGGTCAGGTGAATAGCTGTGGGGGGATGATTGGAGGGGAATGGACAGTGGGTGGGTCGGACGATTGGAGAGGAGTGGACGGTGGAGGGGGGATGACTGGAGAGGAGTAGACGGTGGGTGAGGGGCTAGAGAGGAGTAGACGGTGGGTGGGTCGAGGGGCGACAACTAGAGAGAAGTGGATGACGGTGGATGGGGGGTCGACGACAACTAGAGAGAGAAGAGAAGGATGGGTAGGGTTTTTTTAATTTGTGATTGAAATGAAGGGGAGAGAAAGGGGGGTAGGTTTTTATATTGATTATTGTTATA
The DNA here is from genome assembly GCA_015731905.1 of Salix dunnii. NCBI lineage: Eukaryota > Viridiplantae > Streptophyta > Magnoliopsida > Malpighiales > Salicaceae > Salix > Salix dunnii. The sequence goes on along the minus strand of CM027660.1, from coordinate 8,461,885 downwards.
TTATAATACTTATTATATATAATAATTATTATTATAATATAATATTAATTTATTATTATTATTATTATAGTAATAGTTAACATAAAAAATAGGGGTATTAATTTGTAATTAATTTGATTCAATTATTTATAATGGAGTGTATTTTAATTAATTATATTTGAATTTATTGGTTATTTGTTAATGTGTTCAATTTGTTGTTTTAAGTTTTTCTTACACTCAATGACAATAAGTAACATTAATTAATTTCAAATACAGCAACTATAAAAAAAATATAGAAATATTGTGGGTTTTTTTAATTATATTTAAATTCATTTTTTTAATTTAAATATAATTATAAAAATAATTTTATTGTTTGAGAGTTTTTCAAAAGCAATTATTTAATTATATAACTTACTCATATTAATTGTATAGTTAAACTATATACAAAATAATTGAACTTTATTTAAAATAAGATTAAAAAAAATAGCTCTTCAAAATGGCTCTTAACATTGGAGAGTATATCAACTCAAAAACCATATATACATTATAGATTTGGCTTTCTAAAATGACTCTTACCATTGAACTTACCCTAATCTATTCATAATCTCGGGGGATAAAAGAATTGCACAAATAAATAGTGGTGATTAAGATTTCGATGAAAATACCTTGTAAGGTATCAAATAATTGGCGTTGTTAAGATGTATTTTTCTTACGATTTTTCTCTTCAACAACATTGTTGTCCACGGGTGTCATGCAGTAATATGGACCCTCCTCCCACTTTAAAATATTGCACAATAATTAGCATTATATAATAATACTAAAAATGTTAGGACGACACTCTAAAGTAACATATTGAGTTGCAACGACATGAACTCATTTGTAAAGTTGTTATTAGTGGATGGGATTATGTGTCAGTATAATTGCAAAATAACAAATATATACTGAAACGGCACCAGCTTGATTCCTTCAACTCGATGTTGTTCATTACCATCCAATGAGGGAGAGGAAGTTTTTTTTATATTAAATTTTGATATTTTCTCTCTCTATTATCATTTGATTGCTTTAAGCTTTCTTATTTTTTCTTTGCTTTATTTTTCTTTTTCATTTTTTTCTTTTTATCAAAAGGATTGCATCAAAATAAAATATGCAAAGATGAAAAAAGAAGTTAAATGGTTGTAATTCTTAGAAAACTTATCAAATTGCACTGAAAATGATTTCTTTTTTGGTAATTGTGTATTTCTTTTTGAAAATTTATTAATAAACAAAGGGAGAAAAACAAGTTAAGACCAATTTATGGAGGTATGAATTGCCAACAGAGAAAAGAATTTCAAACAACGAAAGTCAACTGCTGACGGGATCTTCCTCATTTATGGGTGTGCGTAATAGTGTAAACACTCGCTGCCTGCCTGACCGGAACGCAGAGAGCTTGTCATACAATTGATGCAAAGAACTTGTCAGAACAAGGTGCTTTGGAGTTGATATCTACCTGGCTGCTGAAAATTTGGTCTCAGAATTGTAACAGCTTTTCAAATTACAACTCTCACCGATGATCTTTCGTGACATTCTATTCAAAGAACATCTAGAAGCCGCCTGCCAACTTGCCTACTCCGGTGCATAAATTTTTGCTGAAATTTCTGCTTACAATAAGCTTATCAGCATTCGATCCTTACATCATTTCTCATGAAAACTTGGCGTAAAATGAATCTCTCCATGTTTGGTGACTAAATTGAAGATGTTTGAGAACCAGTCTTCCATCTTTCGCTCTTCCCCTTTTTCTTTCTAAGAGATAATGATGCCCTGTGATCTTAAGTGCCCGTTTGGCAAAGCTTTTTTTCCTCCGTTTTAAAAATAACAGCTTGAAAAAAAACAGAAATGTGTTTGGTTAAGTGAAAAGTTAAAAAAACTTGGTGGATCCCACGGGTAAACCATGGTTTCATGCGAAGCTGATAAATATTGCTTTTCTTGCGTCTTTCTCTCCCGTTTACTTTCCTTTCTTCTCACTTTCCTTTTCTTCTTCCTTTCCTTTCTCTCTCCATCTGTGACTCACAGATGCTCCAGCAGCCATCTACTTGTACTCATTTCCCAAATCATCACCGAGAAGGGTTCCCATGGCATCATTCATGATGACTTGGTCCTTTCCACAAGCAAAATCATGTTCAAGCCAGTCTGAATCAAGTAGGGCCTCAGGGAAAGTAATGTCCAACCAGGTAGAGGATTCATTTTCTCTATTTGCAGTCCAAATCTGATCAACAGGTTCTGATTTCACATTGGCCTCTGCAGAATATTCAAATTTACGTTCAGATCTTTTTATGGAAAACCTGGAAAATTATTTGTAAAGGGTCTTGCTTTTGCTTTTGAAAATAAGGACAAGTTTGATTACTTCATAATTAATTAAATAATAAATGAATTTAAAATTGATTTAAATACTGCAAATTCTACCTTGCAAATTTTGAATTTGCAACGGCAATTCATTGCAATTTGCAACGGAGTTTGCAAATGCCGTTGCTAATTAATATTAGCAACGGCTTTCCGTGTTATTTGCAACGGATCAATCCGTTGCAAATTGACCTGTTTTTTAGTAGTGTCCCCTTTTTCTTTCTAAGAGATAATGATGCCCTGTGATGTTAAGCATGGCAAGAAAACCAATATCGAGTTACTGTTTAATAATATGATTGAGTTTGTTTTTTAAAGTGTTTTTTTATTTAAAATGCATCAAAATAATAATTTTTTATTTTTAAAAAAATATTTTTGATATCTAAATTATTTTAAAATTTTTTTGTTTTAAATAAAAATATAACACTATTGTGAGATACGATCATATATGCTCTCGTTGAGAGTCGGACTCAAGATCTCCCGTTAAATAAACGGGTGCCCTAACCAGCTGGGCTACGAGAGCTGTTTGAATTCATAAATATCATATATCCCCTTCCCTGAGATCCCCGTCAATCCCCTTAACTCGTTTTGCCTTCGTTGATCAACAGAAATTAAATTTTAAGTAGGTGGAGTGGACCAGGATTGTAGAGCTCACGCTCTGAATTGCATGGTAGCTGCTGATGAATGAAGGGAGCTGCTATCAAAATAGGTGGGGTATGTTAGGTCAGTTGATAGACACTGGGATTTAGAATACTAACATAATTAATTAGCAAATAGGTGGTGATGCATAAAACCCCCACTTGGAAGCATCCTTTCTTAATTAGTGGCGTGGAATTGTCTCACATAGTTGACTTCTTCATATTTCTTATCTTCCGTTTAAGAAGTTGAATGAATCTCGTCCCAAATGACCGAGATTCTTCATATTACTAGCTAGCATCCTCCCTTCCCCGTCTCTTGATCAACCGTCTGCCCCACACGCAAATGCTAATCTTTAATTTTATAGCTACTCTAATATTGGCAATGAGGAAAACATGTCCGAAGCAGCTTGGTCAGATCCACAAGCAACTTTCAATTATAGATCGGAAACGTTTTCACATACTCGGGTACAGTTTTGTTATTCGACATTCGATCATTTCGTATTCTCCGGATCATGTTTATATACTGCAGAACCTTTTGCTTGACCTAATGTAATCGGTGACCTCGAAACAATTAATAAATCCCCACTTGTTTTTAATTTAGCACCATACCAAATGGCAACCACTTATTCATGTAGTTTGCATTTTCTGTATATATATTACAAGACTCCTTCTCATCACAAGTCATGTCAGTAAGGATTTGATTAGATACGCCAGATGAGCACAGGAAGCACCAATAATGGTGTGATGCTATTACCATATCACTTGTGGAGTTCTGCTTGATTTGATTTCCATGTCCTTGACGAATTTCCCTTTACGCTGTGCATGCCCTGATGCCCCGCCGTTCCCTCCCGATAAATTTTAAGTTGAGAACACGATCATCAAGGGACCGTGAACGTGTATGAAAACCTGGACAAAATTAGGCGACCAGCGTTAACCATGCATCCTTTGACAGAGCTACAAAAGGGAATGGAGAAGCAACTCTCCGTCGAAGGACAAATGGTGAAGCAGATGCCACTTGGCATCCTAATCACTTGCATTATGAAAGCATCCCATATCCACAGAGATAAAAACAATGTTCTTTTCCGCTAACATAAAAGACATGTTTGCTCTCGTCACCCATACCACTGATCAAGCTAGCATATACCATCGCCACCACACGCCAATTGATTGTAGCAAATATATATATATATATATAATTACAACATGCGTGTGAAGGTCATGGATGGATTGCATTTGTAACTAGAATGCCAAGGTGTTCCAACCGTCAATCTCTGCTTTTTGTCTTTAACTTTTCCGCTGCTTCGTGACTCATGCTGCGCTAAGTGGCCTCAAACTGAATTTTCAACAAACTGACCACCACTTGCCCCGCCGCTCAAGCAGGGTTGTGCAGCTCATCAAGAGGAGGTTACGCCATACGCACAAACCAAAGATGATGCAAGAACAATGCCCAAAAAGTAGAATCTAAAAGGATTCGTGCGTTTGGAGACCGAATAGATAAAAGTGATAAGCCAGTAACTTGAAAGATAAATTTAATTTAACTGATCCCAAGCTAAGAAAATAATAATTAATTGAATTCATTCCTATGGAAGCAACTGAGATATTCAACTGCTATACACAAAAAATAGCCAGTCAAAACAACTGTAATAATTAAATTCCAAAATGGATATTCCTAACAGTACTACCTAACAGAAGTGCGATTTTTCTACTGAGCTTGAGAAACTTCAATTCTGGGTGCCAACAAAATACGAAGCTTTTTTGCTGCCGGTAGAGGGCTCATAACTTCATCATCACCAGATACAAAGAAATCTGAAGAGAACTCTGGCAAGGCTGGAACATTAAGGTCAAAGTCATGGTGATTGTGATTGTGGCTATGGGTGCGAGTGTTAGTGGATCCTGCACCTTCAGAAGTTGAATTCACGCCACTCTTTTCGGCGCCTCCTATGATGCCTTCATAGTGACACCTCTTGTGACCACCCAAGGCTTGTCCGGTGGAAAAAGTTTTGTGGCAGATGGAGCACTCATGAACCCTGCCACTCCCGTTAGACACGGTTGTTGTTGGGGCAGATGTAGTTGTACTGGGGGTAGTTTGATCTTCGCCGCCTCCAGCGAGTTTTCTGTGACTTGCCTTGTGCCCGCCCAGGGCTTGGTACGAAGGAAACCCCTTGTTGCATACGGAACACTTGTAACTTATTTTTTGCTCTGATGATGTGGATACTGTTGGTGGGGTGAGGGGTTTTGGGTGCTGGTCTGAGGCAGGGATTGGGAGGTTTGTAGAGCCGCGAGCTAGCATGACAAGACAGAGAGCGAGATATTCTTCTTCGGTTGGTTGCTGGTCAAGACGTGGACGCTTAGAGCGCTTGCGCTTTGCCCATGGCTCACCCATGTACTGGAGGCTTGAATCCTCAAATTGAAACGATGGGGTTGCAGTAACCGGAGAGTTTAAAGCTTCTAGTGCCATTGGATTTATTTGATCTAAATATCGAGAAAGAAGAAGAAGAGTGAATTGCTAGCTTAAGAGAAGGAGAGAGCAGCAGATGTCTTGTGAGAGAAGAGAGGATGAAATGTGTGAGCTTAACGAGTGAGAGTGAGGGTTATATAGGGGGGGACAGGCGAAGGAAGTTGCGTGACAAGTGAAAGAAAGAGGATGTGAAATAACTCCCGATAAAATATTTGAAGGGTTGGGAATCGAAAGCATAAACGGAGTGAGGCACGTGTAGTATTGGGAAAGGGCACCTTTTCTTGGTGGCCAATTTTGAGTTTCTTGGTGGCCAAGAGTGACTGACCTGACCAAAGGCGGTCAAAGCAAGAGAATAGTACCAAGAACACAAACTTATGATGCAACTCTGGTTATGGGCCCTGTTTCAGGGAGCGTGTGAAGTGAAGACTGGGTCTGCTTCCAAGTCAAATCCAAACAGCCCTATACTTTTCCAAACAAACGCGGTCTTGTATCCAGATGCCTCTTCATAGCTGCCGGCAGCTATCCGGAGACTTTACCCTTGTCCAGTCGCGCCTACGTTCATGCATACTTTGATCTGTAGTGGAATCAAACAACCACCAGCACTAACAGTCAATTAGTAGTAATTAGGAGGCATATTGCGCGGAGAATTTTCTTGGAAAATCTGCCCATGTGATCGAGGTGTGGTGGGGAAGATTGATTCGCGTTTGGGGTGAGCCATCAAGGGCGTCATGAATATGCAAGTGGGTGGGGTATCGTTCAACGACGACTTGTATAATTGAATGGGAATTTTATTAATTTCTGGAATATGGGATGCTTCCACTCAGCTTGCTTATAGAGATGCTGCGTCATGCAAGTTCGCAGCTCATCAACTCAGCTAAAAGTAAGCTCCGTATTTTGATTATATTTCTGTCTGTGGGATATATATTGCAAGTCACGGAATCGAAAAATCAAGCCAGCTGACAAAACATCGAGCGGTGAAGTTGCGTATGAGAGGATATTTTTTTTTAGCATATTGAGTTCTTTAATTTTAAAGAGACAGCATGTTTATGAGACATGGAATTTTTTTCATGAATGCTTCTCGGAATCCTTGTATATTGTCGTCTGAACGGCGTTGCTGGTAACTTGGTAGTGGGTAGCATGTTTAACATGTGTTTGACGTCGTAATTGAATATGCTTCACGAAATAGATTTTGAGGTGAGATCACGTCGAATTATTTCTTATTTTCCTTTTTTTTTTTTACCAGTCAAATATCTACAGGTAATTCAGGTGTTTATAATTTAACTCATTGAAGTTTTATTACAGCAAAATCTGATGGATTTGTTTATAGGTTTGCCAAATTTATTTATTTTAGCTCATTTTCCATGATTTTATCTTATTTTACAGCTCATTTCCCATCATATTATCAAATACTTTATAATATTTTTTATTTATTTTATATAAAAATATCAAAAAAATAATTTATTTTTCAGTTTTTAAAAATTATATTTCCCAAAACAAAAAGTTTAATAAACTAGTTTCTAACTGTCTCCATCTCTATTTCCAGTTCCGTTTCATTTGGTCGTGGCTATCAACCCAACTCGTGGGACACCCACAGTTCCGGATCAATCTCAACCATCCAACACACCAAGTCAGCACGTCCACCGGCCAAGACAATTATCCCGCCTTAAAAACCACACCCTCTCTCCACCGAAAAATTCCCTCGAAGAAAGCTAGAAAACTAAACGCACACCACTGATTTTCTCTCAAGCTTCCCCCACTTTCTCTCTCTATCCAAACGACATGCAAACAAAAAACTCTCTCTATGCCGCTTGTATGCAAGTCTTCTTGATTCAATGGCACGCACCGTTGCAGTCTCGATTGTTGTCCGGACTCGACGTTCTCAAACGGTTTCGTGGAGAAATGCTTGTACTGTAGACCCCTTAAAACCTGGAGCCTGAAATAATCAAACAACCAAAAAAGATGGCTTGAGAAGCCAACTGCTGGGGGCCAAAACTGGTGGCTTTCGATTTGTGAAGCCAAAACAGTGGTAGGATGACTCATCGCCTGTATTTCTTTCAAAAGGCATATCGGTTCAGGCATCCCTATAATGGACCGAGATCACGGAGCTCGCACGTTTCACCGCCTGGGCATAGCGCAACTTGGTCCAGTTTTTGATAAGTAGTCAACAACAAATTCAAGAAAACAAGCTGTGAACTTTTTCAATGAAATAAATTTTTGTGGAAGATAATTTTCTCACTTTATTTTTTTTTATTTAAATATAAACCATTTAAATCTATAATCATGCTTAACTTAATTTCCATTAAATTAAATAAAAATAGATCTTGAAAATAGAGCGGTAGCTTCACATTTGCTAGTAAAGGACAAAAACAATAAGTGTGTTTTCTGGTCTGAAAGAACAGTACTCAAATTATTATTACCATTATCAAGGAATTCTAATGAAGAGATAGGAATGGTAAGTTGATGATGATCTCAACCATAAAAAAGGATTGAAACCGTTGTCACTGTATTTCATTTAATGAAGAGAGTTTCACCTTAGTGTTTTTTCCCCTTTTCCCTTTGTAAGAAAGCAAATTTGACGGCAAAAGTGATTTTGGTTCAAAGTTAATATTGATTTTGTTGTTGTTTTTAAGGCTATTAATAGATTTATTAAGGTTTTAAAGTAATTTTTAGATGATTTGGGTAAAAAATTATACTGAAATAGATTTTTAAGAGAAAAAACTCCCATTATCATTTAGTAACCTTTGGTTGCTAGTTTTTACAAGATGCGTTATCTGCCATCTTTTTTTTTTAAATAATAATAATAATACGACAAACATTTAGAAATACAAAATAAATAAATAAAAGACAAGCTCAGGCGGCGAAAGCTAGAAAGATCACATTCATGATTTATTTATTTTAATGAATTTAGTCTTTAAAATTATCTTTAACGAAGCACGACTAAAATAGTTAGTCATCACTAACTATACCACTTCGCTTCACAAACATATTAAATAATGCTTTTAATTTTATCTCCTGAATGTTTAATTTATTCAACAAAGTCCTGCATGTTTATATCTCATGTTTTCTCGGTTTAGAGATGCAACTTCTTTTTTCATCTTGATTTGGGCTAAGATCGGAGAAAATCCTTGAAAGGCATATTATACAAAAACAACACCTAATAGACCAACCAACTGGGGTTGATGGGTAGTGAACGTGTTCTCCTGGTTGGTTTGGTCAACTGGGCTGGCAATGGCGGTGGAGCTGGACAGCTCTTTGCTTTGTTCTCTGCAAGCTTTACACCGTCTCTTCCACCGTTTATGTTTTACCTTTTCGGCTGATTGAGAAATAAAGCGCGTGAGATAAAGAAAACAGCACCTTTTAGCTTTGTTTATCATTCCATTTCAAAAATACCTTTAAATAAAAAATATTTTTATCTTCTTATAGAAAAAATCTAACATTAGAAAGAAAGGGAGGCACGGACGCCGATTCAGAGAAAGAAGAGACGTATATTTGCTCTTTATATATTACTATACATGTAAACAGTGTCCCGGTTATACTTTAACAATATTTTTAGTTCACGCGAAATCAGATTACTATGAATTCGAATAATAAAATTATTATTTTATTCCTAGTCGTAAAAATTTTAACTCTTGGGATCGAGGGGTATTTTTAAATTTTTCATGAGACACGGATGATATTTCAGATTTGTTGTACAGTAAAATAATAAATTTAGCCTCCCTAAACGTCAAACAACGCCGCCCGGAACCGAGAGTATTTTCTAATTTTACAAGGGACACGGGTGATATTTTCGGATTTATTACATAGTAAAATAACAAATTTAGCCCCCCTAAACGACAAACTACGCCACCTAAAACCGAGGATATTTTCTAATTTTACAAGGGACACGGATGACATTTTCGGATTTGTTACAAAGTAAAATAATGAATTTAGCCCTACTAAACAACAAAACCGCCGCCCGGAACCGGGGGTATTCCAATACTTGCACCTCGATTTTTTCATAGATATCGCTGGGTCCAGGAGTATATGAATAATTGATCAATATTTAAATATTTTTTCCTCATAACACTGTAAGCACGTCGTACGGACATGTCGACAGTGTTATGTCCGCACGCGCCCTTAAGGAGGCGTGTGTAGTGGCATACAATAGTCAAAACTGCTCTTCCACCGTATCTTCGGGTGCGTCTCCATGTCCTCTTTCTCCCTGAGTGGTGCGTGACATGTTAATATGATCGTGTAATTGTCGGTTAACGGTTCCCCCCCCTTTTCTCTCTCTCGTTGCCTGTAAGTACGGTCCGGCCCTTAATACTCGTGGTTTGTTCATTTCGTTCCCTGATCTATTGATGTCGTTTTGCTTGCTAATTTTTTAATTCAATTATTTACAATTATGCTTTTCAATCAAAATTGATTGTATAAGGTAAGTTTTATTTCGGTCCTTAATTTTTTGTTTTTTGGTATGCTGCTGGTTCTTTTAATAATTTCGGTATGCAAGTTTTAATTAATTTTAATTTTATCATTCAATTGAAATTGATTATATATACTACTTTTCATTTCGGTCCTTATTCTTTTAATTTGTTCAATAATTGCGCTCTATTGAAATTTTTAAATCCTTTTATTGTTTTACGGTTCCGAAGTTTTGATTTGTTTCATTTTTTTTAATTGGAATCAATTATATATTTTATTTTTCATTTTTATGCTTATTCTTTTAATTTTTTATTTGTATTAATTCCTTTGGTCTTTCCTGAATAATGTTTATTTTTTGTCCAAATTTATACATTTATGCTTTTAGTTTTTGTTTTTAATTTTTATCGTTTTACTTTTTGTCGAGGTTTTATTTTTATTCGGTTCAGTTATGAAATTTTAATTTATATTGGTCACACTACATTTTATTTTTAAAAATCTCTTTACTATTTTTCGATCTCAAGATTTTGATTTTTTGCAATTTTATCATTCAATTGGAATTAATTATAATTTTTGTTTTTTATTTGATACTTATTCCTTTAAATTTTTATTTAATATTCATTCCTTTCTTTTTTTCCGATTCTTCTTAGATAGTGTTTGTTTTCTATCAGTATTTATTCATTTATGCTTCTAGATTTTGTTTTTATTTTTTTAGTTTCATTTTTTATCGAGGTTTTATTTTTATTAGGTTCCGTTCTGAATTTTTAATTTATATTGATGATAATTTTAAAATTAATGTTGCTCTCTTTTTCTCTTTGTTCTTTTTTGGGTATATTTTCTGCTATTTTATTTATTTTTCAGATCAGATGATTTTATTATTTGTGCAATGATAATGATAATTTTAGTGATTATTTTTTATTGTTTTTTTGTAGAAATACTTTTTTTTCATGGCAATTTAATGATTTTAATTGTTTGGTCAATAATATTGATAATAATTTTAACTGTTATAGTATTGATAATAACAATAACATAGGGATGGATTTTCAATTTATGTTTTTATCTTTTTATGGATAAAAAAATAACTATTTATTTATTTTATTTAATTATTGCAGGTCTTTTCACAATTTATATTTTATTTTTAAATTTGATTTAAATGGAATTATAAAATAAATTAATCTTAATACAATGAATTCAATAATTCAAATATCTGAAACTTCTTGCTTTTTTAATGATGATGATAATATTATGCTAGTTATTTCATTGAAACCTACTAAATAGATAAATTTATATCGATTTAAAATTCATATATTTTAAAAAAAAAATTTGCACTTCATAAGATTCTGTATATATTTATTATTTTAATTAGATTTATATTATAAAAAAAACTCACATAATTAATAATGTTTTATATTAAAAAAAATATAATATCACTTAGAACGAGGTATAGGACATAGGCCAGTATATTCAAACACACCACACAGACTAGTGCTTGTCGTGGTAATGACTTGGAGTGAGTGTTTAGGTTGGAGAGCATTAATCTCCCAGGCTACAGAGAGGAGGGGTTAAAGTGTTAAATGCATTGCCTTCAAACAAAGTGATGAGATAAATTAGAGTTTAAAAAAAATTCAGGGACTGAAATAAAAAGAAAAAAGAAAAAAATTAGTTGGTGCATGTAATACACGTGCTAGCTGAAAGTCACGCTTAACTATTTTTTATGGGTGCATGTGGTTCATCTCTAATTTTAATAGTAATCTTTTATTTAATTTAGTTGAATTTGTCTCAGCAATATTTTTTTAATAATTCAATGCATCTGATGTCTTCTCTGTCTCTTTTTTTTCTTTCTTTGAAATTATTTTCCAGGCTATTTTTCATTCCACTGTCCTTTTTTTCTTTCTATTGTTCTTGTTTGGTTGGTATTATTTGGGCCTAGGTCCAAATGGAAGGGTCGTCTTCTATACCCCACTTATCTGGTCCGGCCCAAACGACATGGCTATCCATCTGTTATTGGTAGCCCATCAGATAGCACTTCGCAGTTCAAAGAACACAGAAACAGCTGTGCTTCTAGCCAGGAAATCGTTAATTAATGGTTGGCAACTTCGTATTTGACAAGAACACAGAAACAGCTGTGCTTCTAGCCAGGAAATCGTTAATTAATGGTTGGCAACTTCGTATTTGACAAGGCACGAGCTGAAATGAAGAATACGAAAAACACCTAATATATCGTGCAAGCCGGCTATACAGCATTCAACAGAACTTTAATGAACGAACGAAACAAAACCAGATGTCTGTGGTTTTTATTCCTCCACGAGGTACTGTTATTTGTAGATTTCATTGTCTGCTTCGTTGTCTCTTTGAAATTCTATTTTTTTTTTTTGGGATTTTTAGGGTTTTAGTTCTTGCAATGAGGATGCTAATTTTGAAAAGTACAGCCAATACCTTTTAAATATACGTGAAACTTTTATATATATAACCGGAATATTATTAGGTAGACTTGTACCTGGACTAAATTTTCAGATTTGTGTGATTATGCCTGCATGAACTTAAATTGTTAGTTAGCTTTTATATTAAAGAAATGATTGTGTGAAATTCAAACTATAAATTTTAAAAGTAGACTTACTCGTTGAGATTATATTTATGGAACTTTGGTTTAACGGAAGCACATGAGGAAAGCAACGTGCATTGGAAACCGTCCCATTCCGTCAATAAGGATTATCAATTGCCGGAATTAAAGGGGGTGCTCAAGGCTCTGCTAACGTAATCTAAAGGGATTGCTACGAGGGCAAATCTGGGGCTTCAGCTTTTTTTGTTTAGGGTTTTCTTGGAGATATTGTTCTTGTCAAGAGTATATGAGGTGAAGAGCTTTTGTTTATTTGGAGACATTGCATTTCTGCTTAGTTTTTCTTCACTAAATTAAAAGATAAGTTGATTACTCACATTTTCTTCTGTCTTCTTTCTGAGACGATTCTGATCATCTATTTTATTTCATCATGATTCTCATACATGCATTGTAAAATGCACGAGAAGAGCAATAGCCTATTAAATGCAGCATTTTAGACCAATTAATTGTACCCATGATGGATCTGATAATCAGGTTAATATAAAGAATCTGTCGTAAGAACAGCAAGAAAACGTTGTTAAGTTGAGGCGGCACGAAAACCACGGACTACAAGGTTGAAGCCACTCCTCATTTATTAAATTTTGATAGATTTTCAATAAAAAATGATAACAAATAGCAATTATAAAAAAATATACTATATATTACCATTAATGTACGTTTTTGGTAAATATCGCCATTAACTAACAAGATTGGAACTAAATTTAGTATTGAGTGGAGCTGTAAAATGATAAATTGCCTCTAATCTCAAAAAAGAAGGAAAAAAAAACTGAGCTGAGGATCATTGATCAGGTTGGAGCAGCAATTGAGGAGACAAAGAACGAGTTCGTCGGTTAACGTGTCGGGTTTTGCGTGTTTAATTTTTAGCAATGTCACCACAGACATCTCCACGATCAGGCCCTCCTTCGGCCGCGTTTTGTTTATTCTCCAACAAAATTCTTTATTTTATTCAAGATGAGCGGAAGACAGCCCCACGTTCTGACATTTTCAAGTGCTCAAAACGCATGCTCTCATTCTCATTCTCTGCCTAGCTAAATTTTTAATTTAGAGAGTAATTAATGACAGTTCATTCATCTCTCAGTGATTGTGCTTAAACCCTCTGTCATCTTAATTGCAGTTTATCAGAAATAAGATGATTGAAAGTCCATGGAAGCTGTTCCGATATAGCATGAACTTGGTCCCATCTTAGTTGTACTTTGCCTGGTATTGGCCCCACAATGGACTCCGGAGTTCAGTTACAGAGAATTAAGACCTACACCAGAGTAATCATTAGAATTTTAGAAATTTTTATGCAAGATGAAGTCAATCCTTGCTAGTGACGTTCTTTTATGTTGCATGGGTATAAATCTGTCCCTAGGTTTTTGCTGTCTCAAGCGAAATCAAGCTTCAATTAACTAGTAGGCATCACCATAGAAACATAAGAGCCTCTTTCTTGATCTCTCCATAGCTTCTAGGTGTGAAATGAATACGCATGCTATGGGAGCCTTTCCTGATGGAGAATGGGACTTCAGCAGAATGTTCTCCATGGAAAAGCCTGATTCCATCCCAGAATTACTTGATCAGTGCGATATTCCTCATGATATTGATGAAGGGTTGCACTTTACAATCCCATCAGCTTTCTTCTCTGTTCCTGAATCCGACGTGAGCATGGTTGAGGATGAGAGTTTGTTTTATTCTTGGCATACTCTCAACCCCGATTTGCATTTTGATTCTCAAGAAAGTCGTAATAACAGTAATTCTAGCAGTAGGGTATTTCTTCCCTATTCCAGCCATGAATTATACTTCCTCAATGATTCTAATCCCATTCAAGCTACTAGCAATCACTCTATGTCCATGGATATTTCAATCACGGATGAGAAAAATACTGGCTTGTTCGTGCCACTTTTTCCTGAGATTGCAATGGCTGAAACTACCTGTATGAATGGAGATATGAGCGGTGAAGAAATAGGAAATGTAGATGATAATCTGAAGCCAGCAGCTAATGATGTCTTGCAGCTCAAAAGGAAGCTTGATGTTCCAGAATCAGCAGCCAGCACATTGGGCGACATGAAGAAAAAATCCCGGGTTACAAGAAATGTGAGTGCATGGATTCAAGGCTACAGTAATTCTTTTTATGGTGGAGTTTGTCAAGTTTCAAAATTATTATGATTTATAATGCAGGTGCAAAAAAGTAAGAAGGATGCACTGTCCAAAAAATATCAGAAGAATCTGCCAAATATTAGCCATGACGAAGAAGAGAGTAATGCTGGACCAGACGGCCAAAGCTCCAGAACTTGTTGTTCAGAAGATGACAATGCCTCTCAGGATTCTGATTCCAAGGTTTCTGAAGCTCTCAATTCCAATGGAAAAACAAGAGCTACTAGGGGAGCTGCCACAGACCCCCAGAGCCTTTATGCAAGGGTAAGATACTAATTATATATTCCTTTCTTAAGAAAAAAATGCACGCACTCACCTATGAGCAATCTTTTGAGCATTTTATTCATGAATTTTTCAACAATCCTGCAGAAAAGAAGGGAGAGGATAAACGAGAGACTGAAAATCTTGCAGAATCTTGTCCCTAACGGAACCAAGGTTGATATCAGCACGATGCTAGAAGAGGCAGTCCATTACGTAAAGTTTTTGCAGCTTCAAATCAAGGTAAAGGGACATACCAGTCCGATACTGCTGCCAAATAAATCATCAATTTCTATCTGAATACATTTGTTAAATTCAATCTTATTAATCATCTGCAGCTTTTGAGCTCGGATGATCTTTGGATGTATGCGCCTCTGGCTTACAATGGAATAGATATTGGACTCAACCAGAAGCTCTCTTAGTTTCTATGAGCGTGGAAGGAGCTGCTGGAAACTTTTTTTAAATGTTAATTTATCAATATCTTAGAAATGAGAAAAGAATATGTATATCTACTATAATAAATAAATTCCCGTTTTCAATATATCACGGTGGTGTAAAACAAATCAACGTGTTTCGATATTAATAATCAAGCCCGATTGATCTGCTTCCTGCGTTTGTTACCTTGTACCGACGACTTTCCTCATCACATGTTTGTAGAAGCAGGCGACAGCTTCTGCTATTCTACGGCTCCCATATATATAATACAGTAGAATAGAATACCTCATTCAAGATATTTTCTTACTAAAACACTGACACAGCCCATTAAAATCCATGTCTTTTTATTTTTTGAACTTCCACCCGAAACAGTTCTGATAAATGTCTGAGGAAATTTCTTTCTTCAGAGGAAATTACGTGAACATTTCAGATTAAAACAACTTTATTGATATGCTTCAAAGACGAAGAGAGATTGCTTCGAGTTTGCTGTCATGGTGAATTTACACGTTTAGTAACATGAAACCTGGCATGATCCAAAGACTCGGGAAAGATATGCGAGAAGCAGACTTTAAAAACTTGAATGCTTGGAATGTGTGTGTGTATATATATATTATTGTTAAAACTCTGAACTCTTCCTTAGGTTTTCGGTAATGAAACTCATGGTAATAATGGTTTTTAATTTTGTTTCTACAAAAATGTAATTCCTTCGCTCAGATGTTTTTGCTCTGCGTTAAACATTCCCCTGGATGGATTGTCGACATGCGTGTTTGCGGGCTCGTCACACCAAATGTCAATCCAAGTCATACAGATTGCTGACAGGTAAGATTCATCTTTGTTAACTGGCAGCATCCCATGGTGCAAGTCAGCAGCCAGTGCCGAGGGGCAACATTTAGCTTCATACCATGAGCATTTTATTTTGTTTTTTCTTTCTTTGTTATTTTTGTCATGTCACTGTTATTTTATATAAATAAACGCATGACGATTAACCTCCATAAAACAAGTGATAGTGGCAAGTTAATGACCTCTCAATGATAATTTAACTCAACTTTGATGGATACAAATTATTTTTATTTTTTTTAGATAGTTTGAATAGTGGAAAGGTAGAAGAGGTTCTTACAAATACTTGAAAGTGTGGAAGTTTTGTTAAAGGATTCAAATAATAAGAGAGTGTGAGCTATTATAACACATTCGTTTGTGTCAAGAATAATTTCTATACAAGTATTAATAGTTATCGCAACTATTAATACAATTGAAATATGTTATGAATAAACTCAAAATCTTAATAAAAACTTTAGAAGGGAAACACAATTTTCCTATTGTTAATTTAAAAGTGAGTGAAAAGTTAAATTTATACTCAAATAGCACCCAAGAATTTAGAGAGGAGAAGGGGTTTAAACCCATCATACATGCAAGGCCTAGCCTTGCCAGCTCATGATCGAGCTTGGTCTTGAATCTATAGTCTGCACACTCCTTCCTCCCGGTGCCTCTTTTTTTATGGTATTTGTTTAGGGAAAATGGCATTTCTGTTCTCCATCTACCAGACCTTAGTTTTTAACCCAAAAAAAATATGATCCAGCCAGGCTAAACCAGGAACTATCCCCTGACAACCAAGGTCGATAGCAATCTTTTAGCAACACTTGGCACTCGCTATTCAACACTCAGCTTTATAAGAATGCCCACGTTTAGTAAAGAGACTTCAAACGGCAACCTGTGCCTTGCTTTTGCCGGATAGAGAACAAAAGCATGAAATATCTTATTTTGTTACTCGGTCAAGAAATACGAGTTGGAAATGGTTCCATCTAATCAAAACCATTGCACTGTGTGATGGTAATCAACGGAATCACATTTCAGTAATTGCAAACAATGACCACACGGTACAATTAAATGAGTATGGTACAAAATAATGAGTGATCTGATCTATTAACTTGGGGTAAAAATAATCTGTGTATATCAATCAACAACATAACCTCTCCCCAAAAAAGCCATACCTTTCGTTCGTAAGAATGTCAATAACATTAACCCTGCAGTCTGATAAATGATTCCAGTGGAAGCTTATTATACAAAGTCCCTACTGCTAGACTGGGTTTCTCACCTGCTATCTTCATCACCCATACCAAAAGCGAAATGTCCAACGTTTCTATCCTGCATAATCCAGGGAAGTTAATAAAGTGGTGGGGGGGGGGGGGGGGTTAATATTTCTAGAACCAGAGAAAAAGAAGTGTAATCAGTACAACTAAAATGCCAAGAAAACAAACAATTATAATAAAGCGTGTTGGAGCTTCAGTTTTTGAAATGTTTCACATCAAAAGGAGCAAATTGTGACCAGAAAAGCCAGTGCAATAACTATACTGAATGTTGAAGAACCAACCTTGGATAGCATCCGCTGCTTGTTCAGAAACTGGGTCCTGGCTTTATTGAGGACGGAGTTTGGAGACTGGAACATCCTCTGTAACAAGGAATGCAATGTGTCAATATCTTGAAAGAAAAAACAGGCAAAAAGAATCAGCAAAAGTAAATGTCTTTCTATTTCCAGGCCACCATTTTTCATGCCATGATTTCCTAGGAATGGTTTGCATTTTAGACCTGCTAAACAGTGCCTCAATTCATGAGATTTGTAAGGGGGGATTGTTTCAAGGCTCTGGAGGTGGAGATTGCTATATTTGCAGTGACAAGAGAGAGTTTAGACTTAAAATATGAACAAAAAAAACAAATGGATTAACAACAAAACATTATTATAAAAAGTTTGGTTTACAGAATGTCCGAGTTTTTGCACATTACTAATCACATTAACACTTCCATATAAACAAGTTAAACTTGGCAAATATCCCATATATAAGAAAAACATGAACTGTGTCGACACTCAAAAAGGCAAATAATTTAGATGGGGTAGATATAAGACAGATAAACATTGTCAGATTGAAGACCTTCATAGACAGCCAAGTTGAAAACAAGAGTGAACTGACCTTTTCACCGCTTGTCATTTGATGTTCAACACCCAGGATATTCTTTCTCTTTGGCGTGAACCCAAAGACATCATGAAGCAATTCATTATCCTTTTTAAACAAAATTACTTGTTAGCGGAACATAAAAGCAACACTGAGAAGGAAAATATGAAAGTAAAATATCTCATCAGAGGTGAGGACTGGTCAAGAAAACTAACCTGCATGTGCTTAACAAATCCACCACCAAGAAAATGCTTCAAAAAGTTCAACTGTTGAAAGAAAGCACAGACATGAGAGCTTGAAAATCATAAGCAAAAACCAAGACCATGGATAGAAAATAAAACAAATGATCAAACAGTAAGAAACCTGTATAAGCTCAGACCATGTTGACATATGTAGTGAATTTCCACCAATCTTCATTGAAATATCAGGAATATAGCCATCCTGCCACAATAAAAACTTAACATCAGTACAAAAGCGCGCACATACAGCATGACTCATGAGGACAGGAATAAATTAGTACCTCCAGAAACTCCAAAACATCCTTGAATAAGTTCCTCTGGCTGTTAAGATCCTTCTTAGTGGAACCTTTTCCACCAGCCTCAGCAGAAAGGCTTCTCACTTGATTTAAGATTTTTGATTTCAGACCTAGTATATGTGTATATCCTTGACGATACTTATTCCCTTCTAAAATTGAGCCATCAGGGGTTGTTTTATTTTCAGCCGCCAGCTTTTCTATTCCAGTTTCAAAAATTACAGCTAGTGCTTCACCAGCAGAGATGCGCACAGATCTTTCATCCTTGTCTAATAAAGTAGAGAAATAAGAAATGGACCTGCATCAAACGCAAGAAACAAAAAGGTAATTTCTTTATTAAAGTTCAGGTTCCCCATCCAAAAAACCATGTCATGGGTACAGCCAACTATCTAGACAAAACTAACTATTGGCCAACTTTTTCATTATGGACTATGCATATGTTACTTGTTCATACCAGCCAAACGACAGAAAAGTAGATGGAACAGCTTCTTTATTAAACCTTTTTATTTCCAATGAAAATATGAAGGGATAATCCAAATTCCATTCTTTCATGTGAGTATCATTTATCTTCAGAAGCGTGTTTTGAATGTTTGATATGAAAATCTTATTTTGACTGAATCAAATGTAGAATGTTTTGAGATGCGTAGCTTGCTTTCTTGCTGGAAATTTCCCGGGAGATGAAACATGGAAGCCATCAAATTGGTCGTTGGTCACAGGTCAATAACGTTTTTCATTATGGATTATGCATATGGTGTTGGGATGGATAACTTAAATGACTGTCAAATAATTTCATTATATGCAAGAAACAATATTAGCTTGTGTTTGGTATAGGGTTAAAAATTTGGAAAATGTCAAGGGAGTGCACTTAAAAGGTGAAGTGTCAAGGGGTGAAAGGTTAAGATGTTTGGTGCGAGATGAGAAATTTTAGGGATAAAAGTGGATCCCAATATAAATCAAATCAATATTTAAATTATAGAAAATTATATAGTTGTGGCCCAAAATAATAAGTGCATGAGAAAAAAAGATAAATTACTATTAGATATTAAAAAATCAAGGGAAAAACATTAAAACTTTATCCCTTCAAATTCATTTCCCCCTCCTCTTACAAGGTTAACATTTAACCCCTTTGGAGGGTTAAATTTTACCCTCTTTAAATATTTCTCCTGCAACATAAATTGTGCCAAGAACGTGAAGGGGGTGAAAGTCACCCTTGTAATCCCCCCTCCTGCCCCGCACCCTCATACCGAATGATTGTCATATAAAGCAAGTACATAAAACAAGTGGAAAATCAAATTTATAGTCTACTTACTCTTGCCAATCTTTGGAGTTAAGCGAGCATCCATCCATGGTTGTCAAGAGAAATGCCCAAGTAGACACCACTGCTGTTACTACGACGGCAGGAGTTTTGACAGCAACTACCTAAAAGTGAAATAGGAAAATTGATTTGTTGATGAAACATGACCAATAACAACATCATTGTACCGTTTACTGCATGGGTTGTGGTTTTCAAAGCAAGTGATTAAAGGATAGAAGATGCATCATTAATATTACCAATACAAGAAAGCAAAGAATAAGAACTGATACATTACATTAGAACCTAGTTTAGGATGAAGCAATTGCCACATTATTTGCATTGATCGTTCTGTTTCCTCAGTTTCAGTTGCACTGACAAATGTCACAACAGCCAAACACTCCAGTAACTGGAATCACAACCCAACAGAAAACAACAGAGATTCAACATCACAGCAATTAATGAAATTGGAGAAAAAATAAAGTCCCATAGATTTGCAGATAATGCATACCGATACAGTCTTCAAGGAATCAGACGAAGATTTAAGAGCGTGGGAAATAGGAGCTACTGATTCTTCTAAAATCTCACGTGCATGATCCCCAGAACCGACGGTCAGAGCCAACAATCCTAAAGCAACGACATGGCAAATTGGTAAGAGTTATAAATACAGGGAAAGGGTAAAAGAAGTGACAAGATAGGTTCAAGGCTAACCAATGGCATGACATCCTAGAGCAATCTCTTTGCTAGACCCCTTTTTAATGGAATTAAGACACTGATGCAGTAAAGTAGCAAATCTGAAGAAACAAACAAAACAAAATACATGTAAGAAACTAGGAACGAATAAACATGACTGCTTAACTGCACATTACCAAAAAAACAAAATAGCTACAGCACAAACAAATCGATCAAAAGATATAATTTGAGCAGATAATTAGTAACAGTAGATCATAATTAGTTCTTCAGACAAACACAAGTGGTTACTTCTTCTCAACAAATTGGTGCCGCAAATTGGTATTGAAAGCCTCAATAATCGCTGCCAAAGCTTTCTCTCTTGTCGAACCCCTTAATACCCAAAAACAAACACCAATTTAACATTCATTGATCACAAAGATGAGCATAAAAACAAATAAAAGAACCGACACGAACCTCTTCTCATAGAGAGCATCTAGAGCTTGTTCTAGTAAACTATCCTTATCAACTTGAACATCGCCAGCCCCAGACACCGACATAAGATCAGAACGGGCAGTTGACGAAGAACTCACGCTACTATTGTCCTCATCGCTATCCAACATCGCTACATTTTTACGCTGACTTTTACCTGCACAACACATAATATTAATCGTTCTCCGAATTGACCAGGTTTTTTCAAACAGAAAACCTGATTTGAAAAACTCAACAATATAGAAGAGCGAGAAAGAAAGATAGAACATACGCCTCCCCATCTCCGGCGGCTGTGAGGATTGTTAATATAGATAAATGAGAGAGCGTTAATAAACGAAACAGGGTCTACTATGAATCTGAAAAATAATATGGGATTTTTGAGAAAATAATAGCTTCACATATACGATAAATTGAAACAAACTCATAAACCCATTTGGATTTGAACTGAATAGGGATTTTTCCATTAGGTGATTATAATTAAAAAGCAATCTTCTTTTTTTCCTGGGTATTGTTATGTTTTTGAAGTGGACAGACAAAACGCAGAGGCTTTAGAAAAACTGAGAGACAGAAGCCCTAGGAAGTACAACTAACTAAGGGAAAAAGGAAAAAGGAAAAAGGAAAAGAAAGGTCACCCCAAGACACACTCAAGGCACCAAAAAAGTACGCAAAGAGAAATACAAAACGGATCAGTTTCGCGTGACTCACACAAAACCACGTGCTTAATTACTCTAGCCCCGGCTCCACGTAATTACAGTGCATGTTCGGGAGAATGACCGGGATTATTTTTTAAAATATTTTTTTATTTAAAAATATATTAAAATTATATTTTTTTATTTTTTAAAAATTATTTTTAATATCAACACATTAAAATGATTTAAAAATATTAAATTTTATTAATTTAAATTTAAAAATAAAAATATTTTTTTTTTATTTTTTTCAAAAACAATGTTCCAAAAATTATTCCATAGACCACCATAATCAAACGCCAGAAACAGAGAGACGCGGTAATTGACACAAGTTCACTGGCTATACATCATTGCTTTTTTAAAATATTTTAATTTTAAAATAAATTAAAAGAATATTTTTTATAAATAATATAAAAAATAAAGTGGCTACATGCCTACATTAGAAAGCCATTTTACAATTACGGCTACCCTAATTAATTTTTATTTCATCTTTTGACATAAAATGAACTTTGGAACTGTCCTTATTTGGCTTTGGATCCTTGGCATGTTGAGGTCATGAGTTCGGCCTGCTCTCCGTTCAAATCTAAAATATTAAAAAAACCATGAAAATCCTATTTAAAAACTAAAATAAATTAAAAAAAAAAAAAAGCTAATGTACAAAGAAAAAAAAAGTCGAGTGGGTAGGCCTAATTTGGATGGTCGAGCATGTCTACATCATTTAAAAAGCCCAAACACATGGGCTTCTTAGCCTAAACTCATGTGATTAGGTTTAATTATTTATTTTGATGGTGTTTAGTTATGCAATTCAACCTGTTTGCACTAAATCGCAAAACCAAATAAAAATTTCACCAAGTGAGCCTAGTTTATTGGGGGTCTCGTACCAAAGATAATAATCCAGCTACAGTGCAAAAATAATTGAGAGATACTGTTACAGTTTTGATATAAATTGACAATATTGCAAAATTATTTTTGACACGAACAACACTCACTCTCTCCCTCACCTCACATTCGTCCCCCTATTTCTACCTTATCACCTCCCTTATCCCATCTCTATCTTCTACCTCACCTTCCTCTCTCCTTCACAGACCTTTATCGTCTATCATCACCTTGTTTCTACCTTCTACCTCGCCTCATCTCTCCCTCACTTCTATTTGAAAGTTATGTCATTATTAAGGTTTTTGACTCTTCTTCTTAGTTGATAAATGATAGTGCGGGAAGACTTGCATATGGGATTTTCATGAGTTGATGCTAATAATTATCATATGTGAGTTTCCAACCATGTGTTGCCCTTCATTTTAGATACTTCTCTTGTGAGCATTTCAATTGAGCATTTCAATGTAATACATTGCAACTTTTGGAAGTTAGATACAAACTATAATTTCAAACATTTTGTTATTAAAATATTTAATAAATCTAAGAAATTATTTCAATAAAATATTTATATATGTACACGTATGTGTGTACGTGTACTTTAAATATTTTTATAAATTCAACAATAATATGAAAAACATGATAACTAAATACACGAAACTATTTTTCATTAAACTTAAACTCAACCATAATTTTAACCAAACACTTATATTTCAGTTATGTATCACAATTAAAAATATTTTTTTTCAACCTCAACCACAACAACAACCATAATGTCAAACAAACTTTTTACAAAGAAGCAAATGACATGTCATTCACCACTCATTATTTTCTTAAAAGTATTAGAAAACATTTTATTATTTGGATTGTAGATAATATGATGGTGATTAAAAATCCACAGACGAGTTTTGGATTAAACGTTTATTTTTCAACCCATTTCACCTAGATATACCTCTTAAATACCATAAAAACTCTCTCTCTCTCTCTCTAAACCACAAGCCAACATGATAACATTCAAAAAACCTAAAAATCCAAAATTACCAATAAAATCCAAATAAAATATCAAAATATATTCTTCTTTAGATATATTCTGAGAAAAAAAATCATCACTAACTTTTATAGAATAGAAATTATTGACACCAAGAATAACAAGATTTGTCAACGAAGGGAGACAAAATTGATGAGTTATTTTATTTTATTGTTTTCAGGTACCTATTTATCTTTTCTCATCTATTTAGGAACTGAGAAATTAAATCAAAGAAATTTCTGAATTGAAATAGAAATTGTTTTTTAATTTAAAATATCTATAATAATTCAAGATTAATTCCATCTATTCATACAACAATTATTAGTCTTCGAGGTTTACCATCCATATCGATAGTAAAACTCTATCAGAAAACCCAAATAATAATTACCTTCCACTATCACATCAGGATTACCGAGAAGACCTCCAAGTTGACATGGCGCTCTCCAATCCGCATGCTTGATTAGAGGCATTTGTGACTTTGCTTTATAAAATTAATATTTTTATTTTATATTTTTAAATCATTTTAGTATGTTAATATCAAAAATAATATTTTTATATATTTTTAAATAAAAAATAATTTTAAAAGCAACATTTACATGCAGTCCATTAATAACTCTCCGTATTCCAAAAAGGCATATTTTGGATTCTTCGCTAGGTTTGCCTCTCAAGAAGCATCTACTGGCGGCATAAATTTTGTGTAGAACCTAAGACGGAATACATAAGCCCAAAATGTACAGATGTATAATGTTCGGAAAACATTCGTATCATAATTATGGATCACGTTAAGAGATCATAGCAGGCCCATTTCCGAGGAAAAACAAGCTCACATTTCCCAAACAATATAGATTAATGGCTGCTTCCAATCACGCGTTGCTTTAAAAAAATCAAACTTAATTAATATGGGTTTGATAACGTGATGTAGAATATTTTTTAAGTGTATTTTTGTATTAAAAATACATAATAATGTTTTCTTTGGCTTCTTTTAATATTAAAACATCAACAGTACGCTTCTTGTTGCACTGGTGTCACCTAAACGCTGGAACTTATTTTCATTCTTGATATTGTATTTTTAAAAAATAATTTTTTTTTGATATTTTTATATTATTTTCATATAATAATATTCAAAATAAATTTTGAAAAATATAATAAATATTATTTTAAATAAAAACACATTCAAACACTCATAAACAGTCGTTTAATTTCAGAGATCCATGTGTTGGAAAAACTCGACATGCCGATAGTTGATCGAAACAAAGCCTTCTCAGTTCCTGGGGTACCATGATCACCGTCCATTAATTAGAAGCACCCATGTGAGCATACTGCCTCTGTGGGGTTAGAGGAGTTCGTCCATTAATTAGAAGCACCCATGTGAGCATACTGCCTCTGTGGGGTTAGAGGAGTTTGTCTCCAAGGGGGACTGGTCAAGACATTGGGAATCAAACTCCTATCCTCTGACTTCGCTTGTGAAATCCGAGGTTTGATTAACAGGCACACGATTGTGTTGGGTGAGATGGCATTGGCTTGGGAGTTAGAGAGTCATGGTTATTACGTGTCAGAAATTTCAAGAGATCCCTGCCGATCACCGTTCTGTTCTTTTCCGGGCAGCATGATTTCAGGGGCGTTATTCGCTATGACAGTACGTCCAGTCTCTCAAAAACTCTTGAATTCGCTTACCAGCCTTTGTTTGTTGTTTTTATCAGCTTTTCATTTTATAAAAACTTAATTTATTTGTGCATTTTAAAAGTATAAATTAATTCATTTTTTAACATTTTTAGATTGTTTTAATAGGCTATTATAATATAAAAAAAATATCATTACAATGCATTCACAATTATTTCAATGCATGCAAGTTGAATTGAAGAAAACCCGAGCTATCCATGGAGTTGTTTTAAAGACAGTAGTCCACTTATATGCCCCGTTTGTTTCAAGGAAATTGAATTCTAGGAATTCAGTTTCCTCACTTTCCAGTATTTGACAACACTTTGAAAAAGTAGTCAAAAGAAAATGATTTCCATCACTTTCCCGGTCAACTTAAAATTATACTTTCACACGCGGAAAGTGTTTTCCGCTCCTGCACAAAAGGAAAACACTTTTCGTGTCTTTGGCTCATCTCTCTGCACCCTAAAGAAAGTTTTGTATAAAATTTTCATCATTATTTCATCTGAGCTTGTTCATGTTGTGCTTTATTTTGTGGGGGTATTGCAATTTTGCTAACGGGTGCATGACTTTTGGTATGTCTATCGCCATGAAGGATAAATTGAATTAAACAAAAACGTGCCTTATAGGGAAACTGAGTTGCTATTATTGCAATCTTGTTGCCACAGTGAGATATGGTGATTTCCACTCCATTTGTTTTAAATACATTTTTAAAACTAAAGATATTTGTTGAATTGTTATAACTAGTTGATTGATAATTGTGGGTTTTGTTGTATTTGACAAGGGAAAAGATTGGTTAAATCATGTGTTTTAAATAAAGTTTAGTTAGAAAAAATAATGGGTAACATGACTATTTATTTCTTGATGTTTATTTTATAGATATTAAAGGGATAATTGCCTTTACCCAATTTTTTTTTATCTAAAATACGCATCAAAATATTATTGTATCTATTTATCTTTTCAAAAATACTTCATACCAAAAACAAAAACCCAAACATATAACTCTCAACATAAACTAATTTGGCTTTCTTAATATGAAAAAACAAATTATTTAAAGCTTTTAAAATTAAATAATTTTTACTTACAAAATATTTAACAAATTTATTTCTCTATAATATGATATGACATATATTTTAATATTTTATAAAATAAGCTATGTATGAATATAGGATATAATAAAAAAAATTCATCATTATACTTATTTGATTTTATTTTTTTATTTAAAGTGATTAAATATTTTATATTAAATATTTAATATATGTAGGATAAACTTGAAAAAAATAATTTATTAATAAATTATTTTCCATTTCATTTTTCATAACACAAACAAACACTGGAAAGTGTTTTCCAGTTCATTTTTCATAACATTGCCAAACATCAGAATTCACTTTCCAGGAATTCATTTTCCCCGAAATTCACTTTCCAAAAAGAAACCACTTTCCAGCAAACAAACGGGGCCATAATCTTACTAAGGTGTTACGTGGTTGATAAGGATGATGAAGCGATAGCGGAATTGATATTTAGTAATTGAAGCTCTACAAAATTTTTTAAGAAATTAGAATGTCATATTTAAATTCGAGATTTATAATATATATATATATATATATATATATATATATATATATATATATATATATATTATGTTTTCAAGTGAAGTAAGATACATGTTAGTGTTTTATATAAATTGTCTTCCTAAAATATAATATGGTGTTAAAATGACTTGAGATATGTGATGCAAATCATTTTAAACAATCATTACTATTGGGTTTCATTATAATTATTGATGGAATTCATATCAATCTGTATTGTATATTTTGGGTTCGAATTGTGACATGCTTTTCTTATAAAAATTCAATACAATTAGGTTTTATTTAATCATTTTAGGTCTAAAAATAATAACTAAAAAAATAAGGTTATGTCCAATAAAATAAAGTTTTAAACGGGTTTTTTGAGGTTGTAGGATGCTCTTAAGTTTTTTTTTTAAATGAAAATAGGTTAAGAAATGAGTTTGGGGGAGCCAAAACCGGTTGCCTTGACAAAACGATCTCTAGAAACTTCAATGGTAAATAATACATTGTCTCATGCAGACGAATATCGTTCACCTTTTTTTTAATATAACAAAATAAGTAATGCTTTGCATCAAATTCTGTAAAAAAAATGCACATGTTTTGATGCTTTAGGGTGCAAATTTTCTATTTTTTTTTATATAGATTTAGCTGATAAAATTTATGGTTTAGTTTCATTCTAAAATTCATTAAGCTTTACTAGTTGCCGCAATATTATAGTAATTGTATGTTTAGGAATGTGGATGTTTTTAAGAAATGAATCAAAATAATATTTTTTTTATTTTTTTAAATAATTTTTAACATTAATATATAAAAATGATTTATAAACACTAAATTTTTTAATTTAAAATTAAGATTAATGGAACTGCTAGCAGATGGATCGATGGTGGCTAGCTTCACCTGCTATCAAATATATACGATAAAATCTCCCGCTCACTACAGCAAGATTGAATTTTTATAATATATGTTTTTCACAATCTAAACCAGTATTTGAAATATTTATTATAATAACATTTTAAATGATCACTTTTAATTTATTAATTACGGGGTTAGCAAAAACAGAAACAATTGTGTCGATTTTGTTGAAAATTATGTTTTTTTATATATATATATATCGAATCTCACAGCAATCAATGGCATTTATTTAACATAAATGCTGCTAGATATAATGGATAAGCATATATTTTAATTGCCGCCAACATTAACATAGTCACCAATTAATGGACACAAAAACCAGTTGCAAAACGCCATTGTAATATATATATATATATATATATATATATATATATATATATATATATATATATATATATAATAACAATTTTCAAGAAATCAAAAGTCAATCTTATTAAAGAAGAAACAAGAAGATAGAGGAGTGTTTTAATTAATTATGCATGCCAAATCTCGATGAGTCAAGTCCGGTGAATAAAAAACACAAATAATAACAACGTTGCTGATATCTACACAGGTCTAGCGAGGCCACCCCAGTTGCAAAAAGAAATCCTGCTACGATGCGAGCCCTTGAAATTATTGCTATGTATTTTATGGCAACTATGATGAAAAGGTGGAAGGGAAATTAATGGCTGGAAATCAAACACCCATTAATTGATGTAATTTTCAACCTGATCATATCTTGAAAATGCCAAGATATTTTAAATTTTTTTATTTAAAAATATATTAAAATAAATTTTAAAAATTTATTTTTGATATCATCGAATCAAAATATTTAATAATATAAAAATAACAACTGTAAAAAAAACATGGCTGAGCTACGACATCAAACGGTCCAAGAGAAACTTCTTTAGTGAGGATCAAAAACTGTATCTCGTAACCAATAATTGAATCTTGATCCAGCTATGGGGGCCGATTTTGAGCTTTTCGTTTACAAGTTGAGATCAGACAAATAGAAGGAACTACAAAGGATTAAGAGGGTGTTTGGAAGGGCGGTTGTAGTAGCTTTTGAAAGTATTTTTTGTGCCAAAATGTATGAAAATGATATTTTTTATTTTTTAAAAATTATTTTTGACATCAGCACATCAAAATGATCTAAAATACCAAACCGCCAGCTTTTAAAAATGAAAAAAAAAAAAGGCAAAAGCACCAAACTACCGGTTTGGCCGCACTCCCAAACGGGCTGTAAGTTGGACCCCTGAGACAAACACAGGAGCTTTGCATTGTCATTCATTGTTGTAGATATGTGAGTGCAGCTGGAAAAGAAAGTGCTTCTCAATTCGACCCCACTTCTTTCAGCTATTCTTTTCAGTTGATTAAAACTAAGGAAGACGACCTCTATGTGTTCCAAAATCAAGGAACAGGTCAATTTATCAGAAGCACTTACGGTGTTCCAGAAATGAACAACGAAATCTGCAATGGAAGGCTTCACGAAAAACGCAGGAAATATGTGAATGATGACAAGATCAATATCTGTAGCTGATGTTAGATTCCAGGCCTGATCGATATCAAAATTGAGTTTCATGTGCTTAAATGTTGCGGACCGCTCGCCTGCATTCAAAATGCTCATATATTCGAAAGAATATATTGTGCCGGCCCCCATATTACAAATTTGATGCAAGGGTTTAATTTGTTCATTGTTAGATTAGTGGGGATGATGGATGCTGTAGCATGCCATAATTAACCAGCCGTAAACTTGAATCTAACTTGATTTACCGTGATTATATCCTTCTGCTGATGAAAGAAATTCAGAACAGAAGATTTATTTTAATATATTTTCAAATAAAAAACATTTCAAAACAGAAACTCCGTATAGCACATATTTCAAGACGAAGTCAGTGGAACCTGTAGAGCTTACAGAGATAGGAGTTTAGAATGCAATCAAATTAAAAGGGAATGAGTTAAATTGAATTTATAAACTACTCGGTGCAATCTGGATCTGTAGCAGATTAGTCAAAGCAGAGCTGGTAACAAAGTACCAGGAAAAACAAAACAAGATTCCATGGAGACTTCATAGGGATGCAAAATCTATGACACGAATGACCAGAGACATTTAATACCATCCCAGCTCAGAGACATTTTTCAAGCTGCACTAAACACTTAGTTTTCATAATAATAATGAATACCTTCTTCCTCGGCTTCCAAGGATGGGAATAAAAGAGGTATGTGAGTAAAGCTATTAAAGATTGCAGGATACCATGATGAAGTCATAGTTTATATTAGCCGTGACGTGCCACCGAATATTTTTTTATAGTTAAGATAATTAGCTTTTAGATCTTGTGTAATTTTTTAAAATTTTATTACACCATCAAGAACAGCAATTGTCTATGTTGCCCTAAACTGCGTAAGATTCTATAGCTCCGATTATTTATTTATAATCAATTTAATATCTTTTTGTTTTTATGTTTTTTAATGCTTTCTTATTTATTTTTATGTCTTTAAATTATTTAGATATACCGGTGTCATAAATAGCTTTAAAAAAATATATTATTTTAATATAATTTTAAATAAAAAGAACAATCATCAACCCACGTAAAAACAGGCTCTAAATAAATGTTAGGACCTCACTGTGGAAAGTGCTAAAATAGGGAAGAACGTAACTTGGAATCTTCCGTTGGATTTTCATTTGGAGTGAACATAAAGAAAGGAAGTTACATTTGTTTTCTGCTGCTTCTTTTTGGCGATTAAAAGTTGGGATCTTTTCTTTTTTCCCGTTCGAGGGTTTAGTCAATGGCTTCATACGCGTGTCGTCTCAGCTTTTAGGTTATAATTTTTTTTTTATAACCGGTATCCGGGCTAGCTTACGTGTACTATAACTAGTTTTTGAACTCATTGAATATCCTGAAAATCTAATGAGCATATAAAACACTGCGAGGATGACAAACATGATGGTGAAACTTGAATCATAATACAGAATAGTCACTTTAACCACTATATCAAGAACCAGCTGCAGTTATAATTTTCTTTCTCTTCACAGTTCATGGAGAGAGGGAGAGGAAGAATCTCTTTCCTTTTAGGTCGAGGAAACTTTAACAGGTTGAAGAATAGAATAGGTGAGCAAGTGGGCATTAGGCAGCACATGTCGAGTGTGTAAAAAATATTTTCTCAGAAATAAAATTTGAATATTCCTATCATCACATCACGAAGAAGAAAGTTGGCAGTCTTGGACTCGCAACAAGATCCCTCCCAGCTCGTTCTCAGATTACTCAAATAGCTCTCCTGTGATCTCTCGCTCGCGCGCACGTAGATACATAAACATATTTAATCCCATGAACTCATTGAACGCTGTAGCACGATTTTCTACATGGTGATAGTTAATATATATATCTGATTTATATACTGTAGTTAACTACTGGATTATTGACTTGTGTTGTACTATAAATCGAGTCTTTTTTTTAATATTAAAAATATTTAAATATTGTTACTGTGTTTTCTAATAAAAAATTAACTGTAAGCTCAAACTAGGATGTATATTGAATAATATTTTAAAAAAAGAATAGTGATATAATAATAAAATGGATGATACTTGTTTTTTAAGTATTAATATGAAAATATATAAGATCAATCTAAGATATTTTTTTAAACTTGTGACTGAAGTCATGAAATCATGATAATCTATAAATTTGTTCTTAAAATGCATGGTGTTATGACAAAAAAGTTGAGATCACTCAAGTTCAAGTTAGGGGTGTGCACTTCTTTTAAGAGTTTAGGACAATTAGGGTTTTACTTACTCATTTGAGCTCGCAAAATATATTTTTTGGGCGAGTGAGATTTCCTTATATAAAAAAAAATCAAAATAAATTATGAAATTTAATTCATAATCAAACAGAAATAGGAGGACATAATTGAAAAAAAGATAAAAATATATTAGATTTAACCCAGATTAAAATGTCATACATGTAACATAAGTTGTGAGATTAAGATAATATCATTGAAAACAAGTAAAAAAAAATAATAAATTTTAATTTTTTTATAAACTCATTGTTGAATGATAAAATAAAAAAACAAGTCAAATCAAATCAAGTTTACCTATAAATTTTAGATTTGATTTATGAGACTAAGATGATTTCATAAAAAACAAATAAACAATTACAAAGCTCGATTTTCAATAGAGCTATCGTTGAAGGTTGAGATTGAAAAAAAAAACTAAATCCATGAAACCATGATAACTCCTTACAAATTAAATTGAAAAAAAATTATGAAACTAAATTCCAAAACAACTATATTGAATGATAAAATTAAAATAAAAAAACTTAAATAAAAAAAAGATTAATTTTTTGGATTGTGAAACTGGAAAAAAACCATAGTTAAAAAAATAAAATAACTCAACTCAGGTTAATCTATCAAATTTCTAATATATGTTATAAAAATCAAGATAATTCTATAAAAAATTGAATTAAAAAATCCAATAAATAAATAAAATCAACTCTGGGTAATCAACTAAATTCATGTCTTGACTATGAGATTATAATAACCCTAAAAAAAACTAAAAAAAATATTTATTTTAATTTTTAACCAATCAAATATTATATACTAAAATAAAAATAGAAAAAACATCAACAACAAAAAAACTCAAATTATCTCAAGTTAACATTTTAAACACATTATGAAAACATTTTTTTTATAAAAAAAATGTACAAAGCCTCACATCCAACCTATATCGTTAAATATTGAAACTAAAAATAAATAAATATATAAGACCACTATATAACCTAATATAAAAAATATATAAAACATAATTTCTAAAACAACCTAATATTTAAAAATACAATTGAATAAAAACCTATATAAAAATAAGGTTAGTAAAAAAATATAAAATATATTATAATGAATAATATTTTGCGCGGGTGTTTATATTGTTTTAGCCACTATTTGATTAATGTTAATAGTAATCTAAATACTGATGACTTTCTGACCGGTCCTCTCTGACATGTATCGTCATGTCAGGATGACATCGCCCTCTTCAACCATGAAAACAGGTATTGGCCTCAGTGATGCAAGTTTTTGATTGTCCCTCCAAATGAACCAGACCATACAAGAGAAGCAACACCCCTGCAATTTTCAGGTACCAATACCCCTGTACGGCACCCACCTGACAAGTGACCATCCCCCACAAGCTCTCATCGTCGGGGTGTGAAGCATACGCTCTCTTCATTCACGTCATATCCAACAAAGATCCCCCACCCACCCTTCTACTTCTAGTCCAAAAACTGATCTTGATTTTTACAGTATAAAAAGAAAAGAAAAGAAAAAGGAAAGGGACTCAACACAATCTGTTAATTGGATAAAATCTCGAGAAATCCCTGTTACAAAACAAACCCCAATACCCACAACTTGCTTCAATAGACAAGCATTAAAACAGTAACCAGAAATCTTCGCTCCTCATCTCCATCTCCCTTTTCCAAACTTGTTTTTCTTCTCTTTTAACAGTCGATAATTTCACACATGCTCTCGTAAAATATGGCAGGAGAGTCTTTATCTCCCAGTGATCTTCTTTGTCAAGAAGATTTTCGTGCTGAATTGGCAGTGGTAGATGAAGATGATACATGTATTGATATTTCACGGGCTTATGTTGGTGATCCGGATACGGAAGAAGAAGAGTATTTGGCTTTGTTGGCTAATCAAGAGCCTCATCGTGGGTTCAATGCTAACGACGCTTTGGTTATTGATAGCTGGTTTAGAAATGCTCGCTTGGAAGCTATTACTTGGATTCTCAGAGTTGGTGTTTCTTTCTTTATTCCTTTTTTTTTTTTCATTTCAAATTGTTATTAACACTTTCCTGTTCTGATTCGTTGTTTTGTTGGAATAATTATCTGATGCAGACAAGAAAAACCTTTGGTTTTCATTTTCATACGGCTTACTTGTCCATGATATATTTTGATCGGTTCATTTCAAGTCGTTCCATTGATGTAAGACTTCTGAATCGAAGTTGTCAACTCAATATGCGCTTCTTCCTGTACTTGTGGTTTGTTCATGGTTTTCTGGTATTGCAGAGAAGGTATTCCTGGGTAGTTAAATTGATATCAGTAGCGTGTATTTCTCTGGCCTCAAAGATGGAGGAAGTACAAGTGCCCTCTTTACCAGAGTTCCAGACAGATGGGGTTATATTTGAAAGTAAGAGTGTTCAAAGAGTAGAGCTTGGAATATTGACCACATTGCAATGGAGAATGAACTATGCAACTCCTTTTGCTTTTATTCGCCACTTCATAATGAAATTCTCCCGGCAGGATTCTCCACCAAGGGAAACAATATCTAGGACCGTGCGATACATTCTAGCTTTAATGAAAGGTACTTAATTATAATAGACATCAATGTTAGTTTTGGGTTCGCTTCTTTTCAATTGTTTTGTTTTACATTAATACCAACTATGTTACATTACATGCAGAGAGACATTCGATGAGCCATCGACCTTCTGTTATAGCAGCGGCTGCCTCGTTAGTGGTAATAAATAACAGCTTAACAAGAACCACGCTGGAGACTCAGATGAATTCCGTTGCTTATCCCGGTTTTCTTAACATTGTGTGTGATTAATTCATTCACGTTTTTTTAAAATATAAATATTTTCTTCATATAATTAGATGAATCTTTTAACCTTGTACGACTTCTTTGCTTTTTTGTGTCGCAGGAAGATGTGTTTCGATGTTACAGTCTACTGCAGCAACTAGACGTGGAAAACCTTCGATCACCAGCTAATGTAAGTTCAGCTAGTAGGAGTTCTTCCGTAAATGGCATCAAGAGAAGACGGCTTACATTCGATGATCCTGATAAGAATTAAGGGCAACTTGATGAAAAAACTAAGATAGAGAAAAAGATTGTTTGTGATACGAGTTTTCTTAATGATTTGGAGTTGATTGGAGATGTCTCCTTAAGGAGCAACCAAAGAAAGGAGAAACAGAGAAGGAAGAGTAGATAAGGCAACGCTTTGGGTTACACAGAGCAAAAGCTGATAGTGTTAGTAGACCAGGTACACATGGTGGAAAAAAGAATAGAGGCCAGGAGAAAGGTTTTGAAGACTGCTTGTACAACATTTGGCTCATAAACTTACATTTTCATTTTTAATTTTTTTGCCATAATTTTTTACTTTTGTTTTCTTTAAACTTTCTATCTGTGTGATTTGATGTAACAGTGCCGCATGTTAGCCATCACATAAGTAGCGTAAAGGCGAATGTGACTGGATTTGTTTGCATGTTTAGGGGTTGCCTTTCAAAACAGGGCCTGCTTTATTTCTCTTTGGGGCCTTGTTGGCTGTATTGAAGTTTGAGAGGGGTCATGAAACCCAATACATTGTTTGTGGGGAATCAAAAGGAATTTCTATATTTGATTAAACTTTGATGGAACAGATTGTCGTGTCTGTAAACTGCATTTTCCCAAGTCATTTAATATCCTATAATGATACTAGTGTTGAGCTGTTATGGCTTTTCTGTTGAAGGTACTTTATGTTAGTTCCGTAACCATGCATAATTCAGCAAGAAAAAGGTTCTTTTATCTTCTTTTGGTTGTTCTGATGCTTGCTGAATTTAAAGCTGTATTTAACGTAGCAGCACAATTTGAGTAACTGTTACTATTTTCGTTTCACCTTTTCCTGCAGCTGCTGTGATAATAAACTTGCTTACCATCACAGTAACTAAATAACCCTTCACCATTTTTTCACTGATTTTTTTCTTGTACGATCTCCACTCAAACCAAAGATACGAGCAGATTAGGTTGACGTCTGGAGATCATTTCATGTGAGAAGATTTTCTCCTTTTCCTTTTCGTTTCTAAGAGGTTCAAGGGACGTGACTGTGCAGTCAATACTGACAAATTAGTGCTCGATGCTCTTCCTGGCAAATTAGGATCCCTCACCAGCTGCCAATTCTGTTGGAGGCAAAAAATTATCTAGATTTGAACCATTGTCAAGCTTACCGTATTCTCCTCTTAGTTTCCTGTCCTCCATGTAAATAAGAGTGTAGTTTTGCAGGAAACATGCACATTTGTTTAGGTATATTTACACCTGCAGACACTTCGTTACAGGCGATGGCGAGGAAAGTTCCCGCTGCCAGCATTCGAATAAAAGGACCCTTTTCTCTTAAGGTCGGTTCATCTCCTTGACTTGATTGGTTGCATTCTAGCTATTTGCATCAAGTGGTGAGGTGAAGGCTTAGCAATTATGGCAGTGATTATTATTATTATTATTAGGAGGTTGCCAGGGCTAGATCAATATTTTTTTGACCACATGATGCGTTGGAAAGAGGTCCGAATAAGGCACTCGTGATGCACAGACTTTTCAACGCGTCGCATGATTAAGATTCTTCTAATGATTCAAGGAATCAATCTCACAAATCACCAAAAAGAAAAAAGGAATCGATCTCATATGATACAGTCAGTTATAAAAATTTCAGATTTCCAATTTAAATACAACCCCGAATTCCACTGTGCACGAGATTTAATGTCTTTTCGGAAAATTATGCCTTGGTCCGTGTTAATGAGGACCAATCTATCGGATTGGAAAGTGAAATGAACCCTTTTCTATTGACAGATGCTACAGCACATAGACCATGTAATAATTCCTTTAACCTAATTCTAATGCGTCTTTGGACCAACTTTATCCTTAGTCCATATCCTCTTGTCAAACTTTGGGCATCTGAATTTGCAGCAAGGTTGCTTCTTAATGTACACGAACGCATGGGGACTAGAACCTGGCCTCCACTCTTTCCACAGTCAACACAACTTACGCATCTCTTGCTTTGGTTAAATTCAGAACTAGAAATTAGAGGCCAGATCTTAACTGCTGCAGATAGCCTTGTTATCAACAGATAATTAAGACCCTTCGGCCTTGTCTTATGGTTTATTTCATGAGTTTTTTACGTATTTGAAGGAGAAATGATTAGATCAGGCTCCAATCACCTGCCAAACCGGCTGAAGAGAGATTGACAGTCAAGGAAATCACACTTACTGTTAGCTGAAACTGAACAATTTTTTGGACGTCTATATAAACAGAACGTCCCCATTGCCACCGTCAAAATTGTGGAGAAGTTGCCATCCAGAATTATGACATCAACGCTCTCTTTGGCCACCTGCAAATATACTTAATTGGTTTAGGGAATTTTAGAAACACGAAAGATAGAATTAACATCAAGGGCCAAAAATGGTAGCGGTTAGCAAATACCTGAAAACATTGTGCATCATAACAGCTGCACTTCATAACTAACGGTTAAGCATAATGTAAGAATTCGGAATTCCAATAATTTCAATATATTCGATTGATCTTTTGCTGTTACATTTTGTGTTGTATATAATATATAGAATAATTACAATGCTAAATTAACTAGAATACAACCCTATTTTTACTGACTATAATAACAGTTGCTATTTTAGGTTAAGTGACAAGTTAACAGCTATATTTTTATCATTACATCTATATTTTTAACACATAATAATATCTGAAGACTTGTCATTCTGTTTTTACCAAATGTTTCGGATAACAAATTTAGTTCAGATTAAGATTGAGCATGTCATAACATTTAGTCAAATAAGAAAACAAGTGATCAAATCTATCAGACATCTGTAAGATAGATTGCATTAGCAACTACATAAATGTTTATCTTTCAATCGAAGATTGCTTTTCCAGGCACAAAATTAGAAACATCCATTACGTATTGAATTAACCATTGAATGCAAGTAAAAGATCTCAATATCCCATTCCAGCTTACTTCAAAGAAGGCAAATGACTGAAAATTCAGGGCAGAAACTGCTACGAATGTTTTGTGAGCGTTCTAATAGTAGAGCAATTTGTGGACGCAATCAGAGAGCTCCTAGGTATACAGCATTCTGCATATTCATGGAAAAAAGTGACTTGTACTTACTTTTATCATACTGAGCTTTTGTGCTTTAACAGAAATTTGTCTTCCACCTAAAAATTGGACAAGTGATCAATTCTAATATGTTATTTTACATGAAATTTCTTTAATGACTCTATGCATAAATAAAGCTTTAAAGAAACAACAAAGTTGGGTGTGCTGTGGAAGCCTATGTTGCGGACCGATTTAGCAGAACAGACCTCATTTTCAGCAATGCCCATCGCAAGCCCACTGTCTGCTTCATGAAGTGCTGGAGCATCATTTGTACCGTCACCCATCACTGCAACCACTTCTTGAAAAGTCTACCGTAGGTGGTTCACAAGGGTGTGCTTATCCATTGGGGGTGATCGAGCCATTACCTACAAATTTTAATGAATTGTTGAGCACCTAGGTTTCTTAATTTACAGGCAACATGAGAAATGTGTCTGAAGAAAAATTATACGAAAAAATAAACTTACGAAAGACTTTCATTGCCCCATGAGTGGAAAAAAATTGTCATCCTGATTATTAATGTTTTTGCATGAGTGTTGGTTTTCAATTCTTGCAATTACTCCCATTTCAATTTGAGACTTTACAATTTAGCAAAACTATATAGCGATATAATGCAAACTACAGTACTATGATAAATGTTTCAAGCAGTACAAACACCAAGCTAACAAACCTGCATGGCATAAGAGATTTCATCATTGTTAAAGAAAACATAGGCAATGTGTCTAGTTATCTAATGCAAATCATATCAGGGAAAAATTTCTAGAATAAAACATAATGCAGGTGGTGCTTTATAAAATCACTTCATGGATGAATACAAAGAAATGACACCATTCGAGCTGATTAATGTTTTTTGATGAAAAAGAGGTTGCACTTTATAAAATTTTAATATATCATCGACTGAATAAACCCTGACCAAATTCATGGAAAGAACAAGAATTAGATGCACTTGAATTTGTGGAATAAGCTCTTGCAATTCCATTTCACTCTTTTCTGGAAATTCTGGTCCTCCTATTGCTATGCCATCATCAGTCAAAATCCCACATTCTCTAGCAAAAGCCTTTGCGGTGGTTAAGTTGTCTCCTATTACTATCCGAACAACTCCTCCAGGTGACCTACAGATTGCAACAGACTCCTTGACACCAGGGTGTACTGGGCCTTTGATATCCACAATACCTATGCAAGTATACCCTTTGAAAGGAATAGGGCTTTGATCAGAATATTCATTTCCGATTTCCAGGTAAGCAAGGCAAAGAGTTTGAAGGGCTTCACCAGCAAACCTTTCAATCGTATTTTTAAATGATTGATAGATGCTTCATAAAGGGGGACAACCACACCATTTGAGTCTACAACTTCATCACACCAGCTAAAATTATTTCAGAAGCACCCTTGCATGAAACCTCCACGAAAAAGCTCTATAATTTCTCTCGTTCTTGTTGGAAATCTCCACCGAGTAACAGCCCGAACTCTAAAAGAGCAGTCTCAGCAGGAGTTCCCAGTATCTGAACCTTCTTTTCCTCATTGATAACAACTTCCCCTCCAGTTCTGTTAAATATAGA
Source organism: Salix dunnii (assembly GCA_015731905.1). Lineage (NCBI taxonomy): Eukaryota > Viridiplantae > Streptophyta > Magnoliopsida > Malpighiales > Salicaceae > Salix > Salix dunnii. Next base: position 8,422,527 of record CM027660.1, on the reverse strand, counting down.
TTCGAGCAGAATTCTCTTTGTGAAATCTGGAATTTCTGATAAAAAAACTATTAGTGCTCTCAGGGCTGCTCATTTCCTTAGTTTCACCAGAAACGATAGCTTTCACAACAGTAACGTGGCTAGACGTCAGCATCCCAGTTTTGTCACTGCATGTAGCTGGGCTGGATCCATTGTCCCACTGGCGGACAAGTGACTTATCGTTCATCATTTTCTTCATTGCAAAAGCAAGACTCAGAATCAAAGCCATATCAACAGTTGAATGACTCAAGGTAGGTAGCTGCAATTACGCACCCTTGCTGATGTTGATTTATAGCACACTCGTTCCTTTTGCCACGGATTGAATGTGCGATAGAATGGTCTTTAAACATATGAAAGATTACAGTATTGTTTATGTATATAACTGCTAATAATGATTGTTCAGTAATATTTCAAAATGCATGTTTTTTTGCAAATTAATTAATCTAAATAAAAATCAACCAAATTTTATGAGAATACTAAGTAAAATTTAAGATCCAATAAAAAAAATAAAAAGAAGAAGAGAGAAGCTAAGGTATTCTATACTATTAAAACAATTTTAACAACTATGCTAGCTATTTCTTGAAAAACCACCCTACAGGATCACAATTAACTCTAAATTAACCTGGACAAAACCTTTAATTAATCACGATCTTGTTTAATGATTTTATAATATGAAATTATAATTGTCTCACCAAAATATTTTTAATGTGAACCTCTGTGTCAAAAACACATATTCTTTTTTTTTAATTTTCTTTTTTTCTCATGTCACATAAATTTTATTTCTCAAAAACTTCAAATACGTGTTAATGTTATTTTTTAAAATAATTTTTGTTCAGAAATATATTAAAATAATATATATTTTAAAATAAATTATTATTAACATCAATATATCAAAATAATATCAAAATAATTAAAAAATTAATTTTAAATAAAATAAATAAATAAATTTATTTTTGTTTTCAAAAAAAAAAAAACGCAAAACATTCACTTAATCTTCCGGGGGGGCACTTTCTTCCACTGCATGGGCCACAGGAATGTAAAACGTGCGATCCCAAATTCAGGTTCGAAACAATCAAGCGTGGTCCAAATAGATAGTCTCGATCATCTGGACCGAAACCAAACAGTAGATGCAGTCTGAAAAGGGCAAAGGTTTTACTAGGATGTTTAGCAGTACATCATGAGCCACTCCGTGGAGCCTGGGCTCCAGCTTCCAATCAAAACAAGCCCAGCATTAAATCACTTCCTCTGTTCCCGAATGCTTGACTTGAGAATCTAATTAATTGTCCACAAAAAAAAAGGGAAAAGATTACCGAGGGGAATGCAAGTTCCCCCCACTTTGACAGGCGTGGAAATAAGATAACAAGATGACAACGTAATTGAACCGACAGAACAGTCACCAACAGAAAGAAGATGATAACTAATGGAATCCCCACCCAGAGAAATCCATGAATCTTAGTTTTATTTGGATGCACTCATTTCATTGCACGCGTGAAAGGCCAGTCTAATCACAGTACAGTTGCCTTGCAATTATATATACATCTGTACATACATATGTCTGCGCGCGCGCGTGTATATATATATATATATATATATATATAGAGAGAGAGAGAGAGAGAGAGAGAGAGAGGGTAGGGTGGCATCGACCATCTTCTCATGCAAATGCAAGCTAGCCCTCCCGTCTATTTCTTTTAGCTATTCAGTCGTTTTTCCATTTGTCTTAATCAAATTGAGTTACGCGCATCGAACAAAATCAATATCTCGGCAGAAAGAACCTGGATCGACCATTTTACAGTTGTGCATAGAGTTAAATCAAGACCTGCAAGAAAACATGTTCTTCAGGATCCCCATAGCCAACAATCCTCCTTCGGCCGAGGACAAAACGCCACAAAATGACAACAATAGTAAAGCGTGTAAGAAGGTCCAGGGTTTAGGGAAAACTCCAGTGTTTCACAAAACAAATTTCCAAATTTCTTGTAAAGAAACTCCATCAGCACGAAATGTCGTTTCTCAAATTCAACCCAAGACCCACTATCACATAAAAAAAGAGATTAGGATTTTCATTGGCGGAATGCATAAAAGTCTTACTGAAAAGCAGCTGGTAACAACACATTGGCATTTAACATATTTAACTTATCCATGTACATCAAATCATTGAAAATTGAAGGTAAAACACAAAAGTCATATCCTAAGGTAGGAGCCCACAACTGGAGTGCCATCAAAGTATCAACACGCGTGCCTGGAAAAGGGTTATCGAGACTCTCTTTATTTTAGTATATCTTTGGAAAAGAAGAGGATGATATAATAGAAGATTGTGTTCATAGGATATACATGTGCTGAAATGATCATGTCGAAACTCACTTAGCTTCTGAATTTCAAATAAAATTACATGTTTTTAATGATAATATTAACAATTAATTTATGAATAACTATATGTAAAATGAATATGGATTTTTTAAAATAAAAACTGTCATGAACATTAAGAAAGAGTAAAATATTTATATTTTTTTATACAGTAGCATGAACTTTATTAAAGCGTAATTATTTTGCTTTTTTATTTAATAATTATATATTAAAAAAATCATGTTATATATATACACCGTCATATTAACCACAGAAGCACTGAAAATGCGACCTTTTTTATAACCTGATCAGTTCCGGAACATGCATCTTCAGGACATTTAATTGATTTTTACGTACGCCAAAACATTAGTTACACATCTCTTTCTGCCCCCATCCATTCCTACTCAGCCATCCCTTTCTAACCTGGACAAGATCGAGAATATGAGTAGATTCTATGTAAGAAAGTAGTGAAAAGAAGAATTGAAAAAGGTATCAGATAAGATAAGCCCAATGACTCATCCACCCAATTAAAGACTTCATGGAAACTGGCTCCACGATGCTGTACGATCCATAATAACTCTCTCTACACTTTCCCCCCCTCTCTCTCTTCATGCCATTGATGGCCGATATGCCTATGCAGGGTATCGGGGACCCAATTAGCTCCATAACTTATCTTCAACTTTCTTACTCTGTCCTCACACGCACCGTTTGCATCCCATATGATGGAACGTCGAACCCGCAGCCTGCCTTTCTAGCTTAGCCTGCCTCGGTGACAAATGATGGGTTTGATGGTCACATTTGTCTGTTCATCTCGGGGGTCAGTTCACTTCTGTGGTCCCCTTCCTATATGATTAAGGTTCTGTATCACCAGAACCGAAGGCAAAAATAGGGAGATGAATGTGCATCAGGAGAGAGAGAATTTTGATAGAAAAAAGTGTTTGCATTTTTTCAGATCCATATCGTTATCTGTTAGATAATTACATTATATTTGACTCCATAAAGAGATAAGATTTTATGATCTGATAAAGCATTCCAGTGGATTATACCTTGGGATTTTCATAGACGTGAGGTGCCTGTGTCTGCCACGATCGAGTTACGATCAAATCTGTTCTTGCATTTATTACGTATAGTTGCATGCCCTTCCGTCCCTTTTGGTGTTTTATTCGCACAGAAACCCCACATGCTAGGTGTTTATCAGGAATAGTAGAATGAAAACCGAGTTGGGACTCAGGCACATGCATGGTTCTGAAATATGATTAATCTCTGTAGAAACGAGAGCTGTGGTAAAGAAAACCTGCTATCCTTAAGATATTGGTGCGCGCGGCATTGCCGATCACTGTCGAAGGAGGGGAGATTTTCAAAAGAGATGTGGGGTAGTCAATTCTGTGGCCAACGAGCTGGATGCGGCAACAAGAAAAGGATACGCCTATTGAATCGGATTCCTATGATCATGACCCTACAGCCTTCGATCTAATTCAGAGGTGAGTTGGAGATTTTGTATGAAACCTTCACACTCAGATCAGCTTGCTATTAGGTACTTCGCACAAACATGCGAACAATCTTTTGATCGAGAAGAAATCGAGTGATTCCTGCCTTGCACTGTCCAGCATGGCAAACATTTCCAATGCTATGTAACCACGCAGCATCCTGCTTTAGGATAGAGTTTGACATAATTTTGTTATTCTTCCGCCGTCACCACCAATATCAGCGACGCTAACTTAAATTGTCCTTCGCTTGTCTCTCGTCTAGCAACTAGATTTGTTGGTAATTCGTACGGTTTCGATAGTTTCTTGCGGTTCAAAATTGGAAAACAGAGCTCAATCACTGAGAACAATCTATTAGACGTCTCTTGTTTAATAGAGTTCATTTCAGGAAAATAGATAGTAGACTGAAACAGCAACCGCTCTGTATATTGTTTTTGTCTCTTAATTTTATTTGGTTATTTTAAGTTTTACAATTATATAAAAATGGATTCCTTCAATTTATTTTTTTGATTAGGTATTTGAAAGCTGCTTGTTTTATCACCTCTAGGATGAAGTATCTAGAGGTTATTTATTAAAAGTGTTTTTTATTTAGAAATATATTAAAATATTATTTATTTATTTTTAAAAATTATTTTTGACTTTAACACATCAAAACGATCTAAAAACACTATTTTTTTTAATTTTAAATAAAAAAATAAAAAAAATTTAAAAATACTTTTAAAATGCAGTATCAGACACCCCTGAATTGCTCATTTAAAAAATTATTATTTCAACGGAGTCAATTTTTTTACCATACTATATGAATATATGTAGTAGATGCTTAGTGAAGAAAAAAAAAACGTTAGGTAAATAATATATAATTGGAGTTACTAGTTTTTTAGAAAATTAAAAACTAACTTTAGTATCTAATCAATATTTAATTATTTTTCTTGAAGTCTTAATTATGTGTTTATTTGTTATATATTAACAAACTATTTAATTTAAAGAAAAAAAAACATAATAGGTGAGAATCAACTCCAATGAAAAAGAGAAAATGTTTGTCTACATAAGAGTGAAAATGTTCATCGTAAGTGTTTTGATATTTATAATTGATTCAAGATTGTTTATTTGCGTCAATAATATGAAATATAATTAAATTTAGGAGCTTAACCTCTTTTTATTTTTTTAGAAGATATATAACACCAACATGATTGTCAAATTTAGCAAAGATACTTTCACCGACTCTGCATTACTATCCTTAATTATGGTTAGAGACTATTGTAAGTGATGAACCAGGAATAAATCAAGTTTATGTTTTGCATGTGACATTAGTATGAGAAATGAGAGTGGGTTGAATTATTTTAATGGTAAGAACATTATATTTCAGTACAAGCTATATATCATAAGACTTTAAGGAGATTGATTATAAAAAAGTTATGGAATAATTGACTATTAAGATATGAAGAATATGAGCACAACTCCTACAACAATTAAGGATATTCTGGGCTTTATTAATTGTAGTAATGTTGTTGCTAGGAATAGAGAATAAGAAAAATAAAAAACAACGAAAATGAATTGTATTATTCATTGCAAGCAAATGCCTGATATTTATGTGCTTTTACATTCCTGCATGTACAACATAATTAACTGCATGCATAACAAAATGGAACAGAATCCAAAGATTCTCGTAACTAACTTGCCAGGTAGACTTCAACTAACTAACAACCTAACCAAACTTATTCAACAAAAATACCAACAATTATAGGAACAACTCAACATTCTCTCCTTTAAACTGATATCTATGAAACAATCAGTTTACTCTTGGCATCATACAGACTATTAATTGTTCTTGAAGCTTCATAAATGCTTGTAGCTTAATTGGTCTGGTCATCAAATCAGTCACTTAATCTTGAGAGCTGCAATGTACAAGTTCAATAACCTTGTCTCGAGTTAAATCATAAAAAAAAATCCCATATCAATGTGTTTGCTATGTCCATGCATAATAGGATTTTTTGAAAGTTTGACCGTTGAACTATTATCACACATCAAAGTGGTGTGACCATCTTGTGAATGATTTAATTTTTCTAAAATCCTTATCATCCATATTGTTTGGCATGCGCAGGTTATTGTTGCTACAAACTCGACTTCAGTTGTTGACAAGGTGACCATGGGTTGTTTCTTTGATGACCATGAAACTACTTCTCCACTTAACATAAAGACCTACTTAGACGTGCTCTTTCTGTCCTTAAGACTCTTAGTTCTCAAAGCTTAACAAATGTTTACAGCATAATTGGCTTTGTCACCAAATCAGCCATTTGATCTTGAGAGCTACAATGGATAAGTTTAATAACCTTGTGTCAAGTTAAATCATAAAAAAATAAAATCTCATATCAATGTGTTTTCTACGTCAATGCATAATAGGATTTTTTGAAAGCTTGATTGTCGAACTATTATCACACATCAACATGGTGCGACCATTTTGTGAATGATTTAATTTTTCCAAAATCCTCATCATCCATATTGTTTGGCATGCGCAGGTTGTTGCTGCTAGAATCTTGGCTTCAGTTGTTGATAGGGTGACCATGAGTTGTTTCTTTAATGACCATGAAACTATTCCTCCATTTAACATAAACACTTACCCAGACGAGCTCTTTCTATCCTCAATGTGCATAGTCATTATCAATTAATGCAATTAATTGTTTGTTCCCACTCCTCTTGTAAAATATGCCATAATCAACAATGCTCTTTAAGTATCTTAATACTCTCTTAGCAACTAATAGGTACAATTATGTTGGTCTAGCCATAAACCTGCTAATGTAACTTACCATAAACATGATATTTGGCCTTGTAGTGGTGATATACATGAGACTACCTGCTATTTGCTTATAGTATGTCTCATTAATTATGTTACCTTGTCCCCTTTTATCAGCCTTGAAACCAGGAACTATGGGATTCATTACTACTTTACTCTTTTCCATCCCAAACCTTTTCAATACCTCCAGTGTATATTTTTGTTGATAGATATAAATTTCATTAGGCTACTGCTGCACTTCTATACCTAAGAAGAACCTCATCTTTCCTAGGTCAGTCATGTCAAATATCTTTATCATTGAGTTCTTGAAGTCCAACATCATTTTAAGTGAAGATCAAGTCATCCACGTACACGTTTACAATCAATATTTTTACTCCATTAGTTTGTTTAATAAACAATATTTCCTCATTGATCCACTTTTAAAAGCCTTTATGAGTAAAATAGGCTTCAACGCTCAAAGAGCTTGTTTTAGTCCATATAAAGTCTTATGTAGCTTGTAGATTTTGTGTTCATTACTTTTTTGCTCATATCCTTTTAGTTGTTCCATAAACACATATTTATTTAGTTCCCCATGAAAGAATGCTGATTTGATGTCTAATTGGTAGATGATCCAACTTCTTTAGGCAACTAAAGCAATGATCATTTAAACCGTATCCATCCTTGCCACAAGAGCAAATACTAATGTGTGGTCCACACTATGTTGCTGAGCATAACCCTTGGAAACCAATCATGCTTTAAATGTATCCACGTCACCAAACTCATTGAGTTTGGTTTTATATATCTATTTCACCCCAATTTTCTTAGCTCTAGCTGGTAAATCAGTTAAACTCCATGTCTCATCTATCTGATTGACTGTATTTCAGCATTCATAGCTTTCCTTCAATTATAACTCTTCACTGCCTCTTCAACGTTGACAGGATCTATAGAGGTGACAATTGCCATATTCAGTTTAGTTTTTTCTTCTAACAATCCTTCATTAGAAACATAGTCACTCATCTAGGTAGGAGTAATTGTATCTTTTCTTGTGAGCTGATTGACATCTTCTTCATGTATTGTGTTTGAAGGAGGAGGAGTGTCTCTGTACCCCATCAATGTCATCTGACTCTGCACCTGAATCTGTAGTATTTCACCTATTTGTCTCTATACTTTCACAGCCTATATCTATCTCTGCATTTTCACAACAATTTGTATCTTCATAGCAATTTGCTTCATATCTATCAATATTTCCTTCTTTTCCCCATTCTAAGTCCATATGTAGTTGTTCTTTATAACTGATATCCCAATTCAATGTTTTTCTTCTTCAAAAATTATGTTTCTGCAAATTACTATCTTCTTTGCAACAGAATCATACAATCTTTAGCCTTTTGACTCTTCACTCACTCATAAGAGTACACAGTAAAAGCTCTTGTTTTCCAGTTTTGTTCGTTTTGCTCCTGGTATATGAACATGTGCTACACAACCAAACACTCTAAAATATTCATTTGATGGCTTCACCCCACTCCGCACTTCTTCTAGAGTCATGCCTCTCACTGCAGAAGTGGGACATCTATGCAAGACATATATGGTCCATTTTACTGCCTCTGGCCAGAAGATTTTGGGAATTCTTTTTTTAGAAAGCATGGATATGTTCATCACTATCCTATTCTTCCTCTCGGCCACTCCCATTTTGCTGGGGTGTGTAGGTTGTGGTTAACTGGCTTTTGATTCCATGCTTCTCACAAAACTCATTGATGATTGGACCACACAAGTCTGCATGAATCAACTATTGTTTGCCAGTAATACAAGCAGTGCATTTTGTAGTTGATACGGGAGGTTATGGAAGCCCTCGAACTATCCTTTTGTATTGCAAGGTTCTTCGTCCTTTGTGACTAAGATGATCACATTTACAATGTCATAAGTGTGTAATATCTTAGACAAATGCATGAAAACAAGAACCATTGCTTACTTGAGCCTTTGCTATAATCACAAACATTCTATTAACTATCATCTTTGTTAGGATGATTAGGCCTCTCTTAGGATGATAGATTTTATATAACCCTGACTTGATAAGGATTGCCAAGCCCTTTTCTTGTAACTGGCCTATGCTTAGAAGATTGTTCTTGAGTTCAAGTACATAAAATTCATCAGTAACTCCATGATGCACCTCATCAAAATACAACTTGATTTTTTTTTCCCAAGAACAAACATATGTGTATTATTCCCAAGCTTCACCACCTGCCTAAATTCTTCATTTAACTCATGGAACTTATTCTTATCTCCACATATGTGATTTGAGCATTTAGAGTCCAAAAATCATGCATCATTTTTATTATTATCATGTAATTCAATGTGAAACATCAACAATATCTCTTCTTCATGACTTAGTTCAACATAATTTGCTTTTGTGCTCACTATGGGACACTCATACTAAAAGTGACCAAGATTGTGGCACTTATAACACTCCACAGTGATTTTGTTAAAACCATAACGTCCTCTACCTTTTCCCCCTCCCCTAGGAGCTTGTTTGCCTTGGCTTCTACCATAATGTCTTCAGATGTTACCTTGAAGGCTTGGTCTTCCACACTATGTTTCTGAATCTTTTGTTCATGTACAATTAGTGAGCTTTGCAACTTATCAATTGAAAGGACATCAATATCTTTAGATTTTTTTTATTGAATATACAATGTAATTGAATTTGTCATTCAAAGATCGAAGAATCTTCTCCACAGTTGTTATATCTTGCATTTGCTCTCCATAACCTTCTCATTTTGTTGGCTACAGTCATCACTTTTGCAAAATATCCAGTGATATTCTCACCTGTTTTCATCTTTAGTGTTTCAAATTCCTTCCTTAGTGTTTGAAGGATTGAACACTTCACTCTTGCATTTCCTTCATATTTCCTCTTCATTGAGTCCCATATTTGTTAAAATGTGTGCTTCTCCAAAATGGTCTTGTTAATGGCCTGAAATAGGTAATTTTTTACTTTCAAATCCCGAATCCTTAACTCCTCTAGCTTTTTCTGTTGTGCTTCAACCAAAACTACTCCTATTTCTGGCTTTGCATAGCCTTTTTCAACCAAGATCCAGAATTCCTTGAATCTCAAAAAGCTCTCCATAAGCATGCTCCAATGGTCAAAGTGACCATCAAAACATGGTATGGATGGTTGGATAAAATTGTTATTGATGTCATTCACCATCTTTTTTTCTTGCTTATAGATCTTTGCAAAATTCTTAAGAACAACATTTTTCTTTCTCCCTTAGGCCCAGTGAGTGTGCTTTGATACCACTTTATTAGGAATTGAGAATATAAAAGATAAAGAACAATGAAAATGAATTGTATTATTCACTGGAAACAAATGCCTGGTATTATTCACTGGAAGCAAATGCCTAGTATTTAAGTGCTTTTACATTCCTGCATGTATAACGGGATCAATAGCATTCATAACAAAATGCAACAGAATCAAAAAATTCTCGTAACTAACTTGCCACGTAGACTTCAACTAACTAACAACCTTACCAAACTTATTTAATAGAAATACCAACAATTATAGGAACTACTCAATAGTTGTGGCTATGAGTTTGTTGTGGGAGAGCAATTGACTTTTATTAAACTGATATAATTGTTGATGAAAAGAAAATTTCATCGATATTTTTGTCAAGATTTTCACTAGAAATCTTCACACACATTCCAGGACTTCTTGTACTAAGCCCTTTAAGTTTCATAAGAGTGGTTAGTTATGTTGATCATATCTTTTGCATAGGAAATTAAGATATAAATAGATTATTTTAGAGAAATAATTAAGAAAAACTAAAAAGAATTTTTATATGATAATTATTCACTAGATATCACAATTGTACAAGCATGTAAATTTCACATGGATGTTCATGCAAAGACATTCATGGTTTAGTGAATGTTTGGGAGTATAGTTGAAATTGCTTTTAAAAGTATTTTTTATATAGAAATGCATTAAAATAATTTTATTTTATTTTAAAAAAATTATTTTTGACATCACCATATGAAAATGATTTTAAAACACTAAAAAAATTTAATTTTAAATAAAAAATAAAAATATTTTTTTTAATTTTTTTTAAACACAATACCGAACAACCTAAACTTATAGAAAGAGAAAGAAATCTCGAGCATGGTAATTGCAAGGTCATAGATAAGAATCATACTCGTTAGCTTTGAAAATGCCACTGGTGGCATTTCAGTTCTTATCATATGCCAAACCAAAGAAACAGATACATCGAATATGTCTGGGGAGGGTCCTACTTGAAGGTTGTATAATTTGCATGCACTTATTTTTCTTCTCATAAAGGATAAGGGTAGAAATATGGGCGGAAGATAATTAAATATATATATATATATATATATATATATATATATATATATATATATATATATATATATATATATATAGAAGATAATTAAATATATATATATATATATATATATATATATATGGTGACGGCATTTTTTTACTTATCTTTAGCATTTTTTAATTATCTTTATATATATATATAATTTTTTTTTAAATAAAGAATTTCTCTTGTATTTCTCTTCTGTTTATATTTATCTCTTTTATACTGTAAATATATGATTATATCTTCCATGCTAATAAATTTATCGATTAAGCTAGTAGACCGATATTATGAGTCACCGTAAAATGACTCCAAAGATCTACGGTCCACGGAGCTATCTGTATAAAAAGAGCGCCCACCCAGACTCCACAGACCTACGCCCGCCCACTCCTTTATATATGCACGCGCCACATAAGAGAGTACCTCCACCCCCACTCATCTCTCATCTCTCCAACAACATTTCTCACCCTTATCAAACATTCAGGGAGTCTCGGTAAAGCCAATCTCAAAACCCATTCTCGCCGACCTCTCTTCACACACATGGGTAGCCTCATCTTAGAGGCTCTCAATGTCCGTGTCGAAGGCCAAGGCGATAAATTTCTGGTTTTTGCCCATGGATTTGGCACCGACCAGTCCGCTTGGCAACGCATTCTCCCTTTCTTCACACCGTACTATCGGGTGATTCTGTTTGATCTTGTGTGTGCTGGTAGTGTCAATCCTGATTATTTCAATTTTAGACGCTACACTAATCTTGAAGCTTATGTCGATGACTTGCTCAACATTCTTGACACTCTTGGCGTTGACCGGTGCTTTTATGTGGGTCACTCTGTTTCTGCAATGATCGGTATTCTGGCATCCATTAGACGTCCAGAGCTCTTCACCAAGCTTATTATGATAGGGGCATCGCCAAGGTAAAGGCTTCTGCCCAATTTTGTATTTACACACACAAAGAAGTAGTTTTCTTTTTCTTAGACATGGACTTGATATTGATGTTTGTGTGTAGTCTATTGGTTTATGCAATTTAGCAGAGAAACTGGTTGGTTGATCAAAGGGTTGTTTTTTCTTTTGAAAATTGATTCCATCAGATTTTTGAACGATAAAGACTACCATGGAGGATTCGAGCAAGAAGAAATCGAGTCTGTTTTTGTAGCAATGGAGGCTAATTACGAGGCTTGGGTCAACGGATTTGCACCCCTAGCAGTAGGAGCTGATGTACCAGCTGCTGTCAGAGAATTTAGCCGAACTCTTTTCAACATGAGACCGGATATTACTTTATTTGTGTCGAGGACCGTTTTTAGTAGTGATCTAAGAGGGATACTAGGCCTCGTCAAAGTACCATGCTGCATAATCCAGACATCTAAGGATGTATCTGTCCCGGCATCAGTGGCCAAGTATTTGAAGAACCATTTGGGTGGCAAAACCACCGTGGAAATGCTACGAACTGAGGGGCATTTGCCCCATTTAAGTGCACCCGCTATGCTCGCACCGGTCATCAGGCGAGCTCTATCACGGTGAGTGGCTTTTGCTTGTGTTCAGGGGTGGGAGCAATTAGGCCAGGTGCTGGCATTGTACAGCGCCAGTGTGGGGTCCTAGAAAATGTTAGCGCGGGTGGAGATGCTGACACCTGGTGAATAATTTGTGGGCATTGGTCCTATGATCTTTTAAAAAAGATAAGATTAGCCACGTGATAGTCACGTGAAGACGCATGCTTTTTTGTCTCCCTCTTTTTTCCTTTTTTGTTTGCTTTTTTATATATATATATATATAACTTGGACAAACGCAAGGCGAAAGAAACGGGATGCAATTAATGCTTGTACTTTGCGTACTCTTAAGATTGGGGGGTGGGGGGGGCTTTGCTCTTCTCGCTAGAAAAATTGCATCTTTCTTTCTAGAGGGGAAGAACTCGGTGTTTAAAAGCCAAGGAGCGACCCCCCCCCCCAACTTGATGTGTCTTGGGCCAGAGAGATTGATTCTTTGTCCTTTAGCTATTTATCTGTCCGACTTTTCAGGCCGCCCATTGCGATGCATTTTATTCCTCTGTAATGGTCTGCACATCTGTGGATTTGTCCGTCCTTATTTATTTATTAGCATTTTTAGTTCGATAATATTGCCTTAAAACTGAGTTTTATTTTTAAAAAAATTATTTTTAATATTGAAAATAATTTAAAAACATAATTTAAAATAAAAAATATTTTTTTAAAAGCATTTCAACACGTTCAACATTACTCTCAAGGATTTTGCGGTGAAGATATTATTGTTATTATTATTATTATTATTATTATTCCCTCTCTTTTTTCTTCTCTTTGTTTTTTTTATATTTTATAGTTTTTTCTTTATACATATATATTTAAAATATATTCTTTTTCATACTTGGAATAATTATCCACCTTCGTCACGAAGCACTATTCAAATATCCGAGTATAAACTAATTCAAAGATCACTCCGTCCTTCTTAACGAGTGTACTTGCCTGTTCGAGAGATGGCAAGGACAGAGTGAACAGGTCGAGAGAGAGAGAGAGAGAGAGAGAGAGAGAGAGAGCTAAAGCGATTGAAAAGACCTAATGCCTGTAGATGATGAAGGAGGAAGTTGCAGCTCTTGAACTTAAAACCATGAAATATTCAATGGTGCAGTGCGTTAGAGAATGGCATGGAAGGGGTCTCTTTCTTTCCCTGGAGGTGAAAAGCTTTCCCAACTCAATCATTTTCACAATCTCTAGCAATTATATTTCGCCTCTGCAACATCGTCAAGACCCCTTCTCCAGTTTTGAAGAATGATATAAAATACCTGGAAGAATTTCTCGTGAGAACAAGTGGATGGAACCTAAAACGGCATTGAAAAAGGAACGCCTATCAACTATGTAATCACAGGGAATTTTCCGGTTAGAAAGAGAAGGAGAAGCGTGGAAAATGCACGCAAACAGTATAATTCTTTCCTCCTATTCTATAATATTTTTGACAGAGATTGGCATGCAAGGAGTGGAGAAGGCATTACGACATTTTATGCTTCGTGAGCTTTAGCAGAAAGGTAATTTACATTGCGGGAAAGATGTCTGCCAAATAAGTTTCATCGCTCTCACTGTCTCTCGTTAATGGATTCCATTTTTAACTATCATTTGCTTGCATACAACTTTTAGGTTTTTTTAGTATAAAAGATTATGCAAGGAATAACAGCTGTGGCGGCCAAAGCTTCTGTTAGGAACAAATGATGTGACCACCCTTCATTGTGGTTTTTTGGGGCACTAGTTATGTTTTAAAATATTTTTTTATTTAAAATATATAAAAATAATAATTTTTAAAAATTATTTTTAATATAACTGAATCAAAACAATTATTCACAAGCAAAGAAACAAACTCAAAAACCCATGGAATGTGGTTTCTAATGCAAAAACAAACGGGCCCTTCATCAGACTTTTTTATATATTGAATCTCTAGCTGTGGACCTATCACCAGTTATTTTTTGGTATTCAGTGCAACAAACCTGTTTTAAATAACGAAGGAAAAACCATAGTTATCCGTTCTGTTTTGTTCCGGTAAAAACGGATAAAACATTTTATATTAATTAAAAAAATAAGATAAAATAGTGGAGTTTCTATCCCAATTTTTATTTCAATTCGTATCGAAAATTCTGGCTAGAATGTGTCGGGAATGCTCTGGCTATTTCGTTTGACTATATATATATATATATTTGTTTACTTAAATATATTAAAAATTAAAAAATCAAAACAATAAAAACTAAAAAATATATATTATAAAAAAATTATTGCGTCAATTTTGATATTATAAAAAATAAAAATTATATATTCTTTTTGCTTTTTTTCATCAAAAAAATAAATTGAAACACCCCTTGTACCTTCATAAAAAACAATTTAAAAACAAAAATTTAGATAGTTATTTTTCATGTTTACCTATAGTTGTGATGAACTAAATGATATATAATTTTTAGAAATGTTTCTGATTTTGATATTATGTTTGTTAAATTAATATTTTAATTCTTATCTTATATATATAATTAATTAATTATATATGAATAATATAACCCCGAAACGGCACATCAAAATACTCCGAAACCAAAACATTCTATACCAATAGAAAAAATAAAACGCTAATTAATACAAAACTGACAGCTATAGGAAAAACTGCAATTTGGGTCACAGACCCCACCACATGAAATAAATTAGTATTATTTTAATTGCAAGATAAGATAAATAAGCAACGGCAATAAATGAACCAATTAATATATATGATCACGATCCTATGAAAAATATATTTTATAAATAGGTATACTGATGGATCTTAGTTCTTAAACTATTAAATATGGAAGGATGAACTTAGGTGAACAAAACTCCAAAAAATAGCTCAACTCAACTAAAATTAGCATGACAACTTGTAAGCCAACATAAATTATCCAGTCAAACCCTGACCCAGATATGAGATTAGAATTCTCCAATAGAGAAAAAAACAAAGAAAATAACAGTATTTTATTTTAAAAAATAAACAATATTGAAATGATAAAAGATAAAAAAATAAACCCATATTAAATTTTCAAATCCAACGTCAAAATCATTATATTAAAAGCAATCTTTTTGGAAAAACATTAAGCTTGATTCTCAACTAATCATATGTTAAATAATAGAATTGAAAAAAAAAAAGTTATACAGAAGCATCTGGAACAAAAAAAAAAAAAAAAACTAAAATTAAAAGAAAAGATATCAAAATAGAAATAAAAATTAAATTTGATTTTTTATGGAATGGTGAGATTGAAAACAAAAGGGTCTAAAAGAAAATAAAATCAAAAGAAGAAGGATCAAGCTGAAAACAATAATTTATCACAAAATGAGATTGAGGGGTAAAATTGAAAACAAATCATAACTTTACAAGAAGGCCATTAATAAAAATTAGAAAGCAAAAACCAAAATTAAAATATATAAAAATAAAAGGACAATTATAAATTTTACATGATCAACGTGAATTTACAGGGTATAAAAGGAAAAAAAAATCTTGTTCCCAGGTGGTCTCACCTCTGCTCTTTCTCTCAATTTTTTCTGCTTCCTCAGATTTAATATGGTCTTTCTCATTAATGTGCACTGTACCAGAACAATTGTTCTCTATCGATAAGTTAAGCCGGGTAACAAAATAATTGTAGATTGGACTTCATTTGTCTGGCGTTACGTGGCTGGGATTTATAGTTTTCATGCGCCTCCAGCCTGCTGCTCTGCTTGCACGTTCTGCATCGAGTAAGTTGACGAGTCATGACATGTCCCTTTACCCACTGACATGTTCCCAACACCATGAGCCCGGATTCAGAATCTTGATATGGTTCGTGATAAAGTGTGTTCTTCGAGCTCCGGTAAAATTAAGCCAACATGCATCTTCAGGGTAAAATAAAAACGGAAAGTACAAGCAGGATCTTGGTACCGTGCTCAATGCGCAGCCCTTGATATGGCCAGTTATCAAGGTTTGAGCCTTCTCTTGTATGTGTGTTCTACTCTTGATATTTTATATATTTATTAGACCTGTAAGATATTTAATAGATTTAAAAATTAATTGTGTTGTACATAAATTGATTTGAAAATTAGAAAAAAGAAAAAAAAGAAAAGGGAAAGTTCGTATTTCTCAAAAAGTGAAGAGGTTTTGTTCCCAGAGAGAAACACCTGTATCAGCTGGGAATCGAAACCGGGTCTGTCCCGGCTCAAGAAACTATTCTTCCACTACACCACTGGTGGTCCACGAGGTTCCGTGGTCAGAAAAGTTTGATTTAATTAGAATCTAAGACATCACCTTGCAAGAGAGAAAATTGGCCACTCTACCATCGTCCATTAATATTCTTTTTTGGAGATGGTGATTGGTCAAGACTATTCAGATTATTAGAATAAAAGTTACCCTTTTCTTGTTTTATGTGGATATGATAAGTTCATTCCATGTGTTTGGAAGGTCAACCATGGTAACGACTTGTTTCATGTACCTTTTTTTATTTATTTCCTTGACCCGCTGATTAAAACATTGGAGGCTTCTAGCTCAACCAACTCTTTTACTTTGAACATCTCCTTATTAAATCTTTTTAAGCATGCACTTAATGGATTCACTATCTGATAGGGTGCCTCCAGACATCTTTGTGGAACTTCATCTAGCAAGCATGCTCATGCTGAGATTTGTTGCCAGCTCAGCGCAAAGATCTTCAATAGATCCTAGTCCCAAGTTACTATAGTATGTACACATATATCATATGAAGATTATAAGGAGTATCTTGCACACCACATCACTATTATGAAAAGCCAACTTCAAGCCACTACATATATTTTAGATGTGTTCTCTTATATCGGCAGGTATCCAAGCTTATTTTTGTGGACGTATAATCTTAAGGGATCTGGTATTCCAAACTTGTCTATACAAAAGGAAGCCTCACACTTAATGGGGACTACATGCATCTGCCTGAATGTGCTTAAAGGTTGGTTGCCTCTCAACCCCTTGTCTATTCAACTTAGAGAGCTTTAGTATTCTATTGCTAAATAGTGAAATTGATAATTACTACCCATCCTCAGTGGCTAGATGGATCACATCTAGAATGACCATTTAATCAAAGTTTTTAATATCTATAAGAGTGATATCTAAAGGGACCAAGAGAATGTCAAGATGGAGAACTTTGCAAGTCGTTATGTTCGACCTTCTTGAAATAAGAAAAATATCTCCTAACTCAGGGGACTCCCAGTGAATGACAGGTTAGGAGCAAGGTTGCTAATACCGTTTCGGTTGTCGTTTTGTTTTTTCTATTGGTACAAAATATTTTGGTTTCTGAGCGTTTCGGCGTGCCGTTTCGAGGTTGTACTGTTCATATTTAATTAATTAATTATATATATGAAAAAACTTAAAAAGCAAAAAAATTAAATATAATTTTTATTTTTATAAAATCAAAATTGACACAATTTTATATATATTATTGTTTTTATTTTTGCATTTTGAATACAAATATTAGATATATATCTATATATATATATATATATATATATATATATATATATATATTATATAATATAAATATATATGTGTGTGGGGGTGGGAGATATATATATAAGTGTGCATGCGTCAGTAGAAACGGAATACTCAGAGTGATTTCGGGGTGTTTTTGTTGGTATTTAACCAGTATTTTTGGTACGGATTGATATTTAAAATGAGACAAAAACTACGTTGTTTTGTCTCATTTTTTTACCTGATACAATACGTTTTAGCCATTTCAATTGAAACGAAACGGTATCAATAACTTTGGGTAGGAGTAAAGGAGCTACCCCATGAGATGAGACTCAATGGAGTGACAAGGTTCGATGTTATCTATGAGATTTTAAGATCACTCAAGTCGGGAAAATTTAAAAGAAAAAACTTATGTGTCTATCGGAAAAAAGCTAAACAAATACATGTTCATTCATTATTATTTTAATGGAAAGAAATATACAATAATAAATTAGGCAAGAGCAAAAAAAAAACATATTTTAAAACCCACAAAAGCAAACCCAAAGGATGGCAGGACACCGAACCCGGACCTCTAAATTCTAATCAGAATTTCTTTACAAGCTTTGCGTAACGAAGATATATACATTTTTGTTTCTTGAAAGCTATGCACTGTTTAAATGTACGATTACACATGGGCATGTGGGAGGGACATTCACACTGACACATCTGACGTGTTATCAGCGGCGTTACCGGATCTTAATTGCCGCAGAAGCTCTATCAATGCCTCCGCCTGTCCACAATCATCCCACACAAAATGACATAACAAAACCCATCAGACACAACCCCGCAAAATTGAAAAATAAAGACTACGAGCTACGGAATGTACAGTAGAGATCTATCATTAAGTAACTGTTTGGACATGTGATAGAAATTTATATTTAATAATAGTATATTAAGATGATTTAGAAATATCAAAATAAGTTATTTAAAAAAAATACAAGGCTAGACCTAAACACAACCTAAAATCTATTTGAAAATGTCCATTCGAAAGATTTAAAAGCTGGTGTGATATAGGAATAATATTCAGGATTATATTGTTCTAAAAACTCAATTTAAGCCAAATATTTTTAGATAAATATCTTTATTTATTCACGGACAGCGAATCAGAAAATAAAAACCAATTTCTTCGCTTTTTTTGCTTTACCAGAAAGAGAAGTGAAATTAAAAAATTGACTGGCGTGGCCAAATAATGATCACTCGCCTTCAAAAGATAACCAACAAAATGACATTAATTTTCAAAATGAGCCTGCCACGTCAGTTGCACCGGCAGACATGGACTCACCTTCTACTTGGCGCGATGAGTGCCGGATTGTGACAGAGCCACCAAGCTAGGAATCGCTCCTTCTCGAGCAACCATAGAGCGATGCAACATGTTATCTTCACAGATTTGCAACAGTATTGAAACCGCAATCTCCTTCTGCCTCCGCGACCCAGCTTCAACAATCTCTACCAGAACTGGAATCCCTGCTTCTTCAACAACTGCGGTTTTCGCTTCAGGAACCGTGACCAAAATGCTCAAAACAAACGCTGCCTTGTCCACCATGTTTGACCCGAAATCAGCCATCAGTGGCTTCATGATCCCAGCTTGGACAGCCCTGATTTTATTCTCCTTAATCGAGCATAGCACATATAAAGCAGATGCTGAATCTTTTTTCCCGCGAAATACTCCAGTTTCGAGCAGGCATACCAGCAGAGGAATCGCTCCTGACCGGCCGATTGCTACTTTATTCTCTTCCAATTGTGATAAACGAAGTAAAGCGCACGCAGCGTTCTCTTTTGCCGTCGATGTCCCTGTTTTCAGAGCCCAAACCAATGGCTTGATCGCGCCTGATGAAGCTATCAATCCTTTATTCTCATCACAGAGTGATAGATTTAAAATAGAAGTGACGCCGTACTTTTGAAGCTGAGAATCAGACGATGAAATTAACGAGATTAAAGGCTTAATTGCACCAGCTTCAGCGATTTTGAGGCGATTCTCTGGTCTGTTCTTGGCGAGCAGTCTGATCTCCATGGCAGCTTGTTTTTGCTCATCAATCGAGCAGGACTCGAGATTCGATACCAATTGGCGTATCAGATCATCGGGATTATCCGCTGCACAGGATAGGAATAATCGTCGACTCTGAGACGCCGACGCAGGGAACTCTCCGGATTTGTCGCTGTTACAGTCACTGAAAGCTAAGGAATCGTCATTAACTGTCAATTCACCAAAGCTTCTCCCCATATACGTCAAATTAGTCGAATTCTCCTTCTCCAAAGCCATGATTCTAGCATAAAAATTCGGGATGGATTAGGTTTGGGTTCGAGATGAGGATATTCGGGTTGGGTTAGTGCTGCTGGGATTTGTTCGGGGATATTGGAGAGAGCCAGCTCGGTCAAGAGAGAAGGGAAGGTAATAAAGCGACAAGCGAGCGTGGGTCTTTAGAAGGTGCTGACACGTGCATGTTATTGAACTTGCCAAAACCTAGGCGGTTCCAAGAACGAGCGAAAGGTCTATCTTTAAACTCGAGCATGGAAGGAAGGTTCGCTAATAGATAAAGCTCTTATTTTTATTTTTTATATGGACCTGTTTTTTTCCCCTCACAATTCGGACAATTAGTATATGAAAAAATCATAATGAATTAACACAAAAGAAAAAAATTCAGGCGAAATAATACACTTTGGAATGAAGAAATTGAAAACAACAATAATTAATTAATTTTGTTGTTCAGAGACACATATATAATTGACATTACAATCAATAATTGAAGCTGCCTTTTACAAATATGATATTAATAAAATATTGTGACTCTGAATTGAGATATCAAGAAACGCGACATGAATTAATTTTCATAATTTAGAAATTCAACATTAATTATATTTCAGTACCCAACTCATCCATTCCACGGAAATTCCAACAAGAAATTCCCATCTAACTCTTAATTAAAAAAAAAATGATTCTTGTGAGATTTATTATTTAGTTTGTTAATTTTATATTTAATTTAGTTAATGATCTTAGAGAGAGAGTAACAAAATCTATCCAGCTTAAAAATGTATGCAAATAACCACAATAATCAACACCACAAATTCTTATATTTTATTAGAGAGCAGGTTGGGAATGTTGATTTTAAGAGAGAGAGAGAGAGAGAGAGTTGTTTTATTTTCTATTTTTTCTATCCAATAAGGGTTTAAATTTCATGACATGATATGGTTTAGAATCATTACATGTTAAGTTATTATGTTTTTGAGAAACAACATGTTTAATTGTCGTTCTTGTAAAGCGCTAAAACTATCTTGTCGAGTCGTGATTTCTTTTATGGTATATAACTTGTTTTTAAACTTTTTTATGAAAAAATATATTAAAGTAATATTTAAAAAAAAAATTATATCAATATATTAAAATTATAAAAAAAACTAAAAACAATAAATTTAAAAATACTTTTAAAAAATAAAAATAATTGCGAGCATGGACATGGTACCACGTTGATGAAGATCTGGTAAAATTCGTTTGTTAACTGCTCGTGCTTTCATAGAACACACAGCATTCATACAGGTAAGGCCAGGGCATGCCACCGACAAAACTCCGTTGGTTTCGTCTAAATAAATGGAGCTCTTGCCGATTGTTTGGATCGTGAAGGTCAACGGTGAATTATATATTGCGGTTAGCTTTTCAGTATTATTTGTTTTGTATACGAGACACAGTTATCTGAGATCCAAGTGAAGAAGCCCAACAAAAACTTTATTATTTGAAAATTGTTAGCATATTTTATAAAAAAAATTTATTTAAAAAAATGTTCTTGAATACATAAGCAAGCGAACACACGAGGAATTTAGGAGCCGTGGACGCTTGGGCTAAACCAGCGAACCACTTTCCAATTTCAAATTTAAATAATTTCAACATGCTCCTCAATGGCATCTTATTAGACAATCAGAAAGTATCGAAAATGGTGGACGCATCTTTCACAAGCAACCACATCTTCTTGAGATTGCTGCGGAGGACCCACCGGATCTTTCCAGGGCAGGCTTAGGCCCACATTCAGACTTCAAGTAAATTTTAAAGCATTGGGCCAGAGGCCCGGTTGACTGAGCGGATCCAACGGCCACATTCAGGTTTCGCCGACCATGGACTATTATTTACAGCCGAAATAAAAGCAACAAAATCGGCAAAACAGAGAAATAGGCAATATCAGCAACGTCATATGAATATTAGCTCAAGCAGAAAGGCTCATATTCCGTTTTGACGACAAAACTAGCAGCTGATAGTTTCCTGCTGGCCTTGCCGCGTGCACTAAGAAAACACCACTACTCAGATATGGGAAGCCGATGAACAATGCCGGAAATAGAGAGACGAGCGAAGGAGCAATGCTATAGCCGGCTCTAACTACTGTTCCAGTGTAATAACCTCGCTTAGCCAAGCTTTTGTCCATTGATCATACTAGCTTGTATCCCACAAATAACGAACGTAGTGGCTATATATAATCAGATTCCTGAATAGAAACAGAATCAAATCTTAATATAAAAAATATTTAGATAATAATTTTTTCAGTAAGAAAATAAAGAAACCATGTGAGGATTGTTTTGATATCACCTTGTCATCTATTTGTGTTTAAAGACAACTCAGATGATCAGTAAAAAACTAATTTTATTAAAAATAAATATTTAATATGATATTTTTATATATATAAATGTAGAGACAATAACATATTTTATTGAGTTAGGTCCATTTAAATTAACATGTCAATTCATATGTCAGGTAATAATACTGTAATAATTTTATAGAAAATAAATTATAAAATTTAATTTGTAATAGAATCATTGTTGAAAAATAAAATAAAAAATAACAAAAAAAATAATATGATTCAACTATCAATACAAAACAAATTGAAATAGATTATGAATCTTCATAAACACAATATAGGAAAAACTAATTAAAACAATGACATTAAAAATGATCCATTTTAATTCAGGTTAATATATCACTCGTTGCTTGAGTTATGAGAAGATAATAATCTTATGGAAAATAAATCAAAATAAATCACAATGTCTAATTCTTAAGCAACCAAATATTTAATGATAAAATAAAAAAATGAAATAGAGAAAGAAAAAAAAAAACTCAAGTTAACTTGTCATGCCAACAATTTGGGTCGTGAGATTGAGATGAACTTCATAAAAATCAAATTAAAAAAAATATTTAATTTAAATCTTCAATAAATCTAACATTAAATGATAAAATTAAAAAAATTAATTAAAAAATAACTTAAATAACTTGAATAAACTCATGACTTGATTAATGAGACGAGAATAATATTATAGAAAACAAATTAAAACCAATCATAAAAGTTAATATCTAATTAACTAATATTAAAGAAAAAATTAAAAAAAAATCAATTAGAGAAAAAAAAACGTGAGCTATTGACTTAAGCAGTTAAATTTACGAGATGTATGATGAGTATAAATTGATTTAATAATAAAATAAGTAATAAAAATTACACCACCTAATATTAAAAAATAAAATAAAATTACAAAACAAATCACTGTCACAATAAATCTGTAATTTACGAGCACGGGTACACGATTATCCCCACACCCATTTTGTTTTTTTAACACCCTCGCACATAGACCAAGAAACACTAACAAATGCCTTAGACTGCAGCATACAACTCTGGAACAAAAGAAAACCATCTGAAGCCACAGCTCCACTTCTCCGGCAACGAAGGACATTTAGGGAGCCAATGCCAAGTCCTCCTCGACACCTTGCAATACAATATCTCCGGCCAAGTGTAGCAGCAAATACAGATCATCCCTTGATGCCAAAAGCAATAAACACGCTCATAGTTGTGGTAGCAAACTGAAACAAACTTTTTACACATCATTTCAGGCAAGCTTTCAACTTCAATCCAGTTCCACCCATCACCCCTTTCCCACAATTTCACGCCCCTTGAAATCCCATTTCTCCCAACCCCACCAATCAAATACAGCTTATTTTCACCATCACTCACCAACCTAACAAATGCAAGGTCCCCTGGCAATTCACTGTCTAATCGCTCCCACCTACCGCTCTCCAAATCGAAGCACACTATAGAAAATGGCTCGGAGGTGGTAAAATACAATGACCCATCAAAGAGCACACCTTCTTGACGATAACCATCGCCTAAAATTGGCTCAAAGCGATCAAACTTTTGCCAGGAATGAACTTTGGAATCATAAACAAAAACAGAATTGTAAGAGAACTTGGAACATAGCACAAAAATCTTGTACCCAAATGGCTCTGACACGAAAGTAAGTGAGTCAAAAGAAAAAGGGTAGCTTGGGAATTCGACAATCCTTGAAGACTTAGCCAAGAAATTGCACACAAGTAAGGAATATGAACTACGAAGAGAGAAACAAAAGAGCCCGTTAGAAGATGAAAGAAGAGTACAAGATGGGGAACCATTAGAACCAGTAACTGGTAGCAGAACAGAGAGTGATAAAGTTAAGTGACGCCAGGAGCCAATGAGAGAATCATATAAAGGGAACTGCTGATAAAACTGAGGGTGAGAAAGCAAGAGAAAAGAAGAGAAAGGAGAGCCAGGAGTCGTGTGTTTGGACATGAAGGAGGGAGAAAACAAAAGAGACTTGAAATGCTTGCAAGTTGATCTCAAATTCAAGAAAGTTCTTAAGGGTAGGAAAGACAGAACATGCTCCAGTAACTCCTCCGGTAGACGGCTCCAGATTGCCGGATCCATTTCGGGTAATATTGACGGAGACTGTAGACTCATTGGCATCAATGGTTGGAGATCGTTACCGGAGGCTAAGCTAATCCCAAATTGTTTTGTCCTTTTTGAACTGAAACGGGGGCTAAAGACACGTAAATATAGGCAGAGGGTGTTCAAAACTTGTATTCTGGATGCGGGTGGCGTGTTCAATCAATGTCTTCGGCACGCAGGGACGAGAAGGCGGTGAAAAGAAAGAGAGATTGACTTTAAAGTTAGTAACAGTCATTGTTCTGATCGGTTGAACCAGCAAGTGGGTGTTCGGTTTTGGGCTTTTTTTCTAGCAAGTAGGGTTTTTCTAAAGCGGAAAGATTTGGTCAACGCTCTGCTTACAACTGGAGCGTTTCATCCCTTCACTTTTATTTTTATCTCATCATCTTGTTTTAGTACCATCCTTCAGCTCTCTATTTTATGCTAATTTGTCCTCAGTACTCAGTACAATAACCAAATGAGAAGATAGATGTACAGTTACCTTGTTGGAGAGTATGATTGTTTTTTAAAATATTAATTTTTTAAAATAAATTAAAATTATTTTTTTTATTTTTAAAAAATTATTTTTGACATCAAAATATCAAAATGATTTAAATATAATAAAATATTTTAATTTAAAATAATTATTTTTAAAAAAAATATAGCGATAAACACCTCTCTAGTCCCTGGATTTTTTTTCTTTATTAAAGTGATATTCATACCAGCTAGAATAATTCCAATTGCATCGATGTGAACTGGTAGCTACCTGTCTTCGAGCTCATTAATTTGTGTGCGGTGCAATATGCATGAAGTGCAAGAAAACCGTAATGGGTTAGCGCTAGATGTTAAATCTATCGCATCTCTAAGCTCAATCATTCATCTTAAAATAATATTATTTCAAAAATCCACGTTAGCTACAATTAGGTTTCAATTTACATGTTATCAAATTAATTTAGAGTATGATCGATATTGTTTTTGTTTTTGTTCTTATAGTTGAGGTTTTAAAAAATAATTACATCAAAAAAAAATTTAACTGCAGTTTAAAATAAGCATTAAAGTGTTTTGTTAAAACTGTGATTGAGTTTGAGATTAATAAAAAATAGTTTTATATGTTTGATTATCATGCCTTTTATATTACTTTCAACTTGTGAAATTACTTTAAAGAATATAAACACATAAATAAATTATTTTAAATTTTTTATAGATTAATAATTATAAAAAATAAAATATAATTAATAATTCATGAACAAAACATATATTTGTTTTTATTCTCTCATTAAACTACTTGTAATTTTATCACGAACAAATATTTCTCTTTCATTAGGACTGATATGTATCTACACTTTTTTTTTAATATATATATATATATATATATTGGATTAGGCCGAGAGCGGAACCAAATTGGCCCAAAGCCAACTCTGTTGAGGGCGTGAAATGGTGCGCTGCACTATTCACGTCTTTTTTAGACATGAATAATAGCGTCCGATCGACCATGACGAGAGCTTCAACGATCGATGCCTGTAAACCTTGGAAAATAAAAGTAAGTCTAAAATTAAAGAAATTAATTAAAAGAGAAATAAAATAAGTTGAGAGTGGGGGGGGGATGGAATTAAAATAAATGTAAAGATTATGATTGAGATTATAAAAAGAAAAGATGTGGGGTAAAAAGAAAATATTTAGAGGAAATGGGGGGCCTTAATGCAATAAGAGAAATAGAGGAGTATAAATACCCCTCTTTTCTTTCATTTTCGAGAGAAGGAGGAGAAGTAAGGGAGAGAGATTTTAATAATTTCTTACCCAAATTGAAGAAAAATTTCGAAGTGAGAGTGAAATTAAGGGCTACTAAAGCATTCAAACATCAAAAACGCAAGGATTTGGAGTATTATTGGAAGGAGAAAGTGGAAGAAAAGGAGTGTTGGGCTGCCAATAGTAGGAAGAGAAAGAAGAGAGGAAGATATTGTGATTTCACAAGCCATTAGGATCTTGAATCTTTCTTGGTAAGGTGTTTCTTATATGCATCTAAAAGATTCTTAATCTTATGGTTAAATTTCATTATTTTCCTTATAAATTTTGGGTTAGGGTTTTTGAAATATTTTGGGGGAATGTGGAATTGTGTGAATTTGATGAATGTGGCATGAAATATGATGAAATTAGAGTTAATTGGCAAGACAATGGAAAGGAAAAGGAGGGGAAACCTTAGGAAAGGCCATGGCCATTGAGGGCAGAAATTAGGAAGGAAAAATTATGTATTTTGTAAATAAATTATTGTATATGTTGTGTTGTATGTGAATGGTTGTGTATTGAATGATTGAGCATGAAAATAATGAGGGAAGTCTTGTTTCTTCAAGGCCAACTTTCGGCCAAATGCATGTGTTGTAGAAGTGAATAACTTGACAGATTCATCTCTTGACTTCCGGAGAGAATTTGAGTGGGAAGACAAGGGAATTAGGATTGGTTTCCTTCGTGGGAGTTGTAGCTCTGGATGTCTACTATCCAAGGAAACTTGTTTCATTTAAATTGGAATTTTATAACTCTAGTTGAGGGTCACTTAACATGATTGTACAGAGCAGACTTTGCAAAACAGCAGGTCTGTCACATTCATGATGCATTTCGTAAATTTTGGAGATAGAACTGGGTTTGTCTCCCTTCATAAGAATTGTAGCCCTATATGTTAGCTTTTTAAAGAGATAAAATTTGTACAAAAAGGAGTTCTAAAACTCCTACTATAGTGGAAAATGGGCAGAGGTTGAAATCCGACCTCTGCTGGCAGCTTTGAAACAAAAAGGGAAAAAGAGGTGGGAGGTTGCGAAACGATGAAGTGAGACATATTTAAGGAAAATAAACAAGTTATATTTGGATATGGGTGTTTATAATTATATTTTTTTTTATAGACAAAAGTTATAAAGGAATAACAAATGTAAAGACATATTGAATTATTTCGGTGTGGTTGTTACGAAGAGTATTGGTGGTTGGAAATGATTTACGAGAACTTCCTGTAATTACAGGAGGGAACAAAAGTGTGGTGCAACAACAGCAACCAGGGACCACGGGCAGAGCATCCACAACAGGTAGGTAATTCATACCTATGTTTCTAATTTAATCTTCACAGTGAAAAGTTGCGATTTATGCTTAAAGTTTTGGTGGAAGTCTGAGAAGATATGATCTATTAACAAGAATATTTAAAGCATGTGTATTAGGGAAGTTTGGAAAGGTCATAAATAAAATATGGTGTGGCTAGTATACATTTAGTGTATACTAGGATCCCAGGTAAAGGGATCGGTAAAAGAAAATGGCTAACATACATTTAATGTATGTCAGGATCCCGAATAAGGGGATCATAATGAATAACTGTCATACATTCAATGTATATCAGGATCCCGGATAAGGGGATCACTATGTACAGGCTAATATATATTTAGTGTATATTAGAATCCCGGATAAGGGGATTATAGTGCAATGCTTAAAACACGCGTTCATGCATGTCGATCTTTCAAGAGTAAAGTAAATCTGGATAAGGTATGCTACGGACCTAGGAAGAGGTCTTCTTCGTTTTTCTAATATTGGTAGAGTGATAAGGGTATCAGAAACGTTTAGCGTTGGAAATACTTAGTATGAGAAATACTTACTATCGGTTATATTTAGCATCGGCAATATGTAAGTGGGGAAGATGGTTTAATTTTCCAATAGTTATGTTGATTATTTCAATTATATACGATGGCATATTATGGTTTTAATAACTTTAATATGATTTCTTCTAGAATTTTTCCTTAGGAGATTATCTTGTATCTTTATTTCAGGCCCGTCGTCTGCACGTCAGGAGTAAAACTATCGCTTCTTAGTTTTTTCATCTAATAGTAACTTGTATAGATTAAATGTTGACAAACTGATATGTATGTTTACTATTTTTGAAAAAATATTGGAATGTAAGAAATTAGCTAGTTTTGCTGTAAGTTACTACATGTGATTGGATTTATATCAACTCAG
Source organism: Salix dunnii (assembly GCA_015731905.1). NCBI lineage: Eukaryota > Viridiplantae > Streptophyta > Magnoliopsida > Malpighiales > Salicaceae > Salix > Salix dunnii. Next base: position 8,393,870 of record CM027660.1, on the reverse strand, counting down.
GTGTAAATGGTGGAATGATGCTAAATGTATGGTTGTAAATTATGGTTGTGATGAAGGTGATGGTTAAGGTTTTGCAGACCCAAGTACTATTTCGCTACCTGTTACTGTTTCACATATGTTGTTGTTTTGCTCCTGTTAATGTTTCAGGACATGTTGTTTGAGGACCTGTTACTGTTTTAGGTCCTGCTATTGTTTGAGACCTGTTATTGTTTAGGGTCATGTTACAACTCTATTGATATATAAAAAAAAAAAATTACATTTTGGGTGAATGTGTATTAATAAGATTTTCGGGATTGTTCCCAAAATGGGATAGTGTTACAATGCCGATAGGTAGAGAAAATTGAGCTTGCTTTTCCTGTTGTGGTGGCGTTGGAAATTGCGGCCGATGACAACATTGGAAGGTTGTTGCATCCATGACTGTTTGGGTGGGGGGGATCCATGACTATCTTCTTCCTCGTGGCCGTTTGGTTGTGAAGCAGTCGCTGTAGTGTTGTCGTCTTCTTGGTTATGCCATCCATGGCTATCTTTATGCACTGCACTGTCCTATGGATGTTGCTTCTCGTTCGTGATTGCAAGAAACAACCATTGTAGTGGCTTCACGCATTGTAAATCGATTGCAGGGAAAACATGAATCTTCTGCTTATTACAAAACACAATTTCGATCGTTTTTATGGTGGGACCCATTGCATTTTTCTTCTATTTATTTCATTACCAAACGTTGCTCAACTGCTTATCGATCGAAACAGAGGTTTGACCACAATGCTAAACGGGCATTATGTGCCTGTTTGGGAGGGTGGTTGCAGTAGCTTTTGAAAGTGCTTTTCGTGCCGAAATATATCAAAATGATATTTTTTTATTTTTTAAAATTTATTTTTGACACCAGCACATCAAAATAATTTAAAAACACAAAATATATTTATTTAAAATGAATTTTTTTTTTTTGAAATTTGGCTGAAACGGCAGTTTGGCCGCCAGCCAAACAGGCACTTAATAATAATAGCTGCAAATAAAGATATAACAAGGGTCAATTTAGTAATGTTCCGAATGTATTCACGGTATTTTAAACCAGATAAGAAGATAGTTCGTTTCGATTTTCATCTATAAAACTCCAGGCTATGAACCGCCTCTCCAAAAGCTATAAAAATAAAAATAGAAGATTGCAGATCCTAAATCAATATTGTAAAGGAATAAATTTCAGTTTGCCCTATTCCTGTCCACTCATTTCCTTTTTCTGCTAAGCATGCATGTCCAAATCATTAAAGGAAGTTACCCTTTTGCCCATTTCACATCTTCCTTTCACACTGTACCTGCAGCAATCAAAAACTTTTTCCAGTGAACTCTGCTAGTAATTCTAGCCATTGCTGCGAAGTAAACTGCTGGCATGGAGATTTGAATGATGCTCCTTTTATATACACACACATTATCTAATAGCTATTTCTATATGTTTATAATGCCGAGGAGCATAAGTGCACAAGTCATTGTTTCTTTGACTTTCATAGCCTATAAGTCAAATCTTGACGTCTGGGGAGGAGGCAGCCACAATTTGAGTAGAAGTTGACTACTCTACCAAATCCCAACAGCGAAATGACATGTTTTTTGCTGCAGTGAGTGCTGTGCGTGCGGTATATAGATTAGGACGGTTGACTTAACTATTATTTATAATTCCAGCTGAAATTATTTTTAAAAATATTTTAAATATTAATAAATTTAAATAATTTAAATAAAACTAAAAAAATTACAATTTTTATTTTAAAATGCTTTTAAAACTCAATGACAAATACCTTTTAATATTTGAATGTAATTTTTTTAATATTATTCATTAACGAGCACCATTTGGATTATTCTCTTTTTATGGAAGTATAAAATTCCCAAGAATTTAGAATTTAAAGGGTGCTTACAATTATTTTTTAAAAAATATTTTTAATATCAATACATTAAAATAATTTTAAAACACTATTTTTTTCATTAAAAATAAAAAAATCAAACTTTTTCAATAAAAAGACATTTTTAGTGCCCAAACACCTTTTTTTATTGGGATGTGCATTAATCACTAGCAAAATAAAAAATTGCTTATCTTGGAATGATATCCAAGCCTTAACTCAGCTGTGACTTCTACTAGAAATTTGTAAGCAAATTACATATATGTGCAATTATTAAGAATTTATTTTTTTAACAAAGATTCAATATTGCGGAGTAAACTTGCATAAGAGAAAAAATAAAAATTGTTTTGGAGATTGAACCAATAAATGGGCTAAAAGCCTAGTAATAAGGTGAGGTCGAATATGGAAAGGGCATAGCAAGTCCAATTTAAACGAGTGGGCCTCACAAGAGCGCGGCAAAGCAGACCAGTACTTGGCTTTAGCACCATAGGGGAAGCTGCATCAGGTTCCAATAGGAACACGGAAAAAACAAAATCTGTATGCGACCAGGAAATGGCTTCATGTCGAAAACTAAATAAACAAGAATCAGTAATAAATCAGGAAAGCAAAGGGGCTTTAAATATTCTCTCCGTTCTTTGCACCCTGCTATGTTAAATATCGCACACAAACTATGGCGGTGTTTAAGGAATTTAGAGTCACAATGCAGTTTAGGGTAAACCAAAAAGTTGAGGTTAGAACTCAAGAAAGTGGTTTTCATGGTTCATGGATGAGAGCCACGGTTATTGATTCAAGCAAGCAATCGTATCACGTCCAATACGACAATTTGCTTCAACTGGACGATGGTGCTGAAAAAGTAGTGGAAGTTGTTACCTTGACACCCACTCACACTGTTTCTGCTTCGCGGTTAAGGCCATTGCCACCAGCGATCAGTTTTGGGGTTTTTGATTTGTCTTATGGGCTGTGTGTGGATGTTTATGATAAGGGATCTTGGTGGGAAGGTGTGATCTTTGATCATGAGGATGGGTCTAATGAGAGGGTTGTTCTTTCGCTGGAATCTGGGAAAGAGATAAAGACAAAGATTGAGTCTTTAAGGATTAGTCAAGACTGGGATGTGTTTACTGGAGTTTGGAATCCTAAGGGAACATGGCCATTAATTGGGTTGCTCGAGGGGTGTGAGAAAGATCAATCGGTTCCTGACGGGACTCGTATGATTGTTGATTCAATTACTAGGGAAAATCCATTGATTGATCATGAGGGTGGTGGGATGGTAATGAATGCTCCTGATTCCGATTGTGTGGTTTTGGCAAACTCTGATAAGGATTCATGCAATAAGGTTGATATGGTGATTGGTTGTGAGAGAATGGATGTTGTGGATTCTGATGGGGTTTCCAAAGATGGTTCTCAGGCTGTTTTTACTGGTAAGAATCGGGCTAATGGGGACTGTATGACGGTCGGTGATTCTAATGGTGAAGGATTATTGGATGCTAATGGGAAAAGGCTTGGAAAGAGAAGGAGAAAGCCAGCGCAGAAAGGCTCCAGGTGGATTCCTGCTGGTCCTGACCTGTTACCTGAAGCCGAGTTCTGTCCCGATGCCATCACAAGATATGCTTCTCATGGAAACCAACGGCCTCCGGAACCTCTTGTGATGGATGTTAGGAAGCACCTTGCATATGTTGGCTGGAAAATTGAGTGCATGAAATATTGCAGCGCATACAAATTTCGGTATATCTCACCAGATGGTAGCAATACTTACTTTTCTCTCCGTCTGCTTTGTCTTGATATGAGGGATCCCACAATTGAGAGTTCTTCTCTAATTTCCCGAGACTTGATCAGCGATGTTAAGAAGTCCTCTGGCATAGACTATCCTATAAAGAGGAAAAGAATGGGTGGGTTCTCGCAGTTTCCATCTAGAGCTGATTCTCAGGGAAGAAATGATGATGATGGGTTATTAGGTGATTCTGAGCTGAGGCACCAGCAGGATCAAAGTGCCTGTCTTCCGAAGCCAAGGAGAGTGAAGACAATTGAAGCTCCGAAGAAGCTTAGAGATTATCAGAAAAGTAATCAAGAACAAAATGCCAGCCCTCTAAAGCAAAGGAGAGGAAAGGTAGTTGAAACTCTGAAGAAACCAAAAGATGGTCAGAAGCGACAATCAAGCAGAACAGCAATGAAGGAAGTAACTCCTAGGTCCTCAAAGTGCAAACCTCGTGCTGTCTTGTCTTGGATGATTGACAACAATTTGGTTTCGCTGGGGGAAAAAGTGAGTTACCGAGGCAGCAAGGGTCGCGGTGAATTGACAAAAGGGAGGATAACTCGTGAGGGGATTGAGTGCACCTGTTGCCAGAAGATTTTTTCTCTCACTGGCTTTGAATCTCATGCTGGAAGCACCAATCACAGACCAGCTGCCAATATAATATTGGAAGATGGAAGGAGCTTGTTAGAATGCCAAAGAAAGAAGGAACCCTGGATTAAGATGCCAAGGGTCACGAGAGAGGCTAAGTGGAAGGGGAGACAAAATCAACATCAAGGTGAGACTGACTACATTTGTTCTGTTTGTCATGATGGAGGCGATTTAATTGTATGCGATCGATGCCCATCTACATTCCACAAAAAATGCGTTGGTTTGGAGGATATTCCAGAAGGGGAATGGTTCTGCCCACCTTGCTGTTGTGGTATCTGTGGTGAAAACAAATTCAAGAGCAATGTTCAGGAACCTAAAGATTCTTGTTTTCTCAGTTGCGATCAATGTGAGCGTAATTATCACATTGGGTGCTTAAGAAACAAAGGAGTGGTTAAGTTGAAAAGGAAAGATCCCAAGGATAGTTGGTTTTGCTGCAACAAGTGTGAAGATATATTTATAGGCCTTCAAAATATGTTGGGAAAATCAGTTGTAGTAGGTCCAGATAATCTCACTTGGACATTGTGGAAGTTTATGAAGACTGATAGCTGTGATGTTGAGGCCCCGACAGGAAAGCACAGCAAACTTGGTCTTGCAGTTGAGGTGATTCATGAATGCTTTGAACCAGCGACTGAAACTTACACAGGAAGAGATATTGCCGAAGATGTCATTTTTAGCAGAGAATGTAACCTAAATCGCTTGAACTTTAGGGGATTCTACACAGTGCTTCTAGAAAGAAACGATGAGCTAATAACTGTGGCTAATGTGAGGGTTTTCGGAGATAAGGTGGCAGAGATTCCTCTTGTTGGGACCAGGTTTCTGTTCCGTAGGCTTGGAATGTGTAAGATATTGATGGATGAACTCGAAAAGCAACTCATGAATTTGGGAGTGGAGAGGTTATTGCTTCCTGCTGTTCCTAGTATGCTAGACACCTGGATAAACGGTTTTGGGTTCTCAAAGCTGACAGATGCCGAGAAGATGCAATATTTAAACCGCACTTTTCTGGATTTTCCAGGCACTATCAAGTGCCAGAAAGTGTTATTGTAGACCCTTTCAGAATGAATGAAGCCTGGGTGATCTGGCTATTGTCACACCTATGAACATATCTTCATTTTATTTTATTTTATTTTTATTTTTGAAGTATAGTGCACATTCATTTTATATTTTTTTAAATACCAGATAGTTTATAACTTGTAAGAAACCTAGATGGTAGACTATACTTCCATCTATATGTTCTAATCTCTATTTGAGTTGGATGCCCGAACACATCAACCTGTCACCACCCAATCATGTTTGCAAAAAACAGAAAAATCATTGTACAGATTCATTCCATTTAGCAGCAAGTTTTTCCTTTCCCTTTCCCTGCGATACCTTTCTTTTCTTATTTTTCAAGATGTCACCTAAACAGAGCATAATGCTAGCAATTATCTTTTTGTAAGCAACGTGAAACTTGAAAGTATTATTGTATGCATATGAAAGGGGAAAAAACAAGAATAAACTGAGTAAATGAATTAATTAGGAGTGATCAAACTGTATCTGCTTTGCCATCTCAGTTCCCCAGATGCACATAAATTTTCATTGTTTTCCACTTTTCCTCGAGTCATGTACACTTTTTAACTCAGAATTCAGTATATAAAGCCACCAAAGAATGTATTAACTAAATACTAATGGGTCAGTTGATGTAGCAACGGATGTCAATCATTGCAATTATCTCGATCCGCAGCTGGACCAGCATCCTGCATGTCAAACTCTCGGGAAAGAACCATCATTGATGTTATTGACATCAATATACTAGGTTATAAAGTTATTCACATTGGAAATTAACTGGCCGGAGACCAGACTAGAATTTGTATATCATTGCCACCTGTGTTTAGCTCCTGGAACAATGAATCAAAAATCAAATAGTTGCAGCTGTAATATATATATATATGTCCAGCGAAGTGGATTGTTGTATGTAAAATCCAACAAGATCCTACAACATTGAGCTTTACTAGGAATACAAGGAACATGAAATTTTTTTCTAGTTGTGATAGCGAGTTGTACTAGGAATACAAAGTTAAATTGACCTAATAACTTCGTGATAAACAGAACATGGTTCTCAACATATCATAAAGGCCGAATGAGTTTGTTCGACTTGGACGAGACCCCAAAACACCAACCAGAGTTAACATGGATGGATGAACAAAACCCGAAGTTAACAAGGATGAAGCCTTAAAAAGATAGTGATTGAATTTGAGTAATGAAAAGCAGCTGGAACTTGTTTGCTTTATCGTTAACATGCTGGAATATATACATAATTCAAACTAAAATGATATTAGACCCCCAATTCGTCCTTAAATATATAGTCAACATAAGGCGTGCATAATGATTCTCGCTTTCACAGAAGTCATTCATGGATGGAACAAATACAAGGGAATAATCCTTAGTTGTTGCCAACTGAATTGGTTTGCTAGTATGTAAGCGTGCAGTTTCAAAGTTCGCAAGGTTATTTGCGGCCCGATTCGACATCCCACAACCTTACTCTTGAATCTGATCCTGCAATATAGAAGCAGCACCATGGAGAGGAAGAGAGGGTCAAGTAATAATAAAAAGGGAAATATAACTTGACACATACTTAAAAAGAAAAGGAAACGGAAAAACTTGCTGGAGTGATGATTACCAATATTAATAAAATGTCCAGCATGAATAAAGAAGCCTTGGTTGATCTTTAATAACTCGTTACCACTTTTTTTTTTTTATAATCTTGGAATTACTAAGATCACAGCTACCCATATAAACAAAAAATTAAAAGTACTATTGAAAAGTAAGTGAGAAATTAGATACGCTGCTATACTTAAAATGCATAATATGTTAAAGAAGTCTTGCTGGCCCAATCATTTTGGTACAAACAATACCATCGAACTGCCAAGGTGGACAACATCTATTGGAAAAATTATTAGCACCGAGAGTCTATCTCCTATCCGCAGTATCATAATCAAAGCATGAGTTCTAGGTGGATCTTTCACAAATTTCAAGCAGCTCATTAGTAATAACTGTTATAACCAAAGTAATACAATGGTGTCAATGTATAGAAGCTACCTTATACTCAACATGTACACGTCCATACTTGATGAAAACTCACTTCTGATAAGCAAAACCAGATCACAAAATGGGTTGTTAATAACTTGAGGTAAGTAAAATGACTCAACTTGCACTTAGAAGATACATGCCATCTCCAGTTATTTCTAAACCAGTAACAGCACCGTAATGAGCAGTGGCACGATCCTGACTTGATATCCTTCGATGTAATCGTTGCTTGAGAGGTCTCTTGGCTGGAATTTGACCAAGTGGTGCATGCTTTATTGCATTCCCACTAACATATCTCTTTTGAGGTAACCTTGTTTTACTGAGAGATTTTGGCCTTTTGACGGTACCTTTGACGGTGAAACCTGATGATAACACCCAGTGTACTATTAATTGATGAGCAGACAAATTGGTATTGCTCAAATCATTTCTTTAGGTGAACAGTTCTTCACAGTTGGAAAAAAAAGGTGGGAAAAAAGAAGAAAACGCTTGATCAACAATCAGACCACATTTAAAAATCACCACCTGTAGTGTACACGGCATATGGTTTACATGGCAATCGTTTTTCAAGTTTATTTGTTTGTCTTTAGCAGATGAATGGAAAGAAATGTAATTGAGGTGGGATTAGTTTGCAGCATGAAAAAACTGTCAATTAAAGATCTGTTTTTGGAGAATTTAAAGAAGAGCACAAGACAACAACCTTTATTCATGGCAGATCGTGAAGGAATAGCTGGCCGTCTGCCAAGCTGAGACTGGAACTGCTTCAACACAAGAAAACATCCAGCGCCTCTGATATCCCAAAATCGCATCGCACCATCACATCACCTAGCAACCAAAACCCACTGACTTGAAGCAGACCACTGCACTGTCGTAACACCATCTGCCATCACAGAAATAACAAGATCGAAGCACATAAAGTCGTCAATTGTCTGCGTCTCATATGATTTTGTTTCACTTGACTGTATTATAATTTAAGTGTAGTTTATAATTTGGTTCTTGGATTTGACATCAACTTACCTGATTAGATATGTTCTTTTTATTTTTTTACAATTATTTATTTTTATTTTATCTTTAAATATGTTAAAAAATAAATTATATAATTTAGATTTGTTTATTTTTTATAGGATAATCACAAGGTCAATTAAACTATAATTTTAGTAATTTGTCCATTTCATCTCATTTCCTTGCATGAAGAAACCTCAATATTCTTCCTCTTCACCATTAAATTGACAAATGTTAAAAAAAAAATAGGGTTATTCTCAAGCGTGTTTGAGAGTATGGTGTGACTGTTGATGTATAAAAAATAGATATTTTGAATATTTGGTTAATATAGATTATTGAAAAAAAAACATGTGGATCCCACCTCAAAAGTCTATTAAATCAGTGATTCATGGAAAACAGCAAATTGCTGCTTTCCATGCGTTTGGTGAGGGGAGGCGCTGATAATTAAGATAATGAATAAATATATACTAATTATAATTACTAAGGGGCCTAAGGAGAGAGAATGAATAGATGAGATAACTATAATTAGTATTATATTAGAGAGAGAATGAATAAATATATACTAATTATAATTATAATTTGTTGTTGTTTTATTTATTATATTTTCTTATAAAAAATATATTTTTAATAATAAAATAATTTAAAAATTAATTACAATATAAATAAATATATTAGAAGGAGATCACAATATAATTTTTGTCTCGCAATTCTAATTTTGTTTCAGATGATATTTTATTATATGTTATTCTGATATCGCAAATGTCTTCATGTATGGATTTATAGTTTGATAGGAGAATAAAAACAGGTGTTTAATTTACTTGAATTATTAATTATATTTTATTATTATAATTATTAAATATTTAAAATACAATACACACACACTTTTTTAAGTAATTTCATAAGTTGAAATCAATATGAAAAGTTTGGTAACAAAACACTTGAAATTGTTTTTCATTAACCTCAAACTCAATAACAATTTTAACCAAATATTTTTCAAATTATTTTGAACCACAACTAAAATGTTTTTCATGAATATGTTTTTTTAAAACCTTAACCACAAATACAAAAGTAATACTAAACACACCCTTAATTTGATATTTTAATTGATTTTCAAAAGAAAAAAAAAAAACAGAGAGATTATCAAAGCTCGAAGGGAAGAAGTGATTAAAAACCATAGACTTCTAGTTTGTTTTGGGTTCGATCATCATATAATAATGTTTTTTAAAAACATACCTTTTTATCTATTTTTTATTTGAGTTTTTGATATATATTATATGTAAAAGTAGTTTAGTCTTTGCATGCAATTTATTAACTTTTATTAGCCAAAATATGAATTATAATTTTCTAAACTATAGTAAGTGAAAAATGAAAGATGCTAAAGATAATTTTTTTGTTGGATGACAAGTCATCACCCTTATTTATTTTTTTTTAAATATTCTCAAACAATGTGTTGTTTATGAGCCACAATTTCAGTCATCATAACATGGCTGAAAAATTAAAGCATAGCTTTTCTTGGTCAAAAAAATTCATTTTTCAAGTAGTATCAACTCCAAAATATTTTAACAATGTCTTTATAATATATACTAACCATTTTATTAACTCCAATTACCCAAAATATAGTTGAAAAACTCAAAATTAAATTGAGTTAGTTTTGACTTTCTCGATTAAAATTTTGTTTTTAATTCTACATTAAAACTCCAAACAACCACCATGAAACTTCTTTTATCTCTGACGACCCTTGAACATTAATATAATCGATTTTGATGACTGAAAGTAGAGCTAACAATGATTTTTTTCTCTAATCACTGAAAATTAACAATAGTTCTGTATTTTTCATCTAACCAAGAATTAAAAAATAAAACAAATAAATTCGAGTACCAAAAATGATTTTTTTTAAATCACAAAGAACTTAAATTGTATAAATTATATAATTTTTAAAGATCAATAACTAAATGTATTTTTCTTGAAATCTTTGGCACACCACCCATGTCTGATGACTTTTTTCATTTTCATTTTTCTTCTTTTAATTCCACCATTAACAAAAAACTCTTAGCCTTCAATTAGATCAAATCACATAAAATAAAACTTTAAGGATCAAAATAATTTATTAAAAATCAACAATAAATCCATGATTTACTATGAGTATGTGAAGAGTGGTTTACACTAAAAGCACCACACGGTTTATAATTTTTTATACATATTAATGAGTGTGATTGAAATTATCTTTTATTAATAAATACATTAAAATATTATTTTTTATATTTTAAAAATTATTTTTGATATACATGAAAATGATTTATAAACATCAATTTTTTTAGTTTTAAGTAAAACATAATTTTTTTTTTTAAATATTTTTAAAATATAGTGCTAAACACCACTTATATAATAAAAAATTAGTTGTTAATTAATATCAAGTCATATAAAAATAAATTATTTTAAAAGCAACCATGTGTGAGCTATGAACTTCGCTAGTGGGGTTAAATTTTTTTAATCTAGTTTTAATATATATAATTTTTTGGTTTTGCATTTTGATTTGTATTCTTTTATTTTTTTTAATTTAGTTTCTATCCCTTGATTTTTTTGGTCATTCTAAGATAATTTTTAATTTTTTTGTTTGTACCTATACACCTCTGCTCTTAATTTATATTTTTAATTTTTATTGTTATTTTTTATTTATATTAATGCAACTTGCATTAAAAAATATAATAAATTTAGTTTTTGTGGTATAGAAAGAGAGTGAAATTATCTTTTATACATGTATGTTAAACATGAAATGTTTGAAACACCCTATAAATAACTCTTCTATTTTATCTTATTTGAGGTTACAAAAGTTATTTTACTATGAACTAAGAATATAAAATTACTGGGACAATCCCATTGACAATTATTTATTTGTCTTATTTAAGAGTATTATAGTTATTGTATTGTGCATATAAATTAAAGAAATTGAAAATATCACTGAAATTACGGTATTATTTTAAATACATTTTACATAATAAAATGAATATATAAAAAAACTAATATACTATTATCATTATTATTGTTGTTGTAGATAATTTTGTTATAGTAATAATCAAATTTTTTATAAATTAATTATTTCACTCAGATATAATATCATATATTTTTTTTAAAATTAATAATTTTTTTTACATAATAAAAAATTTATTTCTGACTATGAAAAGGCATAATGCGAACGACTTATATGCCATTTATTATAAACAAATTCTATGACAAAAGGGCAAGAGGCTTTTGTCGAGGACAGTAGGAGACGGGGAGTCTAAACCTGAGGATATTCACGTGGATGAAGCTGAATCGACTCTCAAAGAGGCTCTGTCACTGAATTATGAGGTGTGTGCTTATAACTTTTAACACTAACCTCGACCAATAATTCGAAATTGTTCTTTAGCCCTTCAGGTATTCCAGGGTATTGACACTAAGTTTTTAACCCCCAAAATGATCAAGGCTATTGTTGGAAGAATTCATTATAGAAAGTCACGGTCCAAAGGTGAAACTGTGCCTCCAATTGTGATGTCATGCAATCAGTGAGTCTATTTGTTGAAGCAATCTTGCTTAAAGCAAAATCACTCGAGGAACTTGGGCATCACAGAGGGGCGTGTGTGTATTAATCTTGTTCGCTTGCTACTGCTATATCTCGAATGGGGAAATAGGGTGGGCTTTTGTAGAATTCAAAATTCAAACGATATTAATAGACTTTAGTTTTTTCAAAAATGCATTCTTTCCCTGCTCATTACTATTTCTTTTGACCATAGATGTCTAGTTATGCAATTTGAATTATGGGATGCTTTTTCTTTATAACACTTGTTTTTTGGCACAAAACATGTTTTAACCCCACTGCCTTGATATTGATGGATCTTTTTTGTATTTGCAATTCGAAATCCCAAATGTTTCTTATGCTTGTTCCATGCATTAGAGGCTGCGAAGGAATGCAGAATTATTTTGAGCATAGTTGAATCAGCTCGACCTAATGGCATGCCTGAAGGCATTGGTGAAGACTGCAAACTGGAGGAGATGTTTCACAAAGCATTAGAGTTGCTACCTGCTCTGTGGACAAAGGCGGGCTTGCTTGATGGAGCTATTGCTTCTTACCTTGGGGCTCTTGTCAGGCCATGGAACTTGCACCCACAGAATTTGGCTGGTGTGCAAAAGAAATTAGCTTCTATGTTACTTTATAGTGCTGTTGAAGCAAGACATCCCCTTCCAGCTAGCTCCCAGAGTAACATAGAGGAAGCAATCCTCTTGTTGTTCGTACTCATGAGTAAGGTGGCTTGTGGGGAAATAAAATGGGATGAAGAAATCATGTACCATCTGACTTATGCACTCTCAATTGTGGGGCAGTTTGAGTTATTAGCTGAGTATGTGGAGCAAGTCCTTCCAGGTGTCTATACCCGAGCTGAGAGATGGTATCTTCTTGCACTTTGTTACAGTGCTGCAAGTCAGAATGAAGCAGCCCTGAACCTGTTAAAGAAAGTTTCTGGATGTTCAGAATCAAAGCACAAACCTCATATCCCTTCCTTTTTGTTGGGAGCGAAGTTCTGTTCCCAAGACCCAACGCATGCTCAAGAAGGCATCGATTTTGCTCGTAAGGTGCTTGATTTGGCTGATCATCAGAATCATCATTTCATTGGTCAGACACAAGTTCCTTGGTATTTGCTATGGCAATGCAGCAAGAGTTTCCTTGTCTGATTCTGAACGATTTCTCTTGCATAAAGAGTCTGTGAACTCTCTCAATAATGCAGCATTAAATAGGAACGAGGATCAAGAAGTGATGTATAGCCTTGGGCTGAAAAAAATGGTGCAAAGGAACCTGGGTGCTGCTTTTGACAATGCAATTGTGTGTTCTCAAATGATGGCTGGAAACACAGTGAAAGGTTGGAAGTTATTGGTCCTTGTAGTTTCTGCAGAGCAACGGTTCAGAGATGCTCAAACAGTTGTGGAGTTTTCTTTGGACGTCGCTGGGAGGATAGAGCAATTTGATCTTCTTAGATTGAAGGCTGTCCTACAAATTGCTCAGGAACAGCCCAAGCAAGCAATAGAAACATATAGAATATTGCTGTCTCTTATCCAAGCACAAAGGGATATCCAAGCCAAGAACCCTGAGCAAACACATATCTTTAAGCCTGAGGTTTCTTCTTATATGCCCTGTCGTCTATCTTGTATATAGAGTCATTAATCAGGTTAAAGATTAATTTGGATGAATTTAAGAAACATTAATGTCTCAAAGTTAGCATAGTATGCCAAGTTTTGATAAACATAGTTTGTCCCACTAATCAAAACTTGGAAGATTAATCTCATGTCATTTTGACATCAACTTCACTAGCTCTAAAGATGCTAGAATTTTAGGTAACGCATTCAACTCTGGAGGAAAATGTGCTGAATGATGTTCTCCTTGCAGGTACTTGCTGAAAGAAACTTGGAACTGGCAGCATGGCAAGATTTGACAGACATGTACACAAAAATTGGCTCATGGGGTGATGCCAAAATTTGTGTGGAGAAAGCCAAGTTGATTGAGTTTCACTCTCCGACAAGATGGCACTCGACAGGTTGTTTACTGTCTCTGTAACTTGGTCTGATAAAGGACAACATTCTTTACCCATCTTGCCTACATAAATAATGTCTTTAGGTATGGTAGTTTAAAAAAATGAATTCTCATGATTTTGCAGGAATGTTGTTTGAATCTCAATCACTGCACAAAGAAGCCCTCGTTTCTCTTTCAGTTTCATTGTCAATGGAACCAGATTATGTTCCAAGTATCGTTGCAACTGCAGAAGTATTGATGAAGCTAACAATGACTTCTCCAAGTGGATCAGAGGGATGAGGATAAATGGCTAAAAATTGCTCCTACAATAAATTGGGCCAAGTCAACCCCTGGTGCTTCTACAAGGATGGCGGGTAATTTCTATATTTGGCCTAAACTATTCTACAAGGGCATCTAGCGATTTTTTTACTGAGGATAAATCAGTCAGAAGCACTAGATTGTGGCGATGACAGCCGAGATAGCAGTTTCGATTAAAGAGAATAAGCGTTCATTATCATTTAGGGGCTGTCAGGTATGTGATCTTTGGTTTTTCTTGATTTCTGAGGAAGTTAGATTCTTTATTGTTAGGGGATGTGTATGGCCTGTCAGGTATGCCTTTTTTTCAGTTGTGGTTTGCGATTTCCTGATTTCTAAGAGTAACATATTGATTACTAGGGGATAAATGTTGTGTATGTATGCACACATCTGCTTATTGTATTTCTGAATTCTGTTTCTTTTTGCTTTTGCCTCTTGAGATAGGCTTCAGTGTCTGTGTTTTGCTAAGTGATAAGTAGTGCAAGTGCAAACCGTCTAGGAGGTAGGTTTTTGCTAGGCTCTTGCCATTTGTTTTTCTGTATATCTAGTTGTGCATTAGGTGTTTGTTTTTATTATTGTGTGAAACAAGTAAGTGACAGGGTATGTGTGCGAGCTGTGCAGGAGGCTTTGAGTTGTGGCTTGGTTGTTTTTTGTCAATTATTGCGTGGAAGCTCTGGTTGTGCAAACTGTGTGGATGCAGGTTGTTGTAGGAGCTGGAGGCTAGTTTGATTTTGTTTTCTGTGAACATGGATGATGTAGAATTTGCAGCGGTTCCAGGTATTAGCAGAGCAGTGGGGTGTGGCAGTCCTCGTAGACAAAAAAGGAAGGGACTAATTGATTATTTGAGGGATTGTCATCTGATAGTTGGTGGGAATTAAAGGGTTGGCGCTCAAGAAGGTGCTGTCACTACCAATGGTGGCGGGGGCATGTTGTTTGAGCTGCTGCAGGTTGGTGTGAGCTGTTGTTTCCGTGGTTTGTGGCGTGGTATTCTGATTTTGGTTAAGTTAACAAAATTTATTAATTACTAAGAAAACTATCATTGATTGTAATTTTAAATTAACATTCTAACAGTGTAAACTAGTAATATTCAATTGTTTAGGTTAATGCATAACTTTGATCTAGAACAGTGCACCCATCTCCAAAACACAAATCAATTATGATTGTAGAATCAATGTTTTTATTATCCAATAAAGTACCATAAACATCAAGGAGGATGCACTATCACCTTCTGGTCGGACCATTCCACACTACTGTACACAAAATGTCATCAGCAAAAGACATATCCGGCAATAAATGTGCCGTCAAAGGGTGAGAAACCCGTGAAGTTGACCATTTGGTCGAATATAATGAAAGAAATGCACGGTTGAAAACACCGGTGAGAAACTAGGAATCAGTATCAAGAACTGTAACATTGTCAGAAAAAAATAACTGTTGGTAAACATATACATACTGAGAAGATTTCTTAAAACTGCAAGTTCCGGTGTGCAGTCATGGATTAAGGATTTCTTAGACACAAGTAAACATCAAAATCAGAAATGCTGAAAAAAGGTCTTCAACATATCTATATTACACCGTTTATTCTGAGACTTGATCATAACTGATATTTGTATAAATGAATGATGCATGCCACGAAAACAAAATTCCATCTATAGAAGGAAAGTTCAAACTTATAACATTGCATTCACAAATATTTCCCTTCAATCCTAGCAAGTTAGATCTGACTTACTTGCAATAAGAACTGCAGCTACATCAAGGACAGCTTTCAACTTCAACTCATCTGCCACTGCATCAATACCACCAACCAAGAAGAGGGTCAAGCTCTCATGTTATTTTTCTTCTCTTGACAAAATGATATCAAGTGGGTCAAGAACCCATATCAGGATTCTATATCAAAGTGCAAGTGCATTTTGGCAATGAATTAGAAGACAGCTGCATTTTAAGAGGTAACCTCAAATTCCTAAATGGCCCTATAAAGGGTTTTTGAAAGTTAATTGTATTGCACTGCTGCCATTTATTACAACCAACCAAGAAAACAAAAGGCATTTCAAACTTCAAACCTTTAGAACTGGTTCGCCTTTGTTAGAGTTTGCAGATTGCTTTGCCATCCCCTGTAGCTGTGCGCGAGCAGCTCTCCCTGCTGCAGACTTTTCAAATTGCTCTTGCCTGCAAGCAAGATAATAATCTGAATGCTATAAGCAAAGAAAGAAACCCTTCCAAGATCATTGGAATTGCTTAAGGTTTCATTTCTTAGTGATATTATCATCTTTGTTTTCCAGCTTGGCTTTTCAGTTGTCTATCATCATAACAACCTAACCAAAAACTCCTACTCTCCTGTGCCAAGAAGCACGGGCCATGGTTGCAAACACTACATCAAATAGGCTTAAATCTTTATTATTTTTACATAAAAAACAACCACTGCACAACCACTGCAAGTTCTAATGATCAAGACAAGGACACCAGGAGCATAGTCAAAGGAAAGAGACAGATTGAATCTAACAAAGTGGAAAATGGTGCTCAAAGATTATGATGATACACTTTCCAATGGATTGAAGTATTTTGTGCAAGCTAAAATTCCAACAATGTACCTCGACAAAAAAGAGGAGTTGGTTTCCAATAAATGATGCTAATTATCCAAGTAGTAGTTAATATTGACTATTATTGTCTTTATCTAGTTAGTTTTAGCCGTTAAGATTTGTTCAGTTATTAAGCAATTGTTATTTGTAAAACTATCTATGATAGGATTGTGATTCTAGAAATTGTGTTGTGCTAATGTTCTAACTGGTGAGATTCCAATACGGAAGTGATTAGTGTGAGGTTACTTGTTACTTATCTTGTAATTCTGAAATTGCAATAAAATCCTGAGATTCCCTTTCTTTCTTGTCTTCTTCATGCTGTTTGAACAAGTTATTGAGATAGCTTTATTTGCAAGTAATTTTTCACAGGTCCATAATGTTGTTGGCATTACACGGTCAATTGAAAACAAAAATAGCCTACGGTGGTCCGTATTTTAGGCCAACAACACTTCTTTTTATTTTGGCAAAAACAAAAACCTCAGTCCTCGAGCCCGTAAGAAAATTCACAACCCTAAAACACAACCACCCATTGTATCAAAACCACCTGACTTAAAGTTCAGAATTTGAAAACAGGGAATGGTAGCAATTATAGCACTATAAGCATTACGTTACAGGAAAAATCTGAATTAGCGTTAATAGCCCCTTACTTGCAAATAGAAAAATCAATTAAAGCATTTAAATGAAAATTACATCGAAAATCCTAAATAATGGACTCCTATTAAAAAAAGGCCAGCCAAATTTTACGAAACTCAATCATTAAAACAAGAGAAAAAGAATGGAGCGCACGATCCGATGAACAATACCAAGCAGTATCTATTCAATAGGATCAGTTGAGATTACCGTTTCTGGGCAGCTTCGGCCGCTTTAGCACGAGCTTCTGCGGAGGCCAGTCTCTCTTCTTCTCTTCTTTGTTGCTTGCTTCCTCCATCAAAGCAAGCGAAGCACGATAGCCCCATTTCTCTCCCCACTACGCCTCCGACTCTCTTTCTCTGCAGAACCTAATCTGATTCTACAGTTTGAATTTCGATTACATATGCCGGGTGAGCTTTCTCGGTAAACCGCGTACCGCGTTATTACCAACTACCTCCTCGTTTTTTCATATATTTTTCAGGTGCACATATACGTGTGTGAAACGGACTTCCCACGTCATTGCCTTAACTAAGCCCAAGTGCCAAAACCCAGCTTAGCCCATTTATTTCGTACCGAGACGATGCGTTTTGTGGCCATCCTAAAGAACTTGGAATAACGAATTAAGCAGGAGCAAGAGAGCCGGAGGAATCGAGTAGCGAAACCGCGACGATTACCGAAAGCAATGAGCAGCAGTTTTCGACCGTTAGAGACTCTCTCCCCAACAGGAACCCTAGAAATCGAGAACGGTCTCTCACTAGTTCCGCGCGTGAAGCTCAATCTCACTGTCCACCCTTCAATTCCATCATCAGCTACAAAACCAATCGATGAATGGAAGCTAAAGCGATCACTCATCGAGTTTGCAAAAACCTCACTATCTATCACCATCACTGAAGATGACCTCGATATCAGACGGTTCAAGGATGTCAAAAAGCGAAAGCGCGATGATCCCGTAGCACATGGTAGCCTCAGCATTCGTGACCTAGGGTTTTTAAATAGTAAAAAGGGAAATGAAGAGGAAAGTGAAGATTTGAAGATTTTGGGGAAGAAGTTTCGGGATTGGAGAGATAATGTTGTGGAAAGAATGGATCAAATGGAGGTGAATTTACAGGGGGAGAAGTATAGGCTTAGTGTGGCTGTTCCGGAGTCTGATGATTTTGAAGAAATGAAGAAATCGTGGGAGGAATTTTTTGCTTTTGCAAATAAAGGTTTGTGAATCTTGAATATATATGGTGTTTTCTGTTTTCTTGAAGCTGTGAGCTTTACAACTTGCAGTTCCATATCTTCCGAAACCATCTTGTGCTTGTGAGTTAATAATGTGCGGTAGTGTTTGTTTTGGTAGGGTATGTAAGAGGAGGGAGACAGGAACCGGATACGATTGTAATGAAAGGAGTTCCTTCACGGTGGGTTGCGGAGCCTAGGGTCTCATCAAAGCCTTCGATGTTAGTTACGCACACAGTTTTTTCTACATTTGGGAAGATAAGGTAGTGAGATTTTCAATTGTGCAGTTTTATGATAATTTACTCCCGGCTTAATATAGGTTTTGTTTGTAATACCTGGTGCTTCAGCGTTGTTGTAGATAGGGAAAAGGCTGAAAACTTGCCGCTGTAGTTTGGTATTAGATAGCTAATACATGTTTCTAAATTCAAGTTTTGATTTTATCTGCTTTGTTGGGTAGCGATGTTGGGGTTGGATTTAGTTGTCCTGGTTTGGGGAATTTAGGGGAATGAAGAAATGATTTCTCATTTGGTAAATCACGTGTTGCTAGCAGGGCATATCCCTCTTCTGTATGATATCGAATGACAAGAACTGGATGGTATTAGCTTACTTTCAAATTGAACTATGGAACTTGTTTTATTTGTCGAGGTTGCAGGATGGGGTAAATGGTAAAGGAAATGGTGTGATTCATTATGAATGCGAGGTTAACTTATCCATCAACCTTGTCTACTGCACCAGAAGTTGGTGCCTTTATAAGTTCTATCACTTACATTGTTACTGCTAAATCTGAATAATAGGAGAGGAGTAATATAAATGTCAGGGTAGAAATGAAAAGTTCTGCCACATTACTTTCTTTTGATAGTGTATCCAGGATGATGGAATAAGGGTTTTGAGGTTATATCTCATAGGGATGGTTGACTTCATTTTTAACAATCAAAACTTGGAGAAAGGGTATTGTTGGAAGTTTATAAAACATCTAGCTTGTATTTTATACTTGTTGAGCTTGTTAATAATTGAATTTGGATAATTGTTTCAGTAAGATATTGCCCGGTTTATATTTTATACTTGTTGAGTTTGTTGATGATTGAATTTGGATGATTTTTTTTTGTGAAGATATTGCCTGATTGGAAGGTAAAGCATTATATTTTATTCTTGTTGCTTCTTTGAACTCATGCAATAGGAATCTTAATGTTGCTGAGGATGATGATCAAGATAAGGATGCAGACGAGAATGGTGGGGACATAATTTCAGGCCTCCACTGCAAGATTGTGGTTCAGTTTGAGAAACATAGGGACTTCTATAATGCTCTCAAGGTCTTGTGTGGGCGCTCATTACAGAAGGTAGTAACTTGATCATCTCTGTGCTGTTCTTTTGATATTTTATGAGTTAAGTCATATTTATTTGATCTTCTCTCTAACTTTAACATGGTCTGGCTCGTACCAGACCAGTCACAACCCTAAAAGCAGGCACGTGACTGACACAAATATCAAGGATAACTTGACTTTCACAAGCCTCAAAACATACACTTGAACAATAAACTAGTTCTAAATAGATCTAAATATATTATGTATAAGCTCAAAACCACACTAATCTTTCACACAAAGGCCCTGAACCTACTGTAATCATGGAGCTCTAATATCAATTCACATAGCTAAACCCAACCTATTGTAAATATAAAGCTCTAATATTAGGCTTACATAGCTAAACCCAAACTATATACGATCAAAATCATGTGGCATGAAAAATACTACATGAAGAGGAGCTCAACATACCAACTTAAATGATAACACAACTCTTAATCACATGGAACTTGACTTGCTAACATTTTCACACTTGAAAAAGATAATATACTGATAGGGGGATTTTCACAACCCAATAAGCAAATAATACAAGGCACAAAAAGATGATGATGACAAGCAAAGGAAAAGGAGAAGAATGTAAAGTGCTCGCGTTGCGTTTCCCAACAAAGGAACTCCTATTAGATAGAGTATCATACACACTTATTTGTGTGTTGTCCTAACACATGGGCTAGTGTTTTCCTGTAGACTAGCAAGGGCGTAGCAAATATCTATGTGCACATAGGTGAACACTACCTTGCTGGCAATGTATTCTGATAATTGGTAACTCTGTAATATTCATATTGAACATAACATTTAAAAACTCATAACCAAATCTGATCGTCCAAACTTCTTCATTTTTAATGTGCAAATCAAATCATAACTCATAACAATTTTATTTAAATGGAAACTGTTAATCGAAGATTCAAGTTTTTACCCTTCGGAACCTAAGATCTTTATATATTAAATTAACACTCAATCATTTTGTGTACATAACTAATACTTCAAATGTAATCCAAATTTCTCTTAGTGTAATTAAAATGATTATATAGATATTTAAAATAAAATGTATGCAAAATTCCATTGCTTACATTATATGCTACTATTAGAAAATTCCATTCCTTTATCCATACCTAAGATCTTAACATGCATTATTTTCACTATATATACAATCTGCAAAAGATTGGACTCTAACACCATAGATCAATTGTCACATTGCTATTGATGAAGGAACCTCTAAACACCTAAAGCACAATAAATTTTAATACATATTAAGATAAAGTCATAACTAATTGGCCAAAGAAAAAAACACGCACTAAACTTAAAGAAGAATTGCTAGAAACTAAACTCAAGCTTGCAAGGTCTTGATTCAAACTCCAATAGGATCTAAATGATTAAAACAAGGATAACTTCATAGCAATTTCGAACTCCATATACCAATGTACAATATTTTCCAAACTAGGGACCAAACTGTATTTTTGTCATCATCTCCTTGAAGGTTTTGTGGAGTTGACAGTAGCCAAACCATTCTCTCTCTCTTCTATTATTACTACAGCTAAAACAGATCAAGGCCTGATCTACTGTTCATCCTCTCACAAATCACAATTAACGATTACTGTTACGCTCAATTTTTGGTTCGGTTTGTTCGGTTCATTCGATCTTCTGAGTTTTTTCCTTTTTGTACAGTGAAATAACGCATTTAGCCCTCGAAAAAGACAAAATAAGGACATATAACTGAGGGTTTCGAATGTAATTACACACTTTCGGTCCGGTCCAGCTACCCGGTTCATTTATTTCTTTATATTTTTTGCACAGTGCAATAACTATTTTAGCCCTAGAAAACGACAAAATCATGTTCTGTCCGTGAAGGGTGCGCCAGTAATTTACCATTTTTTTATTAATTTCCCGCCGATTTACTGTTGGCGCGTCGCTGGACGCGCCGTCCATCTTCAACGCTCACGCGTTGTTCGTTCGGCGCGTGCGGCCTATTCCGGCGTCGAAAAATACCCAACCGGCGTCTAGAATGATTTTCATCAATGTTCTCTTCCCAATGGAGCGACGCGTGTAAACACAAAATGGCCGGAGACATGTCAATAGTCATTGAAAAATTTCCCCCCATTTCTCTCTCCTGCTTGCGCATGCTGACGTCAGCGCATCTGTTTTTTCCCAGTTTTCACTATAGTCCCTACACTTGGAATTGTTTCAATCAGGTCCTTATTGTTATTATATAAATTTTGATTTGTTTCAGTTGCGTCCTTTAATTGAAATCAATTATATATTGTACTTTCATTTAGGTCCTCACACTTTCAATTTTTAAAATGGTCTGGAATCCATAATAATTTCGGTATCAAAGTTTTGATTTATTTCAATTTTATCCTTTCATACAAATCAAGTATAAATTTTAGTTTCATTTTGGTCCTAATTCTTTTAATTTTTAGTTTTGTTTCAAATTATTTAATTGCATTGGTATCCATGTTTGGATTTATTTCAATTTTGTCCTTCAAATTATATTTATTATACATGTTTTTTTTTTATCTCTTATACTTTTAATTCCTATATTTTTTTTATATATATTTCTGTCCATATTTATATATACATGCTATTAGTTTATGTTCTCAATTTTTCTTCATTTATAATATTACTAGGTTTTTATTTAATATTCAAATTTTAATATGTGCTGATAATTATTTTAAAATTAATAATTATTATGATTTATCTTTTTATTCCTTTCAAGTCACATATTGATAAAACATTCAAAATATATATAACCTAGATTTTTTAGAAAACAAAATAATATCATTGCTCTGAAATAATTTTAATATAATAACATGAGTGATAAATCTTATAAAAAAAATATTTTTTTCTACCAATAATTATGGTCTCATGAATTTTTATTATTTTCACTGTTATTCAGGTTTTTTGTAATATTTACATTTTAATTTGTGTTGATGGTTATTTTTAAATTAATTTTTATTATTTTCTCTCTTTGTTGTTTTTAAAATTTTTTTAATTAATCTTTCAGGTTAATTTTCTTTTTAAGTCTACCTATTTATTTATTTTTTCATTTATTTAGGTTTTTCTTCTTATTAATATGTGAGACTAATTATGTATTTTAATATTTATTTAATATGAGCACCTGAAAATATATATAGATAAATAGATAGAAAAAAATTACCTAGGATTTTTTAAAGAACAAAAAAATAAGATCAGTGTTCTTAAATAGTTTTAATATAATAATATTAGAACTAAATCTGATAAAATAATAATGAAAAATATTTTGCCTTTTAATTATAATTTTGTCCTCTTTTGTTTAAGCTTATTTCTTAGAAAAAAAAATTAATTCTTGGATTTTAGATTGTTCTTATAAAAAACAAAATATATAATATTTCAGATCTGATATTACTGAGAGAGACAAAATTACAAAAAAAAAATGAGAACACAAATTTACCCATGTTATCTGCAATTAAAAAAATATATAAACTACTTCTCCTGTGTTTTAATTACACTATTCATTCCAAGATGAAAAAAATACTAACAAATTTAATCTATTATAATTTTATTAATTAAATATTACAATAACTGATTACAACACGTAAAAAATCAATTAATTTTTTACATAGAAAAAAGCTCAGCGCAGTGCGCGGGCAAATAACCTTGTTTTCTTCCTATAACTTAACTAATCTCAAACCTAAATCAAACCTTAAAACACATGATACCCCTATTTTAACCAAACCCCCACAAGCTAAAGACATTAATCATCATACAAATTCATATGCTCCTCCATCCAAATTATCCAAACTAAAGACGTCCATAACCCACTCTTATTCAACTTTAAAACCCATCATGTCAAGAATCTACTATAAATTACAAAATTCAGCAAGCCACATAGGTAAAGATGAAAACCTAATGTTGCTGTAAAAGTGGAATGAAGGTGGAAAAGGATGCTTAACCAATCTTTGGACTTGCTGCTCGGCAACTCATTGCAATTATTTTTTTCAACTGTCAAATAATGGTTATATGATGCTAAAGAATTAAGCTTGTGATGAAGGGAGTGAGTGTAAGATGTGTGTGGGATTGAAGTGAAGCCCTTTTGTGGGTGGAGAAAATGACACCTAGAACATTTTGGACATGTGCAGTGTCTCACTTAATTTGATCATCTAAAATCAAATGGCCGTCCCCCACTGACAGCACTTGTGATATCATAATTCTTTTAGAGCAAAATCTTGCATTTCAAGCACAATATGGACATGTGGCATATATATTGCAATCGCAAAGCCACCAATACCAGTCAGAACAATGGAAAAGTAAACACTTAATCAGATAATTTGAGATGTTCCTATTGGCAAGTAACATGTCAAACTTTTTTGTTTAGCAAGGATCACGATTGAAGGCTGATTATGAGGTGACCTGGGCGAAGGATGGCTTCTTCCAGAATTCAAGAAGTCAAGCACGAGAAAATAGTAGGGTGCCAGCAGAGGGAAGGGGGCACTACAGAAATGAAGCTCCCAGACACGAGCCTCACTCGTCTCAGTTTACTGCTGATGATACACGCCGGAAGAGGTTCAAGGTCAGTACACGGCCAACTCTGTTTTTGACTATGTTATTCGTTCTCCAGAGTAAAATAAGCTAATAAAGTAAAAGAAATCCGGTTTAAGACTTTCCCTTTCATATTAGAATATTTTGCATTACTGGGAAATATGCTAAAACTGACTTGCATTCATCAAACAAGTCGCAATCATTTATTTTTATTTAGTATATTGCAATCAAAGTCAACAAATCTACCCTAGTGACTTGCATTTTCTCGTGCAGGAATAGGAAGGGTGGGTGACACCCACGTTGAGAAATATGTACGGGTTGAGTCGAGAACACGAGGAGTGATTCCTTCTGGTTGAAAAACAAAAACTTGATGTTTTGTACCCTTCACAAACATATTATTTGTACCGCAACCTTGTGCTAGAAAATTGACGATGATTGGCCCAATTTGTTGTTCGATTAGATCACAAGTCCGAAGATTGGTTAAGTGGCGATGCACGTTGCTGTGAGTTTGCCTATGGGCACATATTAATTTTTGTATTAGCTCAGATTAAAGTTCCTGCTAATTAAAATAAAATTTGATAATATTCATCTCATGTACAAAGGCGTAAATGAATTGTAGATTGAATAGCGTATGTGCATGCCTATCCTGGGGGGTTTCAAAAGACAATTAAACCGGGGCAAAAAAAAAGCTAAGTCTCAGGGAATGTTTGACTGTTTTTGAATTTTTATTAATCAGGATAAATTCTTTTATTGACGTATTTCTTATTTATTTTAGCAGTGTAAGGTTTTTAACTGGAATTATTTATTTATTTTGTGAAAATGAAGCATTTTATGATTGTAAAAACAAATTAAAACAAATAATGTGTTCATATGTGATTGAAAGTTAAAAACATCATAAATATATTAAAATCAAGATAAGAATTTATTTAAAAAATTTAAGAATAAAAAAAATATTTGAAATTAAAATTTTCCACAATTTATTTAAAAAACTATTAAACTCCGACCTGGCCAGGTCAAGATGTGCTCAGGTCAAGATGCCAACAATCAATCATTACTACTTGAGAATGTTGATTTGAAAATACCCCTCCCGAGCCATTCCTTCCTTGTTTCCTAAGCCGTTGTAGACAGATAATTGGGTAGGAGAGTGCAAGACGCCTTAGACCGTGGCACATATGTAATACCAGACCGATTTCTTTTTATACAAGTGTTTGGAAACAAAAACAAAAAATTATTATTTTATTTTATTTTATTTTAATTATTATTTTTAGATTATTTTTATGCATTTATATTATTATTTTAATAAATTAAAAAAAAAACACTTTAAAAAATAATTTCAACTCAACCTTCAATCAAATACAAAAATGACTCTATGAATTGTTTGACTAAAAATCCGAGTTAAGGAAATGATTTTGACTGCTAAGGGTTAATATATACACGCGCGCGCGCGACTCAAGTTACGATCCCCTTGCACAGAAATGAGTTAATTTTATATCATAGCGTTTGTGGAAAGGCTATCCATCCCACGTTTATGGTCAATAATTCAAGTTTAATTCATCAACCATGGAAGAGGATTGCAATTAATTATTTGATTAAACAGTTAATCTGACCCTTATGTATCGGGTCAATTGTTTTGCAATAACTTGTAAACTGTTATCTCACCAAGTCAATCAGGAAAATCTCTGCTATAAGATACCTTATCTGCACGTCTCAAAATTGAAAGACCCTTATGTCTTTTTGCCAGAAAAAAAGCTGAAGATATTCACGCGTGTTCAAGATGATTGAAATTATTTTTAGTTTAAAAAATATTATAATATTTTATTTTATTTTTAAAAAATTATTTTTAATATCATTTCATTAAAATTGTCAAAAAAAAAAGTTATTTGAATTCAGGACAGTTGGAATAATGACCTATTCTTCTGGGCTTGTTAGGTGTGTATATATATATATATATATATATATATATTAATTATTGGTGTTAACCAAACCACAAAGAGGAATATGTGTTATGTGGACTGTAATTTCTCATTTTGGTTAGATGTAAGGCTTTATAAAGCTAAGAGATGTCTCATTATAAGGTGTCACTTTCAAACTAATTGTTTGTGTTCTTGTCATACTTATTGATCCCGTTCCGTTCCGGCCGGAACGGCCAGAACGGCCCGTTCCAATATAAAATCCGGGACAAAACGGCGACGTTTTTGTCCCGGTCAAAATCCCGGCCCGATCCGGCAATTCCGGCCGGAACACCAAAACTCAACCCATAAATTATATATTAGTAAAAATAAAAAATTAAAATCATAAAAGTTAACATATCAAATACAACAATAAGTAACATTAATTAATTTCAAATACAACAACCATAAAAAAACATTGAATTACTTGAAAAACATACAATAAGTAGCTTAAATTTCAAATATTTTGGATCTTTTAATTATAATTAAATTCATTCTTTATTTTTTATTTTTTAAAAAATAATTTTATTGTTGGAATTTTAGAGATGTTTCTAATTTTGAGATTATGTTTGTTTGATTTTGTGTTTGTATTGTATAATTTAAAGTTAATTTATCTTGAATTTTAATTATATTTGTTAAAATATTTTTTTTCATATATATATATATATATATATATATATGAACAGTACAAAACCGGAACGGAACGCCGGAATGCATCGAAACCGGAACGTTCCGTTCCAAATAAAAAACCGGAACGGTACCCGGAACGGATTTTACAACATTGGTTCTTGTATTATTTGATACTTTAAATAAAATAATCTAAAATCATAATAAAAAATAAAAATATTTTTTTTTTAGAAAAAAAAAAAAGCACAATGTGAAACATGCATTTAAAACAAAGTCTTGTGCCATGGAGATAATCAATTTAGGTTCCGGGTGCTTCAACTGATCGAACTCAGAAGCTGTACTCATGATGTAAGGAAAATTAAACTTTTAGCCTAACTAAGGACCACCTAAATGTAGTTTGTGATTGCAATGACTTGATCCAACGGCCATCAGGTTATTCATTAAGCTTTTTTCTAGAAGACAACACCTCATGCCAACCTCTTAGCATGGTCCCGTCCATGGTTAGGTGCTATATCTAACTAGTTTGCACATTTTGTGATTAAGTTTGATTCTTCAATGCAATAAAGATTTTGTCTTAATTTTATATATATTTTTTTTTATCTTGGATGTATATATCACGTGTTTATGATTTTAAACATTGTATTTATTTTATAATTAAAGTTAAACATAATTGAGAGCCTAACTCAATGACAACTAGACCAATTAATCCTCAAGTCCTTTGAGTAACTGTCGATCTATTAGTTAATGCGTTATAGTTAATCTCCATTCTTTTAATCGGTATTTTTTTAGAATAAAATATAAATAAGTTATTTTTCATGACATAACTAATACTAAAAAATATTAACGATGATGATGCAACATAAAATAAAAGAATGGGTTTATTAAATACATAAAACCTTAAAAAAAAAAACTACAAAAGAAAAATCCAAATCTTAAATATTTTTTAAGATTGATAATTGAATTCTAAATAGTGAAATAGAATTTTAAAGTATATGTTACAATCATTGATTAAATAAATAAAATATAAAATCCAAAATTAATACTAAAAAGGAAAAGGAAAGGGTAAATAAGAAAGTTTAAATTTCATCGAGTTCTTACAGAACCACCATGCACGCCAAACACAAATAAACAATTGACATGGGATTAGAGAACCTTAATGACTAAATTAAGTTAATCCATAATACTAGTGTAATTAATTTACAATTGTGAAGATTCCAATGAGGAGTTGATTTTCCAAACACATCCAACATTGGAAGCAAAAACTTAACCCCAAAAGAAGCAAAATCTTAACCGAGATCACCTTCAGAAGCTTTTTCGTTGCTCGTGTTGTGGATCAGGCAATTTACCAGTCAT
The DNA here is from genome assembly GCA_015731905.1 of Salix dunnii. Classification (NCBI taxonomy): domain Eukaryota; kingdom Viridiplantae; phylum Streptophyta; class Magnoliopsida; order Malpighiales; family Salicaceae; genus Salix; species Salix dunnii. The sequence continues at coordinate 8,365,459 of CM027660.1, read as the reverse complement.
TTTGCCAGTTCTATTTCTCTTAGGAGAAGATACCCCATGATTAATCACCAGCTTGAGCTCGCTTAATCTCCTAACATCTTTCTCCTTTGTTGGCTTTTTTGTGCTCAATGTAGGGACGAAATACCATCCGAGAGAGGTCCATAATATAGTAACTGATCGCCCGAAGAAAACCAGCAATAACAATATCAAGACTATAGCAACTGGCATATAATAGTAGGGTCTCCTCCATCTTTGCATCTTGATGCTCCATGTGAAACAATTCTTATTAGTCTTTTTTTTGTCAGTCTCCAATCTTGGTTGCTCGACTTGTTTCGTCTCAATGGGTGCCTGTAATGGCGGCTTAACTTTAGTGCTATGATTGATGGGCTTATCTTTGATATCATCGGCACAACTGAGCTTGGGTTTGTCTTGCTTTTGATCTTTAACCTTCACTATAACAGGAATACAATCATTTGAACTTGAATAGACGAAACGAACCATAGATACATCGTCAGGCCCAATCTGAGTGTATATCTTCTGCCTTTTCTCTTCAAGTTCCGCAAGAAGTGCGGAGAACTTGTCAAGGCCACGGGACGAATATGGGTTCTTGTTATTCTTGCTGTTCTTTCTTGATCGTCTTGGTGTTGCAGAAGGGCTTGATCTTTTTGGTGTCGCAGAAGGGCTGGATCTCTTTGGTGTTGAAGAAGGGCTGTTCCATGTTTCACCCTCTAGCTCTTGATTCTGAAAATTGCCGCAAATGAATGGATTCAACATCTGATCATAAATTGTGAGTCTTGTTTAGGCAAACAAGGTGAGTTTTCGATTGGCTATACTTTATGTGGATTACAGGACACAAAAGAGTGTGTGTGTGTGTGTGTGTATACATATGAAGGGATGCTGAAGAGAGGACCGGATCCACGCTGCTAGCCAGCCATTTATCAGATAAAAAGGTTTGACTAAAACAAGAACCAATAGAAGTTTCCTTGTTAATTTCATTTCGTGTCGTTTGACTTGGTGAAGAGGGGTAACGCTGGCTCTTAATTCCTTCCAAAACCAGCAAGGAGAACAGGTAGTGTGAATGGTTAAACATGATTTCTTGGAGAAGGGAGCTTGAGTTCTTGGTAGATCATTATAAATAATTTATTGTTGATATCAATTCATCAAAACAATTTAAAGTAAAAAAGTCAAATTTTGATGAAAAAACATATTCAACTTCAATATCAAACACCTGACAAATTAAGATGGATTCCTTGAGAAACAAGCGTATGGTCAGAATTTCAATAAGCATAGAGGTGTTTAGAAGTATAGTAATTATTATTTTTAAAAATATTTTGTTCTTTAAAAAATATTTTTTATTTTTTAAAATTCATTATTACCATCACATCAAACTATTAAAAACAGTAAAAAAGTAAAAAAAAAATCAAATTTTAATAAAAAATATATTCAACTTCAATCCCAAATACCCATCATGATATGAAAATTAACAAATTAAAAGTTATTGGCTGAGAAATAAACATATGATATATACAACACATAAAATAAAAATTATTGAACATGTAGATATTTGAAATTCTCAAACGCTTAAGTGACTGTTTAGGAGTATGGTTAAAATTATTTTTCTTTTAAAAATACATTAAAATAATTTATTTATTTATTTTTTAAAAGTTATTTTTGATATCAACGAATAAAAATAATATAAAAATAAATTATAATTTGAAAAAAATAATAAATAAATAATTTTCTTCAAAAATACTTATCAAACACCAAACACCCAAGTGTGATAGTGTTAAGTAAATAAGAATGTACACAACCCTCACAAGGGTATGGTGAAGAAGTGAGGCTTATAAATTTTTTATGTAGGTGTTTGGTATATGTGTTTGAAATTTAAAAAATATTATTTTTTTATTTAAATTAAATATTTTTAGTGTTTTTAAATTATTTTCATGTACAAATATTAAAAATATTAAAAAAAATATTTTAATTCATTTTTAAATAAAAAAATAATTTTAAAAATAACATCAATAACAGTCACAAACATCTGGACTCTTGGGCATGCTTCATGTAATTTGCTTAAAATCTGTTTTAATCACACGCTTAATGTTAATCATGATAGAGAATTAAGTCTGATCTTAGATTTCTCATGGACTGGATCCGGTTGCTTGAAAGGCACTGAAACTTTTCATGCATGTTTAGTTATAGTCACTCTCTAGAATCTTTGCAACGTTGGTGTGATCAGGTGCGTCAAAATGCCGTACAAGTAACAAATATCATACATGATCCTCGTGAACAAGATGATGCAGCTTGCCTAACTTGCTGGGCTCGTAATCCTGGACGGAGGGAAGTTAATTAGTCAACTACTAGAAAGGTCGCATCTACCACGTAGCCCTGCGGTTTCCTAATAGCCTGTTTATTGCGATTGTTTGCTGTAATTAAAGTCTTAAAAAAAAACAGTTTTGAAAAAATTATTTTTAAATGAGATTTATAATTAAAATTTAAATATTTAGTTTGTGATTGAGTTTAAGATTTAATAAAAATTAATTTTATATATTTAATTACTATAATTTTCATATTATTATTGGCTTATAATTTTTTTGAAATAATACACACTTTTGTGTGTATATTTTATTTTTTAGATATTATAAATTTAATAATCAATATTAGCTAGCTGGAGGGTTTTCTAGTTGTCAAAGTGTACATGTGGTATGTGTTCGTGTGTTGATGTGTGGTCTGTGAATTAATGATGTTTATGGTCTTTTCTTGTCTTTGGAATGGTTTTTTACTCTCTTTATTTTTTGATCTTGTTCCTGTCATTGATAAAAATGTTATTTTGTCAAATTAATTAACACTAACAGTGTCATAAACAACTATCCAATATTTACAGTAGTGTTTTGGGCGAAAAGCATCTGATGCATTTCGTAAATGAAGGTTTAGTCTCGGTTTTGGTGGATCCTATAGTTATAAAAACAACTATGGGATGAAATTTATTAAATAGCTTGACTCTGTAATTGGCCTAACCATTGCATATAGCTAGTACGAGCGAATTTGTCTACGTGATGCGCTTGATTTTTTTATCTATATTGAAAACTGATTGATTTTATACGTGTTGTATCTTGCTATTTTAATATTTAATTAATAAAATTATAATTGATAAAATCTGTTAAAAACGGGTTTTTTTCTACCAAAAAGTGATAATATATATTGAAGCTCTAATATTAAATAAATATCAAAAGATATAATTATTATGATATATTTAAAAGAAAATAAAACTTAAAAATAATGAAAATTCAATACCTAACAATATTAATAAAAAATAAATATTATTAAATTTAAAGAAATTATTTAACATGAAAAATTAAAAAAAAAAAGAAATAATAACAAATTTTATGTTTTCAATGATAACCAACACAGATTAAAATTTAAATATTAAAAAAATATTAATAATAGTGGAATAAAAAAAATAAAAACAAAAACTAAGAGCATGTACATATAAACATGGACATAAGTAAGAATTATGTAAACAATATATAAAAAAAAGAATATTTTTTTCATATAGTACTGAAAAGTGAAAACTACAGTTGAAATAACTGTTTATTACTATTTGAAATTGTGATCTCCTATAGCCATTCTATAAAATAATAGTCGTTGTGCCCATAAGCTGACTCGTACACCCCAGTTATACAAAAAAAATATAAGTGGGAAAAAACAAAAAAAAAAATTTTAAAGAAAAAGTGGTTCAGGGGATTATTAATGGTGTGCGTAAGCTGTCCTAGACAACCTGGTTATAAAAAAAACTATATACGTGGAAAAAAAATCGATGTGCACGTAAGTTGGCTCGAACACCATAATTAAAAAAAAAATGTAGAAAAATATGGATCCATAGATGATAAAAAAAAAAAAAAAAAATCATGGTGCTCGTAAGCTGGCCTGAACACTCAGATTATAAAAAAACCCAAAAAAACTATATAAGTGGAAAAAAAAACATGAAAAAAATGTATTAAAAAAGTGTGTCAAGAAATTAATTGTGCTACGTGTAAACTAGCCTTGACACCCCGTTGTAAAAAAAACAGAAGTCCGGTTTTTTAAAAAAAGAAATAACCTTTTCAAACAGTAACGAGAAAAAAATTATGGTGTGCGTAAATTGATACAGATATCCCGATCATGGGAAAAAACAGAAAAATATATAAGTGGAAAAAAAACAGAGAAAAAATGTATAAAAAAAATTGATCCGGAGATTAGTCGTGGTGCACGTAAACTGTCACGGATACCCTGGTTAAAAAAAACACAACAAAAGAAACCCGGTTAAAAGAAAAAAAATGACCTGGACACCCTAGTTCTATAATTATTTTTTAAAAAAATGGTCCCTGTTTATTAAAAAAAAATATCCGGTTATAAAAAAGTGTAAAGGGAAAGCATCTTTTTAAACAGTGTTGAGAAAAAAATAATGGTGCGCGTAAATTAACCCGGACACTCCGGTCATGAAAAAAATGTATAAGTGGTAATAAAAAAATAGGGAAAAAATAATTAAAAAAACAGATCAAGAGATTAGTCGGTGTTCATAAGCTACAACGGATATTCTGGTTTAAAAAAACAAATAAAAAACCCGGTTAAAAGAAAAAAACAGAAAAAACTTTTTCAAGCAGTATTGAATAGTGAAAAATACTATTTAAAAAAAAAGAAGCACGGTGATAAAAAAACAAAAAACAAATTTTCTAGACAGTAATTTTCCAAAATTTGGATTTTAGAAGAAAAATACATGATTTTAGATAAAAAAAATACAGAAATAAATTTCCCAGTGTAATTTTCCAAAATTAGGATTTTTGAATTAAAAAAATAAAACAGATTTTAGAAAAAAAGAAAAAAAAATCTTTTTTGTGTCGGAGAGGAAAACGGATTTTAAGAAGAAAAAAAAGACAAATTCAGTTTTGTGGGTGGAGAAGCTCGAACTCCTGCGCGCTGAGTTTCAGCGTGCAGGAGAACCACTCGGCCACAATTAGTTTTAAGTGTATTTCCACCATACATATTACAAAAGGATGGCCTGTGCAAAAAAAAAAAAAAAAAAAAAAAAGCACATGCATGCGCAAAACACCGAAGCAAATGTCCAGTCCACAGTGCTTTGTGTATGCGTGAACAGTGCCTAGCTACAGTAACCGGGGCCATTTTGTTTTAGCTATTAGGTAATAGATCGGCAAGTTACTATTCATATAGACTCATTAGCACCATGTGCTGAACGTTTGATCCGCTGCTTCGCATCTACGTGAACTTAATTTTTTTTTTTTAAGACAGGGCTTCTTTTTGTTGAATTATTGAGTAGAAATGACACAGGAGTGGCTGTGACCTAGCGGTTGTCCGCGCGCTGGCAGATTCAGCGCACAGGGGTTCGAACCGCTCAGCCAACAAAACTAAATTTGGTGTTTTTTTTAAATAACTGATTTTTTTTATAATAATTGTTTTTTTTAAATACCTGGTTGTGTTTTTTAAAAAAATGAAGAAGTTTTTTTTTTTTTAACAATTGAGTTTTATTTTGTGTTTTTTTTTAATAACTGGTTGTTTTTTAAAAAAAATGAGGAAGAACTGTTTTTTTTTAATAACTGAGGTGTCCAGGCCAACTTACGCCCACCACGACTAATCTCCGGATCAACTTTTAAAAAAAAATTCCCTATTTTGTTTTGCCACTTATACATTTTTTTATGTTTTTTTTATAACCTAAGTGTCTAGGTTATCTTACGCGCACCATGATTTTTTTTCCCAGGTATATATTTTTTATTTTCCGGGCCAACTTAGCGCGCCACAAATAATCCCTAGACTCACTTTTTTTAACAGTTTTTCCTTTTTTTTCCACATTTATACATTTTTTTATATAATCAAAGTATCCGGATCAGCTTACACGCACCACAACTATTATTATTTTATAGAATACCCAAAAGAGATTGCAATTCCAAAAAGTAATGACTATATATATATATATATATATATTAAGGCGCTAATATGAAATAAATAGCAAAATAGCACCACGACTAATCTCCAGAACCATTTTTTTAAAAAATATTTTTTTTCCTATTTTTTCCCCACTTATACATTTTTTTCCATGACCGAGGTGTCCGATTTAGTTTATGCGCGCCATAATTTTTTTTTCTCATTACTGTTTAAAAAGGTGCTTTCCCCTTGCATTTTTTTTTATAACCGACTTGCTTTTTTTTTAATAAACGGGAACTTTTTTTTAACATTTTTTTGGTCTTTATAACCAGGTTGTCCAAGTCAACTTTTTTGTTTTAACCGAGTTTCTTTTTTTTTGTTTTTTAATCAGGATGTCCATAGTAACAAATTTCTAACAAATCATTTCATCTTCTTAGCAAATTTTCTAACAAAATTTATCAAAATAATTTTGGCAATAACAACATTCAATCATTTTTTGATGAAAAAAATTATTTTTAACAGATTTTATTAATTATAATTTTACTGATTAAATGTTAAAATAAAAAAATACAATACACATCAAATCAATTAATTTTTTATATAAATAAAAAAGCTCAGCACAGGGCAAATTCACTGGTAGAAGCTAATACTGAGCCAAACACTTGCCGAATGAAATTAGAATGAAGCGCCCGCGGTCAGTTAATTTTTTTAATGTAAAAATGTGTGCAGCATGCTATTGTTTTCAAAGAAAGTAAAAATAAATAAATCTATAACTTAATTGATTAATTTAATATTATAATTAATAAAAATATCAATAACAACTAACACGAACAAAATTCTTTCCGACAATTAACTAATACTCTAAAACGATTCGGGAATTGTAACAGTGTTGGGCACTGTTCACCGTGACTCAGAGTCACTGTGGACGTGCACTTTGCTTCTGTGCGGCGCGGGTGAACGTCCACCTTTTTTTTTTTGTCTTTTCCTCCATTGCACAGTGTATTAACGATTATAACCCTAGCAAAAGACAAAATACTGCACAGAGTACAGGGTTTCTCTCGGGTTTTCCATCTATTTTACACAGTGCGCAGACCAAAAAGGGCCCACTAAACGACAACTTAGCTAACAGTAATCGGGGGCAGTGACGTCCTTTCCCCTTAGGTTTTATCGTAATAATCAGAGGGGACAGGGGCGTCTTGGTAATTACACCATTATTTTATTCTTTTTTCTCGCGATCGTCTGGCGCGTCACAACCACACGCCATCAGCATTCCACACTGACGCACCACTTAGGCGGCGCGTGCGGTGTCTGTACGACGTTAAAAATTTGCTACCGCCATACAATACGATTAGCCTGGAGGTCCTCTCTCCACCGTCGCGGCGCGTTATCTACAATAATGTCCGGATAAGACGCGGTGGTCGGTTTTTTCTCGGATGTCTCTTTTCTCTCTCCTGCCGCCTCCAAATTAATGTCCAGTCCCTAATGTTGGTGTGTTGTCAAGTTTGGTCCCTACATTTTGGATTTCATTTTTATGACTGATTTATTCAAATTAAAGTTTTATTATTTTCAATTGTGCCCTTCAATTAAAACTGACTATATAAGAAAGTTTTATTTCAGTCCTTATACTTTTGATTTTGTATTTATTTTTTATTCCTGCAATATATCCGGTACGCAAGTTTTGATTTCTTTGATTTGGTCCTCCAATTGAAATTGCTAATATATACAAAGTTTGATTTCAGTCCCTCTTCTTCTGATTTTTTTTTAAATTACTGTAATTCTCATTATTTATTTTTGGTCCTCCAATTATTATTTTTCTTTCATTTTATCCTTCAATTGGAATTAATTTTATATATGTTATTTTTCATTTCAGTCCTTATTCTTTTAATTTTTTATTTGTTATTAATTCATTTTTTTTAATAATGTTTATTTTGTATTTTTTAGTGGTTGATTTTTTAATTGTTTTTTATACAAATATTTTGCTTTTTTTGTAATAATTTTCCATGGCAATTTAATTATTTGAATTTCTTTTTTTTAATATTGCTCTTCTTTCTATTTGTTCATTTGTTTTGTTTTTTGCTTCTTTTTTTTTCTTTGAATTGGATGATTTTTATGATCTAACTATTTATGCAATGACCATGATAATTTGAGTGGTTGTTTTTTTAGTGATTTTTCATCATAATTTATTTACTGAGATTGTTTTGACAATAATGTTGGTAATAATTTGAACTATTGTAGTAATGATAATAACAATCACATAATGACAGATTTTCAATTTATGTATTCATCTTTTTGTTGATAGAAATTTAACTATTTATTTTTTTATTTCAAGTGTTTTTTTATATTAATTCATTTAGTTTTTTTTTTATCCTAGACAATGTATATTTTTTATTCGTATTTATACATTTATACTTTTAGTTTTTTTTATAGGCTTTTTTTTATGATTTTTTTTTTATCAGTTCATTTCTAAAATTTCAATTTAAATTAATAGTCATTGTAAAATTAATATTGCTTTATTTTTCTCTTTACTTATTTTTTTCTTTTATTTTTATTTGTTTTTTGGATTGAATGATTTTTATACCTTTACTATTTACACAATAATAATGATAATTTTTGTTATTGCTTTTTTATTGCTTTTTTTAAATCTTTTATTTTTTCTAAATTTTTCAAGGCAATTAAATCTTTTTTCTTTTTTGTGACGATTTTTCATAACAATTTAATTATTTCAATTATTCTGGCAGTAATATAAATAATAGTTTTAGTTATTATAATAATCATTTACTATTAATATTTCTCCTGCTTTCTCTTTCTTCATTTGTTTTGTTTTTTGCTTCTTTTTTTTTCTTTGGATTAGGTGATTTCTATTATGTGACTATTTATACAATAATCATGATAATTTCAGTTGTTATTTTTTTAATAATTTTTCAAGATAATTCAATTATTCCATTGAAATATACTAAACAGATAAATTAATACCCATTTAAAATTTATATATTTTATTAAAAACTTGCACCTTACAAAAATTATATAGTAATTTATTATTTTTTCATAATTTATGGTTAAAAGTGCTTTTGAAACGCAATGTCAAACCTCTTAAGCATTTGTTTGTCCGTCTGGTGAAGAGTTTTTTAAAAGTATTTTTCATTCAGAAATACATTAAAATGATATTTTTAATTTTTTAAAAATAAAAAAATATATTTTAATGTATTTCCAAACAAAAAATATTTTAAAAAACAATCACAACTACATTATCCAACAGGCTATAAATTTAAATAGAATATTATTGAATTAAAATTAAATCTTACGAGGACTAAATAAAACTCAAAGCAAAGTCTTATATGTTGATTCCAGGTAAGCCAGGTCTTTAAAAATTCAAATGAAACAGCAGAACCTCCGTTCTTACTTCTAAATCAATGCTTAAATAAACAATAATGATAAAAATTAAAGAAATTGAGTTTTTGAATAAATCTATCACTTATTTTAATTAAAAAAAAAAAAAGACGATTTCACGTTTTCACTATTATCTCTTTACAAAACACTATTTATTTTAACAAATTTATCTTTCTACAAATTTATCAGGGCAATTTAATTATTTTAATTATTTTAACAACAATGTTAATAATAATTTTGACTGTTGTAATAATGATAATGACAATAACATTAAGATATATTTTCAATTTATGTTTTCATCATTTTGTTTAAAGAAAATTACAACTTATTTTATGCTGGTTATTTCATTGAAACCTACTAAACAAATAAATTTATATTCATGTAAAATTTATATATTTTATACAAAACTTGCACTTCATCAAAATTATATACAAATTTATAATTTTTTCTAAATTTATGCTATGATAAAAAAAACATACATAATAAATATTGTTTTTACGTTGAAAAAAATACGATTCCGCCGCGACAAGGCATGGGTGCCATGGCTAGATGTTTTCTTTTATTTCTATTTGTTCTTTTGATTAGATTATTTTTATTATTTTATTATTTGCGCAATAATAATGATAATTTTAGTTATTATTTTTTTATAAAAATCTTTTCATTTTTTTGAAAATATTTTGCTAAATTTTTAATTTATATCGGTGATCATTTTAAAATTAATATTACTCTATTTTTGGTTTTATTATTTTTTTTTTCTATTTCTTTATTTGTTCTTTAGATTATATGATTTTGATAATTTTATTATTTATACAATAATAATTATAATTTTAGTTATGATTTTTTTTCTTTATAAAAATCTTTTGCTTTTTTTTTTTTTCAGAGCAATTTAATTATTTCAATTGTTTTGGCAGTAATGTTAGTAATAATTTTAGATTTTATAGCATTAATAATGGCAATAACGTCAAGAAGAATTTTCAATCTATGTTTTCATCTTTTTATTGATAGAAAATTAACAACTTATTTTTTTAAATTTTATTAGTGTGGGTATTTTCACAATTTATATTTTATTTTTGTTTTATTTAAATTGAATTATAAAATGAACTATTCTTAATACAGTGAACTGAATAATTCAGATATCCGAGTTTTCTTTATTTTTTAATGATGATGATAAATTTATGCTGATTATTTCATTAGAAACTACTTAATAGATAAATTTATTTTGATTTTAAATTCATATATTTTATAGAAAAGTTGCGCTTGACATGAATTCTACACAAATTTATTATTTTAGCTATATTCATATCAGTATTCTTAAATATAATTATATTAACTAAATATTAAAATAATAAAATACAATATATATAAAAATAACCAATTTTCTACATAGATAAAAAAAACCCGCCGGATCGCGCGGGTATACCGCTCGTAATTAACTAAAAAAATAAGTAATTAATATCATGCCAAAGAGCAGAAGAAAGAAAACTCATTGTAGACTCATCATTGCTTTATTGTGGGCACTTCCTTCTCCACCGTAAACAAAACGACACACGTCATTACAGAAAGAAAACAAGCTTATTTTATTGTGCTAAGAAAATAAATGAGAAAACTGGCTAATGACTACTGAATTCTAAGGAAAATACGTTTTAACCCTTGATGGAAAGTTCATTGCTTCCGTGCGTTTAAGGGCAAGAAGATCATTTTATACTTCAATCCATAATAATATTTATGTGTGATGTCTTTTTTTAATCTATATAATTCCCTTGAATGCCTAAAATTCCTGCAATGAAATGTCTTACTTTCCTGCCGGACAATAATACTATGCCTGCCGGACAATACTATGCATGAAATGCTTGTGAGTATTTGAGCTGGACTTTTTTATTAGCATTGTAGTTGTACTGTTACTTGCTCAAAATTCAATTTTTTTTTATTTTAAATAAATTTGTTTCAATATTTTAATATTATTTTAATGTGCTGATGTCGAAAATGATTTTTTTTTAAAAAAAAAAAACTATTTTGATATAATTCTAAATAAAAAAACACTTTAAAAAACAATCACAACCACATTTTCAAACACCTCCTAAAACCCGCAGGAGCTTAGCCACCTACTGCTCCAAATGATCACAGAGCACATTCAATACAGCAACCAAAGATGGACGAACCAAGAAAAAGTCATGGCCGGAAGAAGAAGCTGAGCAAGGTGAAGTTCAAGAGCTGTCTACTTTGGCCCATTAATTAATCGGGAAAAAAGAAGAAGAAGATAGCTCCGATGTCAATTTTCAACCCAAAATGTGATCCCTGTCCTTTTCATCTGTTGAAACAGAGAACAGCGAATTTTGAAATTATTTGGTTCTCCATTTCAACCATCCAAGTATTTTATTTTAATTTTCAAACTTTTTTACTCTTTAAGTCCATAATCTTGCTTTCGCAGTCAACGAATAGGAGGAAATTGTTATTTACTGCTTGTTCCTGCTAAATTTCAAGCCTCGCTAGCTTGTCATCGGAATTTTTCATCGGAGAGACTCTCTCTAGAAGGAGTCCAAGTGTCGTGAACTAACAAGTTTCTAAGAAAACAAATCCGCAAGCTATCGATACCACAAATTAACCTTAACGTTAACAAAAATGGAGGGTTTTACTTTGTCTCCTCTCCCGAAATATTATTTATTTTCTTATAAAAAAAAATTCTTTTCGCTTGTTTTTTTAATCTTTTTTTTTTCAATTTTAATTTTAGCCTGAATCGATTTTTATAATATTTACTTATTTATTTATTATAAAATTATTTTAGTCTAATGACTTGAAACACAGGATGACTGGTTAACTTGAAATGTTTTTCTAATTGATTTTTTTTCACTCTCAATATTGAAAATTAAGTTTTTTTAATTTGTTATAGTTTTTTTATATGATTATCTTTATTTCATGATTTAAGTCATGAATTTAAAAAATTAACCTGAATTTACTTGAATTATCTTTTTAATTTCAATCATAATCTTTTATATTAAAAATTAAACTTTATAATTTATTGTTTTTCATCTTTGAAAATATAATGGGGCTCCCATAGTGAAAAATTACTCCAAGGGGAAGGGGAGGTTGTGGGTTCAGTTCCTCGTGTAGGAGTGAGCCTAAATTCATAATCAATGGAAATAGGGAGGGAAAAAAAAGAGCATATCATCAAAGCAGATCAGACTTGGCCCAACCAACTCAACATATCAAGCTACTAGTGAGTGCCAGAACTTACATGTTACGAGATCAACCAGGGAGATCGTCGCTCAACGTGATTGGTGGCAAGGAAAAGCATTTCAATCTCAATGACAAAAGATCATATCTCAGATAGTGAAAACAGCAGTCCTAGATTATTACGCCCACAGTCAGAACACTCCGCATCGAGCAGAGGATGAAAGTTCAGCTTCCAGTCTTTCATTGCATACATCATACATGAATGCAAGTGGAGGGAGGACGGCACGAGCTTCGTGGATCTGTTTTCTACGAATCATCTACCTCTAAACTACAGGATTGTACTTTACCTTCTGATAAACCAGAAACACCTGCAACAACTTGCTATAAAAAACAGTAGCAAGCAAATTAAAATGGATAAGGCTATGTATGATCTTTGATAATTTCGACAGAATATGAACATTTCCTAACAATTATTAAAATAGATAAGCACAGTTATATACATAATGAACATGCATGATTTACTGGAGCACATGAGTGCATGAGCTTCAGTAAATATAAACAGGGCAGAATCACTCGTGCTTAATAAAGAGAACAGTTAAACAAGAATAATACCTTAAGTCACCTCACTGCGTCTAAACACGATAAACAATAACAACAATAAGGTAATAATCCCAATCTAAAGGGAGAATTGCAATCTTGCTGAATTCAACTGCACTGTCTTCGATGCCAGAAAAGAAGAAACCATTGGTCTTGTCTATCGACTTCACAGGATTCCCTATACTCGATCTCTTTGTCCCTAAAAGGAATCTTTAACTAAAAACACATCTATAAACACTTTATATAAACTTTGAGTAGGAAGCGGGAAGAGAGTTACATGCCTGAATGTCTAAAGTTGTAAGAAACGACAACGCTGATGTCTTTTACCATGTCTTCTTAGCAAGCTTTCTGCAGAAAATAAGTTTTAACAGCTTTCAAATAAAAAAATATATTCAACAACTGAAAGGGTATCTATAGCAATATGTTTGTCAGAAGCGATATCATTCTCCGGCCAATGGTAAATCAGTTTATAGACCTTCAAACAACCCAACGTAGATTGATGATCTCACAATAAGAATCATCGTTTCTGCCAAGCACCGTTTTACATCTTTTACCATATGACCAGTTGTTGAATCAAGCTTTGTGATGGGTATTATCTTATATTTGAAATTAATGTCATCAACAAAGTTACATACTATTTTCCACAATGTTGAGAAGACTGGAAACCTGCATGGAGAAAAGAGTAAAAAGGTAGAATTGATAAAGGTAAAACTCAACCATTCAACATACCATGCATGGATTGTAGAACAGAGTTTGGTTTGTAGAACAGAGTTTGGTTTGAAGAATTCAGGAATGAATTCTATTAAAAAAGACCAGTACTTAGCAGCACGAGGATCCTCATCTAGATGGTTCTGCTCTGCAAATATGACAAGTATTGTACGTCTGTATAGAAATCAATTAAATGCTTCACACATCGAAAGAAATGTATGATGAGTAGTTAAAATATTTCGTGAAGATGACATAATCCTCAAAACTGGAAAGAAAGGAAAGGAAACAAACCTATGCAATTAGATCGATCTTAGAGAAGACAATGACGCGTGGGAGTTCCAGATGAAGCATTGTTGATGAGTTTCATGATAACATTCTTGCCATTTGAATGGAGAAAAAATTAATTCCACCTGACCAGGAAAATCGAAAGGAAGGTAGTGATCTGCTAGATAGAATGTTTGAGAATTATAATTCCAGTATTAACCATTGGGTTTTAAGACTTGAAAACCGAACAACCGAGTACGAAACTTTCAATAGAGGTTCCAATTTAGAAAGCAACCAGTCGACATTCTTCTCCAAATAATCCATGCAATAAACAAGACCTAAAGAAACACCAGTCGACATTAAGCAACTGGATAAGGGCAGGCAGGTTGGCTGACCTCCATCGGGACCAAGGGAATGCTCATTCATTACATCACTTAGTTTGATAAGATCTTCAATGTTAATAGCAAAATCACACCTACATGCTTGTAAAGGACAATCTTTCGCAATGACTAAACAAATATTGCAAAATGGGCTTAGAAAGAAAGCAAGCTTACGGAAATGCATAGCTTGCACAACCCAAATTAATAGCTGTAACCTTCCTGAATGAAGTCGTTAACATGAAGAAATTAATATTATCAACATTTTCGTTGAACTTGTAAATCACCTTCCGATGAGGCTTATGAATTGGATGTTGCATTGCAGAAGGTGGTTTTTCCCGATTCTAGTGGACCAATCACCACCATTCCGTAATACAAGTAGGAGCATTCCGAACGGAGAAATAAGTTATTACAACTACCGGTGGTAAAAAATATAGAAGATACGTTGCATATGGTCCCCAAACCACCCTGGACTATGTTTAAACTTCAATTTTAGATCAAAGTGGTCCACCTGATTATTTAGGGCATACGATTCTAGCTTGGGGTATCTGCTGGTACAAATTCTTGCTTCATTCTAGACTGATGCAGAATGAAGCAAGTGCCCCAGATTATTCAAGGGGATGCTGCTAGTACTGTTTGCTACTTTAAGAGGCTAGCTTTGTTGTTTTTATCTTTCCATCTGTACCAAAGAAAACAAAAATATTTGATAAGTATTTCACATGGGAATTATTGTGGGAGGACCAAGCTTAACTGGACCATCATCATTCATGAATCATGTGTGCACCCACGGAGTCCATTCTAAAATTCTCAAAAATACAAAGAAAAGAAAGGATAAAAGAAACAGAACTGTTCTAAGTAGAAAACTGGGTCAAAGTTTAGGTCTTTAGCCCAATTTAACCGTCTGGCTTTACAGTTCAGGCTTCCATCTTTTTGGCTTGGTAGGACAAGTTTGAAGCAGAATTTGGGGAAGATGCAATGTTAAGAGCGTGGGTCATCCATGGGTGTGGGGATCAATTTTCGTCATCATTGAGTGGCATAGAGAGTCCCTATAAAGAGATTGCACCCATCATTTTAGACTCTTTTGTTTACCCTGAGTGGGGTTTGTGCCACGAGAATTCCCTCAAAGGGGTTTGTGGTATCTTTTCCATCATTTGCATATTGTTGAAAATCTAAGGATGAACCCATTAGAACATGCATTTGTGATATAACCCCTCCATCTCAGCATCACACGGTTATGGTGGAGAGATTTGTAGAAAATGTACAGGATCTTTTCTTTAATCTTACCTTATCAGCAAGCTCTAAGATCCTCAATGCTTACATTTGAAGGGAACACGATGGAGGGAATAAAATGTGAGATGCAAGCAATCCAGCAGGATATGGGATGGTGAATTGCTGGCATTGGAAGGCCTTTGGGGCCTCTCCGCCCCGCAAAGCAAAGACTTTCTTCTTTTAATGTAACAAAAAGAGAGAGAGAGAGAGAGGAGAAGGTTCAAGTTCAACTCTAATCAAACCTTTTATTAAGACATCCTTTGCCTTTTATGCTATTTTCCCATCATATTCTTTTCCGGGTTGAGGATCTTGTTTCACATATACAGTTGCTCAACCTTGACAGAAATCTAATTAAGCTTCCCTGCAGGATCAGTCCAAGACTACAACTCTCATGGTCCCCTTCTTTTTCTTTCAAAGTTTAACCATCGAACTAACCCTAATCCCGTGGCCCATATTTGTATGAAACCAGAGATATTTTTGTAGGATAAGATTAGAAAGGCAGATGTCCACCTATTACATTTACTGATTTCATCTAACAAATAATAAAAGTAATCTAAGTAGGTGGGTACTTGGTATCCACAGACAACGTGCCTGGTTGAATTTGCAGACAGCAATTTCCATTATGTAGCCAGCCAGGTATATAGTCGAACGATATTATGACAGCCCACCTCCACCCATGCCTGATCATACCAGTTCTTACTGTTTTCAGTTAGTGGTAAACAGTAAAGGAGCCTTTCGTTAAGACATTGCACCAACGCTCGGTAAGTGCCGTTCGTTAAAATCTAACCACATTACCAAACTAAAGTTAATAATTTTCTATTCTATGTGTAGTATTTATAAATGTTGGGATTACAGGGGAGAAATAGAAGATAAAATATCTATTGACATCCCTAGTTAGGTGCTTCAAAGTTGAACAAAATGATTGCCATTTGCCACTAACTTCAATTGTACAACTCTGCTTTGGTCTCCGCACATTTGTCCATCATTTCTCTTCCTTATTTTCCCCTTCCCCTCATTACTTTTCTCATCAGTCCTACACAGAAACAGAACAAACAAAGGGAGGCAATAGGAGCATAGGAGATTACAGTTGCATTTTCTACGCTGAGAATTTTGAAGACATGGCATTTGCAGGAACAACCCAGAAATGTATGGCATGCGACAAGACTGTCTATCTTGTCGACAAGTTAACAGCTGATAACCGTGCGTACCACAAGGCTTGCTTCCGATGCCACCATTGCAGAGGAACCCTCAAGGTATGCTCTCTATATATGCAAGCTTGTTGACAAGAAATCAAAAACTCGGTAGATCCATATATTTTAGCGCATGTTGAAGTTGAATTCCTAGACGTTTTCTACTAACTACAGATTGAGCTCCATGTATTCCCGGTATGACTTAGCTTCCCGGTTCAACTTTTGTCCTCTTAGTCTTGGCTATATAACTTTCATGATAGCATATGCCTGGATTTGTCACGTGTCATGGATGATTGGATTCTCAAGTTAATTTTCGAATTCAGTATTATGAGCAGAATGATGTCACCTTTTGGATACTGAAACCCTTCAGAAACTAACAGTGCCATGAAAAAGATCGGCCAATAAGATACAAATTTCAATATTACCGGCACTGAAGCAAACATTTTAGGTGGAGGAGCTCCATTAGGGTATATTGTGTTGATATCCCGTAGTGACTTGATTTCTTTGATCTCTTTCTTTTGATGACATTCTCAATGATCTATTCACTGTTTGACGAAGACTAACTCCTTCCAGCTTTAAGTCGTAGAACAACCCTTTGATCGAATTGATTATCCTAACTAGCCAATTTAAATTGGTTGGGAGCCCGTGAAATGTAATAACGTCCCGCATCAGCTTCTTAATGCAGTATTGGGCTTTTTCAGCAAAACAAGTATTGAGCGAGAGATAATAGAAGATAATTTATCAAGTTTTAGCTCTTATTTGCAGCTTGGCAACTACAATTCCTTTGAAGGGGTACTCTATTGCAGGCCACATTTTGATCAACTCTTCAAAAGAACTGGAAGTCTTGACAAAAGCTTTGAGGGTAAAGATAAAGAAAAACTAATATGAAGCCAGTGACGCAGAAGTCATTCATTTTCTTTTCGAATTGCATCTGATTTACTTGCATTCAATTTCCTTTCCAGGGACACCAAAAATTGTAAAACCAGAGAAACCTGTTGATAGTGAGGTATTTTATTTTATTTGCCTATATTGCTGGCATTTAGATGCTTTCTTATGTCTTTCAATTGAGTCTTTTCCCCTTCTCTTTGGGTCTAACCATGATTTGTTTTGAACAGAAACCTATATCAACTAAAGTCTCGACCATGTTCGCTGGAACCAGAGACAAGTGTTTCGGCTGCAAGAACACTGTCTATCCGACTGAGAAGGTAAAGACTGCCAGTTTTCAAATATATTGTACACACTAAGAGCAGACACGACTCGTTTCCATGTTCGTTTCCATGTTCGTTTCCATGTTCTATGTTTTTATTAATCATCAGATACTAAATTTCAAAAAGATACTGAGCTGTAAAAGATCTTCACATCTATCGTTTATTTTAGACTAATAGTAATTCTCTGTTAAAAGGTTTCGGTGAATGGAACTCCTTACCACAAAAGCTGCTTCAAATGCATTCATGGAGGTTGTACAATTAGCCCATCCAACTACATAGCACATGAAGGTCGCCTCTACTGCAAACACCACCACAATCAACTAATCAAGGAAAAGGGTAATCTGAGCCAACTTGAGGGTGATATTGAGAAGGATTCCATGAATGACAAAACTAATGGAAGAGAAGTTTCTGCTGAATTATAATGATGTACCCTCATGGTTAACACTTCCTGCAGTTCAAATGGCTTTATGCTTACGAGTTAGATTCAAATAATGATATTTATCACCGAAATGTGTGGGGTTTTGTTTGTTGTATTTGGATTTTGTTCTGCTACTATGGATGTTCGCATGAGATGAGAAGACCTATTTGATTCAAGCATGTGATGTGATGAGCTCGTAATATGGGAATGCTTGTTACGATCTGCTGACTTCCAACAGATGCTGATGATCAGCAATGTTTCGCCCTCTCGAGTCTTTCAATTATTGCTGGGTTTTCCCCCCTTTTAAATGCAAGATTCGTAAGGCAGGCTGGACTCGACTGAACAACTGCAATTATGCAGGTCTCATCACTTGACATTAGGGGTCACAGCCACAAAAGCAAGGACAAACTACCAGCACAGACAACGGTATCAAGCTAATCATCTGGTAAAGACGGATTTGACTATGCAATTTCTGTTGGGAGAACTTCTCCGGTAAAATCGAGCGTTGTCAGCTTCTTTATCTGCGCATTTATTCTCAAGGCAGCATCTTCCTATTTTGTTCGTACTCTACGTCAGGCTTCTACAGCACTATCAATACCATGAAAATTCGTATTTGTTAACATCTGCAGCACCAGTAATAAATGTAATATGTTCCGACATTAAAAACATCCAGCGAAATGGCAAGGCCACGCATCCATCTGGCTCCTCAACCCTCACAGTACACCTCTCATTCCAATGATAGGACTGGGAAACACTGCTCTGGCTTCAAACATAACTCATATTCCAAATATGTGAAGACAACTGTGGAATTGCCAGGCTTCAAACAGAGCTTCTTCACATGTTTGGATTGAATTAAGCCATCAGGCAAGCAATCTTACTGGAAAAAGGATTGACTTTCAGCAACATTCTGCAGTCTCAATCCTAATAAAACCCCTGCCAGTTTAATGTGTAATCGGGCATTTAGGAAAGGAGGGAACAGAAGAAAACAAATCGACCCTGAATAAAAGTGGCCATTATAATAAGTCAATTTTCACAGCAGAGTACAGGTCCAATGAGCATTATGGCTACAAATCTACTCGTAAGCAGAAGATCCTGTACAAGAATACCAATCACTACAAGTCTCCGAGGATATCAAGAAGACAACCATTTTTAGCAATGTGCTTTAGGTCCACAATAAAATGGTCGCGAAGAAAGCCAAATCCAAACGTCCCATTCCTGTACTGCCAAACTCTTCCTTCAACTCGCCAAGGATTCATGGAAGCTCCTTCCACGCCCAGAATTACTAAATCATAACTTGAGTTGATATACATGATGCGAGAGACTACATTTTCAATAGGGAATTCCCAATCTGAGTTTGCAGCTTCAGGTGGCTGAATATGAATCCGAGTATCATATAAATATTCTTCCTCTGTTGGAAAAGGGAACTCAATAAATGTAGGATCTGACGTCCAAAACACTGGTGTAGAATGAGAGTGATGCTCAGACAAGTCACCAACTCTTCGGCAGGAGATGCCGCGTTCATCATATGCCACAAGATAAAATTCCATCTTCCTGTCCTCACAGATTCCCTGCAGCAATAAGCAGGAAAGAACGTGAGGAGGGGAGAGAATATGAGAAAGCCTTTATGTCTCCATCATCTTCCAAGAGATATGCCAGTAAACAAATTGAAAGGATGCAGGGACAGGAGACAACTGGTCACACCAAAATCACAGCAATTCTTAAAAGAGTTAAAATTTGGCTAACCACCGACACCAAATTGAATCAAGTTTCCCAATCAAAGAGGAATGCCCTCTAACTTGACTCCAGAATCAAAGTTCATCTAATGGCAAGTTTTTTACTTGGCATGGCTACGGATAATAGGTTGGTGCTTTTGTTGAAACATGGCATTGTTATTCCTTCCATTAGACCCACATTCACAATGCACATCAACAAACTTCTTGGAAGATGATTCAATACTCTCGTACAGTCCTCCCTCGCATTCATATGGGACAGTTACTATACACCACATGAATGTTGGAGGAGACAACAGTTCCAATGTAGCTCAAAAAATTATTCCAATCTCTCAATGTAAGAACGAGAAGCAAAAAAACTGAGATCAAAACAATGATCGTTAACTAACCAGCATGGAAATACATCAGAGTTCAATGCCTTAAGCTCAAATTCTGTCTAAAATGAACAGTACAAGGCTGCTCAGGACAAAACTAACATACATGAACGAATCCTCAAGCTCAAAAAAAAACATTGTAGAAACAGGAGAATCACCCACCTTCCACAGACCCTGCAAAGGTCGATCCAGCGTGGGTGATGAATCAGCAATCTTCAAAAAATGCTCAGTCTCCCACCTCTTCTTCCCCTGCTTCTCCCTTTCTCTCCTCCTCTGCCTCCTTATTGCTCTATCCGCGCCTGGACTCATCCTGTTTGCATAGTACTGATAAATCTCTAATGTTTCCGGTAAACTCCCTGGTGATCCTTTTGTAACACTAACAATATCTTCTCCGCTATCCTCTCCTTTCAAATTCCCAGAACTCAAACTCCTGTAAGCAAAATTCACATTCTCCTCCACGCTAAAATGTGAGTCCCCGATAAAATTCACATTAACGGGAACTACATCCATATCTAAATACCCCAAGTCACCAAATAATTTATTCTTATTTTGCCCCTCCGGATCCAAATAATTCACAATTTCACCCTCGGGCGAAATACTTATCAACAAGAATGGAGATTTTACAACGCAATAGGCGTTTTGAGACGGAGAGACTCTCCAACCGGAGAGAAACGAAGAGCCCCACTCGAAGAAAACTAACGATGGAGGCTTCACCGTTTCTTTCTGCTGACTTTGGCCGCAACGACGCCAGAAACCAATCAGATTTTCCCATTTGTTAAGTGTTTTGTAGAGCAGTTTATAGGAGATTTGACCGTCACCCCATTTATTGATTTGGGTCTTTGAGCCCCACCTCCTGTCGCAAAGTGAGTACCAGAGTTTGCTGTCGTTCAGACAGAGAGGGGCATACCGTTTTGAAGTGCAAGCGAAATTGGCGATTTCTGTTGGGCTTAGGAACGAGAGAATGCAGAATTGGACATCTTCAGGAAAATCAGAGAAGGAATTGAGGTTTGGTTCTGCCATGCCAGATTTGATTTTCTAGGGAAAATTGGAGAATTTTCTAGGAAAGATGGGAAAGTGGCGTTTGGGTTAAAGTAGGGATTTTGTGGGGGAACTCGGGGTAGATAAGGAACGAAGCAGAAAATATTAGGACTCGGCAGATGCTTGGGGAGGAGGGAATAGTTCTGGTGAGTTAATTGACCTGATGGATCTAGCAAGGGAGAAGATCTAGAGAGCAGGCAGGCAGATACCTGTATATTTCTCAGTTTTTCCAAACACGTCCAAGTCATTATCTGACTGGGTCTGGGGTATTGGATGGAGTGATTATTTGATTAGTTTACTGTGGTGGTTTAAGTTGTTTTAAAAAAATAATATTTAAAAATATATTAAAATAATATTTTTTTATTTTTAATATCAGTATATTAAAATAATTTAAAAATATCAAAGATTTTAATTTAAAATAAAAATAAATTAATTTTTTTAAAAAATATTTTTTAAAACAATATCAAAGAAGACCCTAGAGCAAGTCCAATGGGACTAGTTATCAGAATAGGCAAAGGCATAATTTAAAAAATTTAGCTTTTGTTGTGAAATTTATCTCTCCAACGGGGAGAGTTAACTAAAGAGCCAAAATGGCTTTTCCTTTTTCGGTAATCATTCCCACAGATTATCCAGCAGAGGCAAAACACAGAAATCCTATCGTTGGAGAAATATTATTGTTGCAAGTCCACAAATAAAAACAGACATGAACACAGAATTCATCAAATTGCAAAAACACAGTATATTCATCAAATTGCAAAAACATACATCAACACAGAACAACAAAATCAAAGCAGACACCCATGATATAGAAACTTGAATGACCAAACTTCAACTTGAACAACAAATTTTGGTTCCAAGCAAACCCTCTGCCCATTGCATCTTCGGTTTGTTTTCTAAACTTTTTTTTTTACAAGTAGGAAGCTTTGATTTATTCTTCAGTGATGGATTTGTTTGCAAAAAATCAAAAATGGTATGAAGCCCGAGGGCGGGGGAAGGGAGCAGAGAACAAAGTGAGGTGGGGATGAAGCCAAAGGATATGGGTGAAGGGAGAGGGGGGAGAGTAGAGGGAGAGGGAGCCGAGGGAGAAAGAGGGAAAGAGCGCAGAGAGTGAGAGGGACGGAGGCGAGAGAGATGAGTGAGATAAACGGAGGCGAGCAGAGAGGGACAGAGACGAGAGAGATGAGAGAGATGGACGGAGACGAGCAGAGAAGGACGGAGGGACAGAGGCGAGCAGAGAGTGAGAGGGATGGTGTGCGGTTGAAGTAGGGTGAAGAGGCGAGAGAGATGATGAGATTAAATGGGGTAGTGTGCGGCTAAAGTAGGGTTTCGGGTATTTGTATTTAGAAAAAATAATAAGTAATTAATCATAATATGTAGTAGAAATAATAATTAGTAGTATTTTTATTAATAATATTTAGTTAAAATAATAATTATGAGAAATTGATGAATTACAAAATTTTTGATCAATTAGTTTAATTACATGTTTTAAATTTATTGTTAGATATTAAAACTGTGTAATTTTATGTATTGCACTATTGTGGAGGTAATTAATAATACTATTTAGGAAAAAATGGGTAAATATTAATAATATTTAGTTAAAATAATAATTATGTAAAATTGATAAATTATGAAATTTTTGATCAATTAGTTTAATTGCACGTTTTAAATTTATTGTTAGATATTAAAACTGTGTAAATTTTATATATTGCACTGTTGTGGAGGTAATTGATAATACTATTTAGGAAAAATGGGTAAATATTAATAATATTTAGTTAAAATAATAATTATGCAAAATTGATAAATTATAAAATTTTTGATCAATTAGTTTAATTACACGTTTTAAATTTATTGTTAGATATTAAAACTGTGTAAATTTTATGTATTGCACTGTTGTAGAGGTAATTAATAATATTATTTAGGAAAAAATGGGTGAATATTAATAATATTTAGTTAAAATAACAATCAATTTTATTTAATTGACACAATGTATTTTTTATGCAGATGAACTCAAATTTGCCAAATTCATTCACTGACTTTCTTCTAAGTAAGTCTGAACAAATTGTTTCTCAACAAAGTGATCATAATATTCATACAACTAAAAAATCACAAAGAAGTAAAAACTTCTCGCTAGAATAAGATAGTTTACTGGTATCTGCGTGGTTAAATACTAGCAAATATCCAATCACGGGAGTTGATTAACAAACAAGACAATTTTGGACTCGAGTACATGCTTACTTTGTTGAGAATGGAAGAAACTTGAATAATCGTTCTCAGATAAGCATCTCAAATAGATGGCAAGAAATAAATAGAGAAGTTGGAAAATTTGTTGGTTTTGTTACCCAAATTGAAAACCGTCATCAAAGTGGAACGACTGAAGAATCAAGGGTACTGTTTCTTTTATCATTTTCATATTAAATTATTTGTTTAACATATTTATTATATAAAATAGTTTTATTTATTGAATTTGATTGACTAGATTAATGATGCTCGGCAAATATATGCTTCAATCGTTGACAAACAATTTCAACTGGAACATTGTTGGGTTATCTTAAAAAAAGAATCCAAGTGGCAATTTGAACGTGCAAGTCTTCATCAGAAGTCAAACAAGAAACAAAAAAAATCATGGAAATGTAAGTCCAGCTTCTTCAAATCCATCAACAGCTAATTATGTTAGTTTAGAAGAAGACAGAGACATATTTATTTACCAAAATAGACTAATTGGTCAGAAAACTGCAAATGAACGACTTAAACACAGATAAGGTAAAGAGAAAGTTGGGGAGACAAGTGTAACAACTATTTTACAACAATTGAAGGATAGTTTTGATGAAATTGAGGTAGAAAAAAAACTTGACAGAAAAATTATGTTAGAGCAACAAGCTCTATTGATTAAACAAAAGCAAGAGAAACAAGAAATGGAGATTATGAAGATTGATACTTCTACAATTGATCCAATTTCTGCAGCGTATTTTGAAGATAAAAGGTTAGAAATTATGGCAAAAAAAAGTACTAATTTGTAATCAATTTGATTGAATTATTTGTAATGGCATGTATGTTAATTAATTGTGTAAGAACTTATTGGTTATTTGTTAATGTGTTAAATTTATTTTTAACTTTTTCTAACACAAAATTTCAAATTTCAAATATTCTGGATCTTTTAATTATAATTAAATTCATTTTATTTTTATTTTTTTAATTTCAATATAAATAAAAATAATAATTTTATTGTTGGCGGGTTTCTCAAAAGTAATTATTTAATTATATAAATTACTCCTATTAATTGTATAATTGATTATATAATTAAACTATATACAAAATAATTAAATTTATTGAAAATAAGATTAAAAAAATAGTTCTCCAAAATGGCTCTTTGCCATTGGACAACACATCAACTCAAAAGTCATTTATACACTATTTAAAGAGTCATTTTTATGATTTGACTTTCTAAAATGGCTCTTGTCATTGGACTTGCCCTTAGTGTGGAACTCAAATTCCAAACCATCTTATGATATAAATAATTTTATGGGTATAAATTTAACAATCAATTCAAATCTCAAGTGACACTAAATGATATGTGACTTTAATTTGTGTCATATGGAAAGCAAATTTGACCAGTTGAGCAACAACTCTTTGGGGTTGATATAAATTTACATTAAAAATATTTTTAAAAAAAACATAGAATAATAACAATATAATTTTATAGAGAAATTTAAGTGTTTAAATTTGAAATTTTAAGGACTTGGAAGGAAAAAAAATGACTATAAACATTATTTTGAGAATTAAACAATTAAATGTTGTTGTCAACATGACTATAAACAGTTTAACACTATAAAAATGACTATAAACAATTAAACAATGACTTGAACAATAAGTTGAGAAAGAATAAATAACAGAGTAAAACACCTATATATTTTAGTTATATTACGAAGCAAACTTGCCCTTGCGGTGCATTAGGTTTTTTTTATTTATGCAAAAAATTAATTGATTATGTACGTGTTGTAATCGATTATTTTAATATTTAATTGATAAAATTTCTTAGAAACATTGTTTTTTTCTGTCTAGAAATGATTGAATGTTGTTGCTGCTAAAACTTTTTTGAAAAAATATGTTAGAAATTGTTGTTTTTTTATATGTAGAAAATTGATTGTTTTTGTGCGTGTTGTAATTGGTTATTTCAAATTTTTAAGTTGATTATTTAACTCAAATGTATAGTATTTTAAAAAAAACTTAGGACCATTAACAATTTTATTACATGTTAAAAAATTTGGTGTTCATTGTGGCAAATCCCAGGGCAATTTTGATTTTATTATTATAGATAATTTGACCTATTTTTTCTATATGTCTTGTCAACATGTGGTTTCATATATTTTTTTTTAACGTAATATGAGAGTTGAAATATCATACACAAAAAAAGACGCAAAAGTTAATTTCCATAAAAAAAAAAAACATTGATCAATGAATTTTTGTCGCAATTCTTATACTTGTCATTGTAAATATTATATACATAATTAATATTTTAATTATTATTGGGCATACTATTGATGACACCATGTCACCATGTTTTTTTGTTAAAAAAAGATAATTATTTTTTCTTGATTTTATAATATTTATTTGTCATATTATTATATTAAAAATATTTTAAAGCAATGATAGTAAATTATTATTTTATTTTAAGAAAACAAATAAGTTATATATATATATATATATATAAGGCGTTCATATTAAACAAATATAAAAATATATACTTAGCCTCGTATATTTATATAAAAAAAAACTTACAAATAATCTTTGTTATTATTTTAAATATCTTAACTATAATAATTAGAAATTTTAACAACTAAAAAAATTAAAAAAAAAACAAAAAAAAAATGATTACATTTTAAAATATTATTTGACTTCAAGAATAGGTAATGAAAAAAAATTTTAAAAAGGGGGAAAAATAGTAAATATTATTTTTCAAATGATCACCAATACAAATTAAAATTTAAACATTAAATTAAAAAAAGAGTTAACAACGAATATATAAGAGATTTCAAACCAGTTCAAAAATTAAAAGACTGTGAACAAAATGAAAATACAATATCTAATTAATTTCCATTGAAGGAAAAAATTAAAACAAATCAAAACTTCTATATCATCAATCATAACCATATAACACAATTAAAAGCTTAGGGACCGAAGTTAAAGCTTCCACAACATTGTGGGCTGCCGAGCACTTTCATCGGCAGGAGAGAGAAAAGAGGGAATGGATGTTTAAAGGCCAACTAGAATTTTTCATACATAAGAAGTTGTCCAGAAATAAAAATAATATCGATTAATTAATTAATTTTATTTTTATTTTTATTATATTTTAATCATTATTTTTTGAAATTATCATAATTATTATAGTTGCTATTATAATAATTGTTGTGAGTAATTACTTTTCAAATTATTATTACATTATTGTTATAATCGTTGTAATTATGACGACAATAACTATCATGATAATTAACATCATTATTTTTTTAATATTACTTCAATTATAATTAGTATAAATATCATTAGTATAATTGTTGTTGTTGTTATTAATTTTTTTATATTATTTTATGAGTTAATATTATTATTGTCATCAAAATCATTATTAATTGCATCGTAAGAATCATAACTATTATAATAAATTATAGTCATTATTATTATGATAATTCACAATATTACCATTATCATCAAGATTACAACACCTTAAATTATTATTATTAGTAGTATTGTAAAAATAGTAAAAATTATTAACTTATCTTGAAGAATAAAAAACTTAAATTTTTAACAAAAAGATAATCAAGAAAAATCACATATCTAATTATTATTATCATTGCATATATAATATAAAAAAAAAAGATTACCTTAAAGAATAAAAAATAAAAAAAATTATAACAAAAGAAAAAAAATAGATGAAAAAAGTAAAAGAAATATTAGTAGTATTAACAAAATCATTTGAAAAAAACATTTCAAATGATTATTATTACTATTGCATAAATAATGAAAAAAACAAAAACAAAATGATCTTGAAGAATCAATAAAATAAGAAATATAAAAAAAGAGTATGCAAAAATTAAATTAATGACAAAACAAAACTAAATATTATTAGCCTTAAAAAATATTTTCAAAAAAAAATATAAAAAAATTATCTTGAAGAATAAAATAAAAAAAATTCTATAATACAACAAGAGGGGAATAAAAAAAATTCAAATAAATTAAAAAAAAAATTATTAGTTTTAAAAAAATATTTGACCTGAAGGAAATTTTTTTTTTTAAATGATCACTAATACAAATTAAGATTTAAGGACCAAATAAAAAAATAAACACCCCACCAAAAGAGAAACATTTTAAAATAATTCTTAATATTATTGCATGAATAATAAAAAAACATTAACCTTGAAAAACAAAAAAAACTCAAAATTATATATAAAAAAAGGGAAAGCAAACAAAGAAAATAAATGACAAAATAAAAATAAATATAATCACCCTTAATTTTTTTAAAATAAATATGAATTTTTAAATGATCAATAACACAAATTAAAATTCAAAGACTAAATAAAAAAATAGAACCTTGACAGAAGAGAAGATAAAAAAGAATTTAAAAGTAAAACAAAAAGCATGTACACATAAACATGTACAATAATAGGGATGAATACATAACTATATAAATACTAATAAAAGAATTAAATTTTAAAAGAATAATAAAAAATGCAAGGTCCAAAATAAAAATAAAATATATAATTGATTTCAATTGAAGGATCTAATTGACAATAATTCAAATTTCTATACTAAACATATTAAGGGATTGAAAATCAAAACTAAAATTAAAAGAATAGGGACCAAAATGGAAATACAATATATAATTCATTTTAATTTAAGAACAAAATTGAAAATAATACAAATTATTATACAAAAAAGATTGAGGGATTGAATACAAAACAAAAAATTAAAAGAATAAAGACTGAAATGCAAATAAAATATATCATAAATTGCAATTAAATGAAGAAATTGAAACCAATTGGAACTTCTATTACAAATATCACGACAATATACAAAAATAAAAAGAGAAGGGATGTAAATGAATCTATAATAAACCTAAGTGACTGCAATGTAAGATGACCTTCAAAAGAGAGAAACGGGTACAAAAATATTCAACCGACCACTGTCGCCTCTCTAATCATCATGGGCGAACACGCAACATCCCATGAGGTAGAGTACATGGCGGCGAATCCTTAGAAACGCCAGATCAATATTTTTGGACATCGTATGACGCCGCACGCACCCCTATAAGAGCCCGTTTGGCATTGCTGCCAAACCTACTTTTTGCTGCTTTTCATTGTTTTTTTTTTCATTTTAAAAATCGGCGGTTAGTGTTTTTAGATAATTTTAATGTGCTGATGTCAAAAATAATTTAAAAAAAATAAAAAAAACATCATTTTGATATATTTCGGCACGAAAAGCACTTTAAAAAGCAACAGCAACAGTACTCCCAAACACCCCCTAAGAGAGAGAGAGAGAGAGTCCCAGGAAAACGTGCTGTCTTGTTCGGTCAATGCGCCAAATGTGCGTCGAAAAAATAAAATAAAAAATGTAGTCAATTACCTAAACACCCCCTGTACATTTCTTAGTTTGTCTTTTTGGGCGCTAAAGTAGTATATACACAATTTTAGAAAATGTGCATTGTTTGAAGAATCCCCCTGTTGACAGTTGAAGGTTTTGTCTTATCTGTGTGCATTTTTGTTATTGCATTGTTCATACACGAGTAAAACAACGACATTATCCCTGATTTGGTCACTGTTCATAGGCTGAAGGGAGGGGCAAACCAGTATTTTGACTGTGTAAAAATACACTGCAAATACAAAAATACTTTCAAACAATCTGGTATTGTCAATTAGTCCCATGAAAAAACCAAAAATACCCCTGATACAAAGGCAAGGGCTGAGGCGCATTGAGAGACAAAATCATTAATACATTGTTGTCATCCATAATTTAACGGAGCTATTTTAACTTTTTTCTTAATATAATTTGACATAACTTATAAGAAAATAAAACTTTCCTATGAATTATATTATAAAAAAATAATTTCATAAATAAATTATAAGAAAAATCTATTTAGGCCCCGTTTGGCATTGCTTGCCAACCTGTTTTTTGCTGCTTTTCGATGTTTTTTTTTTTTGTCATTTTAAAAACCGGCGGTTAGTGTTTTTAGATCATTTTGATGTGCTGATGTCAAAAAAAAATTTTAAAAAATAAAAAAAATATCATTTTGATGTATTTCGGCACGAAAAGCACTTTGAAAATAAGCAGGAACCACACTCCCAAACACCCCCTTAAATTAGAAGTGTGGTCAATGAAAATGATTCAAAGTATTTTCTTAAGAGACAAGATAGTGCTATCTAGAGTCCACAGATCATAGTTTTTTTTTTTTTTCTAAAACAAAATTTTGATTTAATTTAATAACAACTATTTTTATGTTAATCAAAAGTTATCTGTGAAAAACACCTCTGTGGCTTTCTATGGAGAGATTTTCGAGAACATACTTAAATAAATAAACATTAAAATTAGGAAAAATAAAATATGTTAATATTTAATAAAAAATGCTAAGAACTTAAAATTAAGAAAATTTGAAAAAGCGAGCTTACTCTTTAATTTTTTAAAAGTAAATGTCAAATTGGGTTTTTAGAAAAATCGCAGGAAACTTGTTCTAAATATTCATTTGGCAAAGTTTTAAATTGAATCCTTTTATTTTAAATTAAAAAAATTATTATCTTTAGATTATTTTCATACTAATATTAAAAATAATTTTTTAATAAAAAAAATTATTTTTATATATTTTTAATTAAAAAAAATAACTTCCAAGTTATAATATCAAAGTATACAGGGACGAGAGAATAATTTATTAAAAAATTATTTTTATATATTTTTAATTAAAAAAAATAACTTCCAAGTTATAATATCAAAGTATACAGGGATGAGAGAATAATTTACCCACTTTTCTGAATAAAAAAAATGGTACGGATGAAACTGAAGCCAGACGTGGCAGATTGGAGATGCGCCAGCAGGAAAGCGCGAAACTTCTAAAATAATTTTATTTGATGAAAATCCATAAGCAATCCACAAGAATATCACGGGCGATCCTGTAGAAGGTTTTTGTGTACATTTAGCATTGGAGAAATCTGATTAAGAAAAGCTCCAAGAAATGGCGAGTTCTCGTGTTCTAAATCTTACTAGAGCTCATCGATTGGCCCTTTTATCTTCACGAAGATGGTTATCTTCACCCCCCTTGGTTGAGGTCAATCCCCGGGAGGTCGGCATGATCTCTGGCATTCCGGAGCAACACCTTCGTAGAAGGGTGAGTTTATGTTTTGTTTACTGTTCTGTACTCCTTATGTATTTGGATTATTTGCTTTTCATTGAAATTTGTATTTCTGATTTAATTATTTGTTGGCTGTGGAGAACACAGAAGAAAGCAATTGAATTCATTCACTCGTAGTAAGAGAAAAACTAAGAAACGACTCAATGAATCGAATTCATGACTCTATGATATTCGGAACTTGCAATTGGAAGATAGGAAGACGATCATAGCTGTTGACATCACTGTTGTTGTTACCTTTGTGACGTGTCGTTTAACATAGCGGATTAGTTGGCACCGGCGTTTCTTCAGTTCCATGTTCATTGCGATACTGAGCAGTGGATGACTTCTCTTCTTCTTTACAAACCCTCTTACTTACAAATACAATATAGAAGAAGAGACTGTTTTGCTAAATAGAATATCTTCTCAGCTACCACAAGAAGTTGAACAGCTAAACCCCTACTTCCCTCCTGGTTACCAACTGCAGAGCGGAACTTAGATTTGTAAGAATTTAAGATGAATAAAGCTACCATACAATGGCTATCACCATTGCCATGTGCTTGTATTTATTTTTTCACTGTTGAAATTGAGGTTCCCATCTTTTTGACCCTCATGGAGTATGAGCTCAATGGCTTGCTATGGGGTCGATGAATTTCAGGTAATAATCTATTCACCTGCTCGAACGGCAACGCAACAGGGCTCAGGGAAAGTTGGGAGATGGAAAATTAATTTCCTGTCTACACAAAAGTACGCAAACTTTGTCAATTACTCAGTTGCGTGCTTTGCATATCTTCCTTATTTTATTGAGAAATTTGAAGAAAAAAAATTATTTTTTATTTAAATTAAAAAAAGTTGGTGTTTTTAATTATCTTCATATTTTGATATTAAAAATTATTTTAAAAAAATAAAAAATAATATTTTTATGTATTTTTGAATGAAAAACGCTTCAAAAATAACTTGTATAACACTCATTGAAATTCAATAAAGAGTCGTTTGATATGCGTAGTGCTGAATCCTTTCCACTGACACCCCATATTTTTAGTTGTAAATTTGACAGTTCTAGGATGTGGGTAATTATCTTGAAGTATTTTCTGGATGTATTGGCAAACATTCAACCTGTGTAATTAATTATTTGTTTGCCGCCAATTATTGTAAGCATAATACGGTATGTGCATATTTATGAACTAGTTATCATATTTTATCCAGGTGGGAAAATCCTTTGATGGGCTGGACTTCTACGGGAGATCCATATGCCAATGTAGGTGAGGCAGGGCTCGGTTTTGAGAGTGAAGAAGCTGCAAAGGCCTTTGCTGAGAAACATGGTTGGGAATACGAGGCAAGTTCCTCTTTAGCATGTCCTTCTGCTGTGCATTTATAATTTTTCTAATTGTTTAATTGAGCTTTCAGTACTAGTGATTTCGTTTGATATGGAGGTTCCTAATAAATATGTTAAAATCATAATGGGACCGCATTTTACATCGTCTTGTTTTTAATTTCATTATTGTATCTTAAGAAACAATGGCCCAAGACCCTTACTTAATAAAAGGCCTCAAGATGCCTTAATAAAATGAAAATTATTTTCACTCTACAAAAGTAAATAAAAATTGTCAACAAAAGCTCCAAGTGCAAAATGAAAAATGTTTAAGGTCTCACTTGTAAGACATATATAAACAATATTTAAAAGAACTTATTAATAATTTTATCAAAATATTTTAAAAAACTCCATATATAATTTTGTCCAGGACCTCTATTCATCTTAAGCTCGGCAATGTTTACAGTTTATTGATTCCATTCGGCCTAACTCTGAAACATTTGAATCATGTGCAGGTCAAGAAACGTCACACCCCTCTTCTAAAGGTTTGTATTCCCCCATTACCGTATTCCGTAGGATGAATAGTTGCTTTCTAGAGAAAATCAGGGGTGATTTCGGTAGCTTACTGCAAAATCTTTTCCTATTAATGTAAATTTTAATACCCCGCTACTGAGAAATCATAACTCAGTCGTATAATTTATCGAAGGATGGAGAGTGATATTTCACAGCAGCCATTGAACTTGTTTTGAAAGCTGCATGTGATATATTACCACATCCCTGTTTTATCCTTTACCTTTTTCCCTTCTCCACTCTTGTTTTCTATGTATAACACCTAAATTCCCTAACACATTAAAGAGTAAAAAAAATAAAGGCTATCATGTAGCTACCAAATCTGGTGGATATATATAAAATATCAATTATCCTTGTTCACTATTTGTCTCTATTTATTGTTCTTTTCTTTTCCCCGTTTCAGCCTAAATCGTACGCTAGCAATTTCAAGTGGAAGGGCCCAGCAAATTAAGATCGAAATTACCAAGGTTCTATACATTGACGTTTGAAAAGATGCAAGCATATCCTATTTATTAGTATGTCTAATATATGTGTGTATGTATCATATATGTTGCTGTCTCTGTGAATTGAAAGTATCGAACTTCTGTTTGGAAGATACAATTCTAATGCCTGTGTTGTAAGTATCTTCTTTGCTTACATGAGATTCTGGCAATGATATTCCTAGAAGAGACAAACCAAAGGGGAAGAGAAGATCTTATACACACTTCAGACATTCATTGAAAAGCTGACCAAATCTACTTATATTTGACGTCTTATGTGTACATCTACCATTAGTGCGTACTGTACACAACAAGACATTCAAGCGTTGGTTTTAGACTGAAAATCCATTCTGCTTCTAGTGTGGAACCTCCAACTAAAGAGGTAATCCTTGGACGCGCAGGATAATCTGATAACGTCACAGAAAGTATTGATCACATTCTTTGTCCCCTTGTTGCACCATTCTATCCTCACCCAGCATGAAAACCCATTTGAAGATGCTGGCACTCTTAAATCAGAAAGGTGAAGTTCCACCTCCCCACATATCCTCTTGCATGACCTGCCTGCAAAACTTCCATCTCCAGTCATCATCGAGTCAATCCATGAACATTCTGGCTGGCCCACCATTTCTTTGTAAGCAGAATTTGCTAGCCTCACTTTGTTGTTGGAATCAGATATCACTGTAGGCAAGACCTCAGACTCAACTTCCTCCTCAACTTCCTCTGGCTTCTTTGGAACTCTCGCCAGTGTGATGGAGCTTGGGTCTTCACTGATGTAGGCTATACTTATGCTTGAGCCTACCAGTCGAACCGGTTGAGGTGCTACAACTTTGTTGGTGGAAAGTACCTGTAATTGTTGCAAGAGATCCATCTCTTCCGGAAATTCAGCCTCTGCCACGGTGTTTAAATCTATGACCTTGTCTCTATTTGGTTCCAGGCAATTAAGCTCCGGAACTGTTGCTTGGTTTGCAATAACAGTTACTGTTGTAGGACTATGAAGAAGTGGCAGTGTTACTGGATTTGATGATACAGTAACTGAATTTTCCAAGCCGCTATTGACCCCAGCCAGGTCGGGAACAGGAAGCTGGGGAATTCCATGAACAAAACCCTGCAAGGAGAGATGTTTGGCAGGGGATATCACATGACCAGGAGAAGAAAGGCCCAGCAAATGGGATCTTGGCCTTTTGATGGTAGGTAGTGTTACGGAAGCTCTACCTCTCTTCCTGGTTCTGGTAGGCCTAGCCTGCATTTGTGGCCAAAGGGTCCTTAAATAAGGAGATTCTCGGATTTTCTGGGACATGGATGAACTCTCATCCATTGAACTCGCAGGACCCTCAGGCCTTGGAGCTATCGGCCTATACCTGGACATAATTTCTGCTGTTTTTGCTGTGTTGGAGTAAGCGCTCAGGGTCTTGATCATGGTGGCTAGTTTCACTTTGTGCTTCACTGACGTTTACCGCGGCTTCTCAAGCGAGAGGAGCCACGAAGCCTGAGTGATTTAGAAGAAAATGCTGAATGAATTTCCTGTCAGTGGAGATGTATTGAGTTTAGAGGAGGCGGGGAGGTATTGTGTTTACAAAGGGATTGATGGTTTTGGGGCAGTTTTAACGATGGGGTTTGGCCAATGAGAGAAAGGTAGCATGAAGCGAAGAGGCAAGGAAGTTGACAACTGGGAAATGGACTGTGGGTACGTGTTTGTGAAGATCAGAGAAAGGGACATGTGGGATTCGGGTATGTTAGTGGGCTCCATGCATGCTTACACATATCATGGATAGACAGTGGTTGTTGACAACTGAGCACCAAAATCAGTTTTAAGACTTCTGGGTTATGCCAATTGCCAACACACCAATCAGTGAGCCCTTCTCACTATAACGCGTGTGGAGTTAGCTTCCATGCGTGGATACACCTATCAGGATTGGTTTGGCCATTTTTGTTTTTGGTATCGATTTTACCATTAAACCTCTTATATGGGTCGGTTAATGATGGCTGTCATACATGTGTCAGCGCATTACATTTTTCTACTGCATGCAATGGGATGCGTTACATTTTGATTGGAGGACGAGTGATCGTCTGTGAAAGCTTTGAGATCTTTTTCAAAGTTATTAATATTGTTTTGGATACGGTTTTGATTTTTTCATTGATATAAAATATTTTGATTTTGAAATATTTTAGTTTGTTGTTTTGGGATTATATTGTTTATATATAATTAATTATATATATATATATATATAAAATTAAAATATTAATTTAACAAATATAATTAAAATTCAAGATAAATTAATTTTAAATTGTACAATATAAATACAAAGTCAAACAAACATAATCTCAAAATTAAAAATATAATCACAAGTTAATAAAAATAAAAAAAAATTTAAGGTTGAAAAGACACTCGAAATAGCACTGAGACATTCCAGTTAGAATTTTGCTAAAATTTATAGAACAAGTCAAAGTTAAAATTAAAATAAAAATAATATTATTTCATCTTGATTTTTTTAATAACACGAAATATTTTAGCTATTCTAGATGAAGCAAGCAATATCGGCAATCTTAACTTAAACTTTGAAGAAAAAAAAAAACAGGGCAAATAAAAACCACACGTGGCTTTCGAGCAAGAATGCTGCTAAAACGTGCTGTCTGCCCTTGTAAAATACGATGCTTTTCCTGTGAACCCCCGTACAGGTGAATGCTTCATCAAGTTAATCATGGCCACTGAGCCTCGATAGAATCGAGCTCCTCAGGAGAGAGAAATGTTAGAAAATGTTTCGAACGAGCATAAGTTTTTAGAGGATGATGTGAAGGAGCATTCGCCTGTGCATGATAGGGTGTCTGTATCCGTGTGAAAGTGATGAAAACAAATACAGCAATTATCAAGAGTCCCCTGGAAGCATTGACAGGAAGACGACGTAAGAGGGATTGGGCGTATCTTTCATGTTAAAATATGGTTTGAACTAGTTCATCGATCATGCTCGTGTTGCGGTTTGGAAACAAAACTAATAGAGATTTTATAGCATTGTTATTGAACTCATATAAGAACTCTAACTTGGAATTACTTGACTTATTCTGTGCTCCTTATGTGTTTGAATTGCTTGTTTTTCATTGAAATTTGTATTTCTGATTTAATTATTTGTTGGCTGTGGAGAATACCGAAAGAAAGATAGGAACTTGCAATTGGAAGATAGGAAGACAATTATAATAGCTGTTGATATCACTGTTGCTGTTAGCTCTGCTCTGCGAGTTCATATTCAATACGGTGCGGTTTATCCAGAATAACCAGTTTCTTTCTCAATAATAGATAAATTGAAGAGTATAGAAAGGTTCTCTCTCTCCAGGATTCGATGAAATTTCATCTTGAAAAATATGTTTTATAACTTCAAGTGAACAAATAAAATATTAATTATTTTATATTTTTAAAAAAATCATGTGTTTTAATTTAAATTCGAGATTTACCATACAAATTACAAGTTATCTATCATTATTTCACATTTTTGGAAACAAAAATATAGAAAGTTGTTTTGTAGTTAAATTTGGTTTTTAATCTTTTATTTTTAAGAACCAATAGTTTTTAATTTTTTTTATAATTAATATAAGTAATTTATATAATTAAATAACTACTTTTAAAAAACCCATTTTAGAATTATTAATTTTAATTATATCTAAATAAACAAATAAGATTTGAAATTAAAAAAACTAACCTTAAAATCACCCCTGCACTCAGTACCCTGCACCCCGCCTCTCCCTCTCTCATTTGAAATAAAAAATTAATTTAAAATTTATAATTTTTCATTTAAAAGTTGCCACACAAATAGCTCTGGACACATAGAGCAGTCATTTTAATTCTTAAAATGACTTTGTTAGAGTGATATAAAATAATTTATATGAATTAAATAAATAATTTTTTGTTTTTGCTTCTTCAAATATATCACCGTTGGACTTGCCCTAAAAGCAAGCCACGAGAAAGAGCTTCTTATTGTTCTTCTTTCTGGTAAATGATTTTAGTGATGATAATGTATTAAGGAGCTTCAATTTACTAGCAAAAATTTGGTCATCGAGAGTTTGTCCTCTGGATTAGTTGATAGATAACAAGAGATTAATCACCAAAATCTTGCTTAATTTTGAGCTAAATCTTGCTTTTAAACACTTGTCAACCAATTTTAACTCTAGCAAACACAATATCATATGTAGACCATGCGCAAGCAAATTTGCTACTCATATCAAAAGAGAAACCCCCTTTCCTTGTTCCTTCAATATTCTTTGAGGGACATTTGAGTGATTTTATTGTTTTTTCAGAGCATTTAACTATAAGTTTTGATAGTATTTCCATTATGCGCCTCTAATTTTCCTCATTTACATATTAATCTATAAACTTTATTTATATTCCAAATAGAGGTGAGTATTTTCGGTCTTTTTGTTAATAAAAACAACTACACTATAAAAAAAATTAAAAACCAAAATTGAAATACACCAAATTTAAATTAACCAATTTCAATTCGGTCCTTTTTTTCTAGATACTTTAATCAAGTTAATCCTTTCCCCTATTTAACTAAAATGAAATCAAACTTCTAAACCCGAATAATAATATATATATATATATATATAGTTTTTAATTTCCGTTATTTTCGAATCCCCTCTTCTCTTCTCTTCTCTTCTCCAATTCTCCGTGGAAGATAACATCACCACCAAAAAGCAACCAAATTTGCCTTCAAATTACGTGACGCTCGCTCAACTCCAACAACGGTTGATGAAACAAAAGGAGGAGGAGCAAGAGGAAAAAAATCAAAAGAAACTTCATAACAATGAATCAGGGCCACTACAAGTACAAGCAGTTCGAAGAAATTCCGACCGGAAATCTAACCATCAGAATATAATTGGCGCAGATGTCGAGCAACCGAGCGCTGTGTCGGTTGAAGAAAACGAGAGAGAAATGAAAATGAAGAAAGAGAAGAAGGAAAGGAAAGGAAAGGACAAGTTAGGGAACCGGAGGAGGTGACGACGGGAAGTGAACCACACCAAGCGTTGCTAGTGAAAAGTGAGAAGAAGAATGTTGGATATGAGCGAAAGAGGGACACGCGGATGGAGTATAGGGCAAAGGTTGAGAAAATGGTGGTGGAGAATAATCAGACGGCGGAAGTTATAGTGATGGTGGTGATCGTGGTAACGGGCATTATAGAGGAGGCTACGCGAGGTTCAATGGAATGAACAGCGTAAGGGGAGAGATAATGGAAAGGTTTGGGTGAAGAAACAAGAGGTTGCTGATGGTGGCGATATGGTTGGGAATCAAAGCTCCAGTGGTTCTTCGTTTAAGGGGTTGGAGTAATTGGATTGGTAATGACCTCCTTCCCCTGCAAAATGTTTCATTTTTTGCTCTGTTTTTGTGGTATATGTAGACTCTGAATGATTCAGATTTCTAAAAACTTTTCTGGTATATGGCTAAACTTGTTGATTATTGAATCTGGGAATTGGTCTTATATGGGCAGTGAATCATAGGCTGTGATCATATAAATTAATATGAGGGCTGTAGTGAAGGAATGACATATTGAATACTTTATTGTTATGGTGAATAAACCAACCATAGAAATGTTGAGGGAAAGGATATCATAAAGATATAAAGATATACTTTCTCCTAGGAAAGATAACATCGTGCAAGGAGAAGGTAATATGTGACTTGTCCAACGTTTTATGGGCTTTTCTGAGTTCCTCATTATTTCTAAAAAGTTATCTTTGGTAAAGAGAAAAGTCATAAACATGTTTTACTTCAATGACCCACGACATTTTGCAACTAGCATTGAATTTATTATGATGTTAATATTTTTGTTACAATAATTACTTAATGTATCTTTACAATTACCTTGTGAATCTAGCTGCTTGTAAGATGTTGATTCATAATGTTGCAGCATGATATACTAAAATTAGAAGAGCGCTATAACTCTTGGAAGTTTGCAAGGCTATTTGAAACTACATTATGCCCCAAGTTCCTGTTACACTTTATGTCTGCATAGAGACACTAATTTTCCAAAACTTTCAAAAATATCTTTTAGAAATCATGAACAAATCTATGTTAACTTACACCCGTGTTTGCTATAAACAAAGGTTTCCGATGGTCTCCAAGTTACTTCTGTTAATTACTTTTCGGTGGTTGCATCTACTTTTCTGTCACCTACACCTGCTTCCAATTAGCAAGTGTAGTCATAGATACCAGCAACAACTGTTATTAGGTGCTACTCACTGTTCCTTTTGCCATTTTAAAGCTTGCATGACATCTAATGCCCCTATTGAACTATATTAATGTCATAAAATTATCATATATCATTAATTGCCACAGCACCACTATAATGAAAAATATTGTCAAGAACATCTCTTTGAGTTCTTCATGATTTCTATAAATGTCGGTGTGTGTGTTGATGAATTAGATGAAAGATACCATTTTCTGTTCGTATGTAGATTTGGTGAAGAAGGAACGCGATATAGTCAAATGATTTTGAGCATCTTATCGTCATCAGCTTCCTCTTCATCACTGCCCTTATTTTGTTAGATCTCAAGAGTTCTTGTGACGCTTCACAATGTCTTTCTTTAGTCCTTTAGCGATCAAAATAGAGAACATGTGAATAAAATTATTAGTGAAACTTCCAGGGTACTGAGCTAATTTCAGATGAGTTGAAGATACTGGGGTATTCACGCAGCATCATTTGTCTACAGAACCATTCGTCAACATGACAAAGTTGCATGATGTACTTCAATTAACGGGTATTTTTTTAGAAAAATGAAGAAGATTCTTTGTAGAGCTGCTGTGTTAGCAGTATGCAATTCTTGCTCAAAATATGACAGAGCTGAAGTTAATAGTCGTTGCTATCTTTGAGTGCAGGTTTGCCTTCGTATCGTGGGTGGCCGTAGACGGAAGGCAAAAACTACAAGTGCAATCTAGCATGTTTGGACAACAATTTTATGAATGTTTGCATGGAAAGCGCTTTTCAACTACTTTAACGTGGCTGGGCATATTGTTTGTTTGTGGACAGTACATAGTTTTCTTCCCCTGCAATAAATAAATTTATTCTTATGAATTTAGCAATAGCACAACTCAGTAATCCAGGTCAGCTCTTGTAATTTCGTAAGCTTTTCTCTTCTTTTGTATTCCTTTAAAATATTTTAATCCGATGCCTAATGCGTAGAAGTAATGATGGATTTTACAGAAACAAATTAATCGATTCACGGGTTCACCATTGAAATTGATATTTTAATCAGAAATTTTTTAAACCTTTTCTTTTTCTTTCTTTTATGAATCAGATGATGTTTTTAGCCTAGAAAATTTCAAAAACTCCATTGCCATTTTTCACCTCTACTTGAGAAGTAGAATTTAACACTTTGGATACCTTATATTTTTACTAATTGCAATGCGAAAAAGACCGAAAAAATCATAATCGCAAATGGACTGAAATGGGTGAGTTTCCTTTCACCTGGATCATCAATTTCCAGTACAGGAGTTCAATATCGCTCCACTTCAAACTGACAAGACTAATAAAAGACCATTCAATTTCAAATCCATTGAGAGCAAACTGCCAGGGGCAATCCCTTCGTATCGTCTGCAGAGCAGCGGCGCATGTTCGTTTAATCGTGTTAAGAGGCAATCCCATTGGGTTTTAAGCATTATCTTTTGACTCTTGGCTTGACTGTTTTGATACCAGGCGTAATCGTCCCTCAAATGGGCGGTGGTGCTGTAAGAACTACTTCTTGGCTCTGATTATGATGGAGCTCTTCTTCGGGATGGGCCTGTCAGGTGTGGCACCTATTTTTCATAAAGCTGATAGATTCCAAGAACCAACCTGAGGCCCTCCAAACCACAGGCTTTGAGATCCTGGTGGGAATCTTGTATGGGATTGGGAGGTTTGATATACGCCGCTACGAGAATTCCTCACCGATGGAAGCCAGGCTTTTTCACTTGTTGATCGTTGATTTGCTGGCTGATCGACATCAGATGGCGGGGCTTGAATGATTGTTTGAAATAGAGGATCACAATGGCTGGAGGTATTATAAGGTTGAAATAACTGGAAAGAAAGCTAATGTTCATTCGTTAGTTAAATTGTAACTCCTGTTCGACATCCTTGAACTAAATATTTTCGATATCCTACTGCTTGAGAATTGATTGGGAGTACCAAAATTAATTTAAAAAAAACAAAAACACGTTTCTGCTTTCATTGAGAGTCGAACTCAAGACCTCCCGCTTACTAAACGGGTGCTCTAACCAACTGAGCTATGAAAGCTTTCGGTAACGGTTTTTCTAGAAGCTATAATATTTCTCAATTCATCATGCCTTTCTTATGCCCTTTGTGATGAAATACATCTCTATATTTCTTTGTAGTTTTTATTAATAAACAACGCTGACCTTATATTTTATTTTTATGAGTCAAGAATATATACAAGACTATTTGAAGTTTAAGAAGTATTATATATATATAGTTCAATTTAAAAAAAAAAAAACTCACTTTGTATAATACACACATATATATATATTAGTGAATAATATCGAGAATCATAATAAATTCATTTTAACAAGAAAAGACAGGTAGTGGGACCAAAATTTATTTATTTTCAGAACAGAATCACTTAATTTGTCCATATACATTGAATAAAATATGATGAAGTTTGAATTTAACAGTAACGAAAATGTTTCGTGGAGTCATATCCATGAAGTAGGTTGTAAAGTATAACGATGAATGATGTCTCGGCCTATTTAACCTTTTTTTTTTCTTTCTTTTAACAATAAATGTTTAACTGCCATGTCAAGTCATTATTTATGCAAGCCATTGAATTTCAAAGATACCTTTGCACTTCGGGGTTCGGGTTGTTTTTTTTTTAAACTAAGATATTTTTAATATTTCTAAATCATTTTAATTTAATGGGTTAATATTAAAAATAATTTAAAAAATAAAATAAAAATACTATTCTATTAAATTTTTAAACAAAAAAATATTTTAAAAAATAAACCGAATGGTACGTTCATCATCTCAGGAAAGTGAACCCTCTTGTCTTCACATATTGTCTTAATTACGGTACTCGAGATGTGAGCATTTAGCCTAATCAAATTCATCATCTTAGAATGAATAAATAAATTTTAAACACGTCGTTTGCTGTGATCAAACCTCCTTGTCAGTTTGAATTTGCCCATATCACCCCTAAATACGTATTCTAGGCTTTTTGTGTGGCTTAATTACACTATATTTGTATTTTCAATTTCAAAATCAT
Source organism: Salix dunnii (assembly GCA_015731905.1). Classification (NCBI taxonomy): domain Eukaryota; kingdom Viridiplantae; phylum Streptophyta; class Magnoliopsida; order Malpighiales; family Salicaceae; genus Salix; species Salix dunnii. The sequence continues at coordinate 8,322,883 of CM027660.1, read as the reverse complement.
TACTCATTTTTTTCCAACTGCTGTAATTGAGAGTGGGTCGTGCATGATGAGACAAACTTAAAACCCACGATCCATACTGTTGATAAGGGATTTGAATCCCTGATAACTCTCATAACAGGAAAAGAAATCTTCATAAAAAAAAAAAAATATAGAAATCTCTCTACTTAATAAGTTCTAGCATTTAAATGGGATATTGATCTGATGAGATGGTTGATTCTGTTACTATTATCAACTTATCATAACTAGGTATAAACAAGGTTCGAACCAAATGGGAGTGGTATAACATTTTAGGTGTTTTTAAGAGGGTTGATCAACAAGATATTTATCATCGTGATCATATGAGAGCTTTTCTTTAATTGACTAAGAAATTATACCTATTAAAAAACTTAAGCATTTGATGAATTTTGAGAATTATCTCACCGAAAAAATGAAATTTTTATATGAAACTAGTAATATAATTTATATTATTTTTTATAAGACTCTCACAAGTAAAAAAATTTTGAGCTTCAAACTTGTATAAACCTACACTATGTTGTGCTTTGTTTTTATCGAATAGAATGGAAATAATAAGAATCGAATTCGTGACCACTGGATTAATAAGATTTTAATATCAAATCTACATAACCATCTGACCTAAAATCTTTTATTAGGATAAAATTAAGGTATATAAAATTAACTAACCGAAGAAACGAATTAAATTATAGTCCCCGGTAGTTGCTATATCTCATTGTTCAGATTGATGAACTGCAACGCACGCAAGTAACCTGGAATCTATGCCCCAAATATTTAGGGGAGAGATTTCTTTTGTTGCCTACAAACCGTGCTGTCTGTTTTGAGAAGAATGGCAGCTCGTTGCACCAGCTAGGATAACCTCACCGTCCGAGCTATATAAAGTTGATAGTAACACAGGATTGATGGGACCATAGATTTCAAAATCTTTAGCTGTTTAGCACCGCATTTTCATTTAAATTTGCAGCTGTGAAAAAACAAACAAATAAAAACAGCTAGAAGAAGAAGATATTACAGCACACTAGTTACTGTTCTGTTTCGTTCGACTGATAAGCGAAGCAGCTGTAAATCACAGTCGAGAATTGGTGGGATAATTAGCATTGCTAATGTCACTTTGAAACCGACCAGGTTGTGCTTTGCTCGAGAAATGGGCGGTCAGTCACGATGACGACACTTTAATCGGTGTGTTAGCTCTTATCAAATAATTTATTTAGTGGACACCGCTTGCATGATTGGTTCGTGAAGATTTCCACCATTGTACAGTCGGAGAAATTTCTCTGCAGTGAGAGAAAAATAAAACACTATCAGGCTGGCATCCTTGTACGAGTAAGGACATCTTTGACGTACTTCTTGGAGACACATTCTTGTCAAATTCTCAATGCCTCGAGATCCTAATTAATACCTCATGGATGAACAATAAACACGATTGAATATGATCAAGTTTACTTTGAGCAGTGATGTAGTGTCAAAAATCTTGATATCTATTTTTTAAATTTTATATTTAAATCGGAAAAATTGGAATAGCTGGAATTTTGTATGCTTAACTTCAGCCCATAAAAAATAATTAAAGGGAGGTGTGATTCCTCCGATCTATATATATATATATAATTGTGCACCACAGCATTGATTAGGATATGCAGGCGTTTTCAGATTTCCTGTGGAATTTGTGGACTTTGAACTCTTATTTTCTCTCGAGGGTAGTAGTAAATAAAATGTGACAAGGTGATGTAGACTAACAATGTAAAAGGATCGGTGGAGTTTATTATTAGCATGTACATGGGACGACTTTTTTGTGACAATGGTTTAGATTTTCTGCGAGACAAAAGTATCAAGGGAGGGGGGATCTGAATGTGAAAAAATGGCAGTTTTTCCACGACACATTGGGTAGCAACTAGCAAGTTTTGACCGCGCCGTTGTTGGGGACCATCTTCAAGCCTCAACCAGAAGCCCATTCTTCAATGGTTTCATATAACAGAGGATTCTACGGTGAGATACTGTTGAGGATGTAACATTTTAGGCATCAAACTTAAGCTCAGTCCATTTGCTCAATAAAATTAGTCGAACCAATAATAATTATAATAACGTATAAAACCTAATCCACCTTTAAAAGGGTTTGAAATTAAAATAGATCTAAAGATGAACGAACTACACAATATGGTTCGATCGAGCTTGGCTGTGTGACCAAGTTCGAAGCTTATGTCAATCATTGTTGGTGTAAAAAAAGAGAGATTTTTGGTTCTTTTCACTAGTAAAAGTGTAAAACAGAAAAATAACAAAGGGAATATATAAAACCGACGGAGTCCATACACATGAATTACGGATCATGGACTGGCAAAGGGCCACAAACTAACAAAGGGCATGTGCACCTTAGTGCGTGGGGCAATTTTGAATCAGATGAGGATCTTAGCTTGGCCCCATGATTGATCTTTTCAATTAGTCACATCCCTGATCATCATATCAAAAATCAGCTTTTGATATTATTCAAAGGTCAGTGATTTCTATCACTTGTTTTATGATACCTGTAATTAATAAGCACCTCCTGTAGATGATTTTCTAGAGACACACTTTCAGATGCATCGGTTCTTACTTTTGAGTACAGGATTGGCTGTACAGCGGATCTTGAGAGTTTAATACTAATACTTTGATCCATTTACAGACGAAGGTTTATATGCTGTTGTTTCTCATCCATTTCCTGTCTCCCGGCATTCCTTTATTTTGTAGCAACGTCAAGGTAAATCTCTAGTAAAAACCGTAATGAGGTCGATTTCATAAAAATAATTTAGGGCCCCAAAAACTATATAAGTCCAACAGGTGATTCCAAATAAAATAATAGGGGGGGTGTCGACAGAAATGCTATATAAAAAAATAATGAAAAATCTATACGGGCTCCTACGAATTATTTCTGACATTATTTAGTGGTGTTGATAAAAATTAGAATCGTAAAATTATTAGTAAGACTCATTGTTAAAGAATCATTTCACCTAAAAATTTAAGTTGTTAAGTGAGTCTTTAGAATATAATTTATATTATTTTATAACATATCCTCTCAAGTAAAAGTTTTATGGGCTTGAAACTTGCACACACGGGTTTATATTATCTTGTATTTAATTTTTATCAAATAAAATAAAGATGGTTAGATTCGAAATCGTGACCACGGGGTCAATAAGACTCCGATACCATGTTGCATGAACAGCTAAACTTGAATATAGCTGGTGATATTTTTCACCTGAAAACAGTATATAATTTTTTGTCATTAAGCAAACTGCACCATATATTTTGTCATTTCCACCTGAAATGCTATATTTGGTGGAACCATAGAAAGCTAGTAGTGCATTATCATTCGTTGTTTTTTTCCAAATTTACACAAACAAATTCATCATTGCCCTTGTTGATCTCATGCAAGGATTTATGTGGAATCTTGAAAAGGGAAGGGTTTTAGATTCATGTTGAAACTTTGACTGCTTGACACCAAATCAAATAGAATTAGGGTTGTGGGATGAATGTTTCTGAACAAATATCGTGGCCAAGCACAAGGTTGACCCTAAATCTATAGAGCCAAGTCTTCCAATTAACAAGAGAAGTGAATAACAAAAGGGTCAGATGTAAATCTAAGTGTTTATTTAATCAGTTCTTGACTTACTGAAAACTCACTTTATTCAAAGAACAGATAAGCTATTTATAAGCCTTTACAAGGAAACTGAAAGAAATGAAATTACAGCCCACATTGAACATTATCCTAAACATGGTATATGACTAAGCATGAAGGGAATAACTGAAACAACTGTTTAATAGTGGGTGGAACCATTACGTTCAACATATCGAATAACTTAACATCAAAGTGATGAGTCAACAAGTGACTAACAAGCGTGCGAACAAGGGAAAGAATATAATTTGTTGTGCATCCATGGAAGTTCATGCATTCATAATATATCTGTTCAGATTGGATAAAGAAACTTTAGAAATTAGAAACTTGAGTCATTAGTTAGAGACACGACCAACCACTCAGAATACATATGATTCAACACAGCCTGTTATTGTTGAATCTGAATAGCAGGTGTCTTTAGAAAACTTGCATGTCTATAGAAAATTCGTTACATATTCCAATTTATTTTCTATTACGAAACATTCATCCGTATAAAAAAACGTACAAGTCAGAAACAACCATAATATTGGCTAAGTTTACTTAAGGTTTAGATAAATGGGTAGGGTAAGCATCACTGGACAAGAATTTTAGCAAGAAACAAGTGAAGAGAAATTGTGTGAGACAAAAAGGGTTGGCTGGTGTTTGAGAGGGAGGAGTCAAGGTTCTGAAAGGTTAAGAATTGAACCATAATATTGGCTAAGTTTACTTAATGTTTAGATAAATGGGTAGGGTAAGCATCACTGGACAAGAATTTTAGCAAGAAACAAGTGAAGAGAAATTGTGTGAGACAAAAAAGGTTGGTTGGTGTTTGAGAGGGAGGAGTCAAGGTTCTGAAAGGTTAAGAATTGAACCAATTCCTTCATTATCCTTTTCAACCAAGTTGCTTGACACGCACATGAAGCAGCTACAAGGAATTCGGCTTCAGTTGTTGATAATGAAACCAATAGTTGCTTCTTGGAAGACCAACACACAGATCCTGAACTTAGCATAAACAAATATCCTGATGTGCCTTTTCTATAGTCTAAGTCACCTGCATAGTCATTATTTGAAAATCCTTCAAGTTCAGCATGTCCTCCCTTTCTGTAAAGAATTCTAAGGTTGATCATGCCTTTTAAATACCTCAAAACCCCCTTTGTTGCTGCCAAATGCTCTTTTGTTGGGCACTCCATAAACCTGTTAATTAAGCTCACCACAAACATAGTGTCTGGTCGAATGGCTGTAAGATACATAAGACTTTCCACTATTTGTTTGTAGAGAGTGTTTTTGACCTTCTCACCAGTCACATGTTTCCTAAGCTTGGTACTTGGAATGATAGGATTTTACACTAGATTGCAACTTTCCATTTTAAACCGTTCCAACACTTCCTGAGCATACTTCTTTTGACAGATAAATATTCCATCTACCAGCTGCAATACTTCAATTCCAAGGAAGTATCTCATCTTACCAAGATCAATCATTTCGAACTCATTCATCATTGATTGCTTAAACTTAGTGAACATGCATTCATCATTTCCATTATATATGAGATCATCAACATAAAGATAAACAATGAGAATGTTACCTTCATCACTAGTTTTGATGAACAAAGTGTGTTCATATGGACATTTCACGAAACCTTCTTTCAAGAAATATGCTTATATACAACTATACCAAACATGGGGGGCTTGTTTAAGTCCATATAGAGCTTTTCTTAATTTGTAAACTTTATGTTTCTCACCTTCCTGCACATACCCTGGTGGTTGTTCTACAAATACTTCTTCATTGATTTCTCAATGTAGGAAGGCACTTTTCACGTCCAATTGATGAATTGTCTATTTCTTTTGAGCAGCAAGTGAAATTACAACTTGAATTGTATCTAAATTAGCCACGGGAGCAAATACCTCAGCATAATCGACCCCATGTTCTTGAGCATACCCCTTAGCTACCAGTCGAGCTTTGTACTTATCCACCTCTTCTTTCTCATTCAGTTTAGTTTTGTAAATCCATTTGACACCAATCATCTTCCCACCTTGAGGTAACTCTGTCAATTCCCAAGTCTTGTTCCTCTCTATGGCTGCTATCTAGACATCCATGACTTTCCTCCACTTATCACTTTTCATAGCTTCATTATATAAAATTGGATCACTGTCTGCTAAGAAGGCCAAATGCATCATGTTTTCTTCTTCGGACACTTCTTCTCCAATGATGTAATCTTTCATCCAAACTAGTGGAGCTATAGACCTTATTTGTCCTGGATTGGATGAAGAAATACTTGTAGATGCATATGATCTTCCTCTGTTGCTTAAGTCATTTCTAATTTCATCAGATATTTCTTCATTTCCCCTTTGACAGGCATCTCCCTCATCAAGTACTTCTTCATTTCCCCTTTGACAGGCATCTCCCTCATCAAGTACTTCTTCATTTCCCCTTTGACAGGCATCTCCCTTTACTGCATCATTTCCAGCTGGTCTATCTTCCATTTCCCCCTGACAAGTAGCTTCCTCTGTTTCACCATTTCTAGCAGGGTTATCTTCATCTTCCCTTTGACACGAAGTTTCCTTTGCTTTACCATTTTCATCTTCCTATTCTAACTCTATGATTACTGCTTCATTATATTGCTCGTCCCAATTCCAGTTGCTATTCTCATCAAATCTAACATCATGACTAATTAGGATTTTCTACAAAATGGGATTGAATAGCCGATAGGCCTTCGATCCTTCACTAACCCCAAGTAGCACACACTTCATGCTTTTATCATCTAACATGGTCCTGTTATTATATGGAATATGTACATATGAGATACACTTTAAAACCCTGAAATAACTTACTGATGGTATGATGCCACTCCATGCATCCTCGAGTGTTTTATTTTTTACAGCAAATGTGGGACTTCTATTAAGCACATGAACTGTCTAATTTGCTGCTTCAGGCCAGAAAATATTTAACATCTTCTTCTTAATCAATAGGCTTTGAACCATGTTCATCATGGTTCGGTTCTTATGTTCAGCTACTCTGTTTTGTTGCGGAGTGTAAGTTGTTGTCAATTGTCATTATATCCTATTCTCAATACAAAACTCAACAAACTCGAGAGATGTAAACTCCCCTCCACGATTTGTATATAGACTTTTAATACTTGCATTTGTTTCTTTCTCCACAAGGCTTTTAAAAGCTTTGAAGGATCGAAAGGCTTCTGACTTCTCATATAGAAAATAAACTCTCAAGTTTTAAGACTGAAATCATCGATAAAGATGAGTAGATACCTTTTGTTGCTATTGGATGTAGACTTTATTGGTCCACATAAATCTGCATGAATTAGTTGTAAGATTTTACAGGTTCCCCAAACACTCCTTTTGGGAAAGGGATCTCTTGATTGCTTGCTTACTAAGCAATTCTCACACCCTTTTGGGGAGTCTTTTATCTGAGGTAATCCTTTCACCATATGCTTTTATTGCAAAGTCTTTAATCCCCTGATACTCAAGTGCCCAAATCGACAGTGCCATAATCGAACTGGATCATCTGTGAGAACATTGAGGCATGCCTGATTATTTGGTTGATATTGAGTAGTAAGAGTAAACATGCGGTTTGCAGCCATGATAGTCTCTATGATCAGTCCTTTTTCAGGGTGATATATTTTGCACCTTCTATGCTGAATGAGAATAGCAAGGTCTTTCTCTTGAATCTTACCAATACTTAGAAGATTGGTTTTTAAATCAGGTACATAGAAGACTCCCATGATCACCTATGTCATTCCATTCACTTGCAGTCGAATATTTCCTTTCCCCAACACAGTCATACTAGTGTTGTTCCCTAATTCCCTAGTTTCTCTAAAACTTTCAACAAAGTCAGAGAATAATTCCCTCTTACCACAAATATGATTGCTACAACCCGAGTCGAGAAACCAAATATCTTTTTTGATCCCCTGAATGTCCATGTACGCCATTAACAACATCTCTTCAATGGCTTCTACATAGTTTGCCTTTGTTTCATTGTTTTTCTTAGGACACTCATACTGAAAGTATCCTAACTGATGACAATTGTAGCATCAATCATTGTCTTGTCGAAGCTTTGTCGACCTCTTCATCTACCTCTTCCCCGATAACCTCCTCGACCACGTCCCCTTCCATCAGAATTTTACATTTCAGCTTGCTCCTCCATAAAATGCCCAACCATTCTTTGCTCATACACCAATAAACTGCTTTGTAGTTCATCAATTGAGAGAATGTCTAAATCTTTAGATTCCTCAATTGAACAAACTACATAATCATATTTAGGTGTCATTGATCTTAGGATCTTCTTAATAACCTCTACATCCATCAGTTTGTCACCGTTAATCCTTCTCTTATTGGCTATGGTCAGTGTTTGACCAAAGAACTCATTTACAGTCTCTCCTGTCTTCATGTGAAGCATTTCAAACTCCTTTCGAAATGCCTGAAACTGTGCTCACTTAACTCGAGCAATTCCCTGATACTTCTGCTTTAGTGAATCCCAAATCTCTTTAGTTGTATACTTGTTCATGATTGTTTCCAAGACAGCTCTATCAATTGCTTGGAACAAGTAGTTCTTAGCTTTTAGATCTTTCAACTTTTATTTCTCCAGTATTTTCCGTTGTTCTCTCTCGAGTAAAGCTTCTTCTACTATTGCAGGTATTCCATGCTCCACAAGACTCCGGTATTCTTTTAAATGTAGAAATTTTTCCATAAGCATTGCCCAATGATCATAATGCCCATCCAATTTTGAAATGGTTGCTTCCACGAAACCACTACCTTCTCCTGCCATAACTTCGCACTGCTTTGCTCAACTTTGCTTAACAAATTGCTATCTCTCAAGCTTTGATCAGGAGTCCCAGATTGTAAGCTCTGATACCAAGCATAAATCTAAGTGTTTATTTAATCAGTTCTTGACTTACTGAAAACTCACTTTATTCAAAGAACAGATAAGCTATTTATAAGCCTTTACAAGGAAACTGAAAGAAATGAAATCGTAGCCCACATTGAACATTATCCTAAACATGGTATATGACTAAGCATGAAGGGAATAACTGAAACAACTGCTTAGTAGTGGGTGGAACCATTACGTTCAACATATCTAATAACTTAACATCAAAGTGATGAGTCAACAAGTGACTAACAAGCGTGCGAACAAGGGAAAGAATCTAATTTGTTGTGCATTGATGAAATTGCATGCATTCATAATATCTATATTCAAATTGGATAAAGAAACTTTAGAAATTAGAAACTTAAGTCATTAGTTAGAGACACGACCAGCCACTCAGAATACATATGATTCGACACAGCCTGTTATTGTTGAATCTGAATAGCAGGTGTCTTTAGAAAACTTGCATGTGCCAAATGCGTAGTCAATGTTTATAGAAAATTCGTTACATATTCCAATTTATTTTCTATTACAAAACATTCATCCGTATAAAAAAAAAACATACAAGTCAGAAACAACCATAATATTGGCTAAGTTTACTTAAGGTTTAGATAAATGGGTAGGGAAAGCATCATTGGATAAGGATTTTGGAAAGAAACAAGTGAAGAGAAATTGTGTGAGACAAAAAGGGTTGGCTGCTGTTTGAGAGGGAGGAGTCAAGGTTCTGATTGGTTAAGAATTGATGTCCATTTTATCTCCAGGTTAGAAGCCCTACACTTGATTGTGTAAATTGATTTGAATTCGATTAAAAATTGGTGTATTGATTTTGAATTCAATTGGGGTTCTTGAGTAAAATTTAGAGGTAATGTATGATTAAGTATAATTGAATTAGGTCAAATTCTATAGAAATACCAAAGAAAGTTTAATGGTAAAAGAGGCAAAGTGGTCTGCTATTGGGAAAGAGAAGAACTTATGATTTTATTTGTAAATTGCTTTTGACGAGTTTTTTTATAATATGAAAATGTTTGGTTTGGAGGGAGAGTGTAAAATAATGATGTTTGAGGGTCCATTCAAACACTAATGAAATTAGATAGTTTCATCTATTTAACTTTCATAAGGACTTTTACCTATAAATGGTAGAATTTCAAAATGGTTACTTCATATAAGTTATATTCAAAGATATAATCTTTCTAACAAGACTAATCATGCTTAGTTTGGAGTTCTAAGACTCCAGATATAGAAAAAACTCGAGGAAAAGTTAGGCTGTCATCTATGTTGGTAATTTTGAAAAGTTGTTAAAACAAATAATTTAAATGTGTTAGGATCAAAATTGTGTTTATTTCTCTAAGGAAATGTGTAGTTCTATGTTGTAACATTCAAATGAGATAAGTCATTTTCAATACTAAAATTTATAATATTAGTTATGATTAAATAAAGTTAATGATTTAAGGGGTTTAATGAAAAACACAAATATAAAGAAACATTTTTTTAAGGAGAGTCAATATTTCTTGATTTTACTGTTATTATAAGAAAAATAATGTGAATAAGAAATAAAGTGATATATCTATGAATACAGGGGGATCACAGGAGCTACACAGCAGCGGCAAGGGAGCATGAGCCAAACTTCTACAACAAATAAGTATTCTACACCTATATTTTTATTTTAAATTTGTATAATTATGTAAATTTGTCCAACTTTGATTAGTGTATTTGAATATTGTCAAAAAGAGAAAACGTTTAATGAATGGACGAGAAATGACAACGGATTTGACTAACTATTCTCGCCATAAATAATTAATTATATCATTAGGTACAATTGATATTGGTACTTTCTCAAATTTGATTAGTCTATCCCGAATACATGAAGCTAATGGTGTTAGTAGAGTTTATTAACGTCGACATTATCACCTCGGAACGTGGGGAAAATATTGAACTTAATTAACTACTTCAGGTTAGGAATAGTTAATTATGTCAATGGATTAAATTGATATCAACAAATTCATGTAAACTTGATTAGCTTTTTTCTAGTATAGAGACTAATAATGTCAAAGGTTTTTGAAATATATAATTTCAAGGATATTTAAAAGTATTATAATGACTTGATTATCTAGTATGGAGACTAATAATGTCAAAGGTTTTTGACATATATAATTTCAAGGATATTTAAAGGTATTATAACGACTTGATTAACTATTATGAGATTAGGAATAGTCAATACTATCAGTAGGTTGTGTTGATATCAACATTCATGTCAAAATAGATAAGTCATTTTCCATAACGGAGACTAATGATACTAATATCATCTTAAGGTTCTTGGAAAGATAAAGATTTGATTAGTTATCCAGTATAGGATAGTTATTGATGTCTATGGTATGGTACTAGTATTTCCTTGAATAAAGGTGTCCTTTAAGATTAATATATAGTAATGGTTGAAAAATTTGAGTGGAATGGAAGGTACTACTAAGTTCATGAGAAATAAACCCTAAAGTAACCAAGTAGGAAAAAAAGGAATATAAGTTAATCTTGAATAGGTTTTTTTAATCTTCAATATTACTATTGTTATTCATAATATTTAAATTTTAAAATTATATTGGTTTCAAGTTCTTTACATTCACGACAGGAGTGATTTTGTTTTTCTAGATTTTTTATCCTTCTATTGTCTAGGTTTAATTGAGTATATGTGAATTTTGTATTTTAAGAGTTGACATGACTTGTATTGTAATGATATCCATATATTTGAATGAATAAACTTAAGTTAGATTTTTATATAATTATATTCTACATGTATGTATGAATATCCATTTTATTGTCATTCAATACTTCATTTTTATTGTATTTGATGTGAGAAATCGTGATTGCATTAGTGATGGTTGTTGGAATTGAGATATGGGATGGTGGGGTTATGATTGAATAATGCATTAATGAGAATGTAATAGGATGTTTTTAATAATTTTTGTTGAAATTTCAGAGATTTAAAAAGATCTTTGTATGAATTTGGATATTAAAAAGCAATTACCATGTTTTTTTTCATAAAATATCATTGGTGTATTGTTCCAATACTTGGGGTGTTACAACATACCTACATAAATAATATTTTTTTTATTTTTAAAATATCATAGTAGTTATATTTTAATTCAAAAACTATTCATCTAACACGATTAAGAATGAAAGTGATTATTCTTATAATCTTAAAACCTGATTCAAAAATCAACCTTCAACAAAGTTCGAGTCCCAAGTCTAAAGGGTTAGCCTAGATTGACCTCAATTTTTTTTCTAAAAAGAATCAAAGTGGCATCATTTTGATTAATTTTATATTTCAAAAAAAGAAGTCAATGGGTTTTGGATCCTTGATTTGATTGAGTTTTTTATTAGTTCAGTTGGGAAAATCATCTCTTTATTTTTTTTCCTAAACCCAAACTACTCAAAGTCATGGGTTAGATAGGTACTAAATTAATCTTTTGAATTAGTCTAAGTTTTATTACTAGATTATTATACTATTATTAATTTCAACACTCAATATAAATTATAATTAATTTTTAAAAAATATATAAGTTTGATATTGTTATTTATGAATAATAAAATAAATTTTTATATAGTTTATTTTAACTTGTTCATTATGAACACAACAAGATAAAAGAGGATCAATTTATGTTGTACAATAATAACAAATATAAATTTGTTTTTTTCTTCTATTCTGTCTTATCTTTTGTATTTTTATTGCAACTATCTCTTTTAGAACCACCTGCATGCATGGAAAGAGTGAACACTGACTTTTTATTAGGAAGAGATTGATTCTATCCTATTATTTAAGGATATGTTCGTCAAATTTCTTTCAAAATATTAAGCAAATAAAAATAAAGAGGAAGAAAAGGAAAAGGAAAAGGAAAATGGCAATCAGATAATACCTAATTATTGGCCCCATTCGAGGCTACTCCCAGTAGGGTCCACGAGCAGAGTAAGCTGGACGTTTATCGTTTCCCTTGTCACAAATGTTTACCAGTTGGTGTTTTTCCTCTCGCTCTCACATATACATACATGCTGGCAATCCTGGTTAATCCACATACAGGTAAAATAAGAGGGGTGCGAAAGGATAGGGCAAAAGACAAAAACAGTCTAGGATTTGAATGTGATTCATCTGGTTTTTTCACAGCTCTATTCTACTCCATCTTCTATTTATATTGAGAAGAACCGTCAAGTAAGAGAGCGGGATTTCGTTGACGTTCCTTTTCTCCCTGTCACTGTAACTGTAATTAGCAATAAGTAGCCTTTGTAAGGAAGCCATTTGAGGTCGGCTTCAAAAGGAGAAGACTGAAGATGAATGTATCAGCTTCTGAATATAGTAGTGGTGGGTGTGAATCTGGTTGGACATCATACTTTGACCAGTCGTCTAATTCAAAACATCAATATCAGGGTTTTGGTGGGTTTGCTGATGGAGAATATACAAGAGTAGAGGAAGAACAGGAGGAGGATTTGTCTATGGTTTCTGATGCATCCTCTGGACCTCCTCAAAATTTTGAAGTTGATGGATACGGCTGTGATAAATTGGAAAGGAAGAGCCAAAGCAAAAAGAAGAGCACAGAATATGGAAGAAGCCAACAGCATTCATATCTTGATGACACTGCTAGCTCTCCTGCATTGGGCAAGGCAAGTAGTTCAGAAGAAAAGATATAATCTTTATCTTTCATATATTGTGGAAAAACTTTTTTATATATTGAAAAAATGGCTACTGGAAATATATGCAGAAAGTGAACAATGAAGGTACAGCGGAACATGTCCTTGAATTCTCCCAAGGTTTCTCTGCAACACATTTCAAGGTATTTGTCGGTGTTAGGCTATTTTTTTTCGCAATTCTTCTTATCATTCTCTCCACCTCTTTATGTAATTTGCATGTGACTAGGAGCGAATCTGCACAGAGCAAAAGGAGGCAATCACCCCCTTAATTTTTTCCTGAGCATATCGTTTGTCCGTATACTTTTCCATATGTGTGTAATGTTATGGATATATCAACACATGTACAAGCTCTACGGATTCTTACACCTTATTGTAACCTTTTATCTGTTGTGTTTTTCGATCCAACCAATCGCTGCAATTAATTATCTGCTCTTGTAAAAAATCAGATTCTTACATCATTTATGCATTGATTACGTTTTAACAATTTAAATGCATTTTCTCCTGTCTGATTAATTCGGCTAGATGATTAAATTCTATAAATAATTTATATAGGTTATATGCTTGTGGGGCAATTCATGTAGCTTGTATGTATAATTGAATCCATGTATGCACACGCTAGCTGTGTAAAAAAATATAATTTTCTATTAAATCAATTTACTTTTATAATAAACATGTCTAAATCAACCACTAAATAGGAACAAATGCCATTTCAGGGGAAATCTTCACTCAAGAAACACCTTGGATTCTTTCAATCCTCTCATGCTGAAAAGGCAGCTTCAAAAGAACCAGGTTAGACTTTGCTCGGTGTCTGATTGGTAATCTTCAATCTAAAACTATAAACTTTCACGATTCATTAGTGTTTCTATTGTCTGAAATTCGTGGTGATTAATAGATGCAGGTGATCGGCGGGCAAGAAAATGGAAATGACAAGCTGTAATGATTAGCATCTTTTGTCTTTGCTACTGCAGTTGCTCTAGACTCTGGAGAGAGATGGAAGGAGGGTGTTGGGGGAATGGTCATTGCCCATTGGATCTCAAATAGATTTTGTTCCTTTGTTTTTATTTTTGTTTTTTCCAGTTCTACTCCTTTTTTTTTTTTATTTCTTCTTGTCATTGCAGTGGGAAACAACACGAGTACAATAGAAAATAAACTAGTTATCGGCTTTAAGCCACTCCTCTTTTTTTTCTTCTTCTTTTGTCACCACTGTGGTGATCGCCTATGGAAACTAGTAGGTCTACTGTGGAATCTTGCCCCCTCTACTCTTACGGGTGCAGAATCAAATTTATCAACTTGCTCCGAGGAATATAGGATAAAAATATAGCAGAAAGCAATATGTCTAATATGGGGGCTCAAGCTTTAGTTGCTGTCAAGATCTAGTTGCATTGTTAAAAGAAGTCAATTAACGAGGACTGCACGGGATTTCAGGTAAGAAAAGTGGTAAAAACAAGAGGAGCTTGGTAAAAAACAATAGGCAGCGGTCCTCTGAAGAACAGAGTGTCTCAACATTTGGCATTTATGAGCGAGGTATCAATTTGCACCCCACCCGACCACACAAATACACAGATTGAGGAGAAAGGACCATGAAAAAGCATAAAAGTGACCCACTTTTTTTATCTCCTGTGACTACTAGCCTGGATTAAAAATATGTAAGCGAGAGAGAGAGAAATTTGGCAATTGATGATGCCTTCTGGACTCCAGGCCAGACAATTTCTCCAGATAGAAGGAACCAAAAGGGAAGCCTCAATTTCCACCCAAAAAAAAAAACAAAAGAAGAGATCCCTACCACCCCTGATTGCAACCTGCTAAGAATGTGATCCATACGTAATATTGGGTGCAATTATTGAATTTGTTTCTGTGGGTTTCCTTCAAAATCTTTACTCATGGGGCTCCTGTCCTCAGAATTAGCGACTCGTGTCTCGGAAAAAGACTCGGATTTTAGGAACAAGATAAAACCCTCACTTGTGTCGTGTCAAACCTCCTATAATGTAGTTTCTCCTTCATAAGAAATAATATGACATGATACTAGCTTTGGAAATGTATTGAGGTTAATGCCCTACCAGCTCTAGTATAACTGTATGATCAATAAATGAAGAAATAAGGATAGATTATTGGAGAGACAGAGACCAAAATTTCAGCTTAATATATAATTATCCTCAGCAATCAGACCCTGTTGCTGCAGGTAATTGAGATAAAGAAGAAATAAGAAAGAGTGCAGGGATCTTCAGATGCAATTCAGACCCTTCACTCACCATAGAAGTACGCAAACAATTGTTAGAAATCAACATATGTTGGCCCAGACAGGCAACTTCTTGGACGCACTTGTCGAGCTCTCGTGAAAATAAAACTCAGAAGAAAATAAACATCCTCGTGATTCGTGAATAGTTATCTAATTATTTCAAGATTAAAGTTCAACAATATCCTTCTATTATATTTATTTGATTCGCATGTCAATTTTGATTTGTGATTTGAGTTCAATGAATGATCTATTATGATTTTTATGTTGAAATAAAATAATAAATTATATTATTTGAAATACTGTGAAAATAAATTGCATTAACAGTCGTGGCTATAATATTTTCAAATCATTTATTGTTGTTATAAGGACCTTGTATTTTTTTTATTTTTTAACTACTGTTAATGCATTATTTTTACCATCTTTGTATTGTTTTTCAACCAAGCTCGTCATTTTCCATGAAATATTGCAACCAATGGACAACATGCATCATAGCTCATGCTGTGCTGACGCCTCTTGTGCACAGAACAACATGAGTCTGAGTTACATGTCCTGGAGATTCTAAGATTTCCCGAAGCATTTGGTCCAGGCTTATCCACTCGTCTCATCTTGCAAGCTTGATGTTTAAATTTAATATCTGTGGATAATATAAATTTCAGCAGGACATTCCTTTGAAGTAGTGAACCGGGTTCCTTTGATATGGAGAAACGTGAAGCCTTCAACTTCAAATTCCCCACAAAATCATCACACGCATCCACCCAAAGAAGATTGGGTTAAATTGTACATTGATGATGCTAACAAGGGCAGCTCGGAACTTATTAGAGCGGATGGTTAGATTTGGGATTGCATGCGGCGTTTCACGGTGGCTTCGCCACAAGAACGGGTGTTGAAACGCCACCCGAGCTAAGATGCGGGCGTAAAATAGAGCTATGGAGAGGTTGGGTTGAATTATATACTGATGAGAAGAGACGGTGGGGTTAAGAAAAGGAGAAGGAAAGAAATAGTGGAAGGTTTTGTGAGAAATAGGGTTGTGCTGTTAAGTGTATTTTCAGAATATTATTCTTAATGGTAATTACAAGAGTGGTTATTGCAGTAAATCAAATGGCCTTTCCTCTCATTTTTATATTTACTTTTTTATTATTTTTTATAATTTTATTTTTGTGATTGAATTTTATTCAGAATTCAAATCGAATTTCAAACTATCAAAAATTGATTTAACTTTTAGAATTGAATCCGATTCCAAGAATTCCATGCAGCCTATATGTTTCTGTAAGATAAAAACATCTTCTTATTTTGTCCCTCTATGATATATTTTTTATATCTAAATTAAGAGAATTAAATTCTTGACAAATTATGATTAATTTTGAAAACATAAGATTATTTTAAGTATAAATTAAAATATAAAGTATAAATTAAAATATTTGTTCAGACATCTAATAAAATAAACCAATAATAATTTGTCTAAATAAATTAACAGTAACTAAATATATATTTGGAAAAATCAAGTATCAATGATAGTAGAAAAACACGTACACGCAAATAAGAATAATGGAATAAAATCAAAAGAAAAAAATCTCACATGGTTACACTTATTAGAAACACGTTCCAAAAATAAATATGTTTTAAAAAAAATAAAGTTTAACTATATAAAACATAAAAAAAATATAGATGAATTAGAAAAAAATATTCAAAAACTAAATACATTCAGAATACTTTTAAAAAAACACCCATTATTTAAAAAATATTAATACGACAATAATAATTAGAGATAAGGGGTACTGATTTAAATATAAATTATGAAGTGTTTAAAAAACACATGTGAAAAAAAATATGTTTTTTTTCAAAAAATAAAATTAAAGAAGTTGTGCACTGTTGGGTCTAACCTATTTTTTTAAAACATAATTAGGGTTAAAACAAGTCACATAACACGTCGTCTGATTTAGCCTGGTTTCCGAGCTTTGTGATGGTAAAAAAAAATCGAGAATTAATTTTTTTTTTTCTAAAATTATATATTTTACTCGAAATGCCTAAAAACATCTTAGTAATCTTGATTAATTCATCCTTGAGCTGAAAAAATCATTTCAAAAACAGAGATCAACTTAAAATCACAAACAAATCTCAAGTCAAATATGTTTATTTACAAACTCTTAAGACAAAAAAAAAGACTATGTTGAATTCTTTTAATTTAATGAAATTATTTAACACGACCATTTTCGTGCTTTGAGTTGCTGTGATGTTTTTTTTTTTTGGAGATATTTGGAAGTGCTTATGAAAAAATTTGAAAATTTTTTATTTTTATTTTTTATTGTAAATTAGTTTTTTTTGATATTTTTAGATCATTTTAATGTGCTAATGTCAAAAATAATTTAAAAAAAATATATCATTTTGATATACTTTTAAAGGAAAAATACTTTAAAAAACAATTGCAATCACACACTTAAACAATCATTTTGCCTTTGAAACCCAACAATCTCTCTCCTCTCTAAAACCAGTAATTAAGAAATAATAAAAATAAGTTTTTATATCAACATTGAGCTGAAAAACATATTAAGAGACTAAATATATATAATCTGTAAAGACTAAACTAAATTAGATATGCTAACTTTGAAATCATCACTTAATTATAGTGTTTTTTTACTTTACTCGGGGTCCCACACCCCTGTATATTTTGAAAAAAATAAATCAAGTCACACATTATCTGACTTATTCTAAACTATATATATCACGGAGATCAAAAAATCAAAAACGAATGTTTTTTACTTAAAATTTCATTTCTCAATTTATTTTTAACTTGAAATACCTGGGGGGAAAAATCAACTCAAAATCTTGATTAATTCATGCACGAACTCAAAAGATCATCTCAAAACCAAAAATCTTTACAAGTTTAAATATATTTATTTAGACACGCTCAAGACTTTATTTTAGTGCAAAAGAAGTCTCAGTTTGGACTTTTCTTGTATGTTCTACTAAGAAACTGTTTTTTGGCTTCTTACATTTTAAAATCGTTTGAATTATTTTTGAAAAACTTTTTTAAAAAATATTTTTATTGTTTACTATAAATTTTAAAAAAATATTTTAATATATTTCTAAATTAAACACATTTTCAAATGAAACCTCAACTTCACTCTCAAATAAACACTTACTTATAATATTATTTTCTAAATATTTGAGTTTAAAAAAATAATAAAATAATATAACCTTTATTTTTTCAATTTATTTGTAATACACACATTAAAAAATAATTTATAATATAAATATTAACTTTTGTTAACTCTTGAAGCACAAAAAAAAAAAATCAAACACCTAACTATATCTAGTTTTATAAAAACTAAAATATCATGGGTTTTTTTATAAAAACTTGTTTTTCTTTTAATTTACATTAAAAAATCAATCTTAAATTTTAACCAAATATACATTTTGTTGGAACATTCTTTTCAACCACAATTACAATTGCTTTTTTTAATAAAAAAAACACGCACACACAAGAAAACTTCCACGGTACGAAACAGACATAAAAGTACTGGTTTCGGCGTCAAGCTGGTAGTAACATCCACTAGAGATTAGAGGCAAAAAAATAAAATAATAAATAATAAAATGAAAATTATTTTAATGAAGGCGGCTCTATGGATAGGCATGGAGGAAAACTAAAAACTTGGCCAAGTCGCCATATAACCCTGCAGCCGCATCAAGAAATAGGATGCACTCTTACATCAATTATAGGTCTCTGACTTCTAAAGGCGATAACGAAGCTCTATGTTAGCACTAACTCAATCCAGAATAAAGAAACAGCACGTAGACAATACATAAAACAAGTAGGCAGGCCGCCTCGAGAAGCGAAGTCCATTTCTCCATTTTATTTTGAGCAAGGTTTATGACTTTGACTCTTCAGGCCTGACAGCTGCGGTCCACCATTCAAAATAAAAAAATCACAAGTGGATTGGATCTATAAACTTGCACATAAAACATGCATCGGACAAGGGTGATGCCAAAATTGCTATTTTAACATGTTAACAGCAACTATTTATGGAAATATAATGCACGCCATGCCTAGGAAACCCATAATCCCACCCTGCTCACCAGCACGAAAACAAAATTGTGATGTCAGTAATATGGATCAAATTGCCATGTCTTCATTCCCCATCATGCAAGAAAAGAACCCTTGACTTTGCAGTTATGTCCCGAATATATGTCTGTGGACAGGTTGGGCATCAAAAGTTTTAACCACATCCATCCATGGTTTGTCCAGGATCAAGATAGAATTTTCAGAAAGGTGGCTAATAAATAAAACAGGATCTCTGAAAGCAAGAAATTCAAAATTTTTTCTATGTTTAGCCTCTGGTTGATATTCCTTCAATTTACGTTTCAGTCCCCCATTCAAGGTAGCTTGTAACTTCTTCAGTGAAGAATGCTGACTGTTTACCAAATCACCATCTTCCTCTCGATCAACTGGCATCCCAAAGTCAATCAAGCACATTGCCCTATACATCAGACAAAATCCCAAACATTATATTTGACATTGGAGTAGATAGCAAAGAATGCTGCCATGTATGCTTCTAAAGACCAACCAACGATTGAAGTCTAATCAGTCACAGGTTCCAAGCCAGCTGTTTTACCCCCTAAACACACTCAGCTCCAATTATCTTAGCCCTAATTACATAATAGATGGGAGCCGCCACTATGTTAATTCTTTCCCACCATTACATCCTGTTTATATCCCAAGATGGGGAATGAAAACTGACCAAAAAAGATGGGGATAACAAATGCTCTCCCTCTAACATTCTTCTACCGAACTCCATAAATTTTCTATGAAGCCAGTATTTCATAAATAGATGAGATTTCCCCTCCCACATATGATGTTTAGAAAACCTTCCCAGAAAACCAAGTGTTAGATGATAGATGAGAATGAGGCCAATTCACTCCAAAAAATATAAATGGGGGGCTACAGATGGACACGCTATACAAGATAACAAATAAGGAGAATTGAACAGCACCTGGCACTGTAAATGATAACAGAAGGAGGGCTTGACAAAGGCAGAAAAGATAGTCCGATGACCTCCCCAGGAAATTCTTGGTATCTCTTGGGTAGAACAAATGTATGCTGCATTGACCATTCTCCTAACTGTTTTGCCTCCACATCAAATGCATAGACTTGATTTGATGAGGTTGTGATTACAAGCACATTGTTATTTTGAGGGGGGAAACCACCAGCTGTTACAGAGGCACCATCCAATCTTGCTATGAACCAGTGCTGCCTGTTTTACAGAAGCAAAATATAGTTAGACTTGTGGAAGACTACCAAGGCATGAGACACATCAGGTGTCTTAAATCCAATTAGAATAGACAATCAAACAAATTAGGTTCCTGGAACATCAGAAATCATGGAACACATTCTAAACAGCTTTCTTGAATATCAAAAGTCTAAAGTGAATTATAGGCAACAATGGGCGGACTCAAACTTGGGATGTTAAACATGCAGTTAAAATTGGCTCAAGACGCAAACAAGGCAGAATCAAGAAGCTAGATTACAAACCTTTGAGTCTCCAGATTAAATACATATGTGTCTCCAAAGCAGTTGGTGGCAGCTAACCATTGCCCATCACAACTAGTAAACATTTTTGTTATGGGAGGTTCACTAGGGGGCAATTCCTCATCACATTCCTCATGACGTGGTGTGAAGGTATGTACTAGATCTGAGCTACCCACATCCACCACCTGCAGCAGCAGCAAAAGCAAGGATTGTAAAAAAGGCCAATGACAATATAATTTGTTCAAGCTCCATCCACCTCAAACACATGATCTAGTAAAACAGGGTGATAAAAAAATTTGCAAAAGAAACAGGCATAAAATTTCACCAGGACCATGATTTCAAAAAACGTTTCTCACCACCAAAAATGAATGGGCAGCCGAATTCCAGTGAATCCTTTGTACAAAATCTATCTATTTTACCAGCTAAAACCACTTCCCTATAGCCAAGCAAAAATTTGAAAGGCTCAAAGCATGATTTCAAGGGTGTAGGATAATCGACCTGGTAATTACTTGGTGAGAAGGAGTGCTCATAATTGGAGAACATCCTATTCTTTTGAATTGAGTTTTGATAGGACAGACAAACAGTCGCAGCCACAGTAAGCAATATTTATTAAATATTTTCCACGAAAAAAAATTGTGGGTTTTTTTTTATTTTGGTTTGGGGGGGGGGGGGGGGGGGTTCAAAAATAATTATTGGGTAATACAATCACAGAAAAATTTTATTTACCACCCAATGAAAGCTAGAATTATAGGACCTATTTCATGACACAAAACTAGATTTTTTTATGAGGAGACAGCCTAAGCAGTGTCTTGCAATAAAACAATGCACCAAAAATCTTACACTACCTAATTGAAAATAGGTGTTTGGATGGTTTTATTTCAATCTTGACTCAATGCAGCAAAGACCTCGGTGAAATTTCCGGTGACATAATTTAAAGAAAAACAATCATCATTGAAAATACCTACATATATCTTTCTATCATGTCCTGCTATCATCAATTGAGAAGAATCGGCACTGAAAACCATGGAATGTGCATATGGCAAGTTCTGGGGGAGATGTTTTTTATTAACAGTCCATGCACTTCTTCTGACTTCCTTCTTCAATTCAAAAAGGCTGGGCTTAACATGGTCAGAGTAAGCAAATAGAACCCCTGCATTAGATATGGTGCTGCAAATAATTTTTCGAGATCTCTTAGTCTTAATTCGAGCTAGAATATCTGTTGTCGCACGGCCCCTTGATGGTCCAGGACCAGTATCAGTCATGGATCCACCTTTTGTTTTAACACAAAGAATATCCAACCAGGAAGGCGATTGGATTAGAAGCAAACAATTTTGGTTGAATACGGTATTAAGGGCCACCTGAATTGGCACTCTTTGAGGTGCTGGGCAGATATCATGGGGCGAGAACTTAGTGAATTCCTGAGCAGAATAGGCAAAGAGCTTTGTGTCATCACCAGCAGAGATAAGCATAGGAACTCCCAAATGCGCCCACTTGTGGTAACTAAACTCAATGGGCCTCTTCTTATGACGAATTCTTTTAACTTTATCATCAGGCAAAGGATCTTCATTCAGAAGCACACAGTTTCAGTGAGTGAGATACAGCAAAATGCAGAATCTAAGGCAGCGAAAATCATACACCAGCATTTGCAGTATACATTACATGACCACATACTGAAGTACCATGAAAAGAACAGCACAGGGTAAAAGATACTACACACACCTTCTCGACTAATTGGTACTGCCACTGTTAAGGCTCTAACATCATGTGTATGCGCTCTTACATAACCAACATATATCCACTTCTTCAACATTTTAGGTCTTTCATAAGCGGATTCAACTGTCTCATTAGAAAGCTTATAAAGAATAACCTGCAAACAGAAGCATAGAAAACATTAGCCAAACAGTAAGCTCCATTCCTATATGGATAGCAAATAACATTTTTGTCAGGTAGATGCAGAAATGAGTATTATATAGTAGAATAACATGAGGTTTTCTCGAGGATTGGATTTACTATTTACATCTCATAATGGACAGATACATAGTTAGAAAATTGTAGTGAGTTTAAGCTCCACATGCAAAGTATCTGTACCTGACCATCAGATCCAGCAGAGAACACCCTGTTATGAGAAGGTGCAGCTGCCAAAGAATTCACATCACCCTTGTGAGAAGTATGTGCCTGCAAAAGTGTCCCATGTTGAGAATCCCAAAACTGAACAGCACCATTACTGTCTGCACTAACTAGGGTCCCGCATCTGAAATAAGAATCAATTATAAGATATGTTGAAAAATCACGGCGTGACTTAAAGTACACTGTACATCTACTTCGTACATGAACTTCTTTATAGAGAACAAACAAACAAACATGAATGCTTGTGTATCTACCTCAGCGCGAGTAAAGACCATATACAAAGGTCAGGTCCGCTACCCAAACCACCAAGCCCAGCTGTAATCCTGTACATCTCATTACCCAGCTTAGCATCCCAGCACCTTATAAACCTGCAAGAATGCTGGCATGCATGAGATAGTATATAATTGAAACTGACAATCATTAAAAAAATGCTTTAGAGCAAAAAAGCAACAATATTCCAGAACTTTTGGCTAATGTTATGGTTAAAATCTGAGGGTTTTGAAGTCAAGTTCACTAAGCTACATGTGAATAGCAGATTGCAAGGAAAACTCACCCATCACTACTGCCTGAATATATTCTACTCGCATCAGGACTCCACGTCACACTTAAAACACGCCCTGCAAAAAATCACATGAGCAAATAGTTCTTTGCAAATGGGAAAGCAACAACTCAACAGAGGATTCAGAGGTGCAGATGTCTCACCACTGACCCTAGGCAAAGTTTTATTGTAAATTAAATCATCCGAGTCAGGAATAGTGTATATTCGCACACACCCATCATCACAAGCAATTGCCAGCAGTGGATCCTCGACAACTATATGCTCATGTTGTTCATCCGAGACTGGATCGTCTTCACTATCGCTACTGTCTTCAGAGGCTTCACCACCTTTGTATCTGTCATTTAAATATCCATTTCCAAGGTGCTGTGACTTTTGCTCTGTGTGAATTTCTGAATTGGTAGATTGTGCCACCGCCATCTGCCAAATTGAGACCCCAGTTGACTCCAACACATTCTGCCAGTGCATTCAACAACATATGGAAAGGTTAAAGAAATTTAAGCAACTCTCAGTATTGTGTAGCACCACATTCATAGAGTATATTTGCAACTGTAAAAAATAGGCAGCAAAATATTCCATTCAAATTCTATAAAGCAAACCAAATGCAGGCAATAATTTCACCTTCTGCTTTAAGTGAAAAATATCCCACTCCGAAACTGAACCATCAATGCTAGACGAAAACAGTCTACCACAAGGCAACCCTTTAGAGCCAGCACGACACCACACGAGCGACGAGACTCGAGAGTTAGGATCCCCGTGAATTGTCTGCGCATAAGATTTCGCAAAATAATTAAGAGATACCTTTAATTAATTAATAAATGAAACTAGTTTCATAAAATAAATAAGAGACTAAAGGTGTTACAATGAAGTACCAGCTGGCAGTGCCAACCGACGGAGCCAGGAGACACGAGCCAAATCTCGAGTGAGCCGTCTTCACGAGCGGCAGCGACCTGAGACTCGTCGACGCTGGTGGCTAGAGATACTACTGGAGACGGCCTCCACTCGATCGAGCTGTTCCTATAAACAGCTCCTAGCATTTCTGCTTGGCTAAACTCGAAGCCAAAAGGAGAAATCGGCGACCTATGTCACCTAGGGTTTAAGTTGTTAGGGAGTGATGATTTTAAGAGGTGAGGGCCGGGAGAGAGAAACGTGAAAGAAGGCGACGCGGTGCGTGTTAGGTTTTTTACGAGGGTTTAAAGCATGTTTTGTATTTTTACAATGGTTGATTTGGAGGCTTTTTTATTTAAAAATATATGAGAATAATATTTTTATTTTATAAAATTTATTTTAATATTAAATATTAAAATAATTTATAAACTAAAAGAATAAAGAAAAAATTATATATATATATATATATATATATATATATAATTTTTTAAAAAATATTTTTGAAATATAAAAAAAACCTAAGCTTTTATATTTTTATTTTTTGCATTTTGAAAGTATTTTTGAGAAAAAATTGAACAAAAGATTTTTTTCTTCAAAATAATTGTTTTCATATTTTTTATATTTTATTAAGTGCTAGTATAAAAAATAAATTTTAAAATAATAATATATATGTTATTTTAATAAATTTTTAAATTAAACAATAAAAACTTAAACTATATATTAAACGAGCTATAAGCACGCATAATTGATTTTTGTGCGTTGTTTATACCTGAACCGGCCCCTTGTTGGACCGGTTTATCTGTGGAATCACGGTGTTTCAAAAATTTCAAAGGTTGGGCCGCTGCCTCTCTTTATGAGAGTGAACTTGGAAGAATAAACATCAAACCTCCACGGTTGATCCTGCATGGGCCTTAAAGACATGCTTCAATATAAAGTTATCAATTTTATGGAACAATGACAACTCCGTTTGTAGTTTACGTTTGGATGCTATATTAGGCTCTCTTTTTATTAAAATGTGTACAAGTCAATTTGTATGTTTCTTCATTAATCTTATATATTTTTAAATTAATAATCATATAAATTGTTTTTAGTGACTATTATATTAACAACTGCATAACTCGAATTCAAGATCACACGGGAAACAAACCACTTAGTCTTGAGTTTGTATCATTGGGTCACTTACTAAATGTTTCTATATTAGGCTTTATTGCTTGCTCAAGTAGTGTTCATTTTTTTAATGTTTGGAGGCATTGTGTTTCAAAAATATTTTTATGTTTTTAAATAATTTTAACGTGTTGATATCAAAATTAATTTTTTAAATATAAAAAATATATTATTTTAATACATTTATAAATGAAAAAACAATTTGAAAAATAACCTTGATCATATTCTCAAATAGATCCTTGGTTTTAATGCCTATTTAAAAATGTGGTTGAGATTATTATTTTTTTGTTCATAAATGCATTGAAATGATATTTTTTTATTTTTTAAAAACGACACCAACAAACGAAAATAATTTGAAAACACAAAAAACTTTTAATTTAAAGTAGAAAATAAAAAAAATATTTAATATTTTCAAAATGTTCTTAGAATGCAATGTTAAACAGGGTTTTAGCATTTTCACCATGGGACACTTCTCAAGGGCGTGATATGACGAAAAAGGGTTTGAGATTTATCTTATAAATCTTAGATTTAAGTCGGGATATTCTCGTTCTATAAGAGTTTGAGACGATGAGAGTTTTACTCGTTTAATTCAGGTCCATAAATAATGCCTAAAATGAGGTGAGTTTTCTTGAATAAAAAAATAATATTTACAGGATGAACTATATTTTTAGATAAAAAAATAGTTTTTGGGGTTTAAAATGGGATAAGAAGCATTAATAATCAATCATAATGAACTTGTAACTATATTGATTAGAGTTGTATCAACTCATGTATCTCATTAAACTTGTGATCTATATCATGTAATTAAAATAACCCAATAAATAACAAAAAGAATTATAAAGATTTTTTTCTATAAAAAAACACATTGACTTTTTATACTAAGTAAAGTGAGTCAACAGACATAAAAGTACAATTCATAATCAATCATTTATTAACTTATGAAAACGAACCAAAAAATATACAAAATAATTTTTTAAAAATAATAATTGAAAAAATAAGGATAAAAACTAGAACACAAAATAATTTTTATATTTAAATGGACGGTGAAATTAAAAAGGAGAATAATTTAGTAAAAAGAAAGGAAACTATGAAAATTAAAATTGACACAAAAAAATAACGTTGCAATTAAATGGTGGAATTAAAACAGGACAATAGATTTTACAACGGGACAGGATACAAATTAGAAATCAAAACAAAGAGGACAAAATTGGAAAACATGATGTCATTATTTCGAATCAAATGATGAAATCGAGAGCCAATAATTTTCTTACAAGAAAGCCATGGGAAAAAATAAAAATGTAAAAAATAAGATCAAATTGAAGAATATAATACTTGGTAATTTGATATTCAAAGATTTTTTTTTAAAAAAAACATAAATTCTACAAAAAAAAGGGTCAGGATAAAAAAACAAGGACTAAAATTGCAATACCAACAACCAATAGAATCAAACTGTAATTTGCAAGGGGAGGAGAATAAAAGAAAAAAATAAAAATCAGCCAACACTAAACCGGATCATCACCGGAGGACATAATAGTATTCTCAACAATACAATGACAAGGTATTTTTGGTTGTCATAGGATGTCGTATGAGTTTCCTGCATGTCTTCAGGGGTGCCACGCTATGCATATCTTACTTTTAAGCTAATCTTTTAAATTACACAAGAATTCACTGGAAAAAACTGAAAATGCTTTCAATCTTATCACACATAACACTGCTAATAATTAAATTATTTTTTCTTCACCCAGGATGTCTAGCATAAAAACAATTTTGGTTAAAAATCTCTCGTTATGCTTGGTGAAGGGTTGTTGAGAGATAAAAAATAAGTAGGTAACCTCTAGGCTACTTAATGTATGATATCATGTTTTAAAAATATTTTTTTAAAAAATAAAAATAAAATTATTTTTATTTTGTATTTTAAATTAAAAAAGTTTGATGTTTTTTATATTATTTTGATGTGCTGATGTAAAAAATAATTTTTAAAAAATAATAAATTTTATTTTGATGCATTTATGAATAAAAATTTTTTCTATCATTTTGATGCATTTTAAAATAATATTTTTGAATGTATTTTTTTATTGTAAATATTTTTTTAGTGTTTTAAATTATTTTTATATGTTGATGTTAATATATATATATTATTAAATTAATATTTTCAAAATAATTTTAATGTGTTAATGTTAAAAATAAAAATAAAAATATATTCAAAATATTTTTAAATACATAAAAAATATTTTCAAAAAATATTGTTAACAATAATATCAATTAGCATTTAGAGTAATTTTTACGCTACAGTTAAACAGTGTCAACATCTCGTTTTCATTTATTTTCGACATTTGTTTGTATACGAGCCCTCTTTCATTGTTTATAATATTTTAAATTCTTGGACAATATCTACAAAAATTATTAAATGGAGAGGATAGATAAAAAGAAAAAGGAAAATTATTAACATCATAAAAAAACTTTGATAAACAAAATCAAATAATACAATAAAAAAAAGCATCATCGCTGATTCGAGTGAGCTGCCTTTGTTATTAAATATAAAAGAGTCAATTGCTATCTTTAAGTGACAAGTGTAAAATTTTTAGGTTCTCATTAGTGAATTTTTTTATCTCGTTGAATTAATCTTGTCGAGATCTCTTCAATTATATTAGTGATGTCATAATTAAAGTTTTGATATATTTTTAAAATCTTTTATTTCTTTTTTCCCCTTTGTTTATTTAATATATTTTTTAAATGTTGCTATTTTGAATAGCAACAAACTATAAATATTATGTTTTTCAACCATTACATGTACAAACTATATTATTTACCTAATTTCTTTCACTGTGATATTCTGATAATATTTTTAATAGATTTTGCTAATTAAAAAAATAAAATTATTTGTTTGCATCTAGACAACGCCTATATAGAACGAACAAAAATACTAATACTAATTAGTTAAATAAAAGGGTATAGATAACTAATCACACCATCAACAAAATGATTGATGAAAATTTTTAAATGGTCAAGTCTTATAAATAAAAATAATAAATAAAGTAAAGATTCATAGTTGACTCTGAGACATGGAGATAAATATTAATGCTATTCCAATAATAGAAATGGGAATTTAGAAGCAAATACATTTAAGATTTTCAAGTAAAAAAATAATAGACCATGGAAAACTGAGGATGGGTACACTAAAAAAAACTATAAATAATGCACATGAAACTAATAGAAAGAAATAAAGATAAAACACAACGTTTATAATGATAGATAAATTGGATTTTATGTATTGAAGCGGGGTGGAAATTTAACAGACCTTTTCCTTATCTATAAATTATTTAATTGTTTAAGCAAGACAAATTAGAAATATAAATGATGATTTAGTAATAACAATAACAATAACAATAAATAAATAAATAAACAAGACGGTTGAAAATCCAGCAGGAAGAAACAAATGAGAAAACGTGCACAACTTGGCTTGGTTTTCGTCTTGACTGGTCTCATGGGATTGCTTCCCTCCCTGTTAAATCTGGGCCGGGCTAATAAGATTGTTGTGGAAATAAGTTATTTTTAAAAATATTTTTTATTTATAAATATATTAAAATAATATATTTTTTATTTTTTAAAAATTATTTTTGGTATTAACACATCAAAACAATGTAAAATCATATAAAATTTTTTTAATTTAAAATAAAAAAATTCAAATATTTTCATAAATATTTTTCATAAACACTACAAAACACCCCGTAAATGCTCGATAATTTGACCAGATAAATTATTATTAAAAAAACTAAATTAGATTATTTTTTTAAATTATTTTTTATATTAACACATCAAATTAATATAAAATTATATAAAAAAATAATTTCAAATAAACAAATTTCAAATATTTTCATAAATATTTTTCATAAACACTCTAAAACACCCTCTGAAAACTCGGTAATTTGATCAGATAAATTACTATTAAAAAAAATTAAATTAGATTATGAAGTCACTGTTTATTCACACTCAATTAATTGTGAATAGGAATAGTTCTTATCAATTGTTTCATGCGATTTGTTTTCACGTTCTAGCACTGTTCATGTTAATTATTTAACAACCCTCATTACCGTTGATCTTGAATTGGGATGGTTGCGGGACGCCAATTTATCTTCATTGTCCACACTAATTTAGTCAACTGAGTTTTGCGCATCACCGTTGATCTTGACATGGGTGGCTGTGGGGCGCATGTGGGTGTTTGGGAGAGCTATGAACCAAAAGCACCCAAAAATATTTCTGGGTGGCTTCCCAAACACCCACTAGGTAGTTAACAACGTTGCGCCCTTAACGCATATTTCACTATTCGCATATCGACAGCCAATTAATACATTTCACAAATTAGCATCCTGCTAATTAATCAGTCTTGTAGTTAATTAATAGATTTTGTCTTTAGTGATCGCAAATCCATTGACTTCAGCTGGATTTGGATTTGCAATCACTATTCGGCAGTGGGGTTGAGAATTGACTCAAGTGGGCTTTTCATGTCTCTGTTCATTGATGGTCTCTTGATAGCCACAATTCAGCAGCTTATCGCCTAATCCTTGCAATTAATTAATAGGTTTTGTCTTCGGGTGAACTTGGTCCACTGCAGATCATGAATGCATCTATGCAAGAAAAGTTTGCTGAGATGGGCTTCTCTAATGTGTCTATCCTGTCAAAACTCTATCTTGGAATGAATTTGATTGCACATGTCATGGAGATCTTGATCTTTCATTACATAATTGTATTATTTTATATTTTATTCTTATTATAATTTTAATCAAATTCTTAAATTTTAAATTGTATTGGCGATGATTTGAAAATTGATATTTTTTATTTTATTTTTCAAGTCAAATGATTTTTTAAGCAAATAATATTTATTTATACTCTTTTGTTAATTTTTTTAGTTTTTTTTCTTCGAGGTAATTTTATTTTTTTTATTATTTATGTAATAATAATGTTTTTTTTTTTTTTGCTTCTCTTTTGTTAAAATTTTTGATTTTTTTATTCCTTGAAATAATTTAATAATTTTAGGTGTTGTAATCATGATAAAAATAGTGACATTATTAGTCATAATAATAACAATAATTTTGATGTTTATAGTGCTTATGGTGTTAATAATTATAGTTTTGATGACAATAATAATAATAACTTATAAAATAATATAAAGAATATCAATAATGATATCAAAATAATCAATTTTCAAAACTTTTGATTATTTAGTTTTTTATATATTCATTTTATTATAGATAGGGTGTTTATAATAATGATAAAGATTATCTATAAGGTTTTTTCTTAAAAATATTTGAGACTAATTATATATTTTGATATTTATTTCATATTAATACCTTTTAATATATATAAAAAAATATTTTTTTAAATCTCAAATTAATTTAATCAAAGTGTTATGAAATATTTTTAATATAATAATATGAATAATAAATCTTAAAAAATAAATAAAATAATTTATTTTAAAAATAAAAATCATATTTAACTAAAAATATATCAAGTCACACATATACAAAATAAATTAAAAAAAAAAACACATACAACAAATTACTAACAATAAAAGAATAACTATATATGCATAAGAAAGAGTTTCACCCTCATTTTATACCATCAAAGTTAAATTTACTATATTTTTTAATGCAAACTGTATTTAATACAAAGATTAATAACAATAAAATATTAAAATTAAAACTAAAAATATAAATATAAATAAAAAATTATAAACTATAATAAGATAACCGAAAAAATTAAAAAATCAAAGCTGAATAAAAAATAAAAATAGAAATAAAAAATTACATAAATTAATAGAAGGTAAAAAATACTATTGCGACGATAAAAATGAAAATTAATCCAAATTTCTAAGGCCTATATCGTAATTCTCCAAGCGAAAATCATAACTCACAAGGCATGCTCCTATGCTGTAAATTGTAATCATCAAAATGACCTCATACTCCTCGCGTCCCCGTCCCGCCACATTATAGATTCCAGAAGCTACTACTTTCATAGGGATCGCCACTACTGATACGAACACCGTCATCACCTCTCATTTCTCGCCTCGGAAAACACAATAAAACTCTGCGCATCTGATCGGTGGCCGAGAAGTTGAAGTCGAGGGCGTTATCATATGGGAGTAGAGAAAGGGACTCGCGTGTCAGACACTGAACACGAGGAAGACCTCGATGAAGAACCAGGGGAAGTGATCGAATCAGCTCCTCCTCTCAAAGTTGGCGAAGAGAGAGAGCTTGGTAATTCTGGTATAAAGAAGAAGCTCCTCAAGCGTGGCCTTGGCTGGGAAACCCCAGAATTCAATGATGAAGTCACTGGTACTAATTTACCGTTTACTACAGCGATTGCTTGTTTTAGTGATACTTTTTTGTGATGAATTTTGAGAGAAATTGTTGCTTGTGTGATCTGAATGCAGTTCATTATGTGGGCACATTACTTGATGGTACTAAGTTTGATTCCACAATAGATAGGGATTCATCTGTGACTATGAAACTTGGTCAAGGTCAGTCCCCTTTTAAGAAAACAAGTTTTTTTTTCCTGCTTGAAGTTGCTTAATTTGAGTTCTTAGATTGATTGATTCTTATGCTTGTGCGTCTAATAGGGGAAGTGGTGGCTGGATTGGATCATGGGATTATTACCATGACAAAGGGAGAACATGCATTGTTCACGTTGCCTCCTGAATTGGGCTTTGGAGTCGCAGGGCGTGATACGGTGCCGACAAATTCGTTTGTTCGATTCGAGGTTGAGCTTGTTTCGTGGATTAAGGTGGTGGATGTGAGTAAAGATGGTGGAATTGTAAAGAAAATTTTGGAGAAGGGAGAGAAGCACGAGCGTCCTGGTGACTTAGATGAAGTCCTTGGTACCTCAGTTGCTCATTATGTAATGTACTTTTGTTCCTTTTCTGCTAATCATTTTGAATGTATGAGTGGGATGATGTGGGTGGGTTTCTGTAAAACAATGCAGTGAAGTACCATGTGGCACTTTCTGATGGCACTGAAGTTGCAAAAACACCAGAAGAAGGAATTGGGTTTTATGTAAAAGATGGTAATGTTGATCAATTGGAATTTTGTGGTTCTTGTCTGGGAATATCATTTTTTTCTTGATGATGCTGATTTTATGCTTTTATTCAGGTCATTTATGTGCAGCATTGCCAAAAGCAATCATGACCATGAAAAAGGGAGAGAAAGTCAAGCTAGTTGTTCAACCTCAATGTATGTCTTTCACCACTGTTACAAATTGTTTCATGAGAGGTTATGGCATTGTTCATCTTGATATTGAGTCCAAACTTCATGCTTTTTTAGTTGTGTATCTCATAGGCTCCCTTCTTTAAAATTTTAATCTTAGGCCTTCGCCTGTAAAAATGATGTTTGCAGATGCTTTTGGACAGGAAGGAAAAGATGCTAGCGATGCAATCCATCCGGTCCCACCAAATTCTACACTGTACATTGATCTGGAGCTAATATCCTTTAAGCCTGTCATTGATGTCACAGGTGATGCTAAGGTCTTCAAGAAGATCGTGAAAGAGGGGGAGGGCTCCCTTGTTGCAAATGAAGGTGCAACAGTAACTAGTAAGTATTCTGATATTGGTAAAATCAATTTAGGTAAGGAATTTTTTGCTAAGTGACATTTCACTTGGGTCTAAAATGAAATTAGTGCGCCGGATATGTAAACCTGTCCAGGAAAACCTTAGTGAATGGAGATTGTTTAAATAGTTCCAGCTTCATGTACAAATTCTTGCTTAGTTTGATAGGAATATATATGTATATTTGACATTGAATCTCCCTCTCTCTCTCCTTTTCTCAGCTAATCCATTTATGGCTTGAATAACGGGCTTTCAGAAAAGACAACAGCAACCGACTCTTCCAATATTGTGAAAACTATTTACTTACTTAAGAACTGACTGATCCAGGGAGCAAAACATCCTTTCCAGCCCAAAGATTTTTTAACTGTGGCATTGTGTAAATGTATGCTCTGAAGATATTGATCCTTACAAAATTCTTCATGCAGTTAGCTATACAGCTAGGCTAGAGGGTGGAGCTGTGTTTGAAAGAAAAGGAATTGATGATGGGCAACCTTTGCAATTTATAACAGATGAAGGTTAGTTTAACTCTGATATTGTTTGATCTCTTTTTTATGGTATCTCATTTGCTGTTTCTGAGAACTGCTAATAGAATAATATTGTGTTTTCTGTATCTAGAGCAAGTGATCGCTGGTTTAGACCGAGCAGTGGCAACCATGAAGAAGGGGGAACATGCAATATTAACAGTAAAGCCAGAATATGGGTTTGGAAACATTGAAACAAAGAGGGATCTTGCTATTGTACCCCCATCATCAATCTTAATCTACAAAGTTGAAATGTTAGATTTTATTAAGGTAGCCAGTTCGGTGATTGTATTGTAGAACTATATACGAGATACTACTGGCTATTGTCAATATAATAAGACATGATAAACCACACAATCAGAGATGACTATTTGTTAAGCTGCATCCCCCCTCCCCAAAGTTTCCTTTTGCTGTCTAGTTTAGGATTGTTGACCAAATACTTTCTTTTGTCCAACACATAGGAGAAAACACCATGGGAGATGAATAATCAGGAGAAGATTAAGGCTGCTGAGACAAAGAAAGAAGAAGGAAATCTGCTATTTAAAAGTGGGAAGTATCTGAGAGCTGAAAAAAAGTATGATAAGGTAGATCAGCACTTAATTTCTCCCATATTTCATTGCTTATGGTCAGATTTAGAGATTTTGATTTATTGTTAACTGCATGTTCCATCCCATCAGGCTGCAAGTTATGTTAGTGAAGAGGAAGTTTTTGGGGATGATGAACAAAAGCTGGTTACAGAATTGAGAATAACTTGCTGGCTGAACAAGGCAGCATGTAGCCTCAAACTTAATGATTTTAAGGGAGCAATCAAGTCATGTTCAAAGGTAAGATGCATCAAGAAAAGTAGTCGCTGAATGCTGTCAGATTTTAAAAATCAGATTGCTTGAAAATTCGTTTTTCAATGTGAGAATTTATTTGGGAGGAAAATTGATGATAAAATAATTAACATAAGAAGTGAGGTATGGGATCTCTAAAGTAAATTCTGAGATATAGAAGTTCTTTACTGGATTGGAAAAATGTATGATCAAGCTTGTCATTCAAGTCCCATAAGCTTTTACGAGTAGAAATTTGATGGCGAAGCAGGTTTTTCCCTTGCACCCCGGAGAAATTGGCTCTAATTGCTATGCAGTAGTTTCATAATTTCATTGAAAGGGGCAATGGCTAGATGCTATAAATGTTCGTTGCTCTTGTTGAAATGATGACTCTAGGCTGTTCAGTAAAAATGAAATGTGCATTTTAACTGGTTCTGGGTTGAAGAAGGTAGATTTTATTTAAAATGGATAGAGGAGAGAATTTTCTCGGCCTCCAGTGTTGTATATGGCTAGATAGGGATGATACAAGACAAAATGACACGCTGTATCCTGTGTGTTTATCCGTTGAAGGTACTGGATATTGAGTTCTACAACATAAAAGCCCTTTATAGGCGGGCACAAGCACTCATCGAAGTTGCAGATTTGGTCTCAGCTGACATGGACATTAAGAAAGCTCTTGAGGTTGATCCCCATAACAGGTACTAGAGGACATCACTTTTGTATACGTGTATAGCCATGAATTTCTTATGCGTCTTCTGTGTATTCATGCTACTTTGGTTCTTTTTCAGGGAGGTGAAGTTAATTCAGAAGACATTGAAACGACGTCAAGCAGAGTGTAACAAGAGAGATGCAAAGCTCTATTCCAACATGTTTGCGCATATGAGAAAGCAAACATCTGCCGTAACCAAGGTAAAAAGATGCTAACCATGTCAAATACGCCTTGAATTTTAAAGCTGAAAACGTTTGAGGTGCTTTTCCAGCATGCTTAGGAAATGCTGTGAAATGGTGTCGATAATATTATTTTATGAATGGATTATTTTATCAACTTTCATGGAACTAGTTTCTACCATTTTCGAGGAGAATGGTAGAGCTGATTGTCTTTATATTATATATCAAAAACAACTGATTGTCTATAATATTTTGACAGAAATTGAAATTCGAGAAAGCAGAGGATGACATGAAAAATGGAGAGGCTGTGGCAATGGAAATGGAAAATGTTGCTGATAGTTCATATCCACCAGACAATGGGAAGGCTGTTGATTCCTGTTAGCCATTTGTTAAAGAAAACGTATCTATCATATTAACCCCACAACCAGGAGAGAAAATGCATGCGCACAGATCACAAAATTTCATGCGGTGCTTATCTTTGCATCATAATATTAACCGTACAGTGAAAGCAACATTTGGACACCAACGAGGAATTATTTTTTTCCAGTTTCCTGCATGTTCTTTGTTTTCTCTTCCTTTTATTTTTGTTACGTTCTTCATACGATGTTTTCGATTCGAAAATGATAATGGACTGCAAAGACATGATTTGAAGTTTCAAATTAGTGGCGCTTAGAGGGTTAAATTTGTTTGATATCCCTGGTTGGATGCTTTTGCTTCTGTGTTTGTTTGCCAGTCTGTTTTCAACTGGGGTGGGATATTTTTGTAAAATGGCTTTGAAAAGGTATATAAATAAACTATTTATGGTATTTTTTTTTATAATTTTAATGTGTTAATAGTAAAAATCAAATTAAAATGTGTTTTTGAAAAGTAAAGTAGAATAATTAAAACTAACCCACCCCCCTTTTCTTGTGATATTTCTTTATTATCATATTGTTTTAAGGCTCAGTCACCAGCCATGATAAAAAAGAGGATATTTTTTTGAAAAAACCTAATTTCCAATTTTGTTTGGGAAAATTGTATAATTGGAAAAAGTTTTGCACTGCTGTTGATAAACATAAATTCATTTACTAACATAATATTACTCTTGAAATTATTAATATTTTTATATAGATTATTAACAAAAATTAAAATAAAAGTCATGATACATAAAAAAATAATAAAAATATATTTTTATCCCTCTATGTTTTTCTTCACATCACTACCACTAATTATTATTTGAACATCATAAAATTATCAGTTTACAAGCATGTGAAAAATCAAAATCTGTTTTATTTAATTACTCCAGTAATTTTTTTTTTAATAATTTAAATTATAGAGAAAAATATTCTTTAAAATCATAATCTTATTTTCGATCTAGCCCATGTTTGTTTCCAAGCTGAGACTACAGTTGGGCCTCGTACAAAATAAATAAATAAATAACGAGCCGCCTATTTGCTTTTCATTGGATGATAGATAAGGTCCAGAAGCTTTATTCGTCCTAAAGAAATCAAGAGTCGGAAGGGGACAGGTCCAAAAGCTCTTTAACAACGATAAGCAAGGCCCACCTCGTAAGGAGAGGCTCACGACACTTCAGGCAGCAAAGCCTCGTTGCAAACAGAAGCACTTCCATAATCAGCCCCCCTCCAAATCTGCCTCAGTTTTATGCGGTCCAGGCAGAGAGTGACGCTCTTGTTTCCAATTAACAGGAAGCAACTAATTGCGTTTGAGAGGTTAAATGTCACCGAGGAGAACATTAACAAGAGCTAAACCGGAAAGAAAGAAAACCGAACAGTTAGACACCCACAGTTAGCCATTCTCGTAGCGGAACGACATCGTCCAGGAAATTACCATGCGAATCAAGATTAACGAATGGTAAAATAAATTTCAAGGTCCCTCGAGTCTAGGGAATTAATCAAATTAGCCCCTTAACTTCGATTTTGATCACTCAAGACTTTGTACTCTTTATTATTGATCACGCAGGGTCCCCCCTTCCATGAACACCATTAAATTATAAGAGGTCTATTAATGATAATGTTGGTTTTAAGATATCAACGATTTGAACAATGCCATATGGAGGGCTACATTTAATCGTCATGGACATCGATGGAGGAGCTACACTTCACCAACAACAAATAAATATATTCTTTTGTGTGATCAAAATTGAATGAGAGGACAAATTTAACAAGTTCTTGAAACTTGAAGGACCGTGAATCTATTTTACTCGTTAATTAATTGGTTGCTACAGTTAACCTTAAGATTAATATACAGCACATTGTATTTCATAAATTGGATATGTATCATTCATCCACAAGGCTTCACTTTTTAGAGGCATGCCATGGAATACATTGCTCCTTCCACTAGTTATATGTGAACTCAGTCATGCTAAATTTATTTTTAAATTTTCTATTAATTATTTTTATGAAATTGAATACATTTTTAAATCATATAGTATATTAAACTCTGATTTTACAATAAAATACTAAATATATATAACTATATTATGGTAAATGTTTAAGTGAAATACAGTTCAAAAAATATAGTATTTAATAGTGTAACTACACTACTGTAAATTCTCAAGTCAAATGAAATTCAATAATATATTATTTAAGAGGATAAAAGTTATTAGATAAATCTTGTTAAATTTATCAAACTAAACTTACACAGACAATTTAGAGCATATATGGAGTTAGAGGTGAAATTTTGATACGGCTCAAGTTGAGATGAAAAATAAATATATAAAGCTTTCCAACTATACATGGTATACCCATTAAATTTTATTACAATAGAGAACAACATGTTTAAAGTAAAACTTAAATCTATTAAAAATATGCGAAAATTTGATATTTAAGATAAATGAAAAGATTTATGCATGAACATTTTATTTTATTTATTTAATATCACATAATAGTTTTTTTAATTTGGGGTTGTTCTAGCCTATTAGATATTGTTTAAGAGTTTATTTTTATTATTAAATTTATGTTAATTGATTATTAGTCTATGTTTATTAGCTTGCAACCCAAATTTTTTTTAGAATAAAATAAATGAGACCATATAATGTTTTACTGAGCAACAACTTGAAAAAGCAATTTAAAGAATAAACTATAAATGTGAGTTTTTTTTCATGGCAAAACAACCTTTTTGTGAATAAACAAAGATCATACACTATGAATTATCAAAAATTAACTATATTTGTGAGATATCATCCATATGCTCAGAGTTTATTTACAAATATAAGTTTTTTGTTAATTGTACCTTTTTTTTTTTAAATAGTTATCTCTCTAAAACTTGATTTTTAGTTTTTTGAATTGTTATTTACGAGGTGTTTAACCACTTAATAAAAACAAAAATCAGCGTCAAATAGTGAAATCCTTGGAAGAAATTGGACACATTGGTGGAAAAACACTATTTGGTGCTTCATAAGATTTTCGATATGGCTGGGCTGCAGAAGGACACCCATCGAAAGTTGGTTCTACGTTCTTGCAGGACTTATGTCAGTTGCAAATACAGGAGGGAAGCCAGCAATTATTGCCTCACATTTCAGGTCGTCTTTTTGTGCCCCAGCTTCTGAAAAGAAATCCAGTATCTTGGCGTAAAAAAATTACGAAACACTTGGCTGCACTTTCTACTCCACCGCGCAGTGGGACAAATGGTTGCCTTTGCATCGGGGAATACACTAGGAGTGCCCTTTGTTGATCCATTGCTTGCAAGGAACTTCAGAAAGCAACTCGTGACGTTTGCCTAGTGCAATAATATTTGGTGAAAGAGAACTTGTTATTACTCCAAATGGGGCACAGCACATGAAAATCACTCAATCCCTCAAGGACATTGGATTCTCGTAAGGGGTTTATCCCTGTACGACCCGGGTTCTGCCTCTGTGAGGCTCCTATCACCTGTGTATCTGGGAGTGAGATATCAGGGCACCAGAAGCTTTATTCTATGAGGGAAATGGTTTTGACGAGCAACCGGATATTGTTCACGGGGACGTAGACGGCACGGTGAGCACGGCAAGATCACCAGGAATCGAGAGAAGTTATGGAAGAAGTCAACCTCTCAAGGGTAAAAAGCAGCGGTGGGATTTCTCACAGATCAATTCTCCAGAATGATACGGCACTTGATGAAATAACACGAGAAGTTTCATCACGGATAGATGAGTTCTTAGAGTGCTGGAAATCCCTGATTCCGCCCAATCTGATATGACTAGTTTGGTTACCTTGCCCAACGTACGTCATATATTTCTTCCATGAATAATGTAAATACACGGCGTTTCCCTTGCGGTATTTTTCCTTTTTTTTTTAATAATGAAAATAGCATGGCAGGATCTGTATTCTCTGTGCAACATTTGGGAGCAATAATTTAGCTCTGAATTCTGATCCATTAATTTAAAAAGAAAAGAAAAGCGAGGAGGCAACAACAAAAAAGACAACCTGTACACCTCCTCAAAAGAATAATGGTCAAATCTCCACTTGCCATCACTCGCACTGCTACCGTCGCTACAGCTGCTGCTCACATTAACTTTTGTTTTAGACAGAGTTTAAATAATTAATTAAACAAACAATAACTAACTTCGAGGAGAAGGATGGCGCAGAGAGAGGGGACGCATGATTCCCATTGGCCACGTGGCGTTTTCTATCTAGCCCAAAAAGCAAGCAAAAGTGCATCAAAGTGGTCAAACAATTGACCGGAAAGGCAACCCAAGGCGTACGTATATGGTCAAGACCCCAGATAACCGGTCAAAAGTCGAGCTGGCGCTTTACGAAAGGCACGCTCTCAGCGGGCCCCACCCCCACGGGACTTCCAGTTCCCTGATCCAATCTGATTTTTAATTTATCAGAGAAATTAATAATTGAATATAGGTTGTCATAAAATATTTTTAAAAGATACCAGTTATTCTATTTTTATTTATGCAATATTTCACTCCATTGGAATTCCCAGATTAATTATAATTTCAAATCACTGTTAACAATCTCAATGGTAAGAACTGGATGACGAACTATGACCAAAGCTTATCATTAATGTTTTTTTTGATAGTTTTAATATTTCAACACACAAATATTTATGGATGTGATGTCTTGGAGATAATAATGACACAAAGAAAGCTGCTGTTATGATATGCCACCATGAAAAATAAAACACTGATGAAGTTTTATTTTTTACAGTGACTGTTCAGTAGTATATTTGAGTTTATTTTTTTTAGAAATATATTAAATAATTTTTTTATATTTTAAAAATTATTTTTGATATAGCACTTCAAAATAATTTAAAATATTTAATTCAAAATAAAAAATAAAAATATTTTTTTAATTTTCAAAATGGAATACAAAACAAAATCTATATATCCATCCAAGTATTCCTATCAATTAATTCAGTCAAACACAAAACTCATTTGAAATACGAATCTGTCAATTAATTTAGTCCCCATGTGTGATTAGTATATTATGGGATTTGGTAGCGTGTATTTATAATTTATAATTTATAATTTTTTAATATATTAATGTTAAAATATATTTTAAAATCTCAAAAAATATAAAAATATTTTAAAAAACCAAACCCTGTGAAAATAGTGAACCTACGTTTACAGCCGAGAGCCGCAACTCCAAGAAAACCCTCTACCCGAAATGTTTTTTTTTAAAAAGCATTTTTATTTTATTGTTTTATCATTTCTTTGAATTTCCATGATCCAGAAACCGGATATTGAGGTAAGTAACGCTACGACTGCACGTGTGGTGCGCAGTTACCAATGGTTTGAAACACTGGATATAGCCGGTCACTCCCTCTAAGCTGTTCTCTTTTCCTATATTTTCCCCCCTCTCATCTACAAAGTAAATAAAAATCAGGCCTCTCAATGCCAACAGTGCTTGAATGAACCCAGTCCTTTCATCATACTTTTTTTTTTCCTGGGGCCTCCATTTGAAGACTCTCCTTACTTCCTGATAACTTTCATTTCTCTGCCTCAAATGCTGTTACTCTAGTAGTAGGTATGTTCATGTCCAAATTTCTCGTTTCAAATATATATATTTATATATTTTAATTTTCTGTATACGGTGAATTTGAGTTTTGGAGGTTCATCATCATTGTTTTTTTCAATCCGTTTTGATTGCCCTTTCCTCATTTTTCATGTGAAGTTGGGTTGTTGATGATTCCACTCTTTTCTTTGAACTTAAAGAGGAAGTTAGTTTAGTCACCACTTTGGTATTAGAGAAGAAGATTACATGTTGATGATGATAATGATGGGAAAGACTGTTACTGTTTTGACCAGAGACTCTTTATGCCTTCTCTCCTTTTCTCTTTTCCTTTCCCACACGTTTCTTGTCCCGTGGATTTGACGGGTCTTCTTCTACTATTTTTCTTTTCCTCCTTGAATTAGATTTAGATTTAGCTTCTTTTGTTGGATAGTAGGTGGTGTTTTCTTTCCAAAAGGGTATCACAAAATGCCGATGTATCAGCCAAATATCCTTAGAAATGTAAGGCTAGATGTGGGTGCTGGTGGACAAGTTCTAGATCTAGAAACCGCCATTAAAGATGGCATTTTGGGTGGCGGAGGTGGTTTAGTTTGTGCTGGAGTGACGGAGAAATTGGATCTGAAGAAGATGATCGAGGAGCTTGAATCAATAGAAGTGCCATCCGTGTTTATATGTCCAATTTCATTGGACCCAATGCAAGACCCGGTGACTCTCTGCACTGGACAGACTTACGAGAGATCCAACATTCTCAAGTGGTTCTCTTTGGGTCATTGCACGTGCCCCACTACAATGCAAGAGCTTTGGGATGATACGGTGACTCCAAACAGGACTTTGCAGCAGCTGATATATAGCTGGTTCTCGCAGAAGTATTTGGCAATGAAAAAGAGATCAGAGGATGTGTTAGGGAGGGCCACTGAGCTTCTGGATTCTTTAAAGAAGGTTAAGGGTCAAGCTAGAGTGCAGACTTTGAAGGAGCTAAGGAATGTTGTGGTTGCCCATTCTATGGCGAAGAAGACAGTGATGGATAAGGGTGGAGTTGCCTTGGTTTCTTCTTTATTGGGTCCTTTTACGACTCATGCTGTTGGGGCTGAGGCAATTGGTATTCTGGTGAATATGGAGCTTGATTTGCCATCCAAGGAAAATTTGAGGCAGCCTGCAAAGATTTCCTTAGTTGTGGATATGTTGAATGAGGGTTCGATTGAGACCAAGATTAATTGTACTAAATTGATCGAGTTGTTGATAGGAAGAAAAGATTTGGGATCAGAAAATGTGTCAAGTTTGAGTCTTTTGGCGGGTTTGTTGAGGTTGGTGAAAGATAAGAGACACCCCAATGGAGTTTTGGCTGGACTCGGTTTGCTAAATACCATTTGTTTAGATGAATCCGTTAGGAACTCAGTTGTGAGCATTGGGGCAGTTCCTCCATTAGTGGAGCTATTGCCCGGTTTGAATAATGAGTGCTTGGAATTAGCACTTCATATTTTGGAGGTCCTGTCAACTATTCCGGAGGGTAAATTGGCCTTGAAGGACTGTGCCAACACAATCCCTAATGTGGTCAAGTTTTTGATGAGCAAATCGGAGAGCTGTACTCAGCTTGCATTATCAATACTGTGGGCGGTTTGCAATCTTGCACCCGAAGAATGCGCAGCACTCGCTGTGGAGGCAGGTTTGGCAGCGAAACTACTCCTTGTAATACAGAGTGGCTGCAATCCTGTGTTGAAGCAGCGTTCAGTTGAGCTCCTGAAACTGTGTAGTCTAAATTACACGACTACTATATTTATTTCCAAGTGTAAGCTTTCCAGAACGATACAGTGAATGAAATTGGCAGATTGTTGATATATAGCATTTCTTTTACCTCGCAAGAGGCGAAGGAGCTCTTGAGATCTGATGGAACTCGTGGTGGGGATTGGCAAG
The DNA here is from genome assembly GCA_015731905.1 of Salix dunnii. Lineage (NCBI taxonomy): Eukaryota > Viridiplantae > Streptophyta > Magnoliopsida > Malpighiales > Salicaceae > Salix > Salix dunnii. The sequence goes on along the minus strand of CM027660.1, from coordinate 8,279,546 downwards.
GTACCCCCTCACTCGCCTATGTATATTAAAGAGCTTCGATGCATAGCATTGATTTTCCATAATAGAAGCATCATGATGTATCTTAGGCAAATCACATATTGTGTACCTGGCATTCCACTGTCTATAAGCCGGTGGTTTGACCAAAAATCTCAAAGCGAGTGAGGTTGTTAAATTCAGCTGTTTTTGTTTGCCAAAAAGACTGAGCTGGGTCATGGATTCGTGATCATTTCCATCCTCAACTAATGTGTAAAGTTCTCTTTAATGGAGCTTTGGTGAGGTTCTGGTGGTTTGGAAAGTAAGGAAGGCACCTGGGAATGAGCAATTCGTACAGGGATGTATCGTCAGTTGTAATTGTAGTTAATTACATGTTGTCCCGTTGATCCCCAATTTTTCATACCCTTAATTTGTAAGGGTTTTCTGGGGTGGAAGTATATTCTTTTATTTCAGTTCTTAAGTTTCTTTTGCCTTGAGTCTCGAAGCTGTAGAATTGCATGGTCTCTTGCTTTCATTGTAAAATCATGCTACCCTTTCGTGTCTATACCTGCAACTATTCCATTTTTCACTTTTGCTTCGGGCTTCATTCAAATCATTCTCATCTGTGTATTCTCTCTCGTAGTTCTCTGCAATTTGAGCTTTGCACTCTTCAAGTTTGGGATGCAGAGTATCCTTTAGTGCTTCATAATTATCACTCCATTTTTTTGCAAGTTGTATTTGAATAGGGATAGAAAGGAAGAGATAATGGAACTCAGCTTTGTCTGGAACTTTTGAATGTTGTTCTGAAGAAGCGGATATGATGATATGGCATAGAATTAGCGATCACTGTCCTGTTGTTTGCTGTTATAGCGTTGGAGCTTGCATGCTAGATTACATATTTTGGACACATCAGAGCAGGGGAATGCAGAGCTCGGAGTGGATTGTTAGAGCTAAATGTACAATAGGTGGCAGGCCTGCAAGAACAGCGAACTTAATTAACATTAACAAAAAGAACCTAAAGGAGAAAAGGGAGAACATTATTTTTTTATATTAACTTTAATGAAAATTGAGTTTTATAGTTTTTTTTTTATCTGGATCATGAAAATGGTTTTTTTTCCTTCTAGTTGATTTTATTAAAAGAATCATGAATCTAATTGATTTTATTAAAAGAATCATGAATTAATTGAGAATGAAACTTCCTAATTTGCTTTTATATGAATGTATTCTTATCTCATAACTAAAGTGATGTCTTTGGTAAGTTAACATTAATACACAGTTTTTTTTTTTTTTATCTATTTTTTAATTTAATCATCTAATATTAAATTGATTGAAGATTAGACTTTATAATTTATTGCAACTTGATTTTTATTGGGTTATCTTGATCTTGTAGTTCAAGTTATGAGTTTGACATGTCAACCTGGGTTATTTGATGTTATTTTTTTGTTTTATTTTTAATTGATTTTTTATTAAATCGATCAATTTTAAATTTATTGGTAATGATCTTTGTAATTTAAATTTATTGGTAATGATCTTTGTAATTTATCCTAATCAATTCATGAGGTTATCATGATTTTATAATTTAAACATATAGATTAACAAGTTAATCCTGATAAACCAAAATCAATTTAATATATTACTGTCTTAATATATATTTTAAAATATTATTTTAAATATTTATCTCAAGCCAAATTATATTTTTATTAGTCGGTCAAGTTAATCAAGTCACGTGAATTAATTCAATCACGAATTTTTTTTTAAAAAAAGAACCCAACTTTTTGCTGATTATTCAAATTATATTTAAATTCGTAAAATGAATTAATTTAAATCCACTTGATTCACAAACTGGAATTTAAGAAAGACACAAAGCTAGAGATGGGAGATATCAAGAGAGATGCAGTTGATAAATTTACAGCACTGTAAGAAAAACGCACTGCACTCTTAGCATATTTTAAAAGAAAATGGAGCTGATAGCAACACTACACGGGGGAATAAACTAATAAAAACTAAAAAATATCATACATTGACTGTGGCCTCTGGTGAATTTTACAATGCAGCGGATCTCGCCCATTCTGCCAAGATTCTCGTAAAGACTCAATAAAGTGTGCAGGGTTGTATTCAAATTTCTTGAGTTGTGACCTCCACCAATACAATAGCGAGATTTCCAAGGGTCTTTTGATAGTTTCATACAACAAAGAGCAGCAGCAGCACACGTTAGAGAAGACTGCCCTGCACAGTTCACAAGGTACAGCTTTTTATTATATTTTGTGTTTCTACTCCACACTCTTCTTCTCTGTATCGCCGCGCTATAGTTAAAGTGTGTCTCACAGTTTTCCCATTCTTTCATGCCTTGGCTGTTATAAACTTATAATTTCGATTTTCATCGCTTCCCATTTCTTTTCTTTGAGCTGCCCAGGTACTTATTACTGCTCGTTGTTACCTTTTTTTTTTCTTTTTTTGTGTGAGAGAGTGTCCCTTTAAGTTATTCTTTTCTTGTCATTATTTGCTTTATATGTGAACCTGGGCTGTAGACGATTTCACTTTTTTGTTTCCTTTTTGAGTTGCGTGAGAAAGCTTTGGTGTATATACGTAGAATCATCGTGTCTTTGATGATGGCGAGGGGACAATTTTTATTTATTTATTCACACTCTGTTAACCAGAGATAGAGATCACATAACAGAGCAGAAATAAAGAATGCAATGTAGAAAACTTGTCTGCTTTCCTTTGATTCTTTGTGTGTCATGTAAGTGAATGAGAGGAGAGAGAGAGAGACTTCTCCCATATATCATTTTTTTTTTCTCGTTCTCTTTCCCACACGTTTCTTGTCCCGTGGATGTGATGGGTATTAATATTTTTATTATTCTTTGCCTTTTCCTGTGACATCTCAGGGTTCTTTGTTGAATCAGATTTATCCCTTCTTGTTGGATAGTGGGCAGTGTTGTTTTCTTTCTCAAACGGAATCCCAAAATGCCGATGTTTGAAGCAAACAGCTATAGAAACTTAAAGCTAGATGCGAGTGCTTGTGGCCAAGTTCTAGATCTAGAAACAGCCATTAAGGATGGCATTTTGAGCGGTGTTACCGCCGGCGGTTTAGTTTGTGCTGGTGTGGCGGAGAAATTGGATCTGAAAAGGATGGTTGAAGAGCTTGAATCGATAGAAGTGCCATCGGTGTTTATATGCCCGATTTCGTTAGACCCAATGCAAGACCCAGTGACTCTTTGCACCGGACAGACTTATGAGAGATACAACATTCTCAAATGGTTCTCCCTGGGCCATTGCACGTGCCCCACTACAATGCAAGAGCTTTGGGACGATACCGTAACGCCAAACAGCACTATGAAGCAGCTGATTTACAGCTGGTTCTCGCAGAAGTTCTTAACCACAAAGAAGAGATCGGAAGATGTGCAAGGAAGGGCTATTGAAGTTCTGGATAATCTGAAGAAAGTTAAGGGTCAGGCTAGAGTGCAAGCTCTGAAGGAACTTAGGCAGGTCGTGGCTGCACATTCTACGGCAAGGAAGGCTGTGCTGGATAATGGTGGGACTGCCATGGTTACATCTTTATTGGGCCCCTTTACCACTCATGCTGTTGGGTCTGAAGCAGTTGGAATTCTAGTGAATTTGAAACTCGATATTTCATCCAGGTCGAATTTGAGGCAACCTGCGAAGATTTCCTTAATTGTGGATATGTTGAATGAGGGTTCTATTGAGACCAAGATTAATTGTACCCGATTGATGGAAATGTTGATGGAAGGGAATGATTTTGAGCATGCAAACATGTCGAGCTTGCGTCTTTTAGTTGGTCTGTTGAGGTTGGTGAAAGATAAGAAACACCCAAATGGGTTATTGGCTGGACTTGGTTTGTTAAAAAGTATTTGTTCACATGAATCAGTAAGGGGCTCAGTTGTGAGCATTGGGACAGTTCCTCCATTAGTGGAGCTATTGCCAAGTTTGAATAATGAGTGCTTGGAATTAGCACTTCATATTCTGGATGTTCTTTCAAGTATTCCCGAGGGAAGATTGGCTTTGAAGGTTTGTGCCAACACAATACCGAATGTGGTAAAGTTATTGATGAGGGTTTCCGAGACTTGCACGCATCTTGCTTTATCGATATTATGGGCAGTTTGCATGTTCGCACCAGAAGAATGTACTGCACTTGCTGTGAAGGCGGGTCTGGCAGCCAAACTACTACTAGTAATACAGAGCGGTTGCAATCCTGTGTTGAAGCAGCAATCGGTTGAACTGTTGAAATTGTGTAGTCAAAATGACACATCTACCATTTTTAGTTCCGAGTTTAAGCTTACGAGAATAATACAGTGAATGTGAGAATTTGCTGATATATACCATCCGTTTCACCTGTCACAAGATAGAAAGGGGCTCGAGCTCGGGAGATTAGATGATGCAAAATGGGGTCGTAAGGTATTCTTTTCTCTCGCATGTATATATCAAAGATCATTGATACACTGTATTGAATTTACATGATAGAAGCGTCATGATGTGGATTTAGGCTAATTGCATACTGTGTAGTTATTAATCCACTCTCTGTAAGCTGGCGGTTTGCCAATTTTTCTAATATATAATAACCCAAAGAGGTTAAGTTGTTAAATTGGGCTATCTTTTTCTTTTGCCAAACTGCCACCAATCTGATCCTTAGTTTGGTGATAATAGCCACAGTCAAGGGAACAGTAACGTGGTGGGTTTTTTGCCGGAGTTGGGTGATGACAGTTCGGTGAATAGATGCGGGGAGGGAATAACCCTAACAGATGGGCTTGCATTTTCCCCCTGTCATTGTAGTTAATTTTCAACATCCCATTGATCCCCGGATTTTCCACCCGTTTATTTAAGCTCTCTGTGAAGAGCTTATATTTTCTTCACTGTTTAAATTGGCGTTTCACCGTGACTCAATCATTACAGTATTTGTGAGGACTCTGCAGTCTGCATTCAGATTTCAGTGTAAGCTCATGAATCATGGGCTCCGATCTGTACCTTTTATTGGGACTTTTTTACCTTTCCTAGTTTGTATGTTGTTAGCTTCATCGTTGACATAATAATTTATGTCAGTTTCTCACTGCAATATCAAATTAAAGCTCTGCCTGTGTGCACCCCACAGGCATTTGAGCCTTTCTGTTCAAGAATAGTATAATAGCAAAGGAGAACCTGTTGACGTGTTGATTGAGTTGATATCTCAACCTCTCTCATTCCATTTTCTTTGCATCGTTTGATGGGAATTGGAACAGGAAGGATTGTTGAAACTTAAATTTGGGTTTCGCCAAATAGAACTGTCAGACGGTTGTAGAAGTCGCTGCTGTAATTCATAGTGCAAAGTATTTTCCTACCGTATATTGAATTTCAATATTTAAAGAGAGACAGTTGAGCAAATGAATGGAGTTTATGGATCCGCTGGTCAAACCAAGTCCCATGGTCGCCAAAATTGAAAGGACCTGCCCGTTCAATAGCAATGCGCTCAACAGGCGTTATTACCTAAAAGTGCACACTTTTCCAGTCGGAATCCCGCAAGACAGCTCGCTGCCAAGATGATGTGGATAAGTAAGAAGGCACTTTTTCTGCCATCTTCTTCGCCACAAAAAAAAGAAGAAAAAGAAGAAGAGGGGTGGGGGCACAAATGAAAATCTGAATAAATTTGCTGGAAAATCTTGGAACCTCAGAATGAAAGCAAGTAACAATCCTCCCATCTTCGAATGAGAACCAGAATCATTTAGAAGCTAAGATATAAAAATAAAGAGCTTGAATTAAAAGCTACTCAAAAGTTTTTGTGGTATTGCCGGCGTTTGAGCTTTTATTTTTATCCCTCCATATTTGCTGGTGGAATGCATGCCAACGTCAATCATTAAAATGCCACCATCATCAAAACAACTATTGAAAACCAATATTAACCAGATATTATTTGCTCAGAATGATTGGTTTTGGTCAGTTTGGAATTCCAAATTTGAGGCACTGGATATTGACTACATAACAGCAAAAGTGGATCATTTAGAAGCCGATTTTTATTTTTATTTTTTTCCCAGCACATTTTATAAAAAGAAAATTGGCCTCTACCATCACACCCCAATCATAAACACGTTGTAAATAGACTGAGTATTGCATGTCATGTCTCAACTTATTCTCAAAACTAGCCTCCAAAGAACATTGTCCAAAGGGACAGCTGGAAAGTGTGGGAAGAAAACTGAGCATTACCCCCATTGTATGACTAGTCTAAGCTCAGTTCGACCTTCCCTTAAAAAGGAATGAAAGAACGATGATGATAATTGGTCAGCTACTCCGACCAACTCCAACTAACACCACTCATTTTATCATTTGAGTTTCTCAAGATCCCTTGTCGCCATATTCAATGTAGCATAGCGTATCAATGATCAAGAACTGCAAGCGAGCTTCGTTGTTTTCTTGTCCTGGCTGGATTGTCAAAATATAGGAGCATGCTTTGAGGCGTATTATTGAAAGGCAAAAGCATGATACCACCAGTGTTAGTTGTTTTATTTTTTCATGTCTAGTTGGAGTCTTGACTCTGTCTAGGTTGACAGCACTTATTACATGTTTTATACACCTGCGCAGTCGGCAGTGTGATATATGCACGAGTCTATGACCTAACTTGATATTTAAACAAGAAATGTTAAGAATGTTTCTAAGTAGTCCAGGATTAGGTAACTAAAATACCCAAGAATTACAAGTTGACTTACATGTATATTGATCATCCTCATATGATTGGTTATTCATATTAATTTTGTTGGCCATGTAGATGCATGAAAGTCCATTTTATGATACATTTCTCCTCTTCTCTTGTCTTTCTTTTTTTTTTTTTTTGGCTAAAGGAGCCATGTTTTAGAGAAATATTAAGCGAACTATTGTTTCTTAATCTATTATGACATAGATTTCATTGCATGATATGAAGCAATGACACAAGCGATATAATTAACAAAAAATATTTTTGGACTTGAAACCATCGATTTCATTTGTGATCAATAAAAATATAGAGTGATAATTTGACTTATTTTTTTTTTAAATAATAAGAGTGAAAATCAAACCTAACTTGTCAGCATAAATGATCTCATTGAAAGAGAGAGAAGAAAAAAAAAGGCATTATCGACAAAACAGCATATGGATTTAACTAACTCCCATAATGTTTGATTTCATGTTCATTTAGTTGATTTATATACATATATATACACATGACCTGAAAATTCAATCACTACGTACCCATCTTATATATACAGTGAGCATAATCACACGATCCTTTGCCGCGTTAAATTGTAGGCAAATTCAGATTGTTGACACCTGTCTCAGGTGTGTAGACCGACTTGCTGATTTAATGCGGTCTTTCTGGTGATTCTTCAGTTGGAATCCTTCCTTGAATTACCATGATGATGACACAATACAGAAGTAGCGTTACCCAGAAATGGTCGCATGCATTCATTTGTTCGCCCCTGGCCCCTTATTCGTACCCATCTACGATCCAGTATCCAACCTGCATGGTGTAAGCCATGCCCAGCCCAAAACAGGCTGAAATAATAAGCCCATATAAACAGTAACCTCCAGGCCTGGTTGTAGCCCGCCTAAGTTCTTGCACTGCACTTAATATTCATTAACTGTATTTTGGATCAGATCCGCAACTAGACAGTGACTCTTACTCTATTTTTAACAAAACACTGTAGTATTATTAAATCACACTTTTATTAGATTACATCAATTTCATGAAATTATTTCTAATTTTTCTTATGAAATTATAAATTGAGTCATAAGTTTGATAAATTGATTTGGGTTGCCTATACTTTTTTTTTTGGCACATTTTTTGTATGTTCTCCACGGGGCATATTTTTTTGGTTGGTTGTTATGCTTATTTTCTGGCATATTTTTTAATTTTTTACTGAGATTCATAATTTATTTATTTTTATTTGTTTTCTGTAATTTATCTTTAATTTATATGTTGAGTCCTTTAATTGAATACATTTTTAATTTCATTTTCCAAAGACTCGATATTTTTCTTGTTAATTTCATCTTTTTGTATATTAGGTTGTTTAGTAATTCAAAGTTTTTTTACAGAATTATCATATTTTCATGGATTTATTTTTCTTCTTCTTAATTTCAACCTTAATTTATTTAAAATAGAGATTCATGTTTTTTAATTTAATTTAATTTCTAATAAAATTATTATAATCTAGGTCATGCCTTTAATAGTTTAACGAGAGAGAGAAAGATGTGTTTTTTAAAATATATTTTTATTTATAAATATATTAAATATTTTCTTAAGATTTTTTTTATTATTATTATTTTATCAAAGTGATCTGATAATTCAAAAACAATAATATTTTTTTCAAAAACACTTTGAAAAAAAAAGACCAAACAAATTCTAAAAATAACACAATTGTTTATAGAATCATGTGAGAAATGTAGGGTTGCTCACAGTAGCGACTATACTATTTCTCTAATTATTTTTCAAAATATACTAATTCGCTTTTTTATTTTCAAATATACTAGTTTAAAAACACTCCAATTTTTTCACCTCCGATTTTAAATTAAGATAAAATATCGTAGAAGTAACTATAAATGGCATATACAAAATGAAAAAAAGAAGAGTGCTTGCTAGCGTTTTCTAAAATCTCACTTGGAATTTGCAATGCGTGCTGTGGAGTTTAGTCATTTATATTATTATTTTTTTAAGTCAAGGGAGCACTGGAGATGTTTGAACCCCAGACGTGCGCCTTATTAAGGCTATCAAAACAGTGATTTTAATATAATATGTAAATTCATTTTACATACATACATAGTATGTATGTATATTATAAAATCATATAGGTAAAAAATTCATAAAATCATAAGTATAATATTTTTGAATATAACACAATATAAATATAGTCATAAAATTTTACTAGTTAAGATTCATATATAATTTAAAATAATTTAAAAATACATTATAAAATATTTATGTTTAAAGAATTTTATTAAATAAAAACTAATAAATTTAAAATAAATATTTAACTATGTGCGATGAAAATTAAAATTTTTATCTCTTTTACTATTTAAAAGACATTTATCAAATCAAATACACTCAAGTAATGATTACATCCACGTAAATTATAAATCAAGATTAGAACTTGAATTGCAGGCTTTTATAGCAGTAGACATTTAACCTACGAGAATCCCACAATTTAGCGGGAATTTTTTTACAGGACGAAAAATTTGTGAGGATTTCTGCTTGATTAATAGTTCTCATATGTATCACGAAAAAAACAGCAAAACAATTCAAGACATACCAGACATTTGACACTTCATGATGCTGGTTATTAGTTCACAGAGACTTCTCTCCCTGATCCTTACTGCTTTAATATTATAAAATGAATCCTATACAAGTAAAATTGCGATTCCTTTGTTCACCCCTCATCTCTGTCCAAATTGTTCAACTTGTTCAAGCGTAAAAGCAAAACAGAGCAACCTTCTTTAAGAAGCTCTCTCTCTCTCTCTCTCTCTCTCTGTTAAATGCAAATTCTCTAAACCACCAACTACGTCCCACGCTCTTATCAACATCCAAAGATGAAGAGAATAGATGTGTTCTGTACATCTCAGCCATATGCACGAGCATGGAACATCCCTGTTTTGAGGAAAGGATGATTTGGGGAAGAGAGGGATGAGTACTGGAGTAATTGGACTGCTGGTTCAGTGACAAGAGGAGAGGGATGATAGTTGAGAAGAAATAATTAAGTGAAAGGAGAATTGGGGAATCAGGGAAAATGAAAGTAAAGCAATTAATGGACCGACAGACCGATTATTATGTCGTATAGTTACGGTTTGATTTTATGATTTTGATTAATTTTAATAATTTTATTTTGATTTTAATGGGGTTTGAATTTTCCATATAAGATTTGTTTTTTTGACTCGTATAATTATATGATTTTATGAGTTAATTCGTGATTTTGACAGCAATATTTATAATAGATATTATTTTTTAAAATATTTTGTGTTTATAAATATATTTAAATAATTTTTATTTTATTTTTTTAAATAATTTTTGATATCTCTATTTTTTTTCATATTTTTCTAAAAATATTTTTGAAATAAAATACAAAATTTTTAAACTACTAGCGAATTAATTGAGTTTCTCTCTATCCATTCATAGAAAGTAAGAAACATGTCGTAAAAAAAAAAATCTGTCGAAATTGTTCAATCCCGTATTCTAATCGCTCTATTCACCAAGTAAAACATTTACCAAACACAGATTACAAACGAACGAACGAAAAAACAGAAGATGGGAGCACAGATCCTGTTGATAATAATACATCGGGCAACCTTTGCATCATACGAATGCAAGAACCGCCTGAAAATTTATTTATTTATTTATATTCCAAAAAATAAAGAAGAGATCCATAAACAGCTTCAAAGCCTAACCTCATCAACCAATCAGCTCTCATCGCCTCTACTCCGTTTTTGTCTGTTGTGTTGTCAGCTTGCCACCTCTCTTCCCTCCCCCGTACTGTAGCTCTGTACAGTCAAATCAGGTTCCCTCGTCACCTCTCTCTCGTTTATTCATTTGCATACGAAACCTCCAGTTTTCAAATCTCATCTGCTTGCAATTTTATTGACTCCCCGTTTAAAACATCCTGTGCTGTTTCAACTACCATCAAAACATATATAAATACACACACACACACACAACAACACTTAACAACATTAGAACGAAACCAAACCCTTTTTTCTCGCTTTTATAAACAAACCCTTCCCTGTCTTTATCTCCGCGTCCACAACCCGTTATCCCTTCTCCAATTTCGCAATTTTAGCCCTAGGGTTCCAATTTGCGGAAACGATGGAACTTGAATTGGTGATGAAGGGTTTAGATCTTTCTAGAAGAAAAAAGAAATTGTTGGTTTTTTTGGCCGTGCTTGGTGTATCTGGCTATGGGGTTTATAAGGTGTATAATTCGCCTGCCGTGGTAAGAAAAAGGAGGAGATTTATGAGGCTTATGGGGGCTTTGATTTCTATTGCTGAAATGGTTTCCGATTCCTCAGAGACTATCAGTATTGTCTCCAAGGACTTGAAGGAGTTTTTGCAATCTGACGCGGATAAAATCCCCAATAGTTTAAAGCAAATTTCGAAGATTGCGAAATCGGATGAGTTCTCTGAGTCTTTGATTAGGGTTACTCAGGCTTTGACTCTTGGGGTTCGGCGAGGGTATAATTTGGAGTCTGGAAATGATAAGAAGTTTGGGTTAGGTTATCGGAATTCGAGTTTTTCCGATAAGGTGACGGAGAGGTTGTTTTCTAATGAAGGGACCGGGTTTGTTTCTGTTGTGGTCGGTAGTTTTGCGAGGAATTTGGTTTTGGGGCTTTATTCGAGAGGTGAGGATCAATCGAGATCGAGTTCACCAGATGTGACTGGATGGATTGGCGTGGTCTGTGATGATAGGTGTAGGGAGCTCATTGCTGATTGCATACAAAAGTTTGTGAGCACGGCGGTTTCTGTTTATCTGGATAAGACGTTGCAGATCAATGCTTATGATGAGTTTTTCACTGGCCTGACAAATCCAAAGCATCAAAACAATGTGAGGGACGTTCTGGTTTCTATCTGTAACGGGGCTGTGGAAACACTTGTGAAAACATCTCACCAAGTGTTGACCACCAGTTCGTATGCAAAGTCGGATTCTGCTCATTCGATTGTCGAGCAGGGTGAAGAATTGAGTGTGAACAAAGATGATTATCTCAAACGGGAAGCATGTATAAAAGATAGAAAGCCTTTTGATGAGGTTCAGAATGGTGGATGGGTTGGCAAGGTTTCATCTACTTTGTCAGTGCCAAGTAATAGGAAGTTTGTGATGGATGTGACCGGGAGGGTTACATTTGAAACGATAAGGTCCATCGTGGAGTTCATGATGTGGAAGATGTCGGATGGGGTGAAAAGAAGTCTTGATATGGTTCAGGAAGAGGTTGTAGACAAGGGACTTGAAGTAGTCAGATATGTTGGGGCTAAGTCCTCTGTTATCGTTACCGTATGCCTTGCCTTGTATTTACATGTTCTGGATGGCTCTAGGGTTCTCTTGCCTGCCTAAATTGGCAGGCTCTACCGTCCCCATGAAGCAGCTCTTCTCGTGGAACTAGAGAGGTCTTGCATGTATATCCTTGTATCACTTAAATTGATTTAAAATTGCCCATCCTCATTATAAACATCAAGTCTTATTAATGGAATTGCTTTTCTTTTTCTTTTAAGATAAAAAAAAAATAGATTTGATGCATAAAAATTACGATCTTACCAATACTTGAATGTTCACACGCAATATGCTTAGTTTTATGTTCATGTGGAAGCCACAGTTTAGTGCTTTTGGTTCCAGTTCGTACGTTACACAGTCTACGCGAAGTCCGTGGCCATTGAAGTGAAGAAAATTGATTTATTTTCCAAACGTGATGAAGAGTGAGAGATGATGTATTAGGAACCAATAGTTATTATAGCAAGTTATCATGTTATATATGATCAAGCACTGCTGAGTTGAGATGAACTAGGTTGTGGGGTCATTTGCTGAGGATAGAACAGTGCTTGACCTGTTGATTTCCTGTGGTCAAGAAGTTATCACAACAGAGAAGTTCCGGTATGTATTCGGACTTCTTTTTTTCTCCCAAAGGAGCTGTTGTGTTTCCATTTGAAGCTCATCTGTTTGAAAATCTGTATACTTACTACTTACCCTCTCCATCTATCTTGAGTTTATAGCCTTTTTTATTTCCCCTCGTTGCTCTTCGGAAAAAAACTAGGATATCTGTGATTTAGTCTCCATTGCCTTGGCAGAGATAAGATGAGATTGATAGACATTCATCTATTCTGCTAAAAGGAATGATGGAGATTACTCAAACTAGTGATGATTCTATAGTAAGAACATTAGAATCTTTTCAGAATTGAAAGTGGAATTCAAAACTCATAGTGGAGTTTGAGTGGAATTGTCCTGATGGGTTGAACGTGTAGTTCTTTATGATGTTTTCTACCCCATTACTTCAATTGAGACGGTAGTTGAATAATTCTTTGACCCATCCATTATATTTTGCCACTAAAGAGCTTGTTCTTTTGCCTGGTTGACGCAGTGATGCTATTTTAATTTACGCGTGAAATACCTGTAAGTTATGCTAACAGGAAATTAGCATTGCTAGCTAATGGTGTGGATTCTGTAGCAAGTCTAGGAAATCTTTCGTCACAGCTTGTTGCTTTCAATGGCCGGAGAATGCCAAATTAAAACCTGTGCTAAAAGAGTCTCTACCTAATACCTATGCTTCCAAGTCGTCAATGAAAGAATTTCCGTTGGCAGATATGTTTTGATCACATGCTTTTGGACGAAAGAAGTCATTGCTCTTCTTCAAATAATTTTTGGAGCTTCATTTATCATGTCCAAAAGTAGGCAAAGTCGTTACTTTTCTGAGTCACTGGAATTATTGGCATTGAAAATTGAAGGCGTCAGTGGTTTACACGTCTTGGACAATCGCTTCGACTGTATAACACAGTGGTAATAGCCAAAACAATTTCCCAAACATATTATCAACCATGGAAAGTTGGAAACTTAAGCTGGGAAACCACTAGTCCATTTCCAACTAGAACAGTACTAACAAGAAACTAATGGGTTACACACGGTGGTGCTTAAAAGTAATTTGATTTATTTTCCTATTCTGGTTATGAATTATTTCTGATCACAGCGTCAAGAAAATACAAGTAAAATTTTGAGACTAAAATACTGGTAGCAAGAAGCAGAATAAACTTCTTAATATATTATTACCACCAGATGCAATTAACTTCCATCACTATTCATTTTACAATTGGACGATAACTAGCTAGCTCATGGCTTGTGCTTCTGTGTATATATATAATCCACATGAGCAGCGAGGGTCCTTCTCATCAAGCACTCCTCTTCCCCTGGCCCTTCACAACTCTCAACAACCGCAGCCTCTTCTGCCATGACATCCTAAACATCACACAGAAATCAAGAACCCAGAATCGCAACAAAGAAAGAACTAATCCACGAAACAATAATTCTCTTTTTTTTTTACAAAAAAAGAAGGTATTGAAAATCAACGTATAATTAGAGTCTATGAATACAAATAAAAACGGAGAAATGATGGTTAAAATATATAAAGAGCAGGTTAGGTTCTCACCAGAGAATCATCGGATAAGACCTGCAGGGGGCGAGCAGCATATGTAAGCGCAAAGCTGAGGAGAAGGGCTACAGTAAGAAGGGTAAGCTTAGACATTTTTGGGGGGTTTTAGTTGCACCTTGGGTTTCTTCTACGGCGGATTATGGAGGATTAGAGAGGTGAATTTATATATAGCGGAGAGGAGAGCGCACTTGAATCAGGTAAGGTGATAGGAATGCAACTCATATTTTGCTTCCTCAATATCTAGTCTTTTGTAATAATTTGGTGCCTATATACACTTAATATTATCTATTTTGATTTAGAATGCAAATAGAGAAGTTAAATATGAAACAAAACTAATGGGGTGATTTTAGACCGTTTTAATATCGATTCATAACCGGGGTATAACTCTCTCATCATTTACTTATTCGAAATGATTTAATATACTATGGAATACCAAGAGATAACTCTATAATTATCATGTTTTTTAAATCACTATAATCCTGAAACGTCTTCTATCCTGCAATTCAAATGTCCTTAATATTTTGAATCTGATGGATGAAAGTTCCAACTGGAAACGCTATTTTTCTAGTTATATTAGGACTTGATTTTATTCTTCTTGATTGGTTAAATTTGAATATTATTATTTGAGAATCATACATAAATATCTCAAGGAAAAGAAATAAGAAGAGTGAACTCCTGGCTTACACTATTATTCAATTTCTCTATTGAATTTTCATTATAGTTTTGTATAGCTAAATTCAAATAAATGGTCGAAGGAAATGAAACCGCGGAATCAATAAAATTATTAGATCTAATTTTTGTATTATGTTCAATTTACACTTTGAAATATTGGATGTTCTTCTATGTCTAGTTTCATGACTATTTCATTTAATTACTAGGTGGCCTACTAATTTTTTATTTGTTGCAATCTACTGCTAGATTAGACATTAAATTTGTATTTGTTTGATCCCTCTAATTTGTGAAGTAATTGAGATTTAATGAATTGATGTGTCAAAATTTATTAGATCTAAATAAGTAAACACCCAATGAAATTATATGCATCCACTTGTGTTTGTGTTGTTTAGCTTCATCAATTTCTTTAATTCTCAAAGTTACTACTAGATTAAACCTTTATGCTTGTTTTGAGTTGTTTAGTAGGTCACGTTAAGTAAATGGTTTGTTTTCTATTTACCGGAATTAAGAAGAGATAGGAAAATCTCTCCAATGACGAACAATCAATGTGAAATGTAACATATATTTGTATAGATAATCAATTCTATATATTGATTAAGACTGAAATTTGTTTATTCAATTGATTTTGATATTTTAACTCGAATTATTTCTTAATAATTTTGCATAACATTAATTTCGTTAAAGTTTAAAAAATATCATTTTTATTCAAGTAGCATAAGAGCTAAACTAGACTAAATACTCTATGTGGGAACGATCTACTTCATGCAATTTAGGAGTATAAATTTTATTTTTGGTCCAGCACACCATAAGGCCAAAATCCGACTGAAGCTGGTGTATATGTTGTATAATAATCAACTAGGTCACGAAAAGTTGACGGGATTGCACGGTTCATGACTATGCAGGGACTGGTGTTGGGCATTAAAAAAATAGGAGGAAAACTAGTCACACGCTGACGGGACACCGGAATTTACATGCCAAAACATTTGGATTGGACGACAGGACGAGTACTTAAAGTGAGTATTTATTGTTTCATGGTAGTAAAGATAAAGAGTATCTTTGGTAGAATAGAGAAAAATAAGCTAGAATATATATATATATATATATATATATATATATTGTTTCATGGTAGTAAAGATAAAGAGTATCTTTGGTAGAATAGAGAAAAATAAGCTAGAATATATATATATATATATATATATATATATATATATTTGGCATTAGAGTAGAAAATAGGTCCACTCTGTTTCATGTTTGGTAGAGGATAGACAGAATAAAAAATATATATATATCTTATATTTAATATATGATATTATTAAACTTATAAGATTAAAAATATAATTAGATTTTTTTTATTAGTTTATTTTGAGTGTTAAAATTAATAAGGACACAATATTTAAACCAATATGGATTTAAAAAAAATAGAAAAATAATTGACCTAACTTAACTCAGTCAAAAATCAAAGTATTTTCATGACCTAGTTAACTCGTGGTCAAATCCTAATAAAAAAATATGTTGATTTTCTTAAAAAAATATTTTTTTATTAAAATAACACTGTTTTGATTCTTTAAAAAATAAAAAATAACCCTTCCAACTTAACTCGAGACATATAATTTTAAAATTATAATAATTAATTTTATCCTTATATATATTAGTTAGAGAATTTTAATTATTTTTTTACATGGGTATTTTAAAAATAAGAATAAAAATCAATTATTATGTAGGGTGATATATTATCTTTGTATCCTTACTTGAAGAATATAGAAAATTATTTAAAAACTATCTAAGCAACATTTCCTATACTGTGACTTTAATTTATTGAAATTCTGTGAATTGTTTATCTTTTTTGGCTATGAAAAAATTACGCTATTTCCTTAAAATAAATCTAAATAAAAGAACAATGGTGATATCATATATTAAATAACTCTTTGGTATCGAAATCCCATAATTAACTTTAGCTATGAACTAAAATATACACAGCTAGATTTAAAAATATTTACTCAAGAAATCATGAATTATAAACTTTTTGTCAATGATTTTTAATTTATTGGGAGGTCTGTTGATAATATAATCACCATGTATGAGCATGGCATATCTCCGACATAAACAATCGTCTATAGTCCCACTAATGGTCTTATTCATATCAGTGGTAGAATTAATCCGTTAGTTATTTATATATTGTCAGTGATATTTTTGGTAATAGTTTTCCAGCTCTTAAGACTTTTTGATGGGCTTCAATTATCAATAATTATGTTCGTAATTTGTTTAATATTTCAAAAAAAAAAAACAAAGTAGAAAAATTAAAAATTAAAAAATCTAGTATTTAATGCTAATTTAAAAATTATCGGTGAATATGGTTGGCAAAAAATAAAGGAAGATGAAGGGAGTATTTGGGAGTGTGGTTGTTGTTGTTTTTCATAGTGCTTTTCGTGCCGAAATACATTAAAATGCTATTTTTTTTATTTTTTTAAAATTATTTTTGACATCAACACATCAAAATGATCTAAAAACACCAAAACATATTCATCTAAAATGAAAAAAAGGAGAAGCCAAAAGCAGCAAAACACCGGTTTGACTGCAGTGCCAAACAGGCATGAAGGGAAAACAAGTTGGGGGTGGATCTTTATCGAGACTAGGGGCAACAAGGTGGACCACAAAAAGCACCAACAAGTGATTTTGCACGCATGATATGTTAGGTTTTTTTTTATTTATATAAGAAATTGATTGATTTTATATGTGTTATATTTTGTTATTTTAATATTTAATCAGTAAAATTATAATAGATAAAATCTATTAAAAACAAGTTTTTTTCTCATCAAAAAATAATTGAATATTGCTACTGCTAAAATTCTTTTGATAAAATCTATTAGAAATATTTTTTTCTATGTAGAATCTATTAGAAATATTTTTTTCTATGTAGAAAACTGGTTGTAAAATTTATTACTCATGTTATTATATTAAAAATATTTTAGAATATATATATTAATTAAGGTGCTAATATTAAATAAATATCAAAATATATAATTAGTCTCATATATTGATAAAGAAAAAAATATTATAAATAATCATTATCATTATTTTGAATGTTTTAATTATAATAATAAGAAATTTTAAGACCTAACAATATTAATAAAAAAAACTACTAAAAAACTAAATAAATGACAAAATTAAAAAAATATTATTAGATTTTAAAAAATTATTTCAAAGGAAGAATAAAAAAAGAAAAAAACAGAGAATATCATTTTTGAAATGACCATGAAAAAAAAATGTAAATATTAAAAAATAGCCTTAATAACAGTAGAAATAATAAAAATTGGTGAGACTATAATTATTGTTAGAGAAAAAAATTCCATAAGTTTTTTTTACTTTCATATTATTATATTAAAAATATTTCAGAACAATGATATTAATTTTTTTTCAAGAAAACTTAGGTCATTTATATATATTAAGGCTCTCATATTAAATAAATATCAAAATATATAATTAGTTTGATATATTTAAAACTAAAATAAAACTTACATGTAATCATCATTATTATTTTGAATGTTTTATATGTAATAATTAGAAAATCCAATACCTTACCATATTAACAAAAAATAAATATTATTATATTTAAAAAAATTATTTAACTTGAAGAATAAAAAAATAAATAATAACAAACATTATTTTTAAATTATTATCAATACAAATTAAAATTTAATCATTAAGAAAATATTAATAGCATTGGAAATAAAAAAAAATAGAAACAAAAACTAAAAGCATGTATATATAAACATGGACAAAAATAAGAATTATATAAGAAGTATATAAAAAAAGGATTTTTTTTCAAATAGTAATGAAAAGCAAAAACCATAGTTGAAATATATGTTAATTATTGTTTGAAATTGCGATCATCTTTATCTATTCTATAAAATAATAGTCGTGGTGTCTGTAAGTTGATCTGAATACCTTGGTTATAAAAGAAAAAATTATAAGCGGGAAAAAGAAACAGAAAAAAAGTAAAAAAAATGGTTCCGCGGATTATTCATGGCGCGCGTAAGCTGTTTTGAACACTCCGGTTATCAAAAAACAATGTATACCCGAGGCAAAAAAACAGGAAAATAAATGTAAATAAAAACGTGGGTCTAAAGATAAGAAAAAATATAAATGGAAAAAAAATTGGGTTCCTATAAGCTAGCCTGAACACTCCGATTATAAAAAAAAATGTATAATTGAAAAAAAAATAGGAAGATTTTTTATAAAAAAAAGTTGGTCCAGAGATTAATTGTGTTGCATGTAAGCTAGCCTAAACACCTCGTTAGGAAAAAAACAAAAGCTCAAATTATATAAAAAAAATCACCATTTCAAATAATAATGAGAAAAAAAATTATAGTATGCGTAAACTGACCCGGATACCTCGATCATAAAAAAACAGGGAAAAAAATTAAAAAAAAGTTTATCCGGAGATTAGTCGTGATATATGTAAGTTGTTACGAATATTTTGGTTTAAAACACATAAAAAAAACCTTGGTTAAAAAAAAAAAGCTAATCTAGACACCCTAATTATAAAAAAAATGAAAAAAAGAAGGTCCTTGTTTATTAAAAGGACAAAAAAAGAAGCCCAATTATATATAAAAAAAAAAGTGTAAGGGAAAAACACCTTTTTTAACAGTAATGAGGAAAAAAAATCGTAGTGCGCATAATCTAACTCTGACACCCCGATCATAAAAAAAAAGTACAAGTGGAAAAAAAAGGGGGAAATGTTAACAAAATAGATCCGTAGATTAGTCGTTGTGTGTATATGCTGCCATGAATACCCCGATTTAAAAAAAATAAATAGTTTAGTTAAAAAACAAAAAACACCTTTTTAAACAGTACTGAACAATGAAAATTACTGTTCAAAACAAAAAAAGAAAGCCCGGTTATAAAAAAAATACAAGGGGAAAATACATTTTTAAACAGTAATGAGTAAAAAAATTATTGTACACGTAAACTAACTTGGACACAGGTCATGAGAAAAAAACAAAAAAAATGTATAAATAGAAAAAAAAAGGGGGGGAAATCTTAAAAAAATGGATCCAGAAATTAGTCATGGTTCGCGTAAGCTGCGACGAATACTCCGGTTTAAAAAAATAATAAAAAAAGCCTATAAAAAAAACACAACCACAACAGATTACACACTCCAGTCCACGGTGGAGCTGGGTGTGCATGAACAGGAGATCGGTGAACAGGAAATCATTGATCTCATTTAGCTCTTTTACTAATATTTGACAATAACTCCATGCATAATCAATTCAGTTTGGTCATATCAAAACAGAGTATATTTTTTTTTTAATTTTATCATTAAATATTAAATTGATTGAGAATTAAATTTATTTTGATTTGATTTCTACGAGGTTATTTTAGTTTCATAACTCAGGTTAACCCATCTTACTTCTAATTGAGTTTTATTTTCAATTTCTCTACTCAATATTATATTGATTGAGAATTGAATTTTATAGAAATAAAAATATTTTGTAGAGTGTTTGGCAAGTTAATTTAAGTCGATCTAAAGTTAATTTGAATCTATCTAATATGTTATTATTTTAATATTTTTTTTAAAATATTATCTTGAACTATTTAGAGTCAAACTATATTTTTACTAATCATTTATATTGTCACTGAACATATCAAATTGACCAAGTCCTATTAGATTAATCCTCGTACAATTTAATTATGTTTTTTTAACTAAAAAAACACATTAACAACTCATAGACATTTCGTGCAAGACTCCTCATGCAACAGGACATTAATAATGACTGAATAAAGAGATCGAAACCAAAAAAGACAAGGGAGCAGAAATTAAAGGGGAAAAGAGTTTGATTACAAAATAAACAAGTGACACCACAGCTTAGTTATTGTTCTTAGAAGAAAAATTAAGGAAGGCCGTGCAGGGCATTATATTAAAATTTACATTCGAAGACTGTATTAATCGGAACATGTGGAGCCAGTTGAAAGAAAAACTTCTAAAAAGCTGACATGGTACAGAGACGGCTTGGCCCAATAACAGGAAAATGGGCTGTGCCTCAAACGGCAGAGGAAAACAAAGATCCCGCCTAGCAACCGCCCAGAATTACGATCCAGCCACCATCACAGAGAATCAGAAAGCCGCGGATTCAATCCCCTGCAATCTTATTACAGGCTACAAAAACTCAGTAAGACAACAAACGATAATATTTGCATTGATTTCTGCTAGCCAGCCAAACCGTTTTGGATCTTAATTATAAAAATAACATCTCCTTCGACTTGAGAGAATGGGCAGAGGGAAGGGAAAGTGAGACGAACTGTCTAACAAACAAGCGCGTGCGGATGAGGCAAAAGGTAATAAATTGATACATTGGTGTTCTTTCCTCTTCTTTTTAATCATTTTTTTTTTATTTTGATTTCCGTATTTAATTTATTATCTAAATCTTTTAGGTTTTATGTAATATAGTAATTACTAGTTTGAAGGCCCGCACTTCGTTGCGGGCAGAGCAAATTTTTTTTACAATTGTTCAGATTAAAATATAATATTTCTATATGTAAGTTTGATATAATAAAACAAATCAAAATACCTTATTATAACAATAGTAACATCAAAGTGTTAACTTCTAAAATAATCCTCACTATTATTGTCAAAACAATAACAATTATTAAACTACCTCGAGAGGAATAAAAACAAAAACTCAAATTATTATTATTATTATTCTTAATATTAATATTATTATTGCGTTTATAAAAAAAACAAAATTAAATCAAAGATTAAAAGAAGTCTAAAAATATTAACAAAAGAACAAATAAAAAATTAATAAAAAAAAATAAAAATTATTATTTGAAAAAAAATCATTTCAGTTGAAAATTAAAAAAATTAACCGCACTACGTTGCGGGTTGAACAAACAATTTTTATGATTGTTGGGATTAAAGAAATTAATAGGATTTGTTGGTCTAAAATTAAAATTTAATATATATATATATATATATATATATATATATATATATATATATATAATATAATATAATAAAACAAATTACCACGTCCTATTATAAAAATAGCAAAATCAAAGTATTAACATCTAAAATTATTATTGCTATTACTTCCAAAACGATTAGAATTATCAAAGTATTCTGAGAGAAAAAACACTCAAAAATATTAACAAAAGAGTAAGCAAGAAAAATAATTAAATTTATTATTATTATTATTAATGTGTTGATATTGAATAAAAAACCAGAAATAAATGAAAGACAAAAAAAAATCCTAATAACTATAACAAAAGACCAGATAAAAAAATAAAATCAAAATTATCAGGAAAAAAAATTAATCTAACTTGAAAATAAAAAAAAAACCAATAAAAACCTAAAAGAAAGAGCAAATAAAAAAATATAATAGATGACAAAACAAAAATAAAAATTATTAGATCAAAAAAATCATTTAATTTGAAAATTTTAAAAAATATATGTTCTACATTGCAGGCTAAGCAAACAATTTTTATAGGATTTGCTGAATCAAAATTAAAATATAATATTTATATATGTGAAATTTAATATAATAAAATAGCTCAACACACCCTATTATAACAATAGCAAAATCAAAGTTTTAAAATCTAAAATTATCATTGCTCTTATTATTAAAACAATTAAAATTATCAAATTATCTTGAAAAAAAAATACTCAAAAACATTAACAAAAGAGTAAGTAAGAGAAACAATTAAATTATTATTATTATTATTATTATTATTATTATTATTATTATTATTATGTTAATAATAAAAGAAACAAAAATAAATGAAAGACTAAAAAAATCCTAGAAACTTCAACAAAAGATCAAACAAAAAAATAAAATGAAAATGAAAATTATCATTGGTATTACTGTTAAAAGAAAAAAATTTATCAAATTATCCCGAGATGAAAAAAATTTAAAAAACATTAACAAAAGAGTGAGCAAGAAAAAAATATATTAAATTATTATTATTATTATTATTATTATTATTATTATTATGTTAATAATGAAAAAAATAAAATATTAAAAAACCCATAAAAATCACTGTTCAAAAAACCATAAAAATCATTGTTCAAAAAACCATAAAAAAGGCACTGTTCAAAAAACCTAAAAATCACTGTTCAAATAAATAAATAAATAAATAAAATGAAAAAAAAATGAAGAAAAAAAAACACTATTGAAGTCCACAATGTTTTCACTCACAATATATAGTGAATTCCTAAAAGAAGTCTAAAAACATTAACAAAAGAGCAAATAAATACATAAAAGATAAAACAAAAATAAAAATTATTACCTGAAAAAAATTATTTCACTTGAAAATAATAAAAATTATCAAACTATACTGAGAAAAAAAACATCATTATTATTATTATTATAAAAGAATAAATAAATAAGTGAAAGATTAAAAAAATCATATAAACTTCAACAAAAGATCACACAAAAAAATAAAATAAAAATAAAAATTGTTATTGTTATTACCGTAAAAACAATAAAAATTATCAAATTATCATTGAAAAAACCTAAAAAACATCAACAAAGGAGTAAGCTAGAAAAACAATTAAATTATTATTACTATTTTTTGTGTTAATAATGAAAGGAAAAAAATTGAAAAACTAAAAAAATCCTAAAAATTTCAACAAAACATAAAAAAAAAACTGAAAATAAAAATTATCATTGTTAAAACTGTTAAAAGAAAAAAATTTATCAAATTATCCCGAGATGAAAAAAATATAAAAAACATTAACAAAAGAGTGAGCAAGAAAAAAAATATTAAATTATTATTATTATTATTATTATTATGTTAATAATAAAAAACAATAAAATACTAAAAAAACCATAAAAATCACTGTTCAAAAAACCATAAAAATCATGGTTCAAAAAACCATAAAAAAAAATTGTTCAAAAAACCTAAAAATCACTGTTAAAAAAAAGAAAAAAAAATGATAAAAAAATGTTAAAAAAAACAAAAAAAAATAGTAAAAAAAAATTTTTGAAATACTTTACTAAATACCCTCTAAATGGGAAAGGGGTAAATTAAGATCTAGTTAGTATCATGTACTTACATTGCCTTTTTTTTATTTTTAGATAGAAAGTTACTAGTCAAATGCCCGCACTACGTTGTGGGCGTAGTGTTGACGGAACAAATAATCTTTATAATTATTAAGATTAAAATATAATATTTTAAAATATAAAATTTGATATAATAAAAAAGATTAACATCCTTTATTATAATAACAGTAACATCGAATTTTTAAATTCTTAAATTATCATCATTATCACTTTTAAAACAATAAACATTATTTAACAAATCTGAGAGGGAAACAAAAAAAAAATATTAATAAAAAAACATGTAAGAACAAAAACTAAAATTATTATTATTATTATTAATACTAATATTATTATTGCTTAAATAATGGGAAGAAAACGAAATTAAATTAAAAGCTTAAAAAAAGCCTAAAAACATTAACAAAATAGCAAATGTAAAAATAAAATACATGAAAAAAAATAAAAATTATTGACTAGGAAAAAAATTACTAGGACTGAAAAAAAAAAAAAAAACCACACTATGTTACGGGCCGAGCAAAAAATAATTTTAATTGTTGGGATGAAAGAAATTAATAGGATATGTTGGTCCAAAATAAAAATATAATATTTAAATAAGTAAAATTTAATATAATAAAAAAGATCACCACACCTTATTCTAAAAATAGAAACATCGAAGTTTTAACATAAAAAAATATCATTTCAGTTACTGGCAAAACAATAAAAAATATTAAATTATCCCAAGGAAAAAAAAACTGAAAAACATTAATAAAAGAGAACGTAAGAAAAATAACTAATTTTTCTCCCTTCTTCTTCTTCTTCTTCTTATTATTATTATTATTATTATTGTGTTAATAATGAAAAAAAAAAAAGACAAAAGAAAATGATAATAACTTTAACAAAATATTAAAAAAAAAATAAAATAAAAATTATGAGGAAAAAAAATAATTTGACTTGAAAATAATAATAATAAAACAATAAAATTAATAACAGAAAGAACAAATAAAACAAGTAAAGTAAATGACAAAACAAAAAAAAATTATTAACAGGAAAAAATATTATCTGACTTGAAAAATAAAAAAATAGATTGCACTATGTTGCGAGCTAAGCAAGCAATTTTGATAATTGTTGTATTTGAAGTAATTTATTGATTTAACTGATTTAAAAATGAAATATAACATCCACATATGTAAAGTTTCATATGATACAACACATCAATACACATCACCGTAACAATAATATCTAAGTTTTGACATAAAAGAAACGAAAATAAGTAACTGTCTAGAAAGTTTTTTTAAAGAAAAAGTTGGCAAACATAGTTTTTCCCAAATATTTACATTAATCTTTGTGATGTTGTCGGTTTGCACTACATCGCGGGTTGTATATATAATTTTTATAACTGTTGAGATTAAAAATTTGATATAATGGAATAGATGAACATACTTTATTATAATAAAAATAAAATCAAGGTTTTAATATATAAAATTACCATCATTGTCATCGCCAAAATAGTAAAAATTATTAAATTAGCTCGAGAAAAAAAAAACAGAAAATGAAATAAAAGCAAAAACTAAAATTATTATTATGATGATTATTAATATTATTATTGCTCTAATAATGGAAAAAAATAAATGAAAGACTAAAAAAAGCAAAAAAACTTTAATAAAAGTACATATAAAAAATATAATATATGATAAAACAAAAATAAAAATTATTAGCTGGAAAAAATCATTTGAAAATTAAAACAAATTGTTCATTACACATTGAGGGCTAAGAAAATAATTTTTATAAGATTTGCTTGATCAAAATTAAAATATAATATTTATACATGCAAACTTTAATTTACAGAAATAGATTAACATGTCCTATTATAACAATAGCAAAATCGGAGTCTTACCATCTAAAATTTATTATTGCTATCAGTATCAAAATAATAAAAATGATCAATTTATACCGAGACAAACTAAAAAAATTATCAACATTATTATTATGAGAGAATAAACAAATAAATAAATGAAAAACTAAAAAAATGTTAAAAACTTAAATAAATGATCAAACAAAAAAATAAAATAAAAATAAAAATTTTCATTATTATTACAGTTAAAATAATAAAAAATATAAAATTGTCAGGAGAAAAAAAATCTAAAAAACATTAACAAATGAGTAAGATAGAAAAATAATTAAATTATTATTATTATTATTTATGCCTGTGTTAATAATGAAAGGAAAAAAAATAAAAGAAAAAAATAATCCTAAGAATTTTAACAAAACACCAAAAAAAAAAAAGAAAATAAAAATAGTCATAAAAATTATAAAATTATCTCGAGAGGAAAAAAACTTTAAAATATTAATAAAATAGTAAGCAAGAAAAAAACATTAAATCATCATCATCATCATCATCATCATCATCATTAATATTATTATGTTAATAAGAAAAAAAAAATCAAAGACTAAAAAAACCATAAAAGTTTTAACAAAAGATCAAATAAAGAAATTAAAATAAAAATTATGAGGTAAAAAAAGTCATATGACGTAAAAATAAATATAAAAGACGAATAAAAAGCTAAAAAAAAGAACAAATAGAGAAAAAAAATACAAATATCAATTTTGAAATGATCATAAATATAAAATAAAATTTAAGAACTAATTTTTTTGAGAAAAAATACCACCCTAACAAAAAAGAAAATAACAAAAATTAAAAATCAAAGCTAAGCAAACTTATATATACATGGATAAAAGTAAGGATTATTCTAGAAAAAAAAAGAAATAAAAGGATTAAAATTAAAAATTAAAAGTAATATGGCTGAAATGAAAAAAAAATATTATCAATTTTAATCAAATGATAAAAATGAAGAAATTAAAACTACTGTACCGAATAAATTCATCCTTTTCAATATAATCCGGAAATTATACCCAGGAAAAAAAAATAAAAAAATAGTAAGTAAAAAAACAATTAAAATATTATTATTATGAAAGAATAAATAAATAAATGAAAAACTAAAAAAATCGCAAAAACTTCAACAAAAGATCAAGCAAAAAAAAAATATCATTATTATTGCTATTAAAAAAATAAAAATTATCAAATTATAATGGAAAAAAAAACCTAAAAAACATTAACAAAGGAGTAAAATAGGAAAACAATTAAATTATTATTATTATTATTATTATTATTATTATTATTATTATTATTATTATTATTATTATTATTATTATTATTATTATTGTGTGTGTGTTAATAATGAAAGGAAAAGAAAATAAAAGACAAAAAAATCCTAAAAAATTTAACAAAACATAAATAAAAATAAAAATAAAAATGGTAATTGTTATAACTGTTAAAAGAATAAAAGTTAGCAAATTATCCCGAAAGGAAAAAAACCTAAAAAATATTAGCAAAAGAATAAGGAAGAAAAAAAATTAAATTGTTATTATTATTATTATTATTATTATTATTATTATTATTATTATTATTATTATGTTAATAATAAAAAAAATCATAAAAACTTTAACAACATATAAAAAAAACTAAAATAAAAATTATGAGGTAAAAAAAATCATATGACGTAAAAATAAATATAAAAAACAAATAAAAAGCTAAAAAAAAAGAACAAATAGAGAAAAAAATACAAGTATCAATTTCCAAATGATCATATATACAAAATAAAATTTAACTATTTTTTTTGCAAAAAAAATGACCCCAACAAATAAGAAAATAAAAAAAAATTAAAAATCAAATCTAAGCACACTTTTATGTACATGGATAAAAGCAAGGATTATTCTAGAAAAAAAAAGGATTAAAATAAAAAATTAAAAGTCATAGGGCTGAAATGAATATTAAATATAAAGGGATTAAAATAAAAAATTAAAATTATAAGGGTCGAAATGAAAATAAAATATATTATCAATTTTAATTAAAGGACTAAACTGAAGAAATTAAAACTACTGTACCGAATGAATTAATCTTTTTCAATCCAATCCGGAAATTAAAAGAAGGGGGACCGAATTAAAAAATTGACATTGAATCAATTCCAATCGGAGAACCCAATCGAACAAAATTAAAACTTATATACCAGAAATGAGGGGAAAAAACGAAATTAAAACTAAAGGGACCAAGGTGTAAAAGTGGAAAACTCAGGGGACTCTCCTGCACTTGTACGTGCAGGAGAGAGAGAAACGTCACCGGCGTCTTTAACCGGCACCGACGCGTCCTCGTACATCGTGTGGCGACACGCTCCGCCGCGGGAGAAAGCCCACGCGGAGGCGCATCGATCTGGACGCCGGTAGCTCTTCTCCGGCCTCCTTATGAATCCTCACGCGCCACCTACACAGGGCGTGGGGCGGAAAACGGGCTGGCGCGTGTTCAACACGCACTGACAGCCGCGAGAATAAATATTAAAAAAATATGTCAATTACCGTCATGCCCCTGTTCCGAATTAAGTGTTTTTGTCTTATTAGGGGCCAAAACCGTATTTATCCAATTTCAAAAAATATTAAAATAAGAAGAATACCGGCGGGCCGGATCGGATCGGTCCGGTCCGAAGCGCGCAATGACGAAGGAGCCCCTGATTCTGGCGGCGTTTTTTATCGTTTTCGAGGGTTAAAATCGTTAATACACTGTTCAAAACCGGATTAAACAAAAAAAAAAAAGACGCACGTACTCATGCGATGTATAATTTGAAAATATCGAGTCTACAGTAACTGACTCTGATGTGTTTTAGTATATAGGATAATATTGGTTAAAAAAGCAAGGTTGTTTCTGGGGTCCATGGGCGTCCATTTGATTACCGGAGGCTTTTTATCAAAGCCCAGTTGCCAGTAGCGTCCATTCGAACACCAAATCCATATCGGCTTCTTCTTTTTTTTACCAGGATTTGTTTTATTAGCTATTAATTTTTTCAATAAAAATAATGTTTATATATATATATATATATATATATATATATATATATATATATATATATATAATCAAGTTAAAATCTGTATCGCAAGCCAGTCAGCCACTGGGCAGCTTTAAAAACTCTGATATAACCCCAAACATTAAAGTAATCAGTAATAAAGGTCCTCGTTTTTTCTTATATGTATGCACGCGCACGTTTTCATAATTTCATGCATTGAATTGAGAGGCAACATTTTGGCGGTAAAGAAAACCGCTCTGCTTTTTCTATCTATAGCGTTAGCAGGTTCGTTAAGTATGCGATGGATGGGGTCACCAGCCATGATGAGATGCACCTGTTCCACTTGGTGGCATCATCATGCTTCTTTATTATTCGAAATTTCGTTACATTTGCAGTCTTATCCTTGATCGGCTTCCATAACTTGCTGCCTGTAAAATTTCTGTAAATGGAGAGCCTATTCTTCGTGCTGGCTCCCAGAGAAAGGACGTGTCTCCCCCCATACGTGGATGATGGATCCCTCAATGGCTTTATGTTATTGCCGCAGTTTCAAGTTAGAATAAATCGATGTTCGATGGCACGGTTTACCTATTTGGAATTTTGCTTATGTTGATTTTAAAAGTGTTTTTTTTTTAGAAATATATTAAAATTATATTTATTTTTTAAAAATTATTTTTAATATCAACATTTGAAAAATAATTTAAAAATATATAAAAATAATAATTTAATATATAAAATAAATAATAAAATTTTAAAAAACACACTTTTAAAACACAATGACAATCAAGATCAGCCAGTGCTATCTCATTAACTAGTTTAATTCATAGTAATCAATTGTGAAATCTTTCGGCTAAATGCTTGTCTAAAATTCTGTTTCAAAAGTGGGTTTCCTTTCGTTAATTAGAAAAAGGTTGTAAGATGTCTGAATTGTTTTTCATAATGAGATACGAAAATAGGCATCAATTGAAAAGGACTGCTACCACATGCTTGCGACTCCAGAATTAATAGAAAAAATTAATTTCCAAAAAGGATCTAACAAACTGGTCTGCGAACAATGGCTCTTCGGTCCATTAACAACTAGTGTAGGGACATGAAAGAGAATCACAGTGAAGTGTCTCTCATAAGTATTTACAAGGATATACCTCGTAATTTCAGAAATCAACAGGGGCACGTTTCAGAAACTGCTTTGTAATAACTAACAGCCTTGGTATCAGGCCCGTTGAGACCTGAGATGTATAAAGCCTGGGGCTTCTTTATCTCACCGCTCTTCCTGAGGCTACTACAACCTGTATCCTTCGATTCATGGCTGCAACTACCTCCACGAATTGCTCTAGCTTCTTCAACCTTCGTTCAAACTCTGTTGAGACAAGGGTCCGGACCACAACCAGCCACGGCTCATCACCCGGGTGTGGAAAGCTTGACGGGGTAGCCATGTGGTTTATCAATGGCGTGGCGAGTGCTTTTTTTGCATCCTTGGAGAGATGTTCTTGCATCCGTATAGCCACTGAAGATGACGGTGATGGCGCTAATGATGCACCGTTGATTCTCAATGATGGTAACACGAGGCATCATGAAGGTGGCGCTATTAGCTGGAGAAGGACTGGGAAAGGCAAGAGGAGTGCTGGATCATTCGAAGAGGACTAAGATTCTGCATATGGTTCCATGAGCAAGCTTGAAAAGAAAGGTTCTTTTCGGTAAGTTGTGGGGTTTTAGGACGTGTGAGGTTCGTTTGTTCTCTGTTCTTTTTTTGGAAAATGGCAGGAGGAGTTGTGTTGTGTTTGATGGTCTGTTCTCATACGGGCTATAATTAACAATATGATCAAGATGAATGAAAACAATTCAATAAGAGTGCTCAAATTACATATGTTCATAAATTTCCACTCATTAAAATTTAATGTTTCTTTTATGTTTTTGGGTTCCTGCATCGGCAAAATCTCTCCATTATTAATTTTCATTATTGTAGTTTTTTAAAGAAAGTTTCGATTCATACCTTTTTTTTTTTATTATTATTATTGTTAACCAAGGATCTCAGGTAATTTCCATGGGTATTTCAACTAATTTTATAAATTTTAAAGTTAATAATTATATAAATATTTTATAATTATCATATTAACAATAAAATATTCTAATATAAGAGAAATGAATTCTATTAAGTTTTGATCGATCAACTAATAGTTGTTAATGAACGATTTTACTTGAAAGTTTAAGTTTGTAGGTGAGATTTTAAAATATAATTTATATTATTTTTTAATGTATCCTTCCTCAAGTGAAAATTCTTTATACTTGAAACTTGAACAATTCTACAGTACCTCATGCTTGATTTTTTATCAAATAAAATGAGGATAATGAGATTTAAACTCGTGATAGCTGGATCAATCAAGTTTTGATATCATATTAATGAATTATTTCACCTGAAAACTTAACATTAAAATATAACTTATATTATTTTGTAATGCTAGCTAGATTTTGATTCAATATATAATCATATGGGTCGTCTTCTTCGGTATCAGATTAATTCATGCATTGCTTTCGTCTGCTCAAGAGCTCGACTTGAGCTAGCTTGAACATTTTTTTCTCTTTTTTTTAAATTATTCCTTTCAGTTTCTATTTACTTCACCTTGAAACTTTGCTTTTGTTTTTATTTAAAATTAAAGAATTTTAGTGTTTCTAGACATTTTAATTTTGCTGATAATAAAAATAATGTTTTAAAAAATAAATAAAAAATATTATTATATTATATTTTCAAATAAAAAAAATCAATCATTCCCAAAATACTGTTTCAAAAGTTAAAATCAGCACTAACGCCTAAAGCATGCTTTAAGTAATTAAAAACGATATTTTCCCCGTGATTTTGAATGATGCTGTCATCCTTTATCATAACTCATAATGTTGTTTGTTGTTGGGTGCCTTCTTTTACTGTAATTTGGCCCTCCACGTCACGGAATCCGAAGATTGATGTGTTTGATTGGAATATGAGCAAGATTTATTCCAGCTTTTAAATTACCGTATTATACTCCTAATTGTCTCATTTAATTAAACCTCATTTCGTAATTAATCCTGTAAGTGTAATAGTGTAAGCATCATAACCCAGCTCTTTTTTTTTTTGACTGGTAGGAGTATAAATAACACTCAAGTCCCACCCCACAAAAATAATTACCACCGGCAAAACCCCGTGAATGGGATTTTAGATAAAATTATAAACAAGATCTTTTAAAATAATTTCACCCTCTTCTATTTATTTTATCTTTCAATTTTAGTTTCAGTTTTTTTGATGTGTGTTTCTTTAATTATTTTATAAAATTTGATGTGTGTTTCTTTAATTATTATTTATATTTATCCTAGCATGCTTATTAAATTGATATTTTTTATAAATTTTTTCTTTAATATTAATTTAGTTGAGAATTAAGCATATGAGGTAGTTTCAGTGCCATTACAAAAATATACACAATAAAAAAAGGTTGCATGCTCTTTGAGATAAATAAATTGGAAATCAAATCAAATCAAGTATTATGGAGTGAATATTGTATGCCTTTAATTAATTTAATAAAAAGATTTTTTGAAGAACTAAATTTAACAAGTAGAACAAAACATGAGATAATCCAAGTCACTTTTAAAATTAGTGAAAAATCATGTAGAAAGCAAGTAAAAAAATAATCTAATATCCAATTAAATAAATTTTAAACGGTGAAAAAAAACATGAATTTAAGAAAAAAGGAAAAAAAACCAAGCAAATCATGACGAGTTTCCTAAACCTAAATTAATTCTCTAAACTCTTACCCAATAAAATTTTAGACTTTGGTCAACTAAAATGCTCAAGTCTTGATTAATTTAATATTGACAATAAATTTAAAAAATATATATTTATTTAAAAAACTTTTCAAGGTATAAAAAAACAAGATAACTGGGATAAGATTTGAAAGGATTTTTTTTTTTCTGTAGAAGGATATAAAAAAAATGTCAATAAAAAAAACCAAATCTACATACTAAAAAATCAAAGGAGGATGAAATGAAACAAAATTCTTGATTTTATAAATCACTTCAAATATATATAAATAATAATTAAGAAAACATGAACCAAACTTAAAAGAGAAATAAATAAAGGATTGTTTTGAAAATTTGAAAGGTCATGCGTTAAAATGAAAGATGAGATAGAGAAAAAAAATAAAAGATATAAAAATATTAATGACACTAAACGTGAGTTTGTTGATGAAGCGCATAACAAAGTTAAAAACAAGTTTTCAGATCCTAAAATTATAGACCATATTATAGAAAAATCTAAAGAAATTTCTCTAGTAATTTTAGTGAATATGAATAATAGTTTTTATATCCATGAAACAAATTAGACATATTTTTTTATTTGTATCATTACTAAAATCTTTTACATGAAAGAATTCTTAGTTAATATAATCCATGCAGCATTATAATATCTAAATAGCATAATACTAATTAAATTAGAAATCATGAGCAGAGTAAAATACAAATAATTAAAACATTTAAACATTAAGTGCATGTTTAACATTGTATTTTAAAAATATTTTTTAAAAATTAATTTTAAATTTTTACTTTAAATTAATTTTTTTATGTTTTTAGATTATTTTAATACATTTATGTCACAAATAATTTTTTTAAAATAAAAATGTATTTCATTATATTTTTAAATAAAAGATACTTTAAAAATAAACCTTTAACTTTATGAATCTAAGCCGCATGTAATGTGCTAAAAATGTAAAAAAATCAATTTATCTTTAATTGATATGATAATAACCAACAAATCTAATAAAAATATCATTTTATCTCAGATATCAGGCACAAATTACAATATAACAATACACACTGTCTAGGTCGCACAAAGGGCTTTTTTTTTATATATCCATCACATGATTGGTCAATAGCGCCGCATAGCGGATCAGCAACCAATCACACATCATAACCGATCATTTCAATGACAATCTAAGAGCCATGCAAGGCCGATAAATTCTCAAATTACAGAAAACACCCTCATATTGACACCTGTTCCCTATCTCACATAGTTTTCATCTGTTGAGAAACACCTAATAATCTCCCCACTTCTCTCTCCGTATCCAAGACCTCAACAAAGTAAAGAATCAAATCATCGAAACGCACACTGGCTGTATTTTTCTCAACCGGAATGGTTTTTGGGCTGGAATTTCTAAAACCATAGCCTGGTCGCAGGCTGTTGAAAAATCAATCGACGAGAAATGGTTTGCTTTTACGAATCTGAGAAACAGAAATGCGAGGGGGTAGTAGAGAGACTCCTTCCAAGTATTGCGGATTCTGTTCCTGAACTGGGTCTTGCCTTTCAAAAGCTGCTGCAGAATCAATTCACTTTTATGTTGATGGTATTTGAAGATTGAATAGCATGTTCTTAGGATTTATTTGTGCATGAGATTTTATTATGGAAATTGTTATTTAATTGGCAGTCATGAGTTGTTTTCTATAATGAAGAAACAATCCAAGTTGTTAGGGAAAAGTACAGCAGAAGAGGAAGATACAGCATTTAGCTAGTTTTGTTTTACTTTTGATAATGAACCTTACTAATTTTATGGCAGGGATGTGATTTCAATGTCAATGAGGATAGTACCGCTCCTTCCTTTGTAGGTGAAAAGATGAAGTAAATATTGAATGTATTTCAGTGATTTCATTCATCGTCAAATTGAGTATTTATACAAATATAGTAACAAATTATTCCTACAAATCTGCAATGCAATGTCAATCTATGAGTTGTCTAAATGAATTCTAGGCAATACAACAGGAAAGAATATATACAACAAAATAGGAAAGATAATATACACATTCCTTATCCTTAACACTTCCCCGTTTGAGAGTGGATATCTTGCACTCCTAACTTGTGAATCATAGAAACAAATAAATCTTTTTCTAGAGGCTTTGTCAAGATGTCTGCTAGTTGATGTGTAGAATTCACATCGTAGCTATTGAACCATCTTGGATTTTGTCTCTAATGTAGTGACAATCCATCTCTATGTGTCTGGTTCGCTCATGAAAAACTTGATTGACTGCAATGTGTAGAGCAGCTCGGTTATCACAGTATAACAAAGCAGGCTCTTCGTGGAGAGACCCAAATCCTTTAATAGATACTGAAGTCATGTCAATTTACAGCAGACTCCTGTCATTGCTTGATACTCTGCTTCGGCTAAAGAAAGTGAAACTATTTTATGTCGTTTTGACCTTCAAGATATTAATGAAGGTCCAAGGAAGATGTAGTAACTCGTAGTAGACCTCGTAATAAGTGGGCAACCTGCTCAATCCGAGTCACAATAGGCTCTCAATCTGGTATCACTATTCGAAGAAAAAATAGACATTTACCAGGAGCCCCTTTCAAATATCTAACAACCTGAAGAGCTATCTCCATATGCAATTTTAGAGGTAGATGCATGAGTCTACTCAAGACATGTACAACATATGTTATATCGAGTCTAGAGACAGTTAAGTTAATCAGTCTGCCGACAAGTCTTCTATATTGACTGGAATTTCTAAGTAAATCACTTTTATCTGATAATTTCAATCCTTATTCCATAGGGGTATCAATTGGAGTTGCGCCTAACAGTCCTGCATCCGCAATGATTTCTAACTCATATTTACGTTGAGAAATGAAAATTCCATTCTTAGAAGTAGATACCTCAATGCCAAGAAAATATTTCAAAGTACCAAGCTCTTTGTTGTGAAAATTACATGCAAAAATTTCTTAGTTGTATCAATACTAACAATATCATTTCCAGTAATTAAGATATCATCAACGTATATTAGAAGAGCAGTAAAAGACTTGCCTTGTTTCCTAGTAAACAAATAATAGTCAGCCCATGATTGTTCATAACCTGCGGCGCAAATAGCTCTGAAAATTTCATGAACCACTAGAGAGAAGCTTGTTTTAACCCGTATAATGACTTGTGTAAGCGACATACTAAGTCATCCTCCCCTTGTCATCGAAGCCCTGGAGTTGTTGAAATATATATTTCCTTAGTCAAGTCACCGTGGAGAAAAGCATTGTTGACATCCAGTTGGTGAATAGACTAATTGTTAGAGGCAGCCAAAGCAAGCAAGCATCGGACATAAATGAATTTTGTTGTGGGGGAAAATGTCCTGATAATTGACACCCTTTAACTGAGTAAAGCCTTTGACATCTAAATGAGCCTTGTATCGCTCGATAGAACAATCTGAATGATGTTTGATTTTAAACACCCATCGACAACCAATAGGGAACTTACCTGCTGGGAAAGGGACGAGGGTCCATCTACCATTATCTTGGAGAGCTTTCAATTTAGAATTCATGGCTGCTTGCCATTTAGGGTTTGAGGCAGCCTTAGAATAAGAGGTGGGTTTAGTGGCCATGCTGATCTGAGCAACAAAAGAGTGAAGAGCAGGTGTATATCGGTGATAAGAGAGAAATTTAGCCAGTGAATATCTTGTATCTTTAATCAGACCAGGTAACAAGAAGGATGATTGGGTGGAGGAAATGGTGAAGCAAACATAATCGCGAAGCTTGGCCGATGGACCAGTGGGACGGGTGGAATGCCGAACGGGAGCTAGGGCAGGTGAAGGGGTTTTGTCAGGAATAGGGGAGGAAATACAGGGTGTAGGAGGTGGATCAGTTTGGAAAGGTAAAAATGGTTGTCCCAAGTTTGGTGGGGAATGAGAGGTATATGGGTGAGGCTGGATCGGAGAAGGAGGAGGTGGGTTAGGTCAATCGGGTTGGATGACTGATGTTGGTGATGCAATGGTTGATGTGTAATTGAAATGATCATAGTGTTCTTGGGCCAGAAAAGGTATGGGGCCGAAATTAGAGGATGGGCCGGGGAGTGATTGTGGGTCACAGTGTGAAGGAAAAGCATAAAGGAAGACCATCTCGTGAAACTTAACATCGCGACTCGTAAAAAAAAATTGTTGATAAATCAAATAATTTACAAGCCTTTTGACCAATAGAATAGCTGATAAAAATTGAGGGTATGGAACAATGGTCAAATTTATAAGGAGGATGGACATTAGTAGCATAGGCCAAACAACCAGAAACATGTAAATGGAAAAAAGAAGTAGATTTATAATAAAGGAGTTTGAAAGGTGTTTTGAAAGAAAGAACTAGAGAGGGAAGCCGATTGATTAGGTGCACAGCAGTGAGAGCACATTCTTCCTAAAAAAAGATAGGAAGACTAGCTTGAAATTTCAAGGCTAGAGCTACCTATAAGATGTGTTGGTGTTTGTGTTCCACAACCTCATTTTGTTGAGGCATGTAAAAACAAGAATGTTGAAAAATGACACCATAATCATCAAAAAAAGGTACGAAAAGAGATAAATTCTTCACCATTATCACTACAAAAGATTTTGATGTGAGACTCAAATCGGGTGAGAACATGATTAAATATTTTTAGAGAAGTGATTGTGCCTCATTTTTGTGCTCATAAAAAAAATCCATATAAAACGTGTATAATCATCAACAATAGTGAGAAAATAATAAGCATCAGAAATGACACTAGGGTTAAAAGGTAAATGACTCTGCTTGGCCAAAGGACAGATAGGATAAGCTCGATTTGACTGAATTAAAAAATTTAAAAAGTTCTTTGCAATAAAACTCAAATGAGATGGTGATGCATGGCCTAATAATTTATGCCAGAGATCAGTGGATGAAATGGTGAGGTTGCAAGTTGTTCGATGTGTGAGTGAGATATTTGTGTCGGGTTTATTTGTTACCAGTGCTATCAAATAATATAGCCCATTACGCTGTTTACCCAAACCAATCATCTTTCTCGTATCTAGATCCTGCAAAATACACCAATAAAAAAAAAGGTTATTGAACAATTCAATCCTCTCGTTAGGTGGCTAATCGACATCAAATCCACTTTGAATGTAGGTGCACATAACACATTCTTTAAATAATAAATCGAATTAAGAGGTAATGATCCTTTCGCAATAATTTTTGCTTTTTCTCCACTTGGCAATAATACAGGAGGTAATGAGCAATTTTTATTTGTGTCGAAAAATAATTTTGACGATGAAGAAATGTGATCTGTTGCTCCGCTGTCAATGATCCAACGGCGGGGGATTATTTTAGACAAACCTGGTTTTGTGGTAGCATGTGTTTGAGAACTTGATCCTTCATTTTATTGTCAAACAAGGATAAATGTTGTTTTATCTGGGCCTCCAAAATTCCAATAATTAGACTGTTATTTTCCTCTTGAGAGAAGCATTCAGACACCTGATTTGTGGCTGGCTTGTTATGAAAATGGCTTGGGCCCGTGGATTTTGCTCTTAGGTGGGCTACTAGATAGCCACGCAACTCATAATATGTCGAGACCCAATGGCCCATTTGCCCACAATGTGTACATTGTGGGCGTCCCTTTCCAGGGCCAAATGCTCTTTTCTTCATCTGCTCTGCTTGTAGAGGCAAATCGTCTCCTTTCTTCATCTGGTCTGCGCCCCCCATTGAAATTTTCTGGAGAAGACGATCTAAAAGAGTGTGACCCATATGATTTGTCGTACCTTATTGTACCAACTGAGGAGATGGGCTTGCTGCCATTGTTGCTTCGAATAGCCATGACAATTGAGGAGATAAGCTCAAGAGGCATTGTTTATTTTCTTGAGAAACAGAGGAATATGCTTGGCGAACTGAAGGGAGGGGATTCATTAAGAGAATCTGGCCATGGATACCACTTTAAGAATCATTCAATCCCATTAGAAACTGTATCGATTATTGCTGATCTTGTTGTGCTCCGTGTACTGCATCGCTGTAAGAACTCAGTTCATCCCAAAGGCCCTTTAATTTCGTGTAATAGGCTGAGACAAAGAGCTACTCTTGGCGAAAATAGGCAATATCTCATTGAATTTTGAAGATTCGAGGTTCATTGATCTGGGAGAATGGTTCACGAAGATCTTCCCAGACTTCATTGGCGGTGGTATAGTATATCACATTGTCTAAAATTTCAAAATTGAGGGTGTTGATAATCCAAGAATGGACCATGTCATTGCATCGAGACCAAGCTGCATAGTTCTCTGGGTCTGTTTTTGAAGGTGGATTGATTAAGCAGTTGACAAAGCCTAGCTTGTTTTTAGAATTTAAGGCTAAGGTCCTAGCCCTCTTCTAAGTGAAATAATTTTTTCCATTCAAGGGTTCGGAAATCAGGATCAGGACCAGCTCTAGGTAGTCTGAGTGATGATAGAAGTAGGGACTTGAGATGTTCAATCTAGTAAAGTCTATGCTAGAATTGACAATCTCTTTGCCATGGATAGAGGGAGTTGGTGATAAATCATCTTGAGCCATTGTGGCTGGAAAAGAAAAGGGAAGCTACACGAAGAAGGTGTAGTGACAGAGAGAGATAGGATTTTAATCCAGCTCTGATATCGTAAAAAGATGAAGGAAATATTGAATATATTGCAATGATTTTATTAACCATCAAATTGAGTATTTGTACAAGTATAATAACAAACTATCCCTACAAATCCGCAATGCAATTCTTGTGCTGTCAAACTCTGAGTTGTCTAATTGTCTAACTGAATTCTAAGCAATACAACAGGAAAAAATATATACAGCAAAATAGGAAAGATAATATACACATTCCTTATCTTCAACAGTAGTCAGGTGGGCACCTTAGGTAAAGAAGCAGCATACAATCGTGCACTGGCTTGATTTTGCTCGAGGAAAAGTTGTTGGTTGTTTGTGGCTTTCTTCCCAAAGCATGCTGGTAAGAGAACGTGGAAGTTTATGCAATTGTGGATATGAAACTCTGATTGTTGCTCTAGCAGTAGATACCAGAGTCAGGCTATCGGTTGTTGTCTTTTCATTCTTCTCTTTGCTATGCTCAAGTATATGGTACTTAGACGTGACCTTTTTGTATGTGGAAGAATTGATTTCGCTAAGGTGCTCACTATCTTTGCCTTGTCAAATGGTTGGATAATGTAGTCAGTGAAAGTTCAGCAGGAGTGGGTTGGAGGCACTTATTTCATTTGAATTTGCGTAACCGTGGCAATTTGTAGGTGTTTTTGCTCACATCATATCCTTAGTTCAACTTCATGTATCGTACTTGCAGTAATATTTCTCTGGAACTAGAGAAAAAAATTGAAATTTAAGATTTTCACCTGCTTAAAAAAAGTCCGCGACTGTTAAAATAGAATTCCGAATTTATCCTAAACTGGCAAGGTTCACTAGCCATGTTCCAAAGAACTATGTGATTGTGGATTCTTGTTTTCAGTCAACAATTCCTTCGAAATCTTCAAGCTGGGAAAGATGCACCGCTGTCTCCTATATACAAGGTACTTCCCAGTTTTCATATAGCGTAATATTTTTCCCGGGAAAATTTTAAACATTTCCTCCTTTTTCCTAGATATATGAAATTCTATTCCATGGAGTGAGCTAACTTTTTCTGTGGTGTTTCTTCATGTTTTAAAGACTGCTTATGCATCTCCAAGTCATGTAAATTCTCATTTGGACAAAAAAAAGGTAAGTTCATTTGACGTTAATAAGCTATTCTCTTAATTCATCGTTGCATCTTCAATATTTACCTGACACCATCTCTGATGCATATCCAGGAAGTAGAGACACCACCAGCATGTGCAGATATCTGATTTGCAATTGATGACTTCGACTGCACTTTTGATGCAGCGGCACAAGGCTTATCGTATGACCAGTCACCATTGTGCTTGTTAATGCTTTAGTTTGCAAGATCTACAGCGTACATTTTCTATTGCAGCAACATTTTTCTCACTAAAAGCTGGACTGCATATTTCAATATGCATGAATGTTAGCAGGAAATTATAAAATAAAGGGGAGCAGAATAAACTTTGATCTGTATCACTTAAATATGTGAACTATTACTGAGCCATACCTTTAATATGATCAATTTTTCATATGAAGAGCATGAATTATTCAACACATTGTGCTGAGGAACAGAAAGGATATTTAATGCTTCACAACCAGGAGACGTGTTTTCAATTATGTACATCTTTAAACTTTGTTCTTTTTTATTTTTTGCTGTGATTTTTTATCATTATGTCCTGACAGAAAGAGGCGACTGATATTGTGTATTTCTCAATGCACATAATGGGGCAGCATTTCCAAATGACAGAGAGTTGTACGATGGTAATTCAAGCAGTAATTTCCCCGAGAAAAATGATACTAGTTCTGGGAAAGCAAGTAATTCTAAGGTATGTGCATCTTTCCATCCAACACGCGATACCAGCTCCATGATCTCTGCTATGAACTCCATTTTCTGAGCTATTCTGATTTGAAGAGGCATTAAACTGCTTGCAATTCTCTGACACTTCGATCTATCTCTTAGACTAGCATGCCTTAGATCAAAGTGGTGCCTAGTGTGTCATGTATTTATCTTCTCCTTATCTCAAAAGCTTTATAATTTTATTTGCTGACTTTTATAGAACTTCAGATTCTAACAGCTTGGAACGAACTGCTGGAGATTCCATTATTAGCTATAATAATTTGCCATGTTAAATTTGCCAGCTTAGTTGACGATGAGAGGTTACATTTGCCAGCTTGAAATATCTCTACCTGCTTAAATGTGATGATGATTTGAGTTGTAGGGTACCATGATTTCATTTTTCATTCACTTGTGTTGTCTCTACTTAGTTTTTCATGATGAGATAGAAATGAGGAAGGAAAGAAACTTCTCTTGCTCCTATCTACAATTCATGCAGTTCCTTATCTTATTGGAGCCATTGTTTTTCGTAAATGCCACCTTTTCAGTATCATTCAGTGGAAAAATAGTATTTATCATTTTTTTCTGCAGCTTCTTACTTGAAATGATATAATCTTTTTTCCTATCTGATTCTGATGAAATGATACTTGACACCTAGAGCTCTTGTTTCAGTTCCCAGAAATTCACTTTGTTGTTAACATGAATCAATGAAATCAACTTCATTTTCAGCTGATGATTTCCACTTTCAAACTTCAATAGGCGTTCTTTTCATTTAAAGCAGCCGAATGTTTGACATTTCAGCATTGCATTGGATTATTTGCCGGATCAACTTCGAGCCTCAGTGACTCTTTTGTTGGATGTAATCTTGATGTCAGAATCATGTTGTCTATGTATCGTTTACACTCCAAAATCCCTTCCTACCAGGTTCAATGATTAGCTCTTCCAGTTTCATTTTTAACCATTTCCCACACCCGAGCTGCCGTGGCTAAGAACATTTTTCTGCCATGTTTCTTTTCGCCAGGAAAAGAAAGAAAAGCTCCGTCTGGTAGTTATCAAGATTTGAGGATTTAAAAACTCGTTTGTGCGGAGATTCTGCGAACTAATTAGCACAACGGATGGCAATAAAGGCAATAACTGGATGATTCCTTTCGATCAATTCTCATTAGCAGTTGAATCTTTTCTGCCCATGTCCAAGACTTTCCAAGACGCCCTTTTCCGTGTAGCTTAAGGTTTTCTCCTTTTATTAGCTGACGGAGACTGTTGGTTCATTCT
The DNA here is from genome assembly GCA_015731905.1 of Salix dunnii. Lineage (NCBI taxonomy): Eukaryota > Viridiplantae > Streptophyta > Magnoliopsida > Malpighiales > Salicaceae > Salix > Salix dunnii. The sequence goes on along the minus strand of CM027660.1, from coordinate 8,237,406 downwards.
TTTGCTTATCTGCGGTGCTTTATTCCAACTCCTTGTTCTATAAGCTTTCTCCCCTCCATTGAATGGTTTTGAATATTCTTGCGAAAACGGATGCAACTAAGGAATTTGACAAAGTACGTATTAAGCAAATGTGTTATTTGTTGTGCTCTCATTTGCTTCGGTTCTGAAGCTACGATGTCTGACGTATAGATTGAATGTTTGCGTCTCTTGTGCCAAAGAAGTTGATGAAAACGAGAATGAGAGGAACGAATAAAAGTAAATTACGTGATTAAGTGACTGTTTATCATTTTAAAATTATTTTTTTTGGTTTAGAAATATATTAAAATAATATTTTTTATTTTTTTTATATAAATGATATAAGAACATTAAACAATTTAATTTAAAATAAAAAAAATCAAAAATATTTTTAAAATGATGCATTAACCGTAGAATGAAACTGACGTGGAAGGACGGGAGGCCTTGGATGATGAGTGTACGTTTTATAATGCAGTTTTTTTATTTTTTCATTTTAAGTACATATGAAGGCATTGACTTTTATTTTTATTTTTATTTTTTTGACACCCATCCATCATTTGTTTCATTTTAAGGTGTACGAGAATCGGAAGGAAGGAAATTATTTTTGAAAATATTTTTTATTTAAAAAATATATTAAAATGATTTTTTATTTTAAAAAAAATATTTTTTGATATCAATATATAAAAATAATTTAAAATAAAAAAATTTCTAACCATTTTTCAAAAAAATACTTTTGAAATAAAATGACAAACAAGTTCTAATAACTTGTCTGCCATGGTGGGAATGAACAGACGAACTTCAATTTCAAGATAAGAGCCGACTCCTTTGCAAGCCTCACGCCAACAATTAGTCTACTTGGGCTCTTCTTTTACCATAGCTGCAGCTACTGTTTTTTGGTCGACTATCTTTTCACGAAGCACTGCAGTGTAATGTGTTTTTTACTTCTTTTTTCTGGATCCACACCTAAAATTTAAGTGGAAGGTTGGTGCTATGTAAATTAACCCAGATAACCTTAGAACATCACGATTACATTGGTGCGACGTCTTCTGAAAAGAAGAGCCATAAAAGACAGCAGAAAACATCCGAAAACTAGGTATCTGGCTGATTTATTTAATAGCCATGATCTGCAGCACATGAAGGTTACTTTGTTCTTGAAACACGATAAAGGTTGCTGGAAACAAAAGTTGATGAGAAACAAAAGTTGAAATAACAACAGAAGGTTTGCATGTTAGTCTCCACTACAGTTGCTTTTGATATTGTAACATTCTATAACCAGAATTAACTGCCAACTAAGAAAACAAACTTGGAATATTCATTGTTCATGCACGTCAATACATAGTCCAAATTAATACAATATGCAAGCCATGATCGTAAGAAGCATATACTGCCTGCGAAAAAGTCTCGGGCATTTCTATTTGAAAGCATCTAGCTAGCTAGCAAGCTAGATCAAATTGCTTCCGGGAGAAGAGTAAATCACTCAACAAAAGAAACTATTGATTTGGGAAACGAGAATACTTGCAAGTATTGCTTTGGGGAAAAAATATGTATAATCTAAAAACTAAAATTTACCTTTTAATTTCTTGCGTGCAATGGACTCATAAAAACCCTTCTCTTTTTAAAACCAAGCAATTCTGCTTTGCTGCTAGTTTCCTATCTTCATACCTTTTTCTTTTTTTTTTTTAATTCGAGGAAATTCTATCTCCTGAAAAAATGTATTTTAGGTCTAAATGAATGAGTAAAATCTTGGTTGTCCTGGACTCTTACAAGAGGTGCACGTCCTAACTCGAACTCAAGACCTGCTGTGCATGTTCCTTTGTCATCATGTCATGTCCCTTGAGGATATTTTTTTTTTATCAACATATTGTTCGGACCAAATTATATGCACATTAACTAATTTTATAGACTCTAAAGTTAACGACCATATAAGTTTCTAATGACCATCATATTATGAACTACAAAGACTCAAATCTGAGACCATATGAAGCAAACTCTTTAACCTCAAGCTCTTATCATTATACCACATTCTAGATGGTTTACCCACCTTCTCCTTTCGTTCATCGAATGATGTGGTTCTTGATTAATATTCTTCGACTATATTAATTTGTCTTCTTTTAAATCAAGGTATATATAAATATAACTATTTATCATAAAATTTATTAATCTAAACTAATTAGATTAATTATAAAATAAGAAGAAACTCTGCTGAATTGATGATCCATGAACACAATAAGCATAAAAGTCCTATCCACTCAATGCCTCTATCATTAAAATGATTGAAAAATTATCATGTTAAGTTTCAGTACTTAAACCATGCATGGTATCCCACCACGTGGGGACCAATAAACCAACACGACAGAGTCCACTTCACAAGTTCATATCCATCCCTTCGCTTCCCTCACGACTGGCTGACACAGTAACTGTGTAATTGGCCAAGAACAAGCTTTTATTAATGTAATTTGTTGTTTTTCTCGTTTGATTCTTCGTGACTAAGCTAACCTCTCTCTTTTTTTCTCCCTCCCTGACCCACGCTCAGTAATCCACAAGAAATTCAAAAGGCAGACCAAAGTGGACAAAAGCAATCCCACTACCTTCAACAAAAAGCTGGGTCCACGTGAAAATAAATGCACATTTTCTGGACCAAAATACCCCGTCCCTCCAAAATCTTTTCTTCATGTGGGCCTCTCATGTCTTTTCCCTTGGGTGCATAAATAGCCACCCTCAGCAATTGATACTTCCCTTTTCCCTTCCTTTCCTCCCTCCGGTTCAATTTGAAAAACCGGCTCGTTGATTTAATTTTGGTTTGCTCATCATGTCCTTTGCCCAAGAAGCTGTCCAGCTCGAGCACCCGGTTCATGGCCATGGGTTCACGGACAATGAAATTCAAGAGCTCTTATCTCTCCTCCAATCACCCTCTCCCAGCGAAGACTCGGGTTCAAGCGGATCTAACCAAGAAGTTTGCTCTATCGACGAGAGGAGGCGCAGGCGCATGTTATCTAACCGAGAGTCAGCCCGAAGGTCCCGCTGGAGAAAGAAGAGGCATTTTGAGGACCTCACACAACAATTAAACCGGTTGGAAATTGTAAACCGGGAGCTCAAAAACCGGTTGGGTTCAATCTTAAACCAGTCTCACGTATTATGGAGAGAGAACGACCGCTTAATGTTCGAATCCATGGCCCTCAAGGCCAGACTTTCGGATTTATGCCATGCTCTCGTTGCCGTGAATGCCATGCAAAAGTCACAATAACAATGTTCCTCATCATCGCTTAAAAGCTAACAAAAATAACTAGGCCAGATAAAACTGTAATCAACTCATAAGAAAATATAAGAGCCCTCCCTCCTCAGTCGATCCCTCCCTCTCTCTCGAAGTGAAGGGCGTGGGTGCTAATTACTTTAATGTGGAAGCTCTTCAAATCCTGTCTGATGAGAAGCCCACGTTTCTATACCATGTGAAGATTTGAGACCCTGTCTTGTGGTCTAGTCAAGGATTTCCTTTTTAGCAGGACATCCTTTTTCCTTTTTCCTTTTTTCTTGCTTTTCTATCTATCTATCTATTTGCTTAGCCTGTGATGAGGTTAGGTCCTTCAGAATGTAATAGAGCTTAAGAGCAGCATCCGCAAGCTCATTAGCTTCATGAATTGGTAGCATATATCGCTGTCGTATTCAACCAAGGCATGGCCCAATTCCAGTGATTTAACATGCAACTATTCTATATTTCTATTTCTACTAGACTCTATCAATTTGTTTCTTATGTTTTTTTTTTTATATTTTTAAAGGACAATAAAATATTATAAAAATAAACGATAGCTAAGAATTGCTCTTATGATAATTGCTAAGAATTTGTCGAATCTTCACTTCCCTGTCTCGCAATGAAAATTATTGCACGCTTACAAATTACTATACAAAATAGCTCACAACTCCTTTTCTAGTTTAATCCAATAAACCGAGCCTTGTGAATGCGGTTCGGATAGTTAAGGATACTTGAAAAATAAAATGAAGAATTACAAGCCTAAGAAAGTGTTTAGTATTGTTTTTACTTTTATTTTTTTGGTTGAAATTTTAAAAAAATAGTTTCATAAAAAATACTTTAATTGCGGTTCAAAATAAATTTTGAATGTTTGGTTAACACTACTTTTGAGTTTGAGATTAATAAAAACACAGTTTCATGTGTTTGATTACCATGCTTTTCATATTGTTTTTAACTTGTGAAATTACTTCAAAGGGGTTGTGTGTGTAATTATTTTAAATATTGTAAATTTAATAATTATAATAATATAATATAATTAATAATTCATGAAAAAACATATTTATTTTATTCTCCCATCAAACTACTTGTAATTTCATCACGGATATATTTTTCTCTTCCACCAGGACTGTCTATATCTACATATATTTTTTATTTTTTTAAATATATATTTAAAAATAACGAGCTGGGCTGAGAGCAGGCCCAACCAAATTGGGTCTCAGCCCAGCTTTGCTGGACTTGGGCTGGGGCAAGTGCACACCCAGCCTTAAAAAATGAAGACGTGAAACGGTGCGCTGTCCTATTCACGTCTTTTTCACGTGACACTGCAGCGCTACTGTGCACGTGAATTAATTCACGTGCACAGTAGATTCTGATCGACCATGGCGATAGCTTCAACGGCCAATGCTGATAGGTTTAGGAGTTCGAGGTGTTTTTTCTTGTCATAGTATATCAAAAATGATGGTCTGTGGTGGCCGAACAGAGCTTCAAAAGCCGGCAGGCTCACGCTGTTGCTGACTGTGCTGCATCGCCGGAGGCCATGGCTGGGTTGGTGGCATGGAGGGGAGGTTAACGATGATGATGAGGGTGGTGCTAGGTGGTCGGAAACGGTGACCGGAGCTGCTGACCGAGAGGAAAAGAGAAAGAGGTGGCTGCTATTTTTTTAGAGAGAGACGAAGCGAAGAGGATTCATGTTTATTGAAACCATTTGCTTCAAAACAGTGAGAGCAAAAGTAATGGGAAGTTAGCTAGGAGGGTTCGCAATCATGAAGGGAAGTCTACTTGATAAGAAGGCGCGTGATCTCTATCATTTTTTATAAGAAACAATTATTGTAGTTGTTTAATGCACTAAAACAAAATGCAATAAAAGCACAAATCTTTTGCTTATTAAAAAAAGCAGTTTCGGTGAAATTTTATTGTGAGACCCATACCAATTTATTCGGAATTTTACTTTATCAAACAATACAAAACTGATTATGAGTTGAACCTCCAGTGCGTTACCAAACACCTTCTAAGTTCGAAGCTAGCATTGTTTGGACCAGTAATGCAAAGCAACAAGTCTTTCATAAACAAAAAAGATTCATGAGGTGAAGATTTGCAGCGACATGAGTACCGATATATTCTAATCCAACCATTTCAGAGAAGGAGATGGAACGTAAACTAGCTTGACATCGCACCCAGCCTTCAAAATAAATGAGAGGATTTGAGTAGTGCTATATAATTGTAGCTCTAGTAGACACGTGGGTATTATAGGGGTGGTGACAATGAAACTATTCTTTTGTTATTTGTTTTTCGGTGTATTTTAAAAATATTGTTTTTAACAAATTAAATTATTTTAAAATTTCATTTCAAATTATCATTTTTTATGGTTCTAACATTTTTATGTAATATACCAAAAATATTTCTAAACAAAAAAAACATTTTATCAAATTTCTAAACAAAAAAAAAATTTTAAAAACAATTCCTTAACTTACCTTACATTACCTTAAATTATCCAACCGTTAAACACACACACACTTTATTGCATGATAATATTACCATTCTACTCTTGAGAGCAAAACTATAAACCGGGTTCAGGGGCTGTTCAGACTTTATATTTCTCAGTTTAAAAGGCACCATGAATGATTGATTTTCCCTAGGAAAAAATTATAGCCCTTTAACCATGGACTTTTCTCTTTATTCTCACCTAGCTCTTTTTTTTATTTTTTCATAATAAAGTAGTTCTAATTATTTTTTGATATTTTAATAGGTAATAAATACTATTAAAAAAAAGTAGTTAAAACACGTGTACATACATACCATCGCGCGACTGTTGGTCATGTTTTTCAGGTCATATGCAACATTTTTCAATTGTCAAATGATGAATTATACGGAAATCTCTGAATTCATTCAAATTAATATTCTATATTGTAAGATTAAATATTTTTCTCTACATGTTTTATTTTTTTTAAAATTGTTTTTAGTTATTATTAATAATTTCTTCTATTCATTTATTTATATACATGATTTTTTTATACTTTTTAATATAAAAACATGTAAATATTTAATTTAAAATATCTAAATATATATATATATATATATATAAATAGTTTTAAAAAATAATTTTTTAAAATGTAATGACAATCAGGCCGTATTAAATAATAGATGTGGTGTCCAAAGTCTCATAAAATGGGCCCTTTTTGTTCCCGGTGGGAGGAGTGGATTTGGATCATAAGATTTGCAATCCCCATAAAATCAATAAAGGAGGAATCCCTCTGGATGAAAGCAGACAGCGAAAAAGCAAACTAGATTGTCTTCGTGTATTCATGTCCCCATCACTCGGTGGAAAGCCACGAAAGATGCATGCATGGTACGTTAAACTTCGCCATAAAACTCGGTCGGCCAATCACGAGATCAAATTTTGGCACACGTGACATCTTGTGGTTGGTTTATGTATACCTGCGACTGTCGACTCAATCACCGCGAAACAACAGACTTGGCACTGATGTCTCGTCTCCCTCGTGCCTCTTTCTTTACTTGAAATTCCTTTTGACGTGAAGCATGGGACGCAGTCAGGAATGGACTGCCCGATAGGAAAAAAAAGGGAGGAGGTGAAGGACGAGAGTCGAATCGCTGACATGTCATGTCCTCTTGTTTTTGCACCTGCCATTCTAATACACGGATGTTGGCAATTCCTTATTCCTAATTGAGATATTTCACCCATGAATATGCTGCATTTTAAAAGTATTATTTAAAAAAATTATTATTTTTTAAAATGTTTTTAGATTATTTTCTTAAAAATATTTTTTTAACTATATATATATATATATTATTTTGATGCATTTCTAAATAAAAATATTTTTTTTCCTTTCAAACAGTATTAATTAAATGAACTTTGATAATCCAACAATATTATAAGAAAATAGCAAAAGGCTATACTTTTTTTTTTTACAGGCTTTTAAAGATTGTGAAATACTTACGTTTGATAACCTCATTTATAAATATATATTTAATGCTTACTTAAAATTAAATTTTCTTTGTATTATTGGATTGTATAGATGTTTTAAAATTTAAAACAAATTATTTGAATATACTTTTTAAAAATCAATCAAAATCACCGCAGATAAACTATTAACCTTTAACTAGTAATATAAATATCATATTTTAAAAAGCGATACAATTCATTCCAAATATATGTATCTTGATTTGATGATCAGCTATTGATGAAGCCGTTCCAATTGATGGATCCTAGAAAAAAAATTGGGATGAATATTTCTCGATGTATATAGTATGTTATTTAATTAAAATATATTCCAACCATAGACTATAAACGGCACAAGGGTCTCACCCATGGGCTGACATAATACTTCGGACTGCAGGTCTTAGCCCAAAGTCACTAGCCCAAAAATCATTTTGAAATGCAATCGCTTCTAGTTTTATAGGGACATTTCCGTAATTAAAGATCATTTTGAAATCCCAACAATCTTCAAAAGCAGCGCCTCATCCCGCCTGGGAACATCTAATTCAAAACACCAAATTCCCAAACCACCCACAAAAAGAGAGAGAATAAACAAGGAGATAGAAAAATGGAGAAGATATGTGTGGCAGTTAGAGTGAGACCAGCTGTCACTGTATCTGAAGACACCACCGTTAATGGAACCTACTGGAAAGTGGAAGAAAATCGCATCTCTCTTCACAAATCTCACGGCACTCCTATCTCCGGCATCTCTTATGCCTTTGGTACCTGATTATATTCTTCAATTTCTCTTTATTTCCTTGTTCATTTCTGTATTTTATACAAGCAACTCCCTTTGGCAGATCACGTGTTTGATGAGAGTTGCACAAATTCTAGAGTGTACGAGCTTCTTACCAAGGATCTGATTCATGCTGCGGTTGACGGTTTCAACGGTATTGTGATTTATTATAGAGGTTACGCTGTTTCGAATTTGCATTATTTTTTAAGCTAATTAATTGATATATATATATATATATATATATATATATATATATATATATATATATATATATATATAATTGCAGGAACGGTGTTTGCTTATGGACAGACTAGCAGTGGAAAGACTTTTACTATGAATGGTGCACAAAATGATAGAGGAATTATTGATCGAGCTGTGAAAGATGTTTTTAATAAGATTCACATGGTAATCACTGCAAGCGAGCAGTGGATACTGTGTTGTTAGGAGAGTATGCGCTGTTTGTTTTGTGCTTACAAAAAACTGAAATAGTTGATGAATTTTTTTGAAGCAGATTTATGACAGAGAGTTTCTCATAAGAGTTTCCTATATGGAAATCTATAACGAGGAGATTAATGATCTTTTAGCAGTAGAGAATCAGAAATTGCCAATACATGAGAGTTTGGAGGTTGGATAGAGACTTCAACGACTCTCCTCCTACTTTTTCACTCGTTTACTAGTCGCCTTGTTCATATAATTCACTGACATTTCCTTTTGCTTCCAGCGTGGCGTGTTTGTTGCCGGGCTAAAGGAGGAAGTTGTGAGTGATGCTGAACAAGTGTTGAAGTTGATCCAAGGAGGAGAAGGTTTGCAATTGGAAGAAGATATAATATACATGAAGCCATGCAATTTCTTCCTTCCTTTCTTTTTTGCTGAAGATGTATGTGTGCTTCCACGTATTTTGGAATTTCTGCACTGCAGTTATTCGGCACTTTGGAGAGACAAGCATGAATGCTCGCAGCAGTAGATCTCACACGATATTTAGAATGGTAGTCATTGACGTAAAGCTATAATCAACCTCGATTTATTGGATGAAATTTACTTTTGTTTTAAGGCAATGCATGTCACATGTCAGGTGATTGAAAGTAAGGGGAAGGATGCCAACTCTAGCGATTATTCAAGCAGTGATGCTATCCGAGTTTCTGTCCTAGTGTGTACTGCTGTCTTGAGGATTTTCCGTCAATTATGTATATTTTGTGTGATGGTAACTGAATTATCTAGGATCTGATTTCGCTAACTTTTACGTGCCGTTTTTCGCTACACGGAAAGTAGAACTTGGTAGATTTAGCTGGGTCAGAACGGATTACTAAAACCGAAGCTGGTGGGGTACGCTTAAAAGAAGGGAATTACATTAACAGGAGCTTGATGGTTCTTGGTAATGTGATAAACAAGTTAAGTGATGGGGCAAAGCAGAGGTAATTGCTACTTTAGCAGTTGATCTATTTAATAAGATTATCAGAATTGTATTTTAATGTTTTAATTTATAAATACAGGGGACACATTCCTTATCGTGATAGTAAGCTTACTCGTATACTTCAACCTTCTCTTGGTGGAAATGCCAAAACTTCAATTATATGCACTGTAGCCCCAGAGAAGGTAGACATTTGTTTGTTTTGATCGGAATGTTTATATTTTATACATCGTCCATGCCAATGGCCCGGTGTCAAGTCGAGCCGTTTAGATTATTAACCGTATTTCATTTTTGTTGGTTTTTTAGATTCACGTTGAGGAAACAAAGGGAACTCTCCTGTTTGCTAGTCGAGCTAAGCGCATCACCAATTGTGCCCAAGTGAATGAGGTCTATCTGTTAGTCTTGTTAAAAGCGTCAACCATTCTGTCACCTTAACTAAATTACGTGACTGGATTCTAATACATCCCTTCCTCGTGATCTTCTTGTAGATTTTATCAGATGCAGCCTTGCTGAAGCGGCAGAAATTAGAGATAGAGGAGCTGCGCAAGAAACTTAAGGTCAAGATCATGCCATATCCGCTGTATTCTAGTCGGTAAAGATTTAGAAGACACTTCATATAGTTAAATGCCTGTTCAGGGATCCCGGACTGAAGTACTGGAGCAAGAAATTTTAAAATTGAGAAATGACATGCTGAAGGTGGATTCTACTTTTAACATGGTCTGGACCATTATCATGAGCATCGCTTGTAACATGTGTTAATCTGCCCATTTTCCAATCTCCAGTATGAATTAGACAGAGAAAAGCTTGAGATGGAACTGGAAGAGGAGAGGAAATCACACAAGGAACGTGATCAATGTATCAAAGAGCAGCAGATGAAAACTGACAATCTCAATACTCGCGTCAACTCTTCAGATGGTGATAAGAGCTCTAGCCAGGTGTGATTCAAGCAAATAAAAACACTATAATTTCTCGGTGCTTTTATGATTTATCCAGAAGAGGTCACTAATCGGATAGCATAACCTTCTTTCTAGTACTTGGATAAAACAAAATTGGTAACAGATCGTGGTTTTGCCATCATCCACTTTTGATCCATGCCTTCTTGCCGTAACCCAGAGTAACTTGCCCTGGTTCTAGGATTTCTAAATCATTTATGTCCATATCAGTAATGCAGCATATCAAAACGTTCTTAATGATGAATTTATATGACTGCTAGTATGACTTTTAAGGAAGCATCTGAAGGGCTCCGAAAACTATAGCTATGCAAATCAGACACCTGGTGCAAACTAAGCGTGGGAAGATGTAAAATATGCAATCCCAATACTGTTTCCTCCCGGTCTTCTATAGTCCGCTCTGCGTTAAAATAGCATGACAAATAATATATCTTTATTCGTTCGATATATTACATCTAATCATTACTATTCTTTCTGTGGTTTCTCATGCATCAAAAAAAATTCTTCAATTCTATTTGGTGATAAATGTTCTGATAATAAAATCACTATTGGTAATAGGAACAGAATGATGGGAAACAGAGCTTCGAGGAATTCAGTAGCAACAACATTGTCTTCCAAGAAGATGTTTTTGGAACCCCTACTTTCAAGGCAGCGCCCAATGCCTTCGTTGGCAAACGATCCGATTACTCCAGGGTGCCTGATTTCAGTCCTCTACCAGACACCTACAGCAATGTGGCTGATGAAGATACGTGGTTGAAAATGAACAGAGGATTCGTCGCTGACCTTGATTCAATCCACATGACTACTGCAAGAGAATTTCAATCCTTCTCTTCTAGTGATGTGACACTAGTGAGTTTATGTTAAATTATTCACTTATTCGGTCTTGTTGTCTGTAATTGCTACTTGTCTCTTTCCTGTGTGAAAAACTAATGAAAAAGCCTGAGATGACAATTATTACTCTTCAGAACCTGTGTCTAAAAGAAGTGGAGCAACTAGAAGAACTTTTCACTTTCCACTCATATTTCTACTTCTAAATGTTGAATTTCTGTTTGCATGTGGATGGCCACCTCTTCATTTCATGCATACGCCCAATAACAACAACAGAGTTGAATTATAACCCGTGGGTTTCCATCTTTGGAAACTCATAATAAATAAATCAATAAAGCTTACATCTTGGCATGGCCTTTATTAAACCATTCTTTGGGTGTTGTAGCATTTTGAATCTTTGTTTGATGAATGACTATGGTAGGTGAACCTTTTTATGCTAATTAGACCTATCCACATCTCTTTCAGAGTTATTCAACTGAGAATTACAAAGTAGAGGTCCAGAATCTCGAAAGGCAACTAGATCTTGTCCTTGAAGAGAAGAATGAACTCGAGGTTTGCCTACAATTTTGCTCTAGCCATTTCTCAATTTTCAATTTCATGAATCGGTCGATGATTCATTGAGTTAGTAGATATTTGAAAGTTGAATGTCTTTGATGACTGTTTAGCATTGTCGTTTGCTTTTAACAAATATTTCATTGGATACTTTTTATACAGTACGCACCATCACAATTGGTAAATTTGATTTGGATATGCTTCCAACTGCAGTTTATAGCAGAGGAACGTGCCATGGCGACTCTTTAGTGCGCTATCCTTTTCCATTTTTGACTCATTTGAAAATTAGAAGAAAAATACTTCAACATTCCTGCCCGCACACTAAGCTTCCTTCTATTTCTGGACTTAGCTACGCATTGATCTCTATTTAAAGCCTTCCTTTCAATCTCTAACCTCTAAATAAATGTTCCTTCTAGGTATATATTCTTGCTATCAGTAGTAAAACTCTTAATATCTATGTAAATTAATGTAAAATAGCCAGTTTTTTTGGCTGATCATGCCATTCAATTTCTGCTTATTATTCTTCTGGTGCAAGTATTTTAATTTTATTTATTGCGTGCACATGACTGCAGAAAAAGCACTTGGAACAGTTACGGTTGAATGATCATTTAAAGGGGGAGATATCAGAACTAAAACATGAAATAGTGCTAGTTCATGAAATGCCTCAAAGGCTATGTGAATCTATGGCTAGTTTCAGAGATATTTACAAAGACGTTCTGTTAACATTGCAGGTGAAGCTGTGCATTCATCGCTCTTTCAATTCTTTTTTACTGAAAGTATTAAATTAGTAAAATGTGATTTCAACTTTGGTATCTAAACAGAGTTTTGTACCAGATGGAGACTCTTCAGTTGGGAAATTCCTAGCTACCACAAGTGAAATCGGCCTGAGCCTTTCCTCAAATTTGGAAAAGTGTTTCTCTATGGCAATGGAGGATCGCAAATCTTTCAATTTGAATGATTCTCTGGTTCAAGAAAACTGGAAAGTGTTCTCTGAAAGTTTGAAAGTCACAATTACATCCCTGGCATTAGCAGAAAAATTTGCTGTTCAGAATAAAGAAGAGAAGAATCCAATACGCGGCTCCGCTTATAAGGTAGCTGCCTGGTCACATTCATCGAGATATCATTTATCAATCATGATTTTATTTTTCATCCTGATTTTTGGATATGTTTTTCCCCTATTCAGGATTTCGATCATTTAATTTCCTGTATTTTGTGCAAATCATAATGTTGCCGGTCTAGCTATTTGTAAAATAATATATGACAATTCAAGCCTAAAAAGAAAATAAAATTGTATTTAAGTTTATGGTCATGTCATGGACAGTATGGCTGATTTTTGAAACATTCTAATAACTCAAAATGTATCCATTTTAGTTCTGCTGAAACTTCTTTTGAAGCGCATTTGAATGCAAAGTGTAACTTGCTAGTATGTGACCATAAGACAAGTCCTATCTGAATCTGATGATCTTGTTTATCTTGTTTCCAAGTGTCTTTTCCTCTTTCCAAGATATCCTAGGTGCCGCAAGCATTTCAAGATATATATAGACGGGGGAGTGTATAAATGTAACTACATTCCATGGATCTTATTTACATTTCTGACTTTTACAGTGGACCAGTTTTCTGTTTGCTGTGAAGTCCACATAATGCATGCTGTCAAGTTCCAAAAAACTGGCAGAATTGATCCTTTTTACAGTATACTACTTTAGAGATGAAAGAACTGGTTGTGGATCAAATCATGCACCTTTCAAGTATACTATTTTCAGGTGCGAGTTGTATATTGAATCTCTAGTTGAATCCTAACAATCGTCAACATGTTTAGAAATGCTGTCTGAGAATGCATCATTCTCTAGATTTTCAGTACAAGAAGCCACGCGGGTAAAAGACTCGTTCTCAGTAGTTCTTTTTCTGATTCCTTGTGGGCCAATAGATAAAAGTTCATTCCTGCATTCAGACATTTCATGCACCTAATTTAGAGGCAGTAGACTGGCTAGGATTGCCTTCTGATGAATTCCAAGCGAATCACTTCCTTGCATCAATAGATATTTTGAGATGCAGTATCTACAGTCTATGGTATGTGAACAACGAATAGGAGAATACTTTGGACGATCTTGCTGCTTCCAAGCAGATTCTTGACTCTCAAGACATAAGAACACTGTTTATTATTATACACACTGAAATGAGGATTCGTTCAGGCCGCGTTTTTTTTTATTTTGGCACCGTGATTTTGAAAAACTTGTATTTTAAAAAAAACAATATATTTTTATATTATTTTAATATTAAAAATAATTTTTTAAATAAAAAATATTTTAATATATTTTCGAATAAAAAATGTTTTTAAAAAACTATGGCTATTACAATGACAAATATGTAGAATATGTTTATTTTCATGGTTCAACCTTGTTTTTTAAAAAATATATTTAAAAAAAAATAAAATTTTAATATTTTAAAATTATTTGATGTATTAATATGAAAAATAAATATAAAAAACCATACATTATTATTTTAATATATTTTAAAATAATAAAAAAACATTTTAAAACAATTACAATCAAAATAACAAATGCATCCTTACAAAGCAAAATTCGAGTTCGCTACCTCTTCAAATGCGGACACGGATCGAACACGTGTTCCAACGGGATGTGGATGCCCATTGTGGATTTGATTATAATATTTGTGTAGCCAAAGGATCAAATATCGACACCACCTCGAGTGGCAATGCTCGCTTATTGTTTTAGTAAAGATTTGACATTGAATTTAAAAGGTATTTTTTTAAAATATTTTGTTTTAAATTAAATTTTAATATGTTTAGATTATTTTGATGTGCTAATATAAAAGTATTTTTTAAAAATAAAAAATATTAATTTAATATATTTATATAAAACAAATACTATAAAAAAAAAACTTCTACTACAATTTTATACATGTCATTGCAGTTTTTATCACTCAGAGTCTCTTTCAGTGGGTTAGCAATCATCATCCTGTCCATCCCTAGCAGCAACTCGCAAAATATAAAGTTATACAAACATATACTATTTAATGATTATTTTATATATTTTTAAGGGAAGTGCTACATAAAATATCAAATACATCTATATAAAAAAAAATACATCAAACTCTTTAAACAACAAGTAAAAAAAATCAATACAATATAATTAGCGTTTCAAATAACTTTTTTCTATCAAAATATATATATTAAAAAAATATTTATATTATTCAAAATACTATTTTATCAATTTAGATTTTTAAAATAGCATTTCCTATCGCATGCCATGAACTAAAACACATTCAGAACAGTCAACCTTAGTGTGTGTGGCTTCCTAGGTGTCTAGAAACAAGTGTGTGTGGCTTGTTAGGTGTCTAGACACAACCCCCCTATTTCCATGTAGAATAGGGAAATCTTCAAGCATGTTGTGGCCTATAGTTTTCTGGGAGGACACAAACTCTTTAGTTTTATGTCCCAACAAATAAGATTTGCTGAGTTGTCAATAAAAACTTTTTTTGCGTGAAACACGTGGAAACAATAAATCAAAGTTGCTGCATGCTCCACCTTGCAAAATAATTAAAACTAAGCTGTAAGTGGATGATGTCTCTCTTAAAATAATATATTCTCGTCGGTGTAATTGGTCTAATTAGCATTTCTAGTGAATTATTTGGTGCTATAAATTGTATTATAGACTGAAGAAAATAAAAAAAATTAAGTTGTCATGAAAAAATAAAGAGGCGAAAAGTTTTTGCATAGTAAGATAAAGATAATAATTCCACGTCTCACACGTGTACATGTCCAGCACGTGTACACATGTGAGGCCCACAATGCCAAAGCTCATTAATCATATTTTAAAAAAACAAAAACAAAGAAGGAAAGGGAACAGAAAACAGAACGAAAGAAAACAACCTTTCCTTGTCTCTCTCTCTCTCGGTCATCGATTAGAGCAGAGATGCATAGATCCAAAGCATGAGAGCGAGTCCATAAGCAGTTATGCATTTTGGATTATTGATTAGACGCTGTTGGGTGTAAGGCCCACAGTTCCCATGCACTTACGAGCATTCCCATGGTCTGGGCCCACACTGAAAGTTGATCATGATACAATGAAAATCATAACACGTGTCCTCAGCCCTTTCGTCCATCTCTAAACCCGGATCTAGAGCGTATTTGTTTTTGTGATGCAACCAAATGTTGAAAATAAGTTGAGGGATGAGTGTTTGGTTAATTTTAAGAAATAAAATTTTTAACATGGGATCCACCTATTTACTGTTGAACCAAAGTTTCACGGAAAGCACTAATTTATAGCTTTCCGTGCATTGCGTGGGGTGGGGGCTGGGAAAAAATACATTTTATATATTTCTAAAATATAAAAAAAAAATATTGTAATTTATTATATTTTCTTATAAAATATATATTTTTAATATTAAAATAATCTAAAAATTAATTACAATAAATAAATATATTACAAGGAGATCATAATATAATTTTTATCTCACAATTCTAATTTTATTTCGGATGATATTTTACTATATGTTGTTCTAGGATTGTAGATGTCTTCACGTGTGAATTTATAATTCGTGATGAAATTACAAGTAGTTTAATGGGAGAATAAAAACAAATGTTTAATTTACTTGAATTATTAATTATATTTTATTATTATTATTATTAAATATTTCAAAAACAATATACACACACACTTTAAAATGATTTTACAAGTTGAAAGCAATATGAAAAGGTTGGTAACTAAATACTTGAAACTGTTTTTCATTAACCTCAAACTCAATCACAGTTTTAGCTAAAGACTTTAAAAATTATTTTAAATCGCAACTAAAATACTTTTCATGAAACAATAACTTCAATTATAAAAACAAAAATAATTTCAAAAACACTCTTAGACTATTAATACATACTCGTTCATTTTTGGTCACCCTCCGCCATGGTTGATTTATATTTTTTTTAAAATATAAAAATAAGTTATTGAAATCACGAAGACTATCTTGCAATAAGACCATAAATTTTTGAATCTTTTATTTTGAATTTTTATCCTGCATAAGTTTGAATAAAATATATAGGAGTTAATTTAATAGGTTTAAATAAAATCTAAATGACCTTTTTTACTTTTGAAAATTAATTTTGAACGATAAATTTTTTTAAAAAATAACAAGATAAAAGTAAAAAAAATATATTAAATTATCTCACAAGTAATCAATCACAAAAGACTAAAGGGTTGTTTGGGATTGCAAATGGAAAGTGCTTATAAAAAAAATTAAAAATTATTTTTATTTTTATTTTTTACTTTAAATTAAAAGAATTTTGGTATTATTAGATCATTTTGATGTGATGATATCAAAAATAATTTTTAAAAAAATAAAAAAACATCATTTTAATGTATTTATAAATAAAAAAACACTTTCAAAAGCAACCGCAACCATATTCCTAAACTGGCATTAAATCTCTCATTCAAATTTTTATTGATAACAATTTTTTTAGTAGATGTTATTATTTATAGTGATATTTTCTAGACTAATATTAAATATATGATAAAGAATATATTTGTTTCTATTTTTTCACTTAAAAAAAAACAATTAAGATACATTCTCATTGGTTTGGGCCTTTTATTTTAAAGTTTTTTATTTATTTAAGTGATAGTGATGTTATCAATTAATATATATATTTGACACATGTCACGTGATTTAATGGAATTGAACAAAATGATAGTTACCTTAACAAAACATATATTAAAACTTAAGAGGGTAAAATCCATAAAAAAAGAAATTTAGAAAATACAAAAATCTACTAAAAAAAACACCCAACAGAACTGGCGTTAGCCCGCATAAAGATACTCCATATATAGGCATCCTTAGTAATTAGACAGATTGGTCGAACGATACATTTCAAATAAATATGCTTTTCGTTGCCAAGTACGCTGTAAAACAATCACAGAAAATAACCAGAGCAACAGAAAGCAGACCCATAACGTATTGGGTACCCTCTCCAAAAGCACAAGTTTTTTTGGGGGACCATGCAAGTATAGCAACGACTTGTACATATGCATGTCTCACAGGGGAAGGGTGGCTGCCAATAGTGACACGGCTAAAACACTGGAATAGAAGATGACAAACCTCGTGATTACAGGGTGATCTTGGAACTCGTAATGGGCACCACCAAGAGTGAAAGCCATATAGCCTGGAGATGAATTACAAGATGTCTCTTTCCTTCTGTATTTTATTTTAGACATCATCACCTCCTTTAAGAACTCTTTACTGACCCAGATTAAAAGAATAAAACCCTAATTATCTTAGATTTTTACAAAATAAACATGTATTAACTCGAAACTGATACTTGCAATACTACTCTTAAATCATTTGACACCATGCCCAGAGGACGATGTCTCTATCCCTCACTATCCAAGACCTTAATATCCGTCCCCCCTGCTATTTCAGCTCTTTTTTGGCCCCAAACTAACAGATATGCTCCGTGTATCCCCACTTAATACTCCGCCATAAATACCATCATCTTTCCTTCAAGCATAGATGAAAAAAATCCAAGACCAATCCTCCACACTTGAAGACATTTCTTCGATGGCTATCACAGAAACAAAACCAGTTAAGCAACTTCGACAACTCCTTCAAGAGCAGCAGGAACCTTTCATTCTTAATATCTACCTTCTGGAAAGAGGGTATTCAAGAAAGAGCTCGAATTCAGAAAGTATCTCCAGGTTCTGCCATGTGAATTCCGGGAAGTCCCTAAAGCGATATGTCAGTGGTTGTCTAAACACTAGCAAAAGGGTCAATCCACAAGGTTCAAAGGTACTGAGAGCTGTATTAAACCAGGTCATTTCCATAAAGCAAGGGCTAAGAATCAATAGTTCTGATCATAGAGATAGAAAACTTATGGTCAAAAAGGGCAGAAGTAACCAGCAAGTTGCAGAATCAGATATATTTTCAACTGCCAGTTGCATAACAGTGTTTGATTCATTTTCTATGAGTAGAGTAGAAGTGCCATGTTCAACGCAAAAGGATAGCTTGTTCACATCAAACACTTGTTATCAGCCACTCAACCTCCATAATCCAACAGAAGAGGTAGAAAAACTATTTGTTATTAACATCTTAATTATTAGACAGAAGTTGCATTTCACATTTCTTAATTTATATGCCTAAGGAATACAGAATTGGTTCAGTTACTCACAAAGCTAACAGACTATTGCAGATAGAAAACTCCAACAGCAAAAAATAGAAGATAGACAACTCAGCCCAGCATCAGTGCTTGAAGGAATACCTACTCATGGACCTTTCCCATTTCAGAACAGTTAGGATCTTTATGTGCTATAAATTCAGCATAAGCTTATGATTTTGCTACCAACCTCTTTAGCTTTTTCTTAAAATTGAACTCCTTAACTTGTTCTTACAGATAATACAGAGGACTCCAGAGCAGCAGAAGAGGAGAATCCTTCAAAAACTAAAGTTATTTTACCAAAAAAGTTGACAGAAGACTGCATTTTATCAGCTTCTCTTCGGAAAGTACTTTTCGACTCACCAAATGAGAAACCAATTTGCACAGAAGCCATAGAAAGACAACTCGTCCAGTCTTATTTTTCTCCACGGTACTTGAAATCCAACATGGTTCTGCAGCAAATGAAGCAGCTTCTGTTTGACTATGTGAAGGAGAATGTTGAGACCAAAGGAAGGGAGAGGAAGCAGCACTGTCATCACAAACAATTCTTCAGGTCAGAAAAGCTCGGATCAATCATAGGTGAAAAAACAAGGCCATGGGATAAACAATCTGGTAATGAGTCAAACATGACAAAATTGCTGAATTTGGATGTATTGAATTCAGAGCAAGAACTGAGTAATTACAAGTCACAGAGAGAGAATAATGGGTTAGAGATTGGAGATACTGTTTTTGTTTTACTGGAATCAGAACAAGATTGGAATGGGTATGAGTTACAGAGCGAAATTGGGTCAGAGATTGGAGAGACCATTTTGGAAGAGCTTGTTAATGACATGGTAAAAAACATGATTGATTTCTCATGATTGATTACCGCATGTTATGCTTACGCTATTTTCAAAAGTAAATTAATTCCCTACTCTTCAACTTCTTGTCACCACTTTCCATCCTACCTGAATTCAGATATCAATCTCTGCTGCCATAGGTTGTTTGCTGATTAAAAAACAAACAGAAAGATAGTTGGCATCCATTTAATAGCTTTCACATCCATTTTATTAAATATAATAAAATAAGGACACTTTCAAGCAGTAATCACTATCCATAATTCCAGAACTTCAAGCATTATCCATGTATTTTTCACCGTGCTAAACCACAAACACCCCACTCACACAGCACATCAAGGTCAATCAGAAGGTGGCCAAGCCATCATATGGCTGTATGAGGACCACACTTACCATGTGCCACCTCTGGATTACTTCCATTCATAGGAAAAGGAAGTTAAAGCAGTGATTTAGACCACACTAGTGGATGCTGATGTTTTAGCCACCAAAAGTAATGCAAATAGTTGAAAGCTAAGACATGTTATAGGAATCTCTAATTATATTGGAAAGTTGCTATTGGTTCCACAACCACATTGATTTCTGGCTCCTTACCTTTTTTTTCCTGGAGTGGGCTATTGAATAATCCAGTCTTGTAGTTGTGATCATAGCCGAGATGAATTAATCATTATTATCAAAACAAGAATAAGATTAGGAGTATCCATTTCCCTTGAAAACCTTTTAGCTTCCACTTCTGTTCTCCGAATTCCATTTTACTATTGAATTTTTCCTGCCAAAGTAAAATTTATCCTTTCATTTTTTGCCTAGCATTTTCAAGCCAAAGTCATATCCATGGTCCCTGGTACAAAAATCAAAAGCAACCCTATACAAATCCTATAAAACCAGCAGTTCTTATGGATAGCCAAACTTGAGGAATCTATGTTCATATTATCTCCAAAACAATACTACGCACAGTAATTGTTGCAATAAATCAAACGCACAAGGAAAACACTGAAAACTACATCTGGGGTATACTGAGGACCAGCTATGAAATGCTCATCTCTAGCCAGTGCATTTGAAGTGACAATCTAAAAAGAAAGGGAGAAAGGAACTACCGAATTTCCCCATCCTCACCGAGCTCCCATCCTCAAGCTCCTCATAACCACCATTTCTATGGGAAACATCCCGGTGATCTCTCTCGTGCCTTTTCTGCCTGATTTCACGGGTCTCACCATCTGATTTGGGGGCGGGGGGGTGCATGCTGCCAAAGAAATATCACCAAGAAAACGTTTCCCACGAGTTAAACTACAAAAACACCAGTGGGACTCTACCTTTCTCATTTTTTTATGGTCACTGCTATGTCTGCGTGGTTTTGTAGACTCCTCTTTCTCATCCTTGTCAGAATTTGCATCATCAGTGGCACTTCGATGCTGTTTCTGATGTTTCCTATCTTTGTCCTTTTCCCTCTTTTTATCCTCCTTGTGGCCATTAACATCACTTGCAACAAAGTTTTCTCTATCAGTTTCATCCTTTTTTTGTTCGCTCCTTTCCCTTTTCCCTGTCATACAGACCAGTGAAACACTGCTGACCAAGCATTTTATACCTTTGAAAGAGGAGCGGTAAGTGTAACTGTAAGACTATTTCAGAAATCAAAGCCATTGAAAAGTCATACAAGAAAAAATGAGTACAAGTTTTGAAATGACAAAACAACAAAAAAACTAAGACCTGAAGAAAACAGTATAATAACTACAGAGAAACAAAAGATGGCAGAAGGATAGCTGCAAAACCAGCTGAGCAGACTACAAGTTATCTTATATAAATCATTAACCTGTAGGAGCATGAAATTGCAACAAATAAGATTTGTGAGTGAAGAAAGAAGTAGGTGCTATTAGACACGGGTAGCATTCTCATTCTAAAGTTTTGAGAAAAATGAAACTGGTTATGGTCGATGTCAGTTAAGCACACTAATCAAAGGTTCTGCACAAAAATTTGCCCTATGACAAATAGAATTTGAAATAACAAAATGTTGTCTGCCTTGAGAAAGTGAAACCCTGCCTTCAAAGCAAGCATAGAGAGCAGTCGTTAAATTTCTCCAGACTAGCCATGAAATCTACAAACCAGTAACGAAACATGCAAAGAAAGGGCAAGAAACATAAAGAAGGGAGAGCACGAATAAAATAATTTTGATCAACAAAAGGGCAGCCACAATTGCAACATCCATCCAAGGAGCACTGTTTGGTATGTATATCGAACAAAATCAAAGGCATATACACTAGATAACAGAAAGATAAAGAAGTTGTGCAGATAATGGCCACTCAATGATACAGCTCACCTCAGTTAGTTTCATCAATTCAAGGGGCTTCTCACAACTAGTTTGTTTTATTCTCTTGTTGTGATAATATCTGGCAAAGCATATTCATTCGTTAAAGAGCATATTACAAGGAACAGGAACATCCTGTTGTATGGAAAGGATTTGTTAGACTGTAATCTTTATTTGGGTTATGCAAGTGGCATACACCCAACATATGAATGATTGTAAGAAACCATAATCTATTAGGAAGGATGAATTTATATAAGCCACCATTTTTAATAACAGAATGCGAGAAAAAAAGTTATCACATCTTTACCTCCTCCCATCAGAAGCTGTATGTACTAGTCAGTCATTCAATGACTGTTGACTAATGCTTGAAACAGCAATTGCCTGAAATTCCATTAAAAAATGAGAATAGATGAACAGTTAAACATGGCCAACCAGATCCAGAGAAACAGTAACTATGACAGGGCAAAAGATCATTCCTGGAGCAGATAACACAAAACTTGGCATAAATCTGACCAACAGCTGTTGACTATATAAATACATTTTCCATTAAATATGGCAAAGAAATATCTCTTTGTAAAGAAAAGTCGATAAAACCTCCTCGGTAAGAAAATGTTTTTACAAAAGTTTACTTGTTTAGATCACTCCACTTTCCTAACTTTCGACATTGAAAACCAAGAGTACGAAGCATTTTGATCATACTATGACACAAGTTCACTTCAAAAGCATGCATATGCTATCATGTTGAAAAGATTAACTTCCAGGGAAACTCATGATGTTTTTATCAAATTCAAAGTTGGCATTCTTAAAAACTTTCAGCTATATAACATGTTTAGCCACAAACTGTCATCTTATCCAAATTTATTTGACCATGCAATTTATTACAGGCAAGGAGCTTAAATATGTATCAAGTTACCGGGAAAAGGAGTCTTTGAGGAATCATCAACAGCGGCTATACATAAAAGGTGAATTGAATATGACGCGGGGGGGCTTGCTGAATCTGAGGAAGAAGAAATAGAAAGCTGCTGGGGAAGCACCATTACTTCCAGAGAAAACCAAGGTTGTCCACCTACAGAAACAGCAGTTGCGTGCACTGGTGAGAACTGGGGAAATGCACTGGCAATATTTTGTGTCAGGCCAAAAGAAGATGGAGCAGACTGTTTGGTTGAGCATGAGGCATTGATAAAGCCTGTACCGAAGGTGCCCCAGGGCCAGGTTTTTTTTTCCATGGTGGTAACTGATGGGTTAGTTGCGAAAATTGCAGAGGCTGACTTTGGGCAGCTGGCATCCCAACATGTGATGTGATTCAGATACCAAAATGAAAAGTTCTACGGAATTACCAAATATCCAAAATTTTAACCATTTCCAATTATTTAAACAAAATCTGATGGTTCACTACTTAAAAATGACCTCTAGTGTTGATCAAAACCAAAGCCAGCTTGCATTTTTCAAACAGTTGCTGTTATTTATCTCTCTCGGGATATATGTAATATTGCAATATGGTACAGACAAGCACTCAAGAATAAGCCGTCTTGACAGAGATTTCAGGTTATGATACAAAAAAAAAAATGAACTGGATTTTTTATAGCTACCTGCCCACCGCCAGAAAACTGAGGATTATTGGCCATTCTAGCACATGTGCAAGCTATTTCGACAGCTGCAGCAATCAAAGGGATATAATTAATCAAGAACCGTTTGGAAAGGCCAAGAACACAAAATTACACGAGTAGCCAGTCGAGGTAATACGCCCATTATTTCGAGTTTTCAATTTTCGCTGTCAGTTACCAAGACAGGGCACGCAAATCCAAGAATGTAATTGCAAGAAGGCTAAGAAATATACCTTCAGTTGGAAGAGAAGGAATTCAGTGAACAATTCACGGTGGATATAAGAAAGTCCAGATCTCTTTACGCGCGAGTCTCAGGTGCTGGGGTTTGAGGGAGGGTTGAGGATTTTGATTTGGTTGAAATCAGGTAGGTAGGTATTTTTGTGATTATAGTAGAAAACAATTCGCTCCCCTGATATATCCCTGCGTATGGCTGAATTCACTTTCATCCACCGCCAGGGGACTTCAAAACGGTTGCGGGTTTGGCCTAGCTCTGAAACAGACACGGAGCGGGTTCAGATCGTGTGTTTGATACTGTTATACTTTAAATAAATAAATATATATATATATATATATATATATATATATATATGTTTGATACTGTTATATATAATATTTTTTTTAACATCAGCATATCAAAACAATTTATAAACATGAAAAAAAAAGCTTAAGTAAGAGAAATTATTAAACATTTGGTGCAATAATGTAGAATAATAGGCTATAAAACTCATAAGTAGAATACTATAGCAATTTTTATTGTTTATTTTAACACAATTAATCATGCATTGTAATAATATATTTTCAAAAAAAATCTCATTTTGATTCTTAAACTTTTTCACATGATTTGATATTTGGAGCTCGATTTTTAATGTAATTAGAATAATATATAATTTTTTTATTGTTTATCCTATCACAATTCATTGTAAATTGTAATAACATGTTTTTTAATATAAATATCATTTTAATTCTTAAACTTTTTTTCTTCTCATGATTTGATATTTTGAGCCCGGATTTTAATCTAATTGCATGCTTTTATTAAGAGAAATGTTGAATTGAAAGGAAAAAAAAAAGAATGAAATTAAAAACACGGGTTACACAAGTGGTGGCTTCAAGTTTTTTTGGGATTTTTATTTTTGTTGCGTATCTTTTTTTGTTATTGGATGACTAATCACTATAATTCTATAAAATGCATTATGGTACCAATCTTTTTGTTGTTATTTATAGTTTTTTTTAGTGGAAAAGGGAGAGGGATCGTTGGTTACCATATTGAAGACAGGAAATTATCGTTCATTATTATTTCTTATGCTAGAATAATTTATTTTCATGTCAAGTAATTCCATGTGATGATGGGGTCAGGGAATGAGTGTTTTTATCTTGAAATGACTAGATAACACATCACAGTATTTGAGGATTTTTAGTTTAGACGAGCTGATTGCCCGTCCCATGCGCTGGGTTTTTTATTTATATAAAAAATTAATTAATTTCATGCATGTTATATTTTGTTATTTTAATATTCAATGAGTAAAATTATAATTGATAAAATCTGTTAGAAACAAATATTTTTTCCATTAAAAACTGTTTGAATATTGCTACTACTAAAAATGTTTTGATAAAATCCGTTAGAAATGATTTTTTTTATATGTAGGAAATTGATTGTAAAATTTATTACTCATATTATTATATTAAAAATATTTTAGAATAATAATAAATAGGTCTCACATATTTATAAGAAAAACATAATCATTATCCTTATTTTGAATGTCTTATCTATAATAATAAGAAATTTCAACACCTAACAATATTAAAAAAAATTCAAAAACTAAATAAATGGGAAAAAAAATAAATATTATTATATTTAAAAAAAATGAAATGAATAATAAAAAAAAAGAGGAAATAGAAAATATCATTTTTGAAATGATTATAAAAAAAAAATTAAAATGTAAACATAAAAGAAAATAACCTTAATAACAGTTGAAATAATAAAAATTAGCGACACCATAATTATTGTTAGAGAAAAAATTTCCATAATATATATATATATATATATATATATATATATATATATATATATATATATATATATATAATTAGTCTAACATATTTAAAAGAAAATAAAACTTACAAATAATCATTATCATTATTTTGAATGTTTTATCTATAATAATTAGAAAATTCAATACCTAACAATATTAACAAAAAATAAATATGATTATATTTAAAGAAAATATTTTACTTGAAGAGTTAAAAAAAAAGAAATAATAACAAATATTGTTTTTGAAATGATTACCAACACAGATTAAAAATTAAAAATTAAAAAAATCTTAATAAGAGAGGAATAAAAAAATTAAAACAAAATTAAGAGCATGTATATATATGGACAGAAATAAGAATTTTGTAAGAAATATACAAAAAGGAATTTTTTTTCAAATGGTAATGAACAACGAAAACCACAATTAAAATAATTGTTCATTACTATTTGAAATTGCAATCTCCTTTAGCTATTTTATGACATAATATAAAATAGAGAAAAAATTGTGGGGCGCAGAAATGAACCTGAACACCCCGGTCATGGAAAAAAATGTATAAGTAGGGAAAAAATGAAAAATAAAAGTGGATCTAGAGATTAGTTGTGGTGTACGTAAGCTCACATGGATACTCCGATTTTTTTAAAAAAAAAAACGTAGTTAAAAAAAACATTCAAACAGTAATGAAAAGTGAAAATCATTGTTCATCAGTGTTTAAAAACATTAGCATCCGGAGAGATTCGAACTCTCGCTCTTTTGATGTGGCAGAAAACGCGTTAACCACTTGACTTAGGTGTTTATCCTAGCATACATATAATACTTATCTTATATTTTTGTGTTTTTTTGCATTTATTTTATATATATGTGACATGATATATTTTTTTGTTTAAAGTGATTTTTATTTTAAAATTTTTATTTTTTATTTTTTAAGATTTATTATTTATATTATTATATTAAAAGTATTTCAGAACACTTAGATTAAATTAATTTGAGAATTTTAAAAAACTCAGTTCATTTTTTTATATATATTTTCAAGCGTTGATTCCTAACAAATATAAGAAATAATCGCGCATTGCGCTAGGCTTTTTTGATGTAGTAAACTGATTAATTATTTAGCCTGCAAAGAGTTATTTAGTTGGTAGATAGCAAATTGTAATCGTTAAATTCTGTTGTATTTTTTTTCTGTATTGAATTAGTTGGTTGTTGTTATCAATTTAAGTGCTCGGATAATAATTTAGTTGATAACTCTCAAAATTATAATCGATAAAATCTATTAAAGATGAGTAAATTGTATTTTATAGCCAATTCATTAATGGGTGAACTTGCTTGAATATTTCATCGATTTATGTAATTTGCATATGGAAAAACTATAATTGATTAATTAGTAGGCATGTTTTGATTATTATGACAATTATTTAATTGGTGGACGTAAATTTACAATTAATAAAATGAATAAAATATGAATTATTTTTTTTCTTGTATCGAACTTGTTGATGATTGAGTTTATTTTAACAGCAACAAACAATTTAACCAGCAAATAGCAAAACTGCAACTGATTGATTATTTGGTGTGTCTTAATTGTTTTGACAATTATATAATCGGTTGATAAAAAAAATACAATCGATGATATCAGTTATAGATGAATAATTTTATTTTTTGTAGTGAGTTGGGCATTCGTTGGCGGTTGGGTGTTTTGTAATGGTTTGGCTTATTATTCTCTTTTTTCTTTTTTATTTATTTTTCAAGTCAAATAATTTTTTAGAATCTAATAATATTTATTGTTGTTTTTTCATTTATTTTATTTTTTTATCTTTTTTTTTAAATATTATTAGGTGTTGAAATTTCTAATTATTGTAGATAAGACATTGAAAATAATGACAATAATTATTCGTAAGTTTTTTTCTTTATAAATATGTTGGACTAATTATAGATTTTGCTATGTATTTCATATTAGCGCATTTAAAATAATGATAATAATTAGTTGTAATTTTTTCTCTGATAAATATGATAGATTAATTATATATTCTGTTATTTATTTCATATTAGCGTCTTAAAATATATATATTCATAACCTTGTGGAATTGCGATCTTCTTTAGGTATTCTATAAAATAATAATAGTCATAGTGTGTGTAAGCTGATCCAGACACCCTGATTATATAAAAAAATATATAAGTAGGAAAAACAAACAGGAAAAAATATTAAGAAAAAATGAGCACAGGGATTATCCGCGGCGCGCTCAGTTGGTCAGGAAAAAAAAGATATATTTGGGAAGAAAACATCGTGGTGAGCGTAAGGTGACCTGGACACCTCGGTCAAGAAAAAAAATATATAAGTGTCAAAACAAAATAGGGAAAAAAATGTAAAAAAAAGTTGATCCGGAGATTAGTCGTGGTGCGCGTAAGTTGGCCCGGATACCTTAGTTATTAAAAAAAAATCTTGGTTTTTGCAAAAAAAAAAACCTATTTTTTTTAAAAAAAAAACATTTTATAAAAAGAACCACTTATTTAAAAAAAAACCAGTTATTAAAAAAAAATTAAAAAAAAAACAAATCGCTCTTAAAAAAAAATTATGGTGCGCATAAACTAACCCGGACACCCGGTTATAAAAAAAAATATATAAGTGGTAATAAAAAATAGGGAAAATAATAATAATAATAATAATAAATGAATCCAGAGATTAGTCGATACGCATAAGCTGCAACGAATATTCCGATATAAAAAAACAAATAAAAATCCCGATTAAAATAAAAAACAGAAAACACATTTTCAAATAGTATTGAATAGTGAAAATTATTATTAAAAAAAAAGAAGAAGCACGGCTATAAAAAAAAAGTTCAAGGGGAAATCACCTTTTTAAACAGTAATGAGAAAAAAATTATGGTGCGCATAAGTTAAGCTGGACACCCCGGTCACTGGAAAAAAAAATAGGAAAAAAAAAGGAAAATAAATGTATAAGTTGAACCAAAAAAGGGAAAAAAAGAAGAAGCACGGTTATAAAAAAAAAGTGCAAGGGGAAATCACTTTTTTAAACAGTAATGAGAAAAAATTTGTGGTGCGCATAAGTTAGCCTGGACACCCCGGTCACGGGAAAAAAAATAAGCGGAAAAAACATGGAAAAAATTTATAAGTTGAACCAAAAAAAAAAAAAAATGGATCCGGAGATTAGTCATGGCACGCGTAAACGGTCATTAATATCCTAATTTAAAAAAATAATAAGAAGAATAATAATAAAAAAATAAAATAAAAGGGAAAGCAAATTTTTCAGACAATCATTTTCAAAATCAGGATTGTAGAAAAAAAAACAAAAACATAATAGTTTAAAAATAATAATAATAAAAATAATAATAGAAAAAAAAGGGAAAGCAACTTAAAAAAAAAAGGATTTTCAAAAAAAAAGAAAAGGAAAGCAAATAAATCGGAAGCAACTTTCCAGTTGCTTTTAAAATAAAACAAAAAACGAATTTAAAAAAAAAAAAACAATCTCAAATGTGTTGGCTGAAGGTTCGAACCCCTGCGCGCTGGAATTCCAGCGCGCAGCGAACCGCTCAGCCACTACTATTTATCTGTCATTTTCACCATAAAAATATAAAAAGAAGCCCTGTGTAAAAAAAAAAAAAAGAAAAAAAAGCACAAACTCGCGCGAAGCACTGAAGTAAAGTGCAAGTCCATAGTGCCAATGTGAGTACGTGAACAGTAATGAACAGGAAATGACCGATCCCTTTTAGTTTCTTTAGTAATGTTGGGGTAATGTTTATGCTTTTTACAGGACATTGATTAGCTTAACATGTTTTTTGGAGTGCTTTATGTTTTGGTAAGCTCTCAAAGCTTACATGAATTGTTTTAGAGATTTTTAAAGTTGGGATTTTGAACGAATAATTAAAAAACAATTGGCTGAAAATTGATATGTTTCAAGCCTCATCTCGTTTTATGTTGAGTGTAGGCTTCAACCACTGGGCATTCAGGGTTTTAATGCTAGACTCATTCTAGATAATAGGTATATCTAAGGTTGTCAATACTATTTTGTTTTGTTGGAAACAACTAGAATGTTTCATGCCATTAAAAAAACCAAGATGAAATGACGTTGTTTTCGTCTCGATTTTAATTCTGGCATGTTCTGGAAATTCCGGCTAAATTCCGGTCGAAACATCTCCGTAACCTTTCGAGTGTGCAGTTCCGGTCTTAAAATCCTCTTTATTTTGATTAACTTGTAATTATATTTCTAATTTTGATATTATATTTGTTTGACTTTGTGTTTATATTGTATAATTTAAAGTTAATTTATCTTGAATTTTAATTATACTTGTTAAATTAATATTTTAATTTTATATATATATATATATATATATGAACAGTACAATTTTGAAACGGCATGTCGAAATACTCCGAAACCAAAACGTTCCGTGTCAATAGAAAAACCGGAACTGCGATCGAAACAACGACCGGAACGATATTGACAACCTTTCGTAGACCTATAACCTTGTTTGATTTCCAAAATCAAGCTCCAAACACAATCAAACTCAAACCATAATAACATGAGTCCATAAAACAACAACGATATTTAACTTAAATCGGGTAATTTATTGATTAAACAAGGTAAACACGATGATGTAAAAACTAAAAAGGACAATATCAAAACATTTTTGGGTTAGGAAATAGAATAAAAAAATGCTTAGAGGTCTTATTCGGGTTAGCCTAATTTAGCGCTCCATTGCGACTTCGAGCGTGTTGCCTGTAATTTTTATTGATACAGGGGAATGGTTTTTTTTAATGATATTGAAATATATCAAAACTATATGCAAATATGTATCCAATAGACATCTTTGAAAGCAAAGTGAAAAAAAGGTTGACTTGTTGTATAAAGTTATAGTCAAATCTGTGTTAAGATTTATGTTGAAATTATATTGTGTTTTCTTTGTAAAATTCAATTCTTTGGTTTATAAAACTTATAATTTCAATTTGATTCCATTTACTTTAAATTTATTTATTTATTTTGCATAAATAACAATGGTTAGCTAGTTTTTTGGTTGCATATCAGGTGCAATGGCAATTGAGGTAAGGTATTTAAGTTACAAACGAATCTTATTCTTTTATCCCTTTACTTTTTCAATGAATGATTGATTATTGTAAAGGAATACTATAAATCACGTAAAGTGATTATATAACCTTGAATTTACATGTGAATATTGATGTGAATATTGTTTATTCAATGTCCTCCTCGATGTGAAACTACTTTCATTCCATAAACAAAAAACCATTTTCATCATTTTGAACTTAAAAAAATAACTATTTTCATTGATTAATTAATCAATGGGGTCTTTTTTTTTGTCACCTAACTTAATTTGTAGATTTAGCTTCATGTATATACGACCTTAATCTCTCCGAGTTAATTTTGACATTGTACACTCGTAAACTTGCAAGTTAAAACAAGGTGATAAAAAATAAAAATAAAAAGTGGCTAAGCATGCACTTAAAACCTACTGAAAGTACAGTGGTTAAATTTCAAAGCTCAATTTCTTTCCAATAAGTCTTATTGAATGAAAAAATTGAGCAAAATTATATATATATATATATAAACTGCGTGCATTTTTACTGTTCATGTTTTCGACAGTAAAATTATTATTTTATCCTAAGACCAACAAATTTTAATTCCGGGAACCAGAAGTATTTTTAAATTTTTCAAGGAACATGAGTATTATCTTTGAAATCTTTACACAGTAAAACTACGAAACTAACTCCCCTAGAGGACAAAAACAATGCATGAAATGGGAGGTATTGTAGTACTTTTACCCACTGTTTTTTCATAGATATCGTTGGGTCTAAAGATGTGTAGATAATTGACTATTTTTTCCCATGATATTGCAGGCTCATCATATGAATGCATTGGCAATGTTCCACCCGCAAGCGCCTTTCAAGAGGCACATGTGGTGGGGCAAGGCGTTGAAAATTAACCTTTTACTATGTCACCTGGTACGCCGCCATGTTCTTGACCTCCTAACACGACTTGTGTCATATGAATATGGTCGTGGAATCGCCGATAAATGATTTTTCTTCACCTTCTTTTCTCTCTCCTACTGTTGAAAAGTACGATGTGGTCCTTAATATTTGTATTGGTTTCATTTTAGTCTTTGATCTTTTGATTCGGTTTTTTTACTTATTTTTCAATGAAAAATTTGATTATTTTCAATTATGCACTTCAATTGAAATTGATTATATATGGTATGTTTCATTTCAGTCCTTCATCTTTTGATTTTTGGTTTGTTTTTTATTCATTTAATCATTTTGGTATGCAAGTTTGAATTTGTTCTAAAATCTCTTTATTTTTTTTCGGTCTTAAAGTTTTGATTTGTTTTATTTTTATCCTTTAATTGAAATTAATTATATATTTTATTTTTCATTATGACACTTGTTTTTTTTGTTTTTTTCGTATTAATTCCTTCTTCTTCTTTTTTTCTGCTTGAACAATGTTTATTTTTTATTTATATTTATGCATTTGTGCTTTTAGTTTTTATTTTTTATTTTTGTTGTTTTATTTTTAATTGGAGTTTTATTTTTATTCAGTTCCGTTATGAAATTTTAATTTATGTTGGTTACATTGTATTTTTTTTAAATCTTTTTATTGCTTTTTTATCTTAAGGTTTTGATTTGTTGTAATTTTATCATTCAACTGAAATTAATTATATATTTTATTTTTTATTTGACACTTATTCTTTTAAATTTGTATTTAGTATTGATTTCTTTCTTTTTTTCAGTCATTTTGGACAATGTTTGTTTTTTGTATGTATTTATTCATTTATATTTTTTATATTTTGTTTTTTTTTCTATTTTATGTCGTTTCATTTTTTTTTAAGGTTTTATTTTTGTTAGGTTGCGTTCTAAAATTTTAATTTATATTGATTACATTGTATTTTATTTCAAAAAATTCTTTTATTATTTTTTGATCCCAAGATTTTGATTTGTTGCATTTTTGTCATTTAATATATATATTGCTTCACATTCTGGAACTTATTCTTTTAATTTTTTATTTAGTATTGATTCCTTTGATTTTTTTTGTCTTTCTTGGGCAATGTTTATTTCTTGTTCATATTTATTCATCTATACTTTTGGTTTTTATTTTTATTTTTTGTCATTTTATTTTTTATTAGAATTTTATTTTTATTCGGTTCACTTTTAAAATTTTAATTTATGTTGGTGATAATTTTGAAATTAATATTGCTCTTTTTTTTTATATATGCTTTTCGGATAAGATGATTTTATGATTTTATTTTTTGCACAATAATAATGATAATTTTAGTGATTATTTTTTTGTCAAAATATTTTTTTTAATTCTTCAGAATAATTTAATAAGTTTAATTGTTTGAACAATAATATTGATAATAATTTTAGTTATTATAGTAATGATGATGACTGTAATGCAGGGATAAATTTTCAATTTATTTTTTTTCTCTTTGAAGATAAAAAATTAACAACTTATGTTTTTATTTGATTATTCCAGGTTTTTTCACAATTTATATTTTATTTGTTGTGATTAATTTAAATTAAATTATAAAATGAACTAATCTTAATACAGTAAATTTAATAATTCAAATATCTGAATTTTCTTATTTTTTAAACGATAACGATGATTTTATATTGGCTATTTCGTTGAAATTTACTAAACAGATAAATTTATATCCATTTAAAATTCATATATTTTATAAAAAAAACTTGTACTTTACAGGATTTCTACACATATTTATATTTTGCTTAAATTTATATTATAATAAAAAAAATTTCACACAATTAATATTTTTTTGCTATGAAAAAAATATGGTTCCGATCGCGACGAGACACAAAAACAATAGCTAGTATAATACAGAAAAGGGTTTAATTATGACCTACAAGCACTTTTATTTTTTCATGCTTGATAGAATTAATATTTAAAAAATAAAAAATAGAAATATTTGCATTTTAACCCTATTTCAATATATCTCATGTCATTATGTGCTAAGAATATCCTTGCAATAAAAAAAAAAAAGAGGAAGGGAAAGGACTCAATTAATAAATGAAATCATGTAATGGAGGGGTATGAAAACAAACTATGTATTTTTCGATTTCACCTCTAACCTTTGTTTTTACAGAAGCCTCCCAAGTTATCCACATTTATTATTTTATATTGAAAATAATTTTCAGTCCTTCCATCCCCGCCTTCATTAAGGTCCATGCACCAGAAACAGAGGGTTGCAATTGTAACCCCAAATTCGAAGTTAGTCACTGCGACTCAATATATATTTTTGTTGCCTAGTTGATTTGTAGAAACTGAAACATTTCCATGTATTTCTCTCCGCATGTTCTTTCAAACTAACGCCAGTTTGTTACAACCTGGGCCAGTAATGTCGGTCCGAAAGAGCTGTTTAAAGTTAGTTAAAGCCCGGTTAGAAGCCAGCCCAATAACAATCCACATCAGAAGTACATGAAACGGCATCACCTGGAGTGTTTCTGTTATCGTGCAAGAGGATTAGGGTTTTTCCGTAGCCGCTCCCTTTATCTATAAAAGGGAGGCCGGGGAACAAGTCCCTCCTCAAGCTTCACGGTGCCGAACAAGGTAATCGTTATGCTGCTGCTACTTTTTGCCATTGTAAAATATCTCTCTCTCTCTCTTGTTTGTTTAAACATTTATTATTCAAGGTTGTTTTATCTATGGATATAGGAAGAAATTGAAAGGAGGGTTGGCTGCGATGATTATAAAAAATTCCTCGTTCTGAATGCTATCGCCATGGCTTGATAGACTCTTTTACACCCATAGAATATGAGCGCCAACCTCTCCTATATCTTTATTTTCAGATTCCATCTTCCTCGATTCTCTTTTTAATTTTTTTAGGGTAAAAAATTACAATACTTTTGGTTACGACTCTGTTTACCAAAGCAAAATAAAGTTGCCATGTCAAATTTAGGTTATTTCTGCTGAATTAAGAGTGCAGAT
Source organism: Salix dunnii (assembly GCA_015731905.1). Classification (NCBI taxonomy): domain Eukaryota; kingdom Viridiplantae; phylum Streptophyta; class Magnoliopsida; order Malpighiales; family Salicaceae; genus Salix; species Salix dunnii. The sequence continues at coordinate 8,202,810 of CM027660.1, read as the reverse complement.
GGTGGAAATACTTTATAGATTCGCTGGAGCTGGACATTGTTACTTGTTGCTTTGTGTCAGGTCAAATCTATACGATCATCTGCTGTTCTTTTAAAGCCCTGATTGGATGGAAGCCGATAATGTGGATTTGGGTTAATCACGTAACCATGCCTCGTTTAACATCTTAAAGAAACAACCCTGTGGTGGCGTGATGTTTTTTAAAAATATTTGTCCCTAAAAAGTGACCACATTTCAAGGGTTTATTTTTTTTGGTAAAAAATGACGAAAACATTGTAGATCCCAGGTGGGATATCCATAGCTCCGACCTGATTTATAGTTTCTTTGAATTCTTTGATAAAATGACACTGTTGTCTTTGAATATTCAGTCCGCTGGTGTCAACTGAAGGGAGCCATTATTTGAATGTGTCTGCTATAAATTGGGCTTAATTAACAAAAATTCCCCGAAAATTTAACATTTTTTCAAGTTCATGACGCCATTTGTACTAGTTACCCGGTACTTTATTTCCCATTGTATTTATATGACCATGCTTTCTCTGCCCTTACAACTGATCCTTTACGCATTTAAGGAGAACCATACTATAGAACACTGACAGTATTATACAACGGATCACCATCTGACTTTGTGGTTAAACTTAGCGGTTCTTTGTTAAACTTAGCATTTAAGATTGCGTCTTAATTTTCTGCTGGTGGACTGTCTCTTTGGACTCTGGTTGGGAGAACCATTGACGAAGTATTATACAACGGATCGCCATCAATTATTGGCGATGCTGTATTTCCGAATTTTTCTGTTGAAGTTCTTGTTATCGGAGGTTCACAGCTGGGAGGAGAGAGTTCCCAGAAAAGAGAGTTTGGAATCATCATATTAGGTGGGTCGAGTGGCTCAAAATCTTATGCAATTCCCCCATGATACCCAAGCACAGTTTTATGAATTGGCCTGCAATCCTAGACAAGTTATCTACCAAGGACAGGCGGATAAGAAGAGGAAGATCGATCCGACCCAGAATTGTCTTTACATGAGCTGAAGATGTTGAAGAGTAGGGATCGCGTATGCTTATTATGCCTGTCATTCAACAAATTTGATCAGATATAATTTCATCATGTCATTGATAGAACAGTGGGTATGAGTTGTTCTGGCTGATTTATTTTTTTCTCAAACGTGTTTTGAGTAAGTGCTTCTAGTTCTAGTTGCTCAGCATATTTTCCTTGTATTTTTGCATAGGTTTGTTTATTTGATTAATGAAATTCGTTTTCGCTCTTCGAAATAATAATAATACTTTGTAAGGATCAAGTGAACCAAAAGTGATGCGGACCTCTTCTTGCGTATCTCCTCTAGACTGCTAGCATGCAAGCTCTGCAATGCAGCTGCCCTTGTAGAGATTGTATAACTTCCCATTTTGTTGCCATTTCAAACATTTTCTCTCTGGGTTCTTACTTGGGTTAAAAAGCCCAAACCAACTAGATTAGACACTATTCTGCCCCGACTGCAACTCAGATTTACTCTGTTGGATCGAATGAAGCTTTTATTTTTAGAATTATATTAAAAATTAAAAAAATTTAATTTAAAATAAAAAATAATAAAAACATATTTAAAAAAAAATACTTTTGTAATGCCAAACATCGATCCCTGAAAATTCCACCCTCACCTGCTTCACCTAGATTTCCTCAATTGGTTCCATTAATGTCGAGTTTCATCTACTCCATAGGTGGACAACCATTACAAATACATTAATTAATTTATCAATGACAAAATATCAATTTTGTCACCAATGATAAATTATTTGTTTCATAAAAAAAGAGTCAAGTATTGAATGTATATGGTAATAGAAGTCTTGGATTTTGCAAGAATAACTTCCAGACAACACAAAAGGACTCCAAGCAAGCTTTGCCTGAACGAGTTCGATCTGCGTTTCAGAGGTTTAACTTTACGGAGAACCGCGTCGGTACCGTTGCTTTTTAATTATCGTTTTTCTAACTTTTGCTATTCTCATTCTTCTTTTTAATTTCACAGTTAAAAAATTATTTTATTTTTTATCTAGGTTTTAATCATATTTTTTAATTGTTTTTTTTTTAAACAGAGAGGAATTAGAAAGGAGAGAGCCTTTTATTTTGAAACGTTGAAACACTCGAGAATTTGAAATATGTTAAAATAATATATATATTTTTTATTTTTATAATCAATACATAAAATACTAAAAAATCAATTTTTTTTTCTTTCTAAAATGCCCCGTCATCAATCAAATAAAGTCGCATGCCTATCGAATGCCAGCACATTTCCATTGGGTTTGAAATTTTAGATTTTAGATGAGAGTGCAGGTTTTAATCAACAAAATTAATTACTGGATATTTGCACTGAGATGTGAAATACGCCAGCTTTTCACGGTGTATATTTGGAAGGGTTCGATCAAGATTATTTTTAAAAATGTTTGTTGTTTTAAAATATATTAAAATAATATTTTTTTTAAAATTATTTTTTATATCGGTACATCAAAATAATTTAAAAACCTATAAAACAATTAATTTAAATAAAATTAAAGTTTTTTTAATAATACTTTTAAAATATAATGATAAACAAGAAAAAACAAATCAATTGTAATGCACCAACCTACTATGCAGTTAGCATCTAATGCCGTAGCAATTGGCTCAAAACTGGTCTTTAAGAGCATCTTCAACGCTGAGAGCCAAAGCTATATTTACATATCTTTTGTTTCTTTTTTTCCATTACATTGTCTCCAACGGAGCATGCATCAAGGTGGCCAAATATAGATGTTCTAACCTTGAATGCTGAATGGCTGCTGAATGGCAAAAGCTATATATATATATATATACATTTTGTTCTTTTGTGTAGATTCAAATTCTTGTTTTTTCTGTTATAAAATGTAATTTATTTACACCACATCAGTTAATGTGCTATTGAGATACTGAGAAATTGGATTTTTTTATTCTAAACTTGTAAATTCATTTCTTTAATTTAAATATAATTAAAAAAATAATATTTTTGGAGGGTTTTTTAAAAGTAATTATTTAATTATATAACTTATTTTTATTAATTATATAATTAATTGCATAATTAAACTATATACAAAATAATTGCACTATATTTAAAATGATATTAAAAAATAGTTCTCCAAAATAACTTTTACCATTGGAGTACACATCAATAAAAAAACTATACATATATTATTCAAAAAATCATTTTAGAGATTTGACTCTTCAAAATAATTTTTGCTATTATAGTTGCTCTAATGGGGATTTTTAAATTAGCCCCACTTGTTGTGTCAATTTTTTTAATACACGTGATGTTAGATTAAAAGGGACAATATAAACATAGATTAACAGGGACTGCAATTACAAGTTCAAAGAAATTACTTAGGCAAGCAGGGGCATGACTAGGGGGGCCAAGCAGGGGGTAGACCCTGAAAAAAAAACATTAATATTATGCCAATGGTAAGAAACAAATTTCAATTAATAGAAGCTGCTTTGTAATGATATATTTTTTACCAGAATTTTTATACTGGTTTTTTAAAATAGTTTTTGAAGGTGAAACATTTACTTGCTCATTCTACTCCTAAGATACCTATGAATCTAAAAAAAAATAGAGTGTCATAGCAAAGTTTTTATACAAAATTCAAAGTCACTCAAAATACCAAACACACATGAGAAGAGGTTTCACATGTACTAGCTCTTCACTTTGAAACCATCAAACTTTAGTGGGTCCTCGAGGAGAAAAGTCCTATTGAAATGGCATGGGAGGGATGATGGAAGGTTGTCGGCAAATGGGAAGCAAGCTGCTCAATCTACATCTCGCCATCTCCAAGCCCGACAACAACCATCATCCCTCTCAACTAGTCATTCCTTCACAGTCTCTGCTTATTTTTCTGTGTTACTATTTGGTAAATTATATTATGAAATCTCAATTAGCAGTTTAATTTTTTATGATGATTCATTGATATAATATCAAAGTAGATTCTCTGCATATTTCTTTAATGTTTTTTTTTTGCCACTGTGTCAAATATCACATCCGAGACTATCTCCTCTTTCACATCTCTGTCCATTAAAGACATATCTTCACCATATTTCCTTTATTCTGTTGATTATCCAGGTGTCATTCAAGTCTCTACTCTTCTTGATGGTAACAATTATCCTACTTGGAAGAGAGCCATGAAAATGGCTTTGAATATCAAAAACAAATTGATGTTTGTTAACAATACTCTCTCCAAGCTAACATCTTATAAAGCATAAACTCAATTGTGGGAACATTGTAGTGACATGGTCTTGTCATGGATCCTCCACTCCACTGATAAATCCATTGTTAACAATTTATTTTATTATGCTTGCCCCTGTCATGTATGGTTTGATCCTGAGGATCGTTTCTCTCAAATTAACAATCCAAGAATCTTCAAACTAAAACGTGACATTGCTACTCTCACCTAAGGCTTCATGATCATTTATGTATATTTTACAACACTTAAAGGTCGCTAGGATGAACTTGTCGTTGCTTATTTCCACACCACAATGCTCCTATAACATCTTAACATATTAAAATCACATGCAAGATACTAAACAAGTTTTTTTTTTCCAGTTTTTAATGGGGTTACATGACTCGTATGTTTCAAGTCATGTGATTATTGTACATTAATTAGCAACATATCTTCACATTCCATGTATAGATTACTATACAGTTGTTAACACAAATATTTAGGTTTGATCTATGGAATCATTAGTAAGTATTCAAGATATGTTAGCAAATACATATGAATCTTGTTTCCCTCCTCATGTAATATATACCTAGTGTAACCATGCAAAAATAATAAGATAGAACATAACAATCTTATACTTTTTACATGGTAGCAAAGCTTTCGTAACCTAATGGTCATGAATTCGAATCTCACTATCTCTATTTTATCTGATAAAAATCAAACACAAAATAGTATAGGGTTGTACAAGTTTCTAGCCCAAAGAGCTTTCACTCGGGGAGAATGTTAGAGAATAATATAAATCATATTCTGGAACATCACCTAACAACTTAAATTTTTAGGTACGAATGGGACTGAGAGTGGGAGTCGGTAGTACTACCAGTGAACCAAACCAAAGGCAAGCAAATTGGATTCCCATTTCTTGGGAAACTTTAATGGGTGGTCCGCTTAGGGAGGTTTTGCACAACACCAATAATAATGCAATAGCAGAATGCGAGAATACATCATCACTCAATCAATGACAAAGAGATGGGATAATAGTCCTCCAATAGGCATCTCTAACCGGGGTCTTACAAAAGTCTGTCTTTGCTTCTCTTTCAAATAACTGTGCTGGAAGCAGCCGAAGAGCAGAGAACAAAAGCAATGGAGGCAATCTCTGCAATGACCTTAAATCGACTATCGTGTTTTCATCATCATTGCCTGCCTTGTAACTCTCTGACCTGCTAGTTAAGAAGTCTTTAACTGATGCCGATTAACAGTTCTCCGGCGGGCTCATTTCCAACTAGGCTTCCAAAAGTTTGCCTTTTCTTCCATTTCAAATAGTAGTGTTGGAAGCAGCCCAAAAACAGAGAACAAGATCAATGAAGTTGGTAATTTCTACAATGGCCTTTACTATCGTGCATTCTTCATCATTGCCTCCCTTGTCACTCTCTGACCTGCCAATTAAGGGGTCAGTAGTTTTTGCCAGATTTTGAATAATTTGTTTTTTAAGTTGTTAATCAGTCTGTTATATTTCTTCTTTCTAGATTTTATTATATGTATTTCTTTACGCCTTGAGGTGTTTAGAAAGAATGTAAATGGCTTGTAGGATGATTACCAATTTGTTAGGAAGGTCTTTCTAAGGCTTGTGATTTCTACCATGGAATTGTGTTTGTCTAGTATAATTTTGACTCTAGTTTCTATGATGGCTATATTTCCTCGTAGGATTTTAGAAGGAATCTGAGCTGCTTGGCAGTTGGTGTGAGGGGTAAATCTTTTTGCTACAAGTTGAACAAAGGCATTGTTGCAAGAAAAATGTCTTGTAAACGGAGAAAATTTGACAAGTGATATTTTAAATTGATCCATGGGAGGCGGCTCTTTGTTCAAGACGAACAAAAGATGAATAGAAGAACTTAATAACTAATATTATTTGATAATAATACTTCCAATGACTGAACTCTATGATTCTGCTAGATGTTAAAATGACTAGTTCCATGGACATGAAAATTGTATCAGAGCAAGTCCAATCTACAAGCCATCAAACAAGCCATGTTAAAAAACAATCCTTTTACCTTTTATTTTCAGTTTTATCTTCTCTAGCGCAAGAGGCATTTGAATAGGCAAAACGACTATTTTTATAGGTAATTGCTATTTCTATATATTTCAACTAAAAAGCCAAAAAATAAAATAATATAGATATATTGTTGGAATATTTTGAAGCTCAAATTCAGAATACAATCCGAAAACCTTAGAGTTTCTTTCAAAGTTATGATCATAAATTAGTAACCTTGTAAAAAACAAACAAAACCCAATTATTTAATCAAAAGGTTCTCCATCAATCTTCTTGATTTTCTCATCTATTGTATCACATCTCTTGTTAATCTAATATTTTTTTTTATCATCAAATTACAAACCCATGTCAGAAATCTAACAAAAACCTAAAACTAAAATCTAAGTTCAAAACTTTCTTAAAAATACATAAACAAAGAATTCAATAAAAAGTTACGCTTTCTGATGAATCTTGAATTGAAGGTGGTGATTCTTTATCTTTTTTTACACCAAAAACTCTCTTCGTGTTTCCAAAAACAAAAACAATGATCAAGTTCTTGAAAGAGAAAATTGAAGGAGAGGAAACAAAAGAGATTTTCTTTGTTCTCGAAGAAGTGAAGATTGTTGCTTTTGTTCTATTTTTCTTTTTGCATTGGGGCAGGTTTCAAAAATAATTTATAGTAATTCTTGCTTCTTTTGATTTGCTAGGAAAATAAAATATATGAACACAACTAGGGTTTTTGTATTGAATTTGGATTATTTATATTTTTATAGGAAATAGATCTTGGATATTTATTGGGGCTTTTTGGATTTTCCAATAAAATATGGAAGATGTTTATGGTACTTTTTTTATTTAAATATAATTAAAAATTTAATAAGTATAATGTTTGAGGGTTTTTTTAAAAGCAATTATTGAATTATATAATTTACTCCTATTAATTATATAATTAATTGCATAATTATATTGTATACAAATTAATTGTACAATATTTAAGATTATATATAAAAAATAGCTCTTCTAAATGACTTTTACCATTAGAGTAGACATAAACAATGAAAAAAGCTATATTTATACTATTAAAAAAACTATTTTAGAGATGTAATTCTCTAAAATGACTTTAACCATCAGACTTGCTCTTAGCATGGTTGAAAAGGACAGCTAGTACAACTCTCACACATTTTAGAAATTAAACACCATTTTTTAGCATGCCACTTAGCTTTATATGATTTAATGCTTGATTTTGTAATCATCTAATTTTATTATCATGTAGTTAAATAAACAGTAGTTTAAAAAATATTATGAATCTTAATGAAGTTCATTACCTAGTTTATGGTTTTGCCGTGTTAACTAAAATCACCCGATTTATAGATTTTGCAGGATTTATTGTTAAACATGATATGTTTTTGGTCATTTAATTCATTTTTTAACTTAAATCTTCTTTGTTATTGGTTTGACTAAGAAATGTAATTCATGGTTTGTTTGTTTTTTACTTTTTATAAGATCATTACAATCTCAATTTTCAGGCTTAGTGCTTGATTTTACAAATATCTATTTGTATAAAATTAATCTCCATAGACAACAAAATCATTAAACTCACTTAAGTTTATGATCCAAATCATATGTTGACCAAGGTCAATTCAATCTAATTTCGTTTCAATATTTAAAATAATTATCATTTTAATATTTTTTTTTAAATTATATTATGTGTTTATGAGTTATTTAAGTTTTATTTGAATTCATTAAATTGATTATGTTTTTTTGGATGGGCTTTTATATGATTTAATTGAAAACTAGTTATGAATCCAAACTAGTAGTTTTCAAGATTGAATTGATTAATTATATTTACAAAAAAATAATAATCTATTCCTAATATTTCTTCTTAAATTTAAACAAAAATTAACCCGACCGTGGGCAAATTTACTAGTGGATATCTTAGCAGCTGACCCGGGAAGGAGGCCTAACAGTAACAGCATGGATCCAACTAGTTATGTGTTGTATCGGGCCTGGTCTGTTACAGAGTTTGAAGTAGTTGAGACTAGTGGTGCGAAGCAAATTCCTTTCTCAATATCTACTCCTTTTTAATCTGGATTACGTTCAAGCCCACTCAAAGCTTATCCTATCCGGTAAATGAATTATTTTTTTAAAAAAAAAAAGAAGAAAGAACAAAAAAAGTCGAAAGTCGAAACAGGTGCGAGTTTCAGAAACCCTAGAATCCAAAATTTCTAGGGTATATGTTCCCAATTTGGGTTTTTTTGAAATTCCTGTCTGATCACTGTAATTGAAGATGGATATCGACGAGGCGAAGCTTTTTGTGGGAGGCATATCTCGCGAGACAAGCGAAGAAACTCTAAGAACTTACTTCAGCAAGTACGGTGTCGTTTCGCATTCTCTTATTGCGAAGGACAAAATCACTAACTTTCCTAGAGGATTTGGTTTTGTTGTTTTCTCTGATCCTTCTTCTGCTACTAGGGCTCTTCAAGATAATCATGTTATTCTTGGAAGAACGGTAAGTTTTCTGCTCTTTTTTGGTTTTGATTTATCACAAGTCTTAATTACGTGTTTAATGTTGAATTATTAATTTACATCTTCTTTGTTTCAATTAAAGTGGAAACAGAATATAACTGTGGTCTTTTTTATTTATTTTGGGCATGAAATTTTAATTTGAATCTTGATATTATTCTCCATTTAAAACACTCAAAAGAGGTATTTATTGTTTGTGTTTCTCGGTTGTTTATTTCGTTAATGAGTTTGTTTTTTTGTTTTTTTCAGGTAGAAGTGAAGAAAGCACTACCTAAAATTGAAAAACACCACTACCAGCAGCGGCGGCAACACCACCCCCATGGTAACCAGGAAGCTAGCAACGGGTTGGGTAAGAATAGTGATAATAGTACCAGCGCTGAAAACAACAGGACTAAGAAGATCTTTGTTGGAGGTTTAGCATCCAGTCTAACTGAAGAACAGTTTAAAAATTACTTTGAACAGTTTGGCAGGACAGTAGATGTAGTTGTGATGCAAGATAGTTTAACCAACAGGCCAAGGGGTTTCGGGTTTGTCACCTTTGATTCTGAGGAATCCGTTGACAAGGTTTTGCTGAACGGTTCTCATGAGTTGAATGGTAAGAGAGTGGAGGTTAAGAAGGCCGTGCCCAAAGATAGAATTAATGGTCATATTGTTAGGGGTGATTTAAATGGGTTCGTTGGTAATGGTCCTCGACTTGGAAATCACCCTTTCTATGGTCAAGGATATGACCCATGTTATACCTCTTTCCCGGTGTATAACGATGTTCGTGGTCATTTTTATGGAATGAGCTTCTATGGGAGTGTATACCCTATGGTAGGATATGGAAGACCTGGTTTGGAGGTCGCACCAATGACTCCTATGCTTGGAGCAGGTCTGTTTCCTTACAGCAATGCCTGTCTTTATCCCGCTTATGCGCATGGCATGAGTAGCATCGGGGGTATGGAAATTGGTGGGCATGATCGGATAGTTGAGGTTGGTGTGAATGGTGAAGAATCTGGATCGTGGCAGCAATGGACATGTTCCATCTGATGCAACAGCAACTAAGAGTGAAGAGGGCAAGCATGGAAGTTGAAGCTTTATGTTTAGAAAGTAGTGGTTTCTGTGCTCTAAGTTAACAGAATAGAGGAGGTCCTGAATCTTGATGGGCAGTTGAAAGCTTTACCTGTAGATAAATTCTACCTGACCTGCTGCACATATTCTCCGTGGACATCGATGGTTTAGCAATTATTCACTGATTGACTAGGACAAATTTAACCACCATCGTTTAGATGTCCATTTCTTTTGAGTGACCTTCACGCCACAAGCAACTTGCTTGCCATGTCTCTCTACTTCCAGTCATTTGTAAATAAATGATTCTGTCCTCCTAACATAGATGCATTTAAATTCAACATCTGTCCCTGCATTTCACACCCCTCCTAAGTAACATATGCTTTTTATGTGAACTATTTATTTGTACTTTCTGTTTTTTGGTATGTCTTTTGTATTTTGTAATGTAATTATTATTATTATTAAACATTTGTGGACGGTAAGGTTATTTTGTAATATTTAGTCTGATCCTTTGCTAGTTTTTTTTTTAATTTAACCCCTACTGTTCATTTTTATTGTGCTTTGGTCCCCGTCACTGTTGATGGCGAGAGAAGACGGTGGACCCGCGGGAATTTGTTGGAAACTTGGGCAAAGTAACCTAGACACGTCTAATCTCTGATTTTTCAAGTCCCCTTGAATGTTTTAAAAGACATCTTCGGTCGGGTTGGAGGTATTGATATCCGGTTCTAAGCTGGAGAAGATCTCAAGAGCAATGATTAGTAGAGTGGAAAGACACACCAGTTGGTTGCCATCAACGGAAACTCGGGCAAACTCGGGCATTGGGAATTTATTTTGGTGTCATCAGGGTCGCTTGACCAGGGAGTTTTTGCTTATCGTAAAGAGGCTTGCTCGACTAATGAAGCATAATTATGAAGTGTATACAGCGTTTTCTTGAATGTCTGACAGTCATCCGTATCTTAAGAGTGATGGAAAATATGATACTGAAAACACTTTACTTTTTCCCTGTTGAGGTGTTTTTTAAATCATATTTATAATTACAGGGGTAATAGGTGTATGGATTTGCTTGCCAATCATTACTTATCTTTAGATTCTTTGTGCTTGTTGGAGGGTACGAGAAAAGTCTGTGATTAGCTTTAGCTTCCCCTTGTGATCTATATTTCCATAGCACTAAGCTTTCCTTTATATCCGAAAAATTGACGGGCAAATAATTTATTGAAATAAAAATCCAGTGATCTGAACAAATTCAATATATCACCAATACAGATGGTTGAACCATTGATTACCAGGGAAGTTAAAAATATATAGTTTTTGTAACTATAGGGAATGATTGGTTAGTTTTTTTAAATGCCATGGAATTTCTCTCTCTTTTTTTTAATAAAAATGGTGTTTTACTGCTTGCATCACTGTAGCTACAGATTTATTTGCTTTGTAGACGGGCATTGCCCATGAACAAAGAAAAAGAAGTAAAAAGTAGCTAAAATATGCAATTTTGACAACAACTGCGTCGTCGTTGTTGCTGTATAAAGGTGTATTTTTCGCAAACAACAGTGGCATTTGACACTTGCAATGGATTCTATCTAAACTTCATGTTTTTTCATGCTTGGTCCAAGATACAACGGGAAGATAAAAAAATTGAAGAGATAGCATCCATGGCATACACTTTGAGCACATGAGCTGGTGATCTTGGTACCCATGTATGTTAGTCTTTGTGATAATAGTTTCTGATGATAGTTTTGACACACTGAATGACTGAAAACAAGTCTGAGAAGACTATTGAATTTCTGGATTTGATTTGATTTTTTTAGTCTTCTATGGATTAAAACATTCTGGTGATGAAAATGGTGTAAAAATTAGGTTAAGGGCCTAAACCAGGGGCTCCTTGATTTTTGATAACATTTCGTGACTGGAAGATGTGTGTGAGTCTACGTCTATATATAGTAATGGTGGTTTAGATGATTAATAATTGGGATGCATAATTTTTGAAATTTTAATAACAATAATAGTAAAAAATAAACATTGTTTTTTTAACATTTGAAACAAAAATGTTACAGAGGATTTTACAGTCAATAACTCACCATATTTTAGTTTATATTAATTTTCAATGGATAATTTCTCATGATTGATTTAAGAGCAATTTCATTGTTGAATCTTGAGATACAACCATTTCCCTAAAAAAAACCTAGTCGTGACTAATTAGTAATTTAAATAATATGAATAAAAAAGTTTAACAATAGTAAATATAATGGCAAAAAGAAAAGGAGAAAAGACAAGCCCACCAAGAATATAAAAACTCAATGTTAAAGGTTAAATTATATATAATCTCATTACTTGACAATTGAAAATTGACAAATTCTGTTTTTATTTATCTATACAAGGTTATCTTAATCATATCTTAATCATAGATCGGGCTAACTCATAAATCCTGTGATAATGGATATATGATTAAGATAATCTTGTATAAAAAAATAAAAAAAAATAGTCAATTTTCAATTCTCAAGTAATGAGATTGTAATAAATAAATTTAAAAACAATAAAAAATTAAAAGGCAAACTACATTAACTTTTAAAACCAATGATCCTAGTCATGGATATGAGACTAGCCCTATAGAAATAAAAAAACAAGAACAGGAACAAAACAAGATTATAAAAAATGATAAAACAATGTCAACTTAAAAAAACACTAAACAAACCCAAGTAAATATTATAAACTTAGTCTAATCTTTAAAATTTCCATAACTTATAAAATTTTAAACTTGGGCCGAGTCATGAAATTTAATCCTTAGCCAGTTTGATTTTGAAGGATGAAGTCGTCACAAAATATGAATAAAAAAAATTAGATCAAATTTGACAGAAAAAAAACCCATGAATATATATATAACAAAAATTTGATCTCAAACAAAACAACTAACAATTAAATGAATAAATACTGAATTTAAAAGGTTAAAAAAAGGGTGCAATTGAAACATATTTATGATTTTATGATATGGATGTATTTTATTTAAAAAAATTTTTTGACTCGGGACAGAGACATAATCAAGAAAATAAATTGACATGTTGAAAAATAAAAAAAACAATAATAAAAAAAGAGCTTAATCACTCAACATATAAGTGTTGAATAATGAAAATAATAGTAGTAAAAAGACACAAACTTTAAAAAAGAAAAAATAAATCAAGAAATATTGAGTTTATTTTTTAAATCTTGAAAAAGGTCTCAAACATGCAAACCATTAAATTAGAATCCCAAGCTCATAAAAGAATAATTAAATCTTTATTTGAATAAATAATGAAAGATAAAACAAGAAAAAAAAACTAGATAGACAAAGGGGGTAAACACATGCAAACTTGGTCAACACATTTAAAACCCAGTCAAATTTTAAAAATTCACAACCAATAAAATCTTATATTTGGGTCAAATTAAGAAGTTTATTTTAAGTCAATTTTAAGAACTTGATAAAACAAAAAAAAAATGGCAATAAAAACAATAAAGATTAATTTTGATAGATAAAGAAACTATATTTTTTTAAAAGGAGGGAACTTGAAAAGGCATATAAACTCTATCAAATTACTCAATAAAAAATATATTAAAATAATAAAAAAAAGACCAAATATGAATAACCAACAAATCAAATGTTTTTTTTTTTTAAATTTCCAAGGGGTTAACATATAAATCTAAGCAAAAAAAAAAAAAATCTCAATGCCAAAACATCGTGAACATCAAAACACGTGCTATTTTATTGGGCTGATGAGCTTAGATCTTCCAAATGCCACCGTGAGAGATGATGTTTAATGGCTTTGTGATTTATGGAGCGCCATTTGAATGATTTAGTATTTATTTGAGAGTATGGTTGATGTTGTTTTTAAAGTGTTTTTTATTAAAAAAAATATTATTATTTTTTAAAATTATTTTTAACATAGTATATAAAAATGTTCAAAAACACTAAAAAAATTAATTTAAAATAAAAATATATTTTTTAAAAACGTATTATCAAATAAGATTTTAGTGATTGTCGACGCATTGCACACACTATTGGATTTTGTTTTAACATATTATATTAATATATGTAAATTACTATAATTCAGTTGAACAAACTCTAAATTTACAATTTTATCTAAGTAAAATGATAAAAAAAAAAAAATATATATATATATATACAAGAGAGTTATATTGTTCTACTCATCAAAATAATTATACTATTTTAAAAATAAATAAAATGATTATGTTTGTATTTTAGATTGAATTAATATGAAAAAACAAACTTAGACAATTATATCACGATTAAAATTTTACCTTTGTCCAAAACATAATTTAATGGTTTTTTATTCAAGGATAAAGTTATAATTATACTATTATAAATAATAATATGTGTTCTTCTGCACAGTAATTTGCTGAGAATTGTTTTTTTTTTTTTAATTATTAATATAATAATATTATTGATCCAGGGTTCCAATTACAACAACTTTTAACAATTTAATTTATCTCTTTCTTCTCCCTCCACGCGAGCAACGTATGGTGAGAAATACCGAATTTAGATAGATTCTTTTCTTTTCTTTTCTTTTCTTTTCCTTCAACGCAAGGACAGATAACCGGAAAAAAAAAAAACAGAAACATGTTGCTGCTAAGCCAAGCTCCAAGAGGAGCTTTATCGGCCAAAAGACGCACTCCACTGAAATTCGCCCACCAAAATCCACCATTATTCTTCAACTCCACCAAACCCAAATTCAATTCCAGAAAACAGTCAACCTTTCCCCTCACTCTTGCCAAACCCGAAGGAGGTTTAGATACCACTTCTGCAACAAAGCAATCCATCTCTACCAACAATCCAACCCCCTCTCCTTCAACGCCTAACGACACTGTTTTTGTGGGTCAAGAGGATGTTCCTTTAGAAGGTGTCATTCAGTTCGAGAAACCCACTTCTTCTGGGCGTCTTGAAAAATGGGGGTAATTTTCATCCTTTTGTTTACAGATTTTACAGGCCTTTTCCTTTTCATTTAACGTCTCCAATGCTATGTGACAGTCGTGTGGCTTTGCTGGCTGGTGGGGACGTGTTGGCTTTGCTATTGTTCTCTGCAATTGGCAGGTTTGGCCATGGTTTCTCTGTTTTTGACGTCGAGACACTACGCACTGCTGATCCTTTTATTGCTGGTACGCACGTCCGTTTTTTTCTTAATAAAAAATCTATTTGCATGTTTTTCTTTTCAGTCTAAAGTTTAAATTCAATTTCTCAAAGGGAGTTAATGTGGGTTAATGATGAGCAGGATGGTTTTTGGGTGCTTATTTCCTTGGGGGTTATGGTGATGATGGTCGTGGAATGAATGGTCTATCTAAAGCTGTTATTGCTGCTGCCAAATCATGGGCTTCGGGGATTACTGTAAGTTCCATTATCTGCTAGGAGATGCTGTCTATTTATTTTCTATTGTTATTAGGAGGATTTCGCGAGTGCAGATGCTAACTTGAGATAGCGACATCCCTGAACTCCTAGTCTGGACATGAATGAAACTTACTCAATTTGTCTCCTTTTGAAATGCTTGATTTTATGGAATAGCTATATGCCATCGTATTATTTTATGCACACATCTCCCTCTCTTGATATAAATATCTTCCTGATCGTACAAACTTTTTGGTGGTTCACATACTGCGTTTTTCTTTCTTTTTTAGCATCTTAGATTTTGCCAGTGGACTTATCTTAAATACATCTAATGGTAAAAAATCATAACCTGGGTATTTCATGTCATCTTAAAGTTTACCCCCATTTCTAATTTTTTGCAGTAACTTTGTCTTCCCATATGTCCCGTGCCATGTTAATTATTCATGACTTCATGTGTTCTTATAAATCTCAGTGGATGGGTGGCTGAAC
The DNA here is from genome assembly GCA_015731905.1 of Salix dunnii. NCBI lineage: Eukaryota > Viridiplantae > Streptophyta > Magnoliopsida > Malpighiales > Salicaceae > Salix > Salix dunnii. Next base: position 8,187,167 of record CM027660.1, on the reverse strand, counting down.
TTTACCCGTAGTTAACAGCTGTGATGTATTAGGCGTCAACATATTTGTGCTTTAATGGACAAGAAAGAAAAGGAGATAATAATGCGTACTTGGAGGGTAAGAACCTTTGAACCCACACACACAAAAAAAACCCTAAAATCAAATTATGATAAAAAAAAAAACCCGACATAATGATTAACTGAATCAAGGCATCAAAATTATTTGATGACCATAACCTTGTGATTATAATGAATCTTGAACTGGAAGTATAGAAAGAATGCTATGAAGACAATTGATTTGTGATAAGTCCAGGAAAAGTTAAATGAAGAACCTGAAGGATGAGCAAATCCCACACCCAATATATTGTTATGAAATTAATACTTGTTTCGTAACTTCCATTTTGTTTCAGTTACTGTTCCATCCTCGTAGCTGGACACACCATGTTTTTTAACTCCGTATAATGTTGCAACTCCATTACGTTCACTATCTCACGGTTCAATCCATTTAGAAACCTAGCAACTTCCATCTCTTTATAGTAGTACTATACACTCAGACCCCCAAGTCATATTTTGCAACCTCATTTAAATCCTAGTAATAGTATCGCAAAACGAATCTTTTTCTTGTGATTGCCTTCATCCTATTCCAAGCATCAAAAGGCCTCTCATGGCTGCTGCTCCTAGTCAAAACAAGACATTTGGAATCTTCTCATAAAATTTTAGCTTGATCCAACAGTCAAATAAAAAATTATGTTTATTAGCACAAACATCCAACTTTAAATTGGTCTGACTCTTGAAGGAATTTTCAAACCATGAGGAAACCAAGCCCAAATCACCCCTCCTTGTTACCTCCCCAACTCCTTTTCCCATGTGGATTTACATTAATTAGACGTTGATCATCCCTTGTTGAAGTCTAAAAGCTTAACTTGATCCAAATATCTTGAATAAGCACATTGAGTGTCTATTTAATCTTTTTGACCCTTGACCTTGTAATGGGCCCAATTTGCACCTGTATTGGATCATGTGTTGTTGCTTGATGATTCTCATCAAATAAGGTTGTCACTTCTCCTGGCTTTGGAATGGAGTTGCATGTTCATTTTTTTGCACATGTTATCTAGATGATCAAAGGTGCTTGCACACTAGACTTTAGCAGGTGCAGGATTGAATGCGTTGATTACAAATTAGATTCCAGCAATGGCTACAATGGAGTGTGTCCAATAGTGTTTCTGTTATAGAGTTTCAACTTTGGAGAAATCTTTATTAAGCAGCTACCCTTCTCTAGATTGTGAGACTTTTTGGTCTATTGCTTATTGACTTGGAGGCTCTCTAAATTGTGAGACTTTTTGGTCTATTTCTAATGACTTGGAGGCTATGCTTTATAAGTGGGAGTATTATGAAGGCAGGAAATGTCTTAGAGTATCCCATGTCTTACCTTGATTATAAGTAAGAGGCAATTGATATTCATCAAGTTGCCCACTGTACATCTAATGAAGCAACGTCAATAATTGCATATATGAAAACATCCATCCCAATTAGTTTGACTCATGTTTAGTTGAGTTGATGTGACAATCATGCATTCATTGCAATTTTATTCTGTATCAGGCTTTATATTGTAAAACCGTTCTTCTCAAGTGATAGGGCACAATTGCATTTCTGATCTGTTTTATGTCTCATCAAGTACCGAGAGCCTAGTCACAAAATGCTCAGTAGAGGTCTTGCAGGAGCATTTGATATATAAAGGGTTTTGATTTTTTTAATGGTTCTTTCATAGATAGCCTACATGTTATTCTTTATTTATTGTCCGTGTTGATTGTGGAACATGATTTCACCATCAAACATGTCACGGCTCCATGTCCCATTTGCACATCTAAGACTGAGGTTTAGATGAGTTGATGTTAAAATAAATAAATCAGTGGAATATATGTCTATAGCAATCCTTTTCTGGTACAACTGTACCTCTCACTTACCAGGTTAAATTGCACTTCTAACCTGTTCCATGTCTCATGCAAGTAGTGAGAGCCTAGTGATCTCAAACTGCTCGGTAGATGTCTTCCTAGATAATTCATTATATGAGAGTTTTAAAGGGTTTACATTTCTATTAATGTTCTTTCTTAAATGTCCAATTTGATCGTCCTTGATTGTGCTGCAAAGATTTCTCTTAGCTTATTATATACATGTTGGTTTTGCATCGAAAGCATTGAGAGTTCATTTTTCTCTTACAATCGTGTGCCAGCTACCAAGTTGAAGAATTTGTTTTAATCTTCATTCATTGTTGCATGTGACTGTGCCCACCAAATAAGCCACATTTTCATGTTTCAGTTGAAGTTGTCTAGAGTTTTGTCATATCTGAAGAGGGTCTTTCCTTTTCAATAATATTCATTTCAGTTACCCTTACATAGCTCACTACTTTATTGACTGCCATGGCTGAAAATTATCGAATTACTTAAGGTATTATTGCAACTATATCGGTATTTGTCAAGCAGGCATGGAAAAAGAATGGTTGGCTGAACTGTTTTCTTTCATTTACTTGATTGGCAGCTAGGATTGATTATAAGGGCAGTATCATCAGGCCACGTTCCACCATCTACCTTTATCTTAGTTACTATGGGAAGCACAGGTGTTTTACTCATTGGATGGAGGATGCTATTATCCAGTGTTCTCTCCAATGATGAGAATAAGAAGAACGATGTATACCGGCATGGCAGCCCATTTGAACTATTTGAGGTTTATTTTATATATATAATTTTTTTAATTTCTGAATTCTTGAAGCCATAGCTTTTTGCGCTGTTTGTTCCTTGAACACCATAACAACTGCTTTGGAGGATCTCTTTACTGTACTGCTCTTTTTCCGGAATCACAATGCCTCTGGAACATTCCATACCTAAATACTGGTTCCCTGAACTTTGACTTCTGAGTCAAGCAATTTGTAGATAGAAATTGAGAATTGGGGTTGATTCGCTTTTTTTAAAAGAGATCTACATTTGGATACAGGCATGTGTTGTCAGTTGGTTAGGAGTCATGGAGGTCAACATGCAGTTTTCACCATGTAACAGCACAGTAACCACAACCTACCTAGGAGGGCCTTCCCCTTCCCCTTTTCCTTCTCATTCTTCTTCCATTCTCTTGGCAGACTACTCTTGGAAGGAAAAAAAACTTGAATTTTTCAATTTACACCCTTTCTTTCTTTCTTTCTTTTTTCAAATAATCAGATGGAATTTCCAATTAAAAATAGGTGCATATCTCATCCTTGCATGCTGAATGATTCGCCAAAATATATTAGCATTTTTCTCTTTTTACAGATTGAAATTGGATCCCTCCCCTTGTTCTAATATAATGTGATACTGATTGCTAATGGAGAATTGTGCGTGAATCTTTGCAGTTGCTCACATCATTGGTACGAAGGTGGTGACGTGGCCATTCAGATGTGATGTGATTTGGAGGGGGTTTTCTCTCACAAGTTACAAGACAACATCGCTATTCAGTTTTTGAATTCGTTGTCATTGTACTTACCAGCCACCATTGTAACAGGTATGAAAAAAAAATCCTGATTAGATGTCAGTTTGTGGTAGCGTTCTTAAATCTGAATATGCTGGTTTCCTCTGTATAAGTCGAGAGGGTATATAGAATGGAATAATACTGTAATTTTCTAGATTCATTAATACCAAAGTCTGCTGCAGCAATTTTTTTTCTTTGAAAAACAAATAACAAATTATTTTGGGTTAATTTAAAGTTCTTCCAATAATCAATTGATGAAATGGGAAAGTAGTACTGTCGAGGCATGTTCTGAAGTTGCCGTTCATAGTATCCGTGTTTGATGGCCTTGTGGAAATCTAGAGTACTGTTTTATAGGTATATATCAATAATGCCTTGTACCATTTCATATTTCTGTTAAATGATGTATTTTTGTGGATATGACGTTGATCCTGTGATGCCATGTTTAAGACAATTTGAGTGATGGTGTATTGGGACCTAGAATAACTGACTCACACTGATATAATAGATTGCAATAGAACTCTCCAATTTGGGCCGGAGATAATACCACAATTTCAATTAATTCCCTACTCGAACTACTTGTCATCAAGACTTAATTGAAGAAATCACCCAGCGACTGCCTCCTAAATAATCTAACTATCCCCTAAACAAGCTCAACAATATTTCCCAGCCCTGCACCGAAGGACAAGCATCTGGTTCATAACTAACTTCCTGTTGAATAGCTCCAACGATAACATCCATTTGACTTGCTTATCCCTGTTCTGTTGTCAACACATTCATATATCTTGGATTTTGCTTCCCGAGTCTTCGGGATCTATTATTTGTCGCCTCTAAGACTTTGACCTTGCTCTCGAGGTCAAGATATGGAAATTGATTCTCCATCCGTTGAACTGATTCCCACGTAGCTTCCTTCTAGGCAGATATATCCATTGAACTATCACCTCAACTTCAAGCCGGTTCCTTTGCTTCACCCACCTATGATCCTTGACAGTTATGGGTTCAAACACCACCAACCCATCTTCATAAACTGGTGCTCCGTAGAACCTCCCCTTCTCCCATGCGTTTCTTGAGGCAGGATATATGGAACGGTGGAACACAGGATGAACCTTGGAATTCTCTGGAAACTATAATTTATAAGCCATTTCACCTGACTTCTCTATAACTTGACAAGGCCCAGAATACTAGCTAGCAAGCATTTGATTAGCTCATTTAAATACTGATTGGATTCTCAAGGATTGTAACTTCAATAGACCTAACCATCCACCTCGAAGCTCTCATCTCGGCTGTGGCTGTCAACTTGATGCTTCATTCGGTTTCTAGCTCTTTTCCAAATCATGTTTTAATTGTTTGAGCAGCTCATCCCAATCATATAACTAACTCCTTGTCCACTTCTTGTACCACTCACTTCCTGGTAGATAGTCGGTGATGACTGGACGTGGTCTTCCATACAAAGACTGAAATGGGGTGAGCTCAAGTGCACGATGGAATGTGGTATCATATCAAAATACTGCCCAAGGAAGAAGACGACTCCACTGCTTGAGTGCTTGACTAGACATGCATTGAAGGTATTGCTGAAGGCTTTGGTTTACGACATCTGCATGTCCGTCAATTTCTGGACGGCATGCCGATGACATCTTGAGTTGTCCCTCGCCATAAATTACTTGTAAATAAAGCACCGCGATCATTAATAATAGGGCGAGGAATACCATTGAGCAAACTACATTTTCCACTTCTGCTATTTTCCTGGTTGTAAATGAATGGCCACTACCACCGATAAAGTGAGCATTTTTTGACACTCGCCACAAACATAGCATTCTTCTCGTTGGAACTAGGCAAAGCTTCCATAAAATCCATTGAGATTCTCACGCCTGTGATGGCATCGGGGGAGGTCGCAAGAGACTCGCAGGTGATCGAGAATCAACCTTTTTCCTTTGGCGCACATCGCAGGTTACCATATAATTCTCTGCACATCTCTCTTCATGCTTTTCCAGCGAAAAGCTTGAGCAATCCTCTTCCATGTCCTCAATACTCCTGAATGACCACCTGTCTTAGAGTGTCGTGAAACTCTGAGTAAACATGGCTTAATGGTACATTCTGGTGGAACCACTACACGCTCCTTGTACCACAATAAATCATATCTCCACACATAAGCAGCCATTTGTCCAGGCTCTTCTTACATGCAATTTTTCAGTTTTGTATTTTAAAAATATTCTTGATAAAAAAGTATATATTTTTTTATTTTAAATTAAAAAAGTTTGTGTTTTTAAATCATTTTCATGCATTGATGTCAAAAATATTTTTTTTAAAAATAATTTATTCTTAAATATTTTTGAATGAAAAATACTTTAAAAAATAACTTCAACCAAACTAGCAAACATGCAATTCATCTCTTGGACCCATGGAATTATAAATGTTGTCTTCTTATTTCAGTCCACACCTTAAATTGAGGCCTAGAGATAACCCGAAGGATCAATGATCCACTCTCACTAGACAATGAATTTGCAACATTATTCTTCTCGCCATGTTTATATATAATTTCATGCTTATAACCAAGCAACTTGGTCATCCATTTCTGCTGTTCGGGAGTAGAAACCCGTTCAAGGAAGAAACACAAGCTACGTTGATCAGTCAGAATTTGAATTTTTCTTCCCAGGAGGTAGGGCCTCCAATTGCTTCGACAATTGCCAGGATCTCTTTGGAATAAATTGGCCAAGCTTTCTTTCATGGACTTAAGGCTCGACTTAAAGATATGCCGCTGGCCAAACTTGTTGAGACAAATAACCCTTATTCCTGCATTTGAAGCATCAGTTTCAGGATTCATTGAAATGAGGAGAGGCCAATACAGAGGTTGTGGTCATGGCGATTTTGAACTCTTAGAACGCCTTTCCTACCTTCTCATCCCACAAAAATGATCATTTTTCAGTAATTGTGTTAGTGGGGCTGCAATAATTCTGTAATTGCACATGAACTTACGGTAGTCCCCGATGAGTCCCAAGGATCCCCGTAACTCCGTGACACTATTAGGTTATGGCCAATTTTTCATAGTTGCAATTTTGCTTTCATCTACTTGTACTCCATTAGAAATTAGATGCCCCGAATATTCCACCTTAACTTGTCCAAATGCACACTTTAAAAAAAAAAATCGTGGCTTTGCAAGACTTTGAAGACAAGTGATGTTTCTAAATGCATTTTCCACGAACGACTATATATCATAGTATTAATGAAAAACACAAGCACAAACTTGTGCAATAGTGACTTAAAAATGACATTCATGGTTGCTTAGGATGTTGATGGTGACCAAGTACTCATAATTTTCGTTATGAGTTCAAAAAGTTGTCTTGCGTAAATCTTCAACTTGTGCAATAGTGACTTAAAAAGGACATTCATGGTTGCTTGGGATGGTGATGGTGACCAGGTACTCATAATTTTCTTTCTGAGTTTAAAAAGTTGTCTTGTGCAAATCTGCAAGGTGAGCTTTAATTTCATGAGTGTTTGGTTTTGTGGTGGTTTTTACGATTGAGGCTCACCATAGAGTCAAAATATTTGGTAAAGATAGGAACCTCAATTTTACAATTATGGGTCTCACCTAAAACTATGATCGAGCTGCAGTTAATGAAAAGCATTTTTGGGATGTTTTTCAAAAATATCAGTTGTAGCATGAACAAACATAAAGGAACTATGCAATGACTACATGAAATTATGAACTAACCATTTTTTCATATTACAAGAGCTAGAGATCCAGGTGAACAGGTTCTACATTCAGAGAGAGAGAGAGAGAAAGAGAGGACTACACTGCCTACTACTATCTATGCCATTAAGATGGGATTTTTCTGAGGGGACAAATGTCTGGTCGAACCAGGCTTTCTTCTCTCTCTCTTGCTTCCCTGCCTGTCAGTCGATGCTCTCTTTCTCTCTTTACAGTCACCAGCAGCTATCGGAAAGTACCACCATCATCCCCCTCAGCACTGGCAGCTTCTTCACGCCATAAGCTCCGTTGTGACCTCTAGCAGCACCAGCAAGCCCTGATGGCGTAACTAGCACCAGCAGCTACACCCTTTTGGCGTTGATTCGGCCATCACTGGCTACCATTTTCGACGCTACCATCATAAAAAAAACAACATCGATCTTCTCTATCCATTGGTATCAACAGGTGACCCTCTCATCACCGTTAGGTATTTTACTGTTCACGTGTTACATGAACAATAACAACATGAAATAATATAGTTCACGTTACGTTGTTCATGCAAGGTGTGAACAATGCAACACATCATTTTAATTTTAGCATAATATCCTAAGTTGAACCTGTTCTTGGCCCAATACCAGCAGAGTTAGGCCTTTAAGCCCAAATGGTCTGGGTCGGTCCATTTGATTGGGTGAGGCTCAACTTGATTTTTTTTAAAATAAAAAAAAATCATATTTAAAAAAAATAAAAAATATGTAAATGGAGATTAATATGATGAGAGGGAAAGGCGTGTGACTTCGTTACTAATGATATTTTTTCATATGTTATTCCAAGTTCAAATAGCAAGGAATCGCAAAGACCTTTATCTATGGATCACAATGCCTAATTTATTTAAATTATTAATTATATTTTCTTATTATGATTATTAAATCTATAATATTTTAAAATATATATACATGTGTCCTTTAAAGTAATTTCACAAGTTGATAGCAATATAAAAAGCATAATAATCAAACACACGAAATAGTTTTTCATTAAACATCAAACTCAACCATAGTTTTAACCAAACACTTCAATTTCAGTTATTAATTATATTTTCTTATTATGATTATTAAATCTACAATATTTAAAAAAATATATACATGTATTCTTTGAAGTAATTTCACAAATTGATAGCAACTAGGCTGGGTCGACTCATTTTGTTAAGTCAGGCCTGTCCTGATTTTTTATTTAAAAAAATATAAAATCATATTTTAAAAAATTATATATATATATATATATATAAAGATCAGCCTGATGAAATAGAAAGGTGTGTAACTTTGTTTCACTCCACAACACTGTTGTTTTTTGATTGATTATGGATCAAAAACTTGAAACTAGATTTGGCCTTGAAATTAATATCTCTACAACATGTAGATAAAGGTCCTGAAAATCAATATAGATCACAAATGTTGTTCTTGATTATATTTGTTCAGATGTTATTCCTAGATCAAATAGCATGAGATCACAGAGGCCTTCACGTATGAATTTAGTTTGTAATGGAATTGCAAATAGTTTGATGGGAGAATAAAAACAAGTGTTTAATTTACTTGAATTATTAATTATATTTTATTATTATGATTATTAAATTTACAATATTTTAAAAAAAATGTGTGTGTGTCATTTGAAGTAATTTTACATGTTGACAGTAATATCAAAAGCATAGTAATCAACACATATGAAATTGATTTTTATAAACCTCAAAATCAATTATAGTTTTAATCAAATACTTTAATTTCAGTAATGAATCATAACTAAAAATATTTTTTATAAAACTATTTTTTTTTACCATCAACCCAAATAGACTCCAAAACTGATAGGTATTTCTGACCTGAGACAGGTTTCAAGATGGTGGTTAAGAATATCGCTCTTTGTTCAACTATGAGCAGAGGATTTTTATACTTTCTACGGGTCGAAAGTTTGTAACGCCAGGCCGCTCATGATAGGCCCGTGACTGTTATAAATCTACGAACGACCCCTACCTTTTTTGTCCCCCGTAATCAAAACGTTGACTCCTTGTAGCCCTCCGTTCACCTCAGGATCATTTTTGTTCCTCTCTGAAATGTTGTTTCTCTGACTCTTCTGTTGCACTTCGTGATGCTTGTCGGGCATGCACTTCAACTTTTATTCCTTCTCCAGCCAAAACAACCATGAAATTCTGGTTAGCCAGAGACTAGAACCTGTCGATCGGCTGTCGTTTCAGGCACATATAATTCAAGACAGCACGCGATAAAGTTGAAACATCCCACGTCTGGGTTTGGGGGCCTGTCATTTGCTGTGAGAAATTTGGTTGTTTATCAAGACATTAGATCGTGTATCCCCGGGTTTCCAAACAGGCAAATCAGTGGAGGATTTTTCTCAAATTATACGTGGTGCTGTCTGATTGGACATTTTAGTATCCGATCGTCTTCTTCGTGGTGCTGTGTAACGTGTATTTTTTAAAAAATATTTGAAAAGAAAATAAATAATATATTTTTTTAATTTTTATATTTATACATAAATATTTTATCAAATTATTATTTTTAATATAAAACAAAACAGCTGCAAAAATATTTTTACAGATTATTTGAGAAAAATAAATGAAGAATAGAGCAGTTTAATTGTAAGCGGCGCAACGGCGCACCAAACTTGTGTGTGTGTGTGTTAGCCAATGCACTCATGTTATTTTTTAAAATATAAAAAAAATAATTATATGAAAATTTTTTATTATAATACAAATTTAGATAAAATAATAAATTTATTCATAATTCATGTTAAGATAAAAAAAAAAGTAAAATATTTTTATAAAAAAACAATAAAAATATTCATTAAAATTATCATTATTAAAGCGCAAACAATAAAATCATGAAATCATCTAATCTGAAAGAGATAAAAATAAAAAAAAAATAAACAGAGGAAAAAACAGATCAATATTAATGTGAAAATAATCATCAACATGCATTAAAATTTCAGAACTAAACCAAATAAAAATAAATCTCTAATAAAAAATAAAACGATAAAAATTAAAAACAAAAACTAAAAGCATAACTGCATAAATATGGATTAAAAAATAAATATGGTCCAAGAATAACAGATAAAAACAAAGAAATTAATAAAAAATAAAAAATTCAAACAATACAGACCGAAATGAAAAATAAGATATATAATTAATTTCAATCAAACAACAAAATTAAAACAAATAAAACATTGGGACCGAAACAAATACATATATTTAAAAAAAAATGTAGTGTAATTTTTTAAAAAAAAATAAAAGAATAAAGATAGAAATGAAAAATAGCATACATGACTAATTACAATTGGAGGACATAATCAAAACAAATTAAAACAAACTATATATTTAATTTTAGTTGAAGGACAAAATTGAAATAAATAAACCTAGGGACTGAAATAAATAATTTAAAATAAAATTGTTGTGTAATGTTTTTATAAAATTAAAAGAATAACGACCAAAATGAAATATAGAATATATAACAAATTTCAATTGGAGGACCCAATAAAAATAATTAAAACTTGCATACCAAAATAATTAAAATAATCAAAAACAAACCAAAAATGAAAAGAATAAAGACTAAATTGAAATTCAACACATATAATCAGTTTCAATTGAATGACACAATTGCAACAAATCAAAATTATATTAAAAAAAAAAACAGTAATAAAAGAGAAATCCAAAGACCAAGGACCCAAATAAAACTTTCACAAACATTAAGGACCAAAACATAGTTTTGGGCGGCAAGAGAGAAAAAAGATAAAAAAAAATTAAAATCATCCACCGAAGCTTCGCCGGACACTATAAGAAGACACACGTCGTATTAGGAGGTAGAGGACATGTCGTCATACCATGTGACACGACGAAAGGATTTTTTTCACCTTCGTAATGAGGCGCACGCACCTCCCGAATCTACGCTCATGAAAATTACTAAATTACCCCATGTTCTGTTTGCCTTCTTTTTATCATTTTTGAGGCTATTTTCATAGTTTTATTATGCAACAAATCTAAAAATGTCATCCATGTTACCTGAAAAATTCAAAAATACTTCCATTTAAGAGTTAAAATTTCTTAGCTCTGAGATAAAATAATAAATTTACTATCATAATAAATAGTATTTTGAGCCTATGTGAACTTTGAACTGTGGAATAGTAATCAGTAAATGTGGCTCGCGTTTATATTATAGTTAATTTCGAAGGTTCTTCCAGATTATTACACGGATGGATATTTTATTGATATTCCTGTGATTTTATTTTCTTATTATTTTGTTTTTAAGATTTGTGCTAATTGCTTTATTCTCGTGAGCGTAGATTTTTATAATTTCAGTTGATTGAGCTGATCAATTCAAATCTTAGTTATGCTATCATTGATTTAGAAATAGTTATGCTTTCATTGATTTAGAAATAGTTTTTTAAATTATTTTTGTTTAAAATATATTAAAATAATATATACATATATTTATATACGAGACTCAAAAGGGTAGAAAAAAATAGAAAACTTATTCTGTTGTCGTTCCTGGTTCAAGACCAACAAGCATTTCATTCAAATTTCGAGCTCTGGTTATGAATCGGATAAGAGTCCAAATTGGGCTCGTTTTACTGCCTGCAGGTCTGTGCTGGATCAGCACGAAGCAGACGAGGGACAACTCACGAGCCCATAATTTAGAGATGGTCCTGTTACTTCAAGTTTTATGGCATCAAGAGGGTGCATGGGAATGTGTTTAACAAATATTTAAAAAAAAATGAATTTTTTTTTATTTTTGTTTTTTTAAATTATTTTAATATATTATATCAAAAATAATTTTTAAAAAATAAAAATATATATTTTAATATATTTCTAAAAAAAAATATTTTCAGAAACAACATAATCATGCACAAAACAGGCACTAAGATGGCAAACCAGTTTTGTCTTCATTTTACGCAGCGGGGAATGGAAAGTACACAGATACCCTGCATGTGAAAGGGCTTAAAGTGAGAGCGTTGGGATCTCTTCCTGGTCACATTCCTAGGCTGTGATATTAAGCTCTAATACTATAAAAAGAAATATCCTTCACCGTATGGTCCACTCAACAAGCAAAGAGGCAATCATGTGGATAAACAAGGGAGAATTAATGGGTGCGAAATCGATGTTTCAATGGGAACCCACGCAGCTTCTCGATTGATTTCGTGCACAGACCTCTCTCAATCGTATGCTCTGAAAAAAAAATCATTTTTGGCACTTTTACGAGCAATTAGGATGGGTGGCATGTTCTTGTTTTACTAATTTGCTTAAAGCCTTGAATGCCTAGTCCTAGCTTACCTAGGGTTCGGCCCTATTTTTTTTTACTAAAGAAGAAGCCAGTGGTTGCTCTGCTGATCGAAGCCTAGCTAGCTGTTCCTTGACTGTAAGAAACCTCCCTTGAGGAAACAGGAGAAGGGAAGTGTGAAAGAGAATCTCAGGTGATTGAGACTTGACAGATGGGCTTAGATTTTGACATGTCATCTCTAGCAGAGAGGGAGCGGTTAGAATAGCGACAAACAGCAAATGAATGGTTGGAAGGCAAGAGTTAAATTCTCTATGGTTGCATGTAAAGGAGCCTTAAATGAGAGTCAGTGTTGAGGTCTCTCTCATTCTTTCCTTTTGCTCCCGATTCTTCTCTTTTCTTCCTTCCTCTCGTTTAATTTTATTTTTTTATGGGGCAGTTTTCATTCAAGCTCTCTTTCTTTCTCACAAGCATGGAGTAAATAAAGCATTTTATCAACAGCGAGAAAAAACAGCTTGGCGCAGAGAATTGCAGCTTTTACTGTCCTTCCTAGCTGCTCAACCCAGCTAAGCCTTTCCAGTGATCTCACAATCCACTCTCTTTCTGCCGGCCACGCTAATTGGCTGCTGACCTCTTGCTGTGATCTTTTATAGGATTTTGTTTTGGATCTTGTGGTCTCACGTGAATCTTGTTTCTTACTGCATTAAATTCTCTCCCGCAAGAAAGGACTGGAGCTCAGGATTGTATTAAAGAGGTTGAAAACCTCAACCATTCACTTCAAAGCAAAGCACTATATAGTATTTAAATGTTAATTATTTCTATCTTCTTACGTGCCAGATACCCAAACAAGTACAAATTATTTCATTTTTTAAATATTCTATTATCGAGATTACTGGTTGCTGCAGGTTGGTTATACTGTACTGTGATGTAACTATGTGTGCTCGGCTGACCTCCCCCCAATCAAAAAGGACGGTGCTGTTCTCTTCAGAAATCTAAATTAATAAAAGGGATTCCTAGAGCTTGCATGGTTGCTAGAGAAGAGTCACTTATGCTCATTAAATTAAAGGGATTTAAAGTTTTGAATGAGCTCATTAAATTAGAAACGAAACTCAGCACTGGTTTGTCTTGCAACTGTTTTCCACTGTGTTTTTTGTCTTTGTTAATAGTATCTGTCCTTTCAGCTCCCCTCTCTGTAACTTGGAAGGTCTACATTTCTGACAAAGAATTTATGCCTGCAGGCAATCAAATTTTGTTTTCTCCAATTCTATGTTTCCCATCTGATTTTTCCCTTCCATCAAGATGACAACGCACCAGCCTTTTACAGTGGAGGATCTAACTGTAGAATCAGGAAGGACAAGTTGATCAACCAAGATTTGATGTTAAAAAAACCCATGGTTACTTGTAAGAGGCCTGGGCTTACATGTTGAGAATCGCTGAATTCTCATGGATTCAGCCTTAAAGAAGGCTAAGCCTCTGTGGATAGATTTCCTTGTATATATGAAACACCTACAATATTTATTGTATTATTGTTTATATGAAAAATATTTATTTTTCATTAATTTAACGGGGCAAAATGATTTCTATTTTTTTTTCTTCAAAAAAACAATTACACTTATAAATTACAAATGCCTCATGAATCATTTGAGTTTCATATTCACAATTTTTATTTTATATTATATAGAGAGTATTTTTTATAAACTAAAATTATTGCACACTTTTTTTATATTGTTTTGATATAAAAAAAATAAAAATTAAAAGAAAACGAATAAAATTTGATGTAAAAAATAAATGAAATCAAATACTAAAATACAAGATAAAAAAAACATTGAAAACAAAATAAATGGTAATAAAAAATAATACAAACACAATGTAAAATAACACATTTAATCTTTTAACTAGCATGTATGAGACCAGAGAGAGAGAGAGAGAATCACATGACTCAATCATTTCTCCATTGTGTATACATGTTTGATCACCCAGAAAAGAATATCGAGAAGCATTGAAAGTCATCGATCAAGATGGCGTGGGAGACATCTCAAACGCCGCTCGAAGAGGGCAGGCGTCTCCGACTCGTTACATTTACAAGTCAATTCTAGTTCTTAAGAAAATATTTTATATTTATTAAAATACCGAATTGTTACTTTGTAAACTTAATTATAACTAAAAAATCATGATAAAATAAATAAAAAAGCTACATATCTCCGATTAAAAAATTATATTTAAATATAATCTAATCATTTTATTGTATTTTTAAAAGATAAAAATCTTGAAAAGGCTCTAGCTTTTGGTTAAATAAATTTTCTTTTCAAAAGTAATTTAGTTATTTTATTATATTTTTTAAAATATAAAAAGTTGATTTGTTTCTTATTAATTTGAAATGACTTGTGAATCATTGCAATAATAATAATAGCTATTTCATTTTTTTTAGAAGGGTAAAATAGTTACTGCGTTAAATTTTTTATTTAATGAAATCTTTATATATAATTAAGTAATGATAAAACATATAAACTTTCTATATCATATTTATTTATTCTATGATTCAAGACATTTAAAGATTATGTCCAGGAATTATACTATATACTAAAAGATATTAGTTTTAGTTACTGTACCTTGTGAGACAAATCATTGTAGGTTATAATAGTGTTGCTCGGTTTTCGAGTTAGGTTGGTTTAGGTTGGTTCGTTAGTTAGCTGTTTTGATGGTATTTAGATATTTTTGCACATAAAATATGAAGAAACACTTGTAGCTCAGTGGATAGAGTGTTTGCCCTATGTAGAAAGTCACGGGTTTGAATTTGTTCAGCACCTTTTTTTTATGCTTTTTTTCTTCCCCCCTTCTTTTTTTCTTTTTTTCCTCTCTAAATCATTTTATTTTATTTTAACTAATTATTTTATTTTATTTCTATTTGTTGTCTGCTCTTTTATTAAAGTTACTGGGTTTTTTTTCTTTGATTGATTTTTTTCCTATTATTAACACAACAACAATAATAATTTTAGTTTTTTTTCTTCCTTCTTTTTTTGTTAATGTTTTTTATTTTTTCCTTCGAAGTAATCTAATGATTTTTATTGTTTTAGCAATAATAGTAATGATATTTTTAGATATTAAGATTTTGATATTTATATTGTTATAATAAGATGTGTTGATGTATTTCATTAAATCATACCTTACATGCATATATGTTATACTTTATTTTATTTTTTTTATTTTTTTATTTGATTGAAATTAGTAGTATATTTAGTTTTCGTTTCAACCCTAATGCTTTTAATTTTTTATTTTAATTCTTTTAATTTTTTATAGTTCTTAAATAGTTTTTATTTTTGTCCATGTTTATATATAAGTGCCTTTAGTTTTGATTTTTAATTTTTATTATTTTCTCTTTTGTTGAGATAATTTTTTTTTTCAAAAAAATTGCTCTTAAATTTTAGTTTGTGTTTATGATTATTTGAAAAATGATATTTTTTTCCTTTGTTTATTTCTTTTGGGTTTTTTTATTAGTTTTTTTTTCTCACTTCAAATTATTGTTTTTAGTTAATATTTTTTTTTCATTGTTTTGTTAAAGTTTTTGGATTTTTTTTCTATTTTTTTATTGAATGTATTTTCCCATTATTCACGCAATAATAGTAATAATAATAATAATTTTAGTTTTTTTTCTTGTTTTCTCTTCTATTGATGTTTTTGAGTATTTTTCTCCTTGGAATAATTTAATTTTTTTATTGTTTTAGAAATAATAATAATAATATTTTTATATGTTGAGCTTTCGATGTTATTGTTGTTATAATATAATGTGCTGATGTGTTTTATTATATCAAACCTTGCATGTTAAAATGTTATTTTATTTTTAAACTAGCAAAATATATTAATTATTTTAATTTTGATAATTATAAAAAATATTTGCTATACCCACATCGTAAAGCGGACAATTAAGTAATGATAATGTAAAAGAGGTGGCCTAAAACAAGCTATTTATACATTTCAAACTATTTATATTTTATTATTCGTGAATATAACTAGTATTTATTTTTCATTAAAATATGTTTTTAAAATTGATAAAAAGCATGTATTTACAACAACTACACTTCTATACAACCATAAAATGAACCTATACTCTTTTATATAGCAATAATTCTATGAGCAGATATTAAGTTTTAAGAGTGTAAAGTACAAACTTTGTAAATGATTAATTGTGAAAATGAAATCACAATTTTCACTCCCTTATCTTGCCTTGTTACCTGGCTGTGTGATAATAATAACAGCCTCCTAGACCCTAGAGATAGTTTATACAAGCATATATTTTAAACACATTTGTTTATGTTTTAATAATAATAATAATAATAAATAAATAAATAAATAAATAATCAAGCACTTGATAAGGAAACCACTCTTACTTTATTTTATTAACATGCATTAGACATAAAAATCTGTTGGAATTCCTATTTGTAACCAACATGAAAGCAAACAATCACATAATAATTAAAATATTAATTATTTTTTCCAATTTTTTAGTCAGTGTAAAATCAACCTATCAAATAATACTTAATTTATTTATCATTTTTATACACGTGGACCAGTAAAAAGAATCTAACTATGGCCACTATAAGAATTCAACTGAATTCCATAAAAGTTTTAGCACTCGGAAACTTGTTATGCTGCTTATGTATACGTCGGTATTTTCAGCACGTGTGTTGCGGATGTAATAAGATTTTAAAAAAATGGTATTTTAGTCAATTCCATTCAAATAAATTAGATTATTATATAAAAATACTTAAATAAATCTCTGAATAATCTTTTAAAAAATATTATATATCTTGAGAGCTTAATTCCTTAAACTAAAATGATATTTTTCTCAAATTCAATTTTCAAGAAAAATCAAACTCCTGTAAATAATGATAAGAGTTTTATTGGCAATAAATTAAAAGAGAATCGACTGTTTTACTGTAGATTACTATTCACTGGATATTTGATTTCCTGCTTCGCACATACATGAGTTTGGTTTGGTCTTTTTTTGAAAAAAATGTTTTTGTTTTTACTGATTGTTTTTTTTAGACTGTTTTACTGTAGATTACTGTTCACTGAACATTTGGTTTGCTGCTACGCGCCTACGTGAGCTTGGTTTGGTTTTTTATATATATAAAAAAATTATTGGCTTTTTTTTTTTCAAAAAACAAGGGTTTTTGGTTTTGTTTTTTTCACAAAAAAAACAGGTTTTTTTTTAAGGACTGTTATTTTTTTTTAAGAAAAAAACGGGTTTTTTTTTACTAACTAGCTTTTTTAAAAAAAAGGGGGGGGTTGGTTTTTTTAAAGTTTTACTGTAGATTATTGTTCACTGGACATTTGGTTTGCTGCTTTGCACCTATGTGAGCTTGGTTTGGTTTTTTTTTTTTTACTGGCTGTTTTTTTTTCTCAAAAAACAAGGGTTCTGGTTTTGTTTTTTTCATAAAAAACCAGGTTTCTTTTTAACGACTGTTATTTTTTTAAGAAAAAAATGGGTTTTTTTTTACTAACTAGCTTTTTTAAAAAAAAATGGGGGGTTGTTTTTTTTTTAAAAAAAAGAGAGAATCGACCGTTTTACTGTAGATTACTGTTCACTGGACATTTGGTTTGCTGCTTCGCGCCTACGTGAGTTTGATTTGGTTTTTTTTTTGAAAAAAATGATTTTTTTTTCAAAAAAAAGGTTTTTGGTTTTGTTTTTTTCACAAAAAAAAAAAAAAACAGGTTTCTTTTTAATGATTGTTATTTTTTTAAGAAAATAACAAGTTTTTTCTTACTAACTAGCTTTTTTTAAAAAAAAAAGAAAAGAAAAAGGTGGGTTTCGTTTTTTTTTTAAAAAAAAAATCAGTTTTTTTTTAAGAAAAAAACAGGTTTTTTTAATGTCTATTTTTCTTAAAAAAAAATTTAAAAAAAAAAATAAATGAGATGTCTGAGTCAGGTTAAGCGCAATACGACCAATCTCCTAATCTCCCAATCCATATTTTTTTTTTATATATTTTTTCCCCTGCTTTGTTTTGCCATTTATACAAGTTTTTTGTTTTTTTATAACTGAAGTATCCGGATCAGCTTACACACACCATGATTTTTTCTTCCCAGGTATTTTTTTCTTCTTTTGGGCCAGCTTAGTGCACCACGAATTTTTTTATGTTTTTTTCCACTTATATATATCTTTATTGTCTTCGTGAGCTCGGTTGGTTTTTTTTTAATAACTGTTTTTTTTTAAAGAAAAGTGGTTTTTCGGTTTTTTATAAAAATAACAGGGTTTTTTTTTAATAACTTTTTTTATTTTTTTTAAGTAACTAAGATGTCTGGGTCAGTTTACGCCTACCATGACTAATCTCGGGATTCATATTTCTTCTTATATTTTTTTTCCCTTTTGTTTTGCCACTTATACAAAAAAAAATTATAACCGAGGTGTTCAGATTAACTTACATGCACCACGATTTTCTCTTCCCAGGTATATATTTTTTCTGTTCCGGGCCAGCTTAGCATGCCACCAATTTTTTCCTGTTTTTCTCTCTCACTTGTATATTTTTTATATATATAATCAGGGTGTCCGGATCAGTTTACACGCACTATAACTATTATTATTTTATATAATGCCTAAAGTAGATAGCAATTCTAAAAATTAATGTGTATATATATATATATATATATATATATATATATATATATATATATATATATGAAAGCACTAATATGAAATAAATAGTAAAATATATAATTAATCTAATATATTTATAGAAAGAAAGAAACTGAAAAATAATTATTTTCAATATTTTGAATGCCTTATCTACAATAACTAGAAATTTCAACACCTAATGATATTTTTAAAAAAATCAATTAAAAAAAAACAAAAATAAATATTATTAGATTCTGAAAAAAAATATTTGACTTGAAAAATAAATAAAAATAAAAAAGAGAATAATAAGTTGAACAATTACTAGACATCTAACTGCCAATGAATGCCCAAATGACTACAAAAAAAAAAAATTCTAATTGATTTCATCGATTATATTTTTTTCATCAACCGATTATATAATTGTCAAAACAATTAAAACACACCAAACAATCAATCAATTACAGTTTTTCAATCTATGAATTAAATAAATCGACACAAAAAAAAAATCAACCAGAAATAATTCATCTTTGATAGATTTTAGCGGTTGCACTTTTGCTATCTGCCGATTAAATCATTCATTGTTGTTAAAATCAACTCAACCATCAACAAGTTCGATACAATAATTTTACTAATTAAATATTAAAATAATCAATTATAACACATATAAAATCAATTAATTTTTCATATATATAAAAACCCAACACAACACGCGGATAAATTCATCCGCTATCACTTAATCTCGTGTTGTGTTGTTAGGCAACATTAGATGGAAAAAATGCAATATTTTGAAAGGAGCGAGTCTTTTTAAATAGTGCGTCTCACAGTTTTTTTTTTCTCCCTCTTCTTGCTTCTAGATTAAGTGCCTTTTTTGCACTGTTTTTTTTTAAATTATTTTTATTATTTTAAATTAATTTTTTCTGGTATTTTTAAATTATTTTGACATGTTGATGTCAAAAATAATTTTTAAAAATAAAAAAAATAATTTTTTATATATATTTTTAAATAAAAACCACTTTAAAAAATAATTTCAACTATATTTAATTTAAGTAAGAGGTAGCTAGCTTTGATTGAAAAGGAAATCAATTTCCATTGAAAGAGCTATATTTAATTTAATATAATTTAACAAGACACAAAGCATGTTGCTAAATTTACTATACACATATTTACCATTGATGTAGTGTTTCATATACATCGTAAGCTATAATTTATAACTTATCATGCGACAAATCCCTATTTTAAAGATGGAAGATAATTTCTAAAGATTGATATAACTTTATTATTTTCAGATTTTAATTAATCACGCGTGGGGAGTGTAAGAACTTGGATCATTAGATGCAAATAAATTATTAATCAATTGGTTTGAAAATGTTTTTGTTATATTAGCCCCGATTATAAGTAGAATTATAGGAGTCCATGGGAAAGAAATTAGCCACACCTCTATTTTCCTCTCTTTTCCCTTGTAAATTATAGTCTAGCCTTTTTGTTTGGTGATATTTTAACTCAAATCCCTATTTTTTTTAATTTTTATCTTCATTTTTTAAAAAAAAATTATTTGTTTTTTATTTAATCTCAATTTATCAGATATTATATTTTTCAAATATGGTTCTTATTATCTGAATTTCTTTTTTCTATTGACATTTTTGTAAAAAACTTAGTGATTTTCAACTTTATCATTCAATTCAAATACTTGATGGTATGGTGCTTTTCAATTTAGTTCTTATTTTGTGTGTTTCTATTTATTTCTTGTCCTTTTGTAAAAGTTTATATTCTTTTCAATTTCACCATCTAATTACAATATTATTATTTTTATTTTTAAATTGATTTTGATCCTCACTATTTTTTCCCTTCACAATTTTTTTGTGAATTTCACTTGTGCATTTAAATATAAATTTATTTTGTATTTTTTACCTTGATCTCCATCATTTAATTATCATTTTTACTTTTTTTTTAATTCTATTCTTCAATATAATTAATTGAGAATTAGACTACGTAATATTTTCAGATTGGGCGTTTCGAGTCTAATGACTCATGTCATGAGTTTAGAAAATTAATGAGTTTTTTTATAAAAATAATATTTATGTATATTCTTTTTATATTGAACATTTTAAAAAATAAATATAATTTTTTTTTATCATGTTATTTTAATCACATGATCTATATCACAAGTTTAAAATGATATGCAGGGTCGACTCAACCCTAATCAGTATAATCACAAGTTTATCATGATGAATTATTTATATTTTTTTACTCTATTTTATCACTTAAATATTATTTTTTATATTAAAAAAATACTTCAGTTTTATGACGAAGCGTGAACACTCATTGCAGACCAATGCTCATGGATTCACTCATCATTACTATATAATCAAAAGAATGCCTCCAACCTCTGTGCACGCACTCAACTCCCTGGTACTGCCCTTTCCCTCCTCTCCTTTCACGGTCCAACCGAATCATTCACATTTGAATATCTGTCTCCATGAACAACTTTCATGCAAATCTCCATGCAAACACACCGCACCTCGAAAGGAGCCTCCCTGAAATGACAAAACACCAGGAATCCAATATATATGTGCGTGTTGTGCGCGCGCGCGTGTGGAGAGAGAGAGAGACACACACACACACACACACAGAGCTCACGGCTATTTTTGAGGATGGCATTCAGGAAATTAAATAACATAATATAAATAGCTACTTATATTTGTTTTGTTTTTATTTACAGGTATAGATTGGATATCCATGTCCTCACTAACTACAATAAAACGAAAATGATCGCTCAGCCTAAAATTAATAAATAAACTAAAAGATTTGGGAAAACATTGTTCATTTACAGTAGATGAATAGTGTTTTCCCAGATCATTCTTAAGTTTTTTTTTTCTATTTTCATTTTAATCATTGAATTTTATTGATGTTTATTTACGTTCTTACAAGTTGTGTTCTGTTGCTGTCTGCTTTTGTTTGCATGTTCTCATTTATTTGATTTATCATTACATATTTTAATGTTGAATAGAGCGCAGTTTTAACATTTAAAAATAAATATTTTTATTCATTTGCTGTTGAAATGGAGCAAAAAAAAGTTCAATTTGATCCCTTAAGTCTCACTTTTTTCATATGTAGTTTGGGCTTCTAATGTTTTAGTCTATAAATTTATTTTTTTCTTTTATGCATTTTAACCCAACAGAGATAAAAGAGTTACGACAGAGAAAGAGAGAGAGTTGTTGAATGGCTGAATACTAGCCACATTGCAATCTTAGTATCTTTGAATTTGTTTTTAAAAGGGGAACTCAATGGAGGTAGTTTATGCCTTCAATGATACTAGACAAGCTAGAGCATGACTCAATTTTTTTTTTAGTCTGGTTTAATTTTGATTTTTCATGCAATTTTTTTTTTATGGTTGGTAAATGTTAGATATTAGTTGAGATCTAGTGCAAGTAGGTTTCCATAATAAAAAAGGATTTGTATTTAGAATCCTAAAACAACTAAAACAAAAAACCAATAACTTGAACCACTTAAAGAAAACTCAGGTTGCTGATGATGAATATAAAAAAATTGATCAAGTACTATTTTTTAAAAATTATTATAGTTGTCAATAAGATATGAATCTATGGCAATAAAACAAATATATTATTATCATTGAGAGAACTGTTTTATCACTAACACTAGAAATCAATTTTATTACTTGTTTAATAGAGGGGTCTATGGATATTGATGGACTGCAAAGATCATTGCTAGTTCATGAGAAAAAATTGAATCAGCAAGATGATAAAAAAACAAGTTTGATGAGTTTTATCTAATAATATTTTCTCTATTTCATGAATAGGTGGTGTAGAAAACAAATAGCAAAAAAGAAACAATAATGACATATTTTCATATCAAAAAAATATTAGATGTGAGAAAGCCAAATAGTAGACAAATCAACGTTTAATGCTTAAGGTGTCACGAGTATGAATATTATAAATTTCAATATCAAACTATTTTTAATATAAGTTGTGATTGAAAATATGATTTCATATAAAAAAAACATGAAATATCTTTATTGATAGCTTGCTTGTTAGCTTCAAGAAATGGGGGCGTGGACTTCTATAAAAAAACAAAGCATGTAGAATTCAAGATGATAAACTGACCATGATAACCAAAGCTAACGTGGTGACGAATCAATTCTTTCCATTATATCTTTAAAATATTGTCTATTCATGTTTTTTGTGAAGATTAAAAGACGACAAGCAACACATATTTTTTTCATAAACATCTTAATCTTTATGGATTAAAAATGAAATATCAACTATTTTTAATATAAGTTGTGATTGAAAATATGATTTCATATAAAAAAAAATGAAATATCTTTATTGATAGCTTGCTTGTTAACTTCAAGAAATGGGGGGGTGGACTTATATAAAAAAATAAAGCATGTAGAATTCAAGATGATAAACTGGCCATGATAGCCAAAGTTAATGTGGCGACGAATCAATTGTTTCCATTATATCTTTAACATATTGTCCATTCATGTTTTTTCTGAAGATTAAAAGACGACAAGCAACGAATATTTTTTCATAAACATCTTAATCTTTATGGATTAAAAATGATATATTAAAATAATATGATGATAGGTTTTCCTTAAATTACAATTATTCTCAAGTTTATGAAAATTGAGTTTTTAGTAAAAAAAACATCAAGATCAATTTTCACAAGAAAAATCACGGAGAGCAACAAGGCGATTGGAGCTTTCTCATTTTGATATTTGCGGGGTAATATTTTTTTTTAATTGAGGTAAAAGATATATAAACCATCCATATTGAAGATTATAATTATAAAATTTAGGTTTATTTTTTGTATGAAAATTCTAAATTTTTTAAAGGCTAAAAGAGATATAAAGAACTTGTCTAAAATGAAGCTCATTCGCCAATAAAAATTCTTTAGACAAATTAAGGTGAAAAGTATAACTTACATGAATTTATAATATTTTTAAGAGATCTACGAATTAAAATGTACATAATGGCAACTCGTATACTAAAAAAATGTTATTTTCAAAATGAAGAATTTAGTTAGTATAAATATGATTTGAAGTCTTTTAACTAGTGACTTATAAAAATTGTTTTGGCTTCAAGGAATAAATTGGAACATTTATATTTTGAATAAAATTCCTAGACTTTTCATTCATGACAAGACATTGGAAGAAGCCCGCTTAAAATAGATAAAAATTGATGACAAATCATCTTAAAAAATTAGGGTGATTTTTCCATGCCAAAATCCACCCTCCCCCAACAAAAAAGCTTGATAAAAAGGAGATTTTTTTTTTATATATAGTATTAGTGTATGAAGTTGAATTTTGGACAAAAAGAAGTAATGGTATAAAAAAATATGATGAAAAATTTAGATGGTGGAATTGATTAAAACCTATGGATGAAACACCACAAACAATATTTAAAGAGCACAAAGATAATATACTATTGGTGTAAAATGAGTGTATAAAACAAAACTAAAGAGAATGACAGGTTAATAAATATCAAGTATGACCAATAGCTAAAGGTTACAAGCAAGAATATAGGAAAGATTTTGCCGGGGCTATAGTCCATGATTACAATAACATCATAGTTAAAGATGTCTAAGATGTAGATGCCATTTGATATTACGATCGAAATCGAGATTCAAACAATAAATAGTGTTATGGTGTTTGGTGATGCAAAATCCCAAATTAAATTGTTATGGGACCCACCAAAAATCGACTGAAATCATGGTTTAGAAGAAGCTGAAAAATGATGTTTTTACTTATGATCGCAATTTATTTTATTACCTGCGTTTCATGGATTACAGATCGTGGCTAGCAGCTTGAAGCGTGAACCAACCGGCGATCTCTCTCTCTCCACAGCAACAACTGTCTCTCTCTCCACAGCGACAACTCTCTCTCTCTCCACACGATAACTTTCTCTACAACGATGACACTCTCTCTCTCTCTCTCTCTCTCTCTCTAGCTAGTTAAGGGTAGTTCTTGGAGACACCACCACCACCATAACCCCCCTCATCACCAGGAGCTTCCCCTTCACTCTAGAAGCTCCACCATAACCACCTCCAACGAGAGCAAGAAGCCTTCGCATCGAAGCAATAGTGATGACAGCAAGCTTCTAACACCCTTACCAGTTTAGAGGCCATCATCACAAAAGAGCCACCTCAACCTCTTCTATCCATCGACATCGGATGTTCAACCTCTCATCATCGTCGATCAGATGCTACTGTTCACGTTTTAAGAAGACGCGAACAATGTAGTGTACCATTTCATTCAATGGGTATATAAATACTAGACTTGGGTTGGGCCTCCTCTCAGCCCAGGCCAAGTCCACTAGAGTTGGGGCGACCCATTTAGTTGGGTCAAACCTAGTTTGATTAAAAAAAAAATAGACAAATAGAAATCAATCCTAATAAAAAGAAAAGGTGCGTGACTTCGTTTCACTCCACAATTCTGTTATTTTTTGATTGATTATGTATCAAAAACTTACAACTGGATTTGACATTAAAATTATATACCTCTACAACTGGATTGCAAATGTTGTTACTAATGATATTGTTACCATATGTTGTTTCTTGATCAAATTACAAGGGATTACAGAGGCATTCCTGTATCGATTTAGTTTGTGATGAAATTGCAAATAGTTTGATTGGAAAATAAAAATAAATAAATGTTTTTTTCATGAATTATGAATTATATCTTATTGCTAAGATTATTAATCTACAAAATTTAATATATATATATATATATATATGTGTGTGTGTGTGTGTGTCCTTTCAAGCAATTTTACAAGTTGATACTAGTATAAATGCATAATAACCAAACATATGAAATTATTTTTTATCAATTTCAAACTCAACCATAATTTTAATCAAACACTTTAATTTTAATTATTAACCACGTATAAAAATACTTTCTATAAAACTATTTTTTTTAAAACCTCAAACTATAAAAATAAAACCAATACTACATATACCCGTAAAACTAATATTTTTACATTAAGAAGACCCTGTTCATAGCAGATACTCATTTCAAAACTAATATTTTTACATGAATGATACCGTTATAATCAAATGTAATATCGGGAAATAAAATAAAAATTCAGACTTTATGTCCCCGGTGGGGCCTCCGATCATCACTCCCGGAATCTTTTAAATATATCACAGACCCACTCACCCTCTTTCCCCCCTGGAAGCATATATGATAAAAAAAAAACCCGTCTTTTTTCCTTTGAAATATACCCCCCTTCACACCGAATGGCCCAGAGTCGTTAAAAAAGCAAATGGAGTTTCTGTTCTTTTCTCATTTATATTCAAATCCAAAAAGAAAAAGTGCTACCCCACGCGTTCTAAATAGCGTGGCACGTGACAATCGAGTTTTGCATTTTTACATCATCTTAAGTTATTTACTTTTTAAATGAAAATATTCATCCTTTCTTACACAGTAGTTTAATCCAAAGCATTTTGTCTGTATCCTCAAAATTCTGGAAAAAAATGATGATGTATTGTGGCGAACAAGCAGGAAATTAGCTAGTTTGGTATTGGCCACTCAAAAGAACAAAATGCTTATTTTGATTTTTTTTATTTGTTTTGGTCGGAACTAATTTATCTGATTGAACTTCTTTCAACTCTTTTTTCTTTGAATTTCAAATCAACCTAGGCGTCTAGCTATTAAAAAAAACCCCAGAGAAGTCAGTGGTTGCCATTTCAACCAGTGTTTTGCAAATAAATAAAGTCACGCTAGCAATTCACAGATGAAAGTCACCCCCAATATCACACTGCCAGATGAATAAAGCAGAAAGTCAGAAATGGTCACGTCGATGACCCACATAAGAAGCCTTCTTTCTATCAAAATGAACGGTGGAAGATGGGGCTGTGAGCAATGCATGGTCACAGCAGGAGGGTGACTCAATGGGGCCTGAGCCTTTGTCCCACCGGTGAAGCATATGTTTTCGAATCGAAAGCTGTGAACCAGATTAGAGCAGTATTTAAGTTGAAAGGAAAAACAACAGATATAAGTTGGATTGCAGAGTGGCAGTGTACTGTTTGAAGTGACTGAAGGGGTAGATGTCCTGCCCATCAAATCTATCCAAGGCCCTTTGCACAGTAAAATAAAGCTACACCCATTTGGTTACTGCCAGTCTCACCCTATTGGCTACCCCCACTAGATTTAGCTGTCATTGGAAGAGAGATAATAAAGTTTGATGATAATATTTTCGGGGGCTAATGAGGAAAGTATATACTCATTTTATGAGCTGTTGAAAAAGGTTTCGGTGGTATATTGGATCCGGCTTTTTTTATTTCCTAGGGTTTAAGGGGGAGCTCTTATATATATATATATAGACAAACACTTTTTTATTATTAATATTAGTATTCGGATTAATTTGCACAAAATTTTATTTATTTATTAAATTTTAAAGTTAATAATTTTATAAATCTTTAATGATCTTCGTATTAATAATCCCAGTATTGAAATCTAATAACACCTTACAATCAAAACTCTTTTTCCCAAATTCGTATTACTCACCACCTACTATATCTATATCTCTCTATATATACACACACTCTTAGTGAAAAGAGAGAGAGGAGGAAGGGAGTTGAGAGAGATAAAAGCTAAAGACGTGGTCTTTCTCACATACACAGATCCCTATGGAATGCCAGGGGTGTTGCCCAGCATTGCTTTGCTAGAATCATTCCTTTTGTTAAGTTTAAAGAGACCAATTTTGTTCTCATTTAGAGATAAGAGGAGAATTTTTTCTAGATTAGCGTGAGTTTCCGGCGAGGTTTAACATGTAAACCTACAGTGGATAGAGGAAAATTTTGTGCTAGAGGGTGAGTGCATAGAGCTAAGAGTTTTGGGTCATAATTTTTTTTCCTTGCAATGTGTTCTGGCTGCTAGACAACAACAACAACAAAAAAAAGAAAAAAAAACCAAGCTTTCATATAGAAGGAGGCAAGAGATTCTGGTATGATTAGTTTATTTCTATGGCAATGATTGAGTTGCCTTGCAGCGTGTGAGAGATCCTTCTAAGGAAGCTCTGGAAGTAGGAAAAGGAAGAGAGAGGTAGAGTGAGATAAGGAGAAGATGAAATCTACGGGTGATAACAACAATGGAAGTAATAATAACTGGTTAGGCTTCTCTCTCTCACCCCACATGAAAATGGAGGTTGCTTCTGACCCCCAACATCATCATCAGTACCATCATCAAAACAATGCTTCTTCTGCTGTTCCAACAAGTTTCTACCTATCCACGGCTCACTTCAATGGCTCTGGAATCGGTTATGGGGTTGGAGAAAATGATGGATTTCACTCTCCTCTGTCTGTTATGCCCCTCAAGTCTGATGGGTCTCTTTGTATCATGGAAGCTCTCACTAGATCACAACCCGAAGGTTTGCTCCGTGCTTTCTTATTACTTGTTTAGTACCTTGTGTTTTCTCTCTCTTAGTTTGAAACACTGCTTTAAAGCTTAGTTGTTTGTGTTTCAAGGAATGGTGTCGAGTCCGTCACCGAAACTGGAGGACTTCCTAGGTGGTGCAACTATGGAAAGTCATCAGTACAGTAGCCATGAAGGGGAAGCTATGGCCTTAAGCCTTGACAGCATATACTACCATCAAAATTCAGAGCCAGAAACTAATAGACAACATTCACTCGACCTTCACGAACCATTTAGGCAGCAAGACCAGCAGTTTTCAGTTCAGCCCCACCCATACTATTCTGGAATAGCATGCCAAGGTCTGTACCAGGCCCCACTGGAGGGGGAAGTCAAGGGTACTCAGCTTGCAGATTGTAGCTCACCCGTTCCTCAAATGGGAGACGATGAACTGCCTTGCTTAAAAAACTGGGTCGCTAGACACTATTCCTCCCAAAGTGCACTGGAGCAGCATATTAATAGTGGCATGGTTAATGATGGCGGGTCTTCTTGTTCTGTTAGTGCTATGGGGTGCGGGGATTTACAATCTCTCAGCTTGTCTATGAGTCCTGGTTCGCAGTCAAGCTGCGTTACAGCTCCGAGGCAGATCTCTCCTACTGGCAATGAATGCGCTGCTATAGAAACAAAGAAGCGAGGTCCTGCAAAAGGGGGTCAAAAACAACCTGTTCATAGGAAGTCTATTGACACATTTGGCCAAAGAACATCACAGTATAGAGGTGTTACAAGGTTAGCTGGAACTGTTTCTCTAACCAACTACATTTTCGCAGCTCTTCGTTGCTATAATGAATTGCTGAACAGTTGCGCTCCTGCCTCCTTTTGGATGTTCCTTCTCTCGTACATTTCCTGTTATCACTACTAATTTGAATTATTTTTTGTATCCTTCTATTTTGGGCGGTGTTTTCTTTGTACATTTGTTCCTTTATATGTCCAATTAACAGTTTTAAATTAACCCCCTTTCAGGCACAGATGGACTGGTAGATATGAAGCCCATCTCTGGGACAATAGTTGTAAGAAGGAGGGCCAGACCAGGAAAGGAAGGCAAGGTAGGTCAAGGAAAGCAAATAATGTTTGCATTTTCTAATTTGGAAGTACTGTTTTTTATTTTCTTTTTCCCCATCTTCTGTATTCATGACCCTGACTTGTGTTATTTATTTCTTACTTGGCTTGCACATGCTGCTTGGAATCATACAATTTTCAGTTTATCTGGGTAAGCCTTCTCTTAAGCGCTAATAATGGTCGTTTTAGAAAGAGCCTTGCTATACACTTTTGACATTAATTCCATTTCATTGATTGAATATAGGGGGTTATGATATGGAAGAGAAAGCTGCAAGGGCTTATGATCTTGCTGCCCTTAAGTACTGGGGCCCCTCAACTCATATAAATTTTCCGGTAATATTCAATCCTCTGAGATTGTCGTTGTGATTGTTTTATGTTTACTAAAAGTCGTGGTTTTCTTTTTCAGATAGAAAATTACCAGGAAGAACTTGAAGAAATGAAAAATATGAGCCGCCAGGAATATGTTGCTCATTTGCGAAGGTAAGTCAATGGCTTACCTTACAAATGGTTACAGTTTATGAGGGTGTTCACATTTTTTCTCATTTCTTTGCAGAAAAAGTAGTGGGTTTTCTAGGGGGGCCTCAATCTACAGAGGAGTAACGAGGTTTTTATTCTTATTAACTTCTTACTCCAGGACAATTTTATTGTAGGAAGTTCAATCCAATTGATATTCTAGTTCTTGTCCGGTTCTCAAATTTTCCATCTTATGTAGACATCACCAGCATGGAAGATGGCAAGCAAGGATAGGTAGGGTTGCAGGAAACAAGGACCTTTATCTTGGGACTTTCAGTAAGTTCAATGCTTTACCCTTGCTTTGCTTTGCTTTGTTTGCCATATTCTCTTCATACGCTCATTTTAAGTTCAAATTTTGTTGGGCTCTGCTGTGCATAAAGAGCTTTTTAAAAGACTCATTTATGACATCTCTGCTCTGTGTCTCCACTAAAGACCTAGTGATGCTTTTATAAGGCCTGATAATTTATGGTTTTACTTCGGGACTACGCGACACATCACTGATTCCCAGTAGAGTACTTCAACTTTATCAAGGCTGTTCTGCCAGTCAAGATTCTTAAGAGGAATAAAAAGTGTTTCCTGCCTAAAATGCTTGATTAAAGGCTAAATTTTTGAAGCGACTGTAGTCCTTTAATACCAAGCTGTGGTTTTTGTGACGTGCTAAAATAGTGTTTGATTAAATCAAATATCAGGTACCCAAGAGGAAGCTGCTGAAGCTTATGATATCGCTGCGATCAAATTTCGTGGGGTTAATGCCGTGACTAACTTTAACATAACAAGATATGATGTTGATAGGATCATGGCCAGCAACACTCTTCTAGCAGGAGAGCTAGCCAGGCGAAACCGAGATACGGAATCTAGCATTGTTTCCATTGATTACAACACATCAACACACAACAATGGTGTTCTTTATCAGTCATCGCAGGAACAGCCAAATGCCTGTGGAGAATCACTTGATCAGAAGTCGATGAGTTCTGGAAATTATCGAAGCTCTTCTTTCGCAGTGGCATTGCAAGATCTTATTGGTACTGATCATTCAGTGAACTCTAGCCAGCTAGTGGTAGACGAATCAGCCAAGATAGGGACCCTTCTCTCTAACCCTTCATCGTTGGTGACCAGTTTGAGCAGTTCTAGAGAACCTAGCCCTGATAAAACTGCCACCCCTATGCTCCTCGCTAAACCTCCTCTAGCGTCAAAGTTCGTTAGCCCGACAGCTAACGCTAATCCTTGGTTCCAAGCTGCCCAATTGCGGCCAGCGGCAATCCCCATGTCTCACTTGCCAGTTTTTGCTACATGGAATGATACATAAGGCCTTGTGTTGTTTTGCTTACATGTGTTTTTGCATGAACCAGGGAAAAGCAGAAAATACTGTTTGAGGAGGAAAAAGGAAGGGTGGAGGCAGGACAGCGGTTTTCATTGTGTTTTCTTTTCAAGGTGCTAGTAGGGGAAATTGGGGATTCGATGGACAAGAGTGGGGGCCGATTATCTGTCTGTAACTCGAGTGTCAGAAACTTTTGTCAAATTGACCTTTTGGCACATATTGGAATGAAAAATTTTGCGAATGAAGGGAAGGGGTAGGGAGTAGTCTAATGATAAAATTATGTGGAATGATGTTGGAAATATAGTAAGTGGCTTTTTCTTATATTATTGAATCCACTTTCTACTTTTTAGAGCTGCTAAGTACAATCCCAGCTCAATGCATCTCCATAATGCAAAAGGGTTCTACTTTGACCACAAATTCTTTTAAATTCCCTCGATCTGTTCGCCTCTCTGCCCTACACCATCATGACAATTCCATCCCTTATTATCTGGGCTATCCTCCAAGGTAACAGACATTCCACTTCACCAATTGAAAAGGGCAGTGGGGGAGATTCCAACGGAGAAAAGGGACTCCGGGCTGTGCTTATTTTATGATTTTAACAGTCATGATTAGTTATCACTTGATCTCCAATTTTTTTTTTTTTTTTGTTAAGTAGCCATGGTAGAAAATTATCTTAAACTTTTCTAACCCCTCTTATTATTAATGGGAACCCACAGATTATTTGCACCTAAAAGCGATTCCATGTCCTTGTGTGGACGCTAGGAAAATAGTGGCAATAATGGAGTGGAAGATCTACCTCGTGTGCATGTGTGGGGCTGAGCCTGATTGCAATCTTTGACTCGTAAAAGATTTAGATGATATGGCGACATCAACTGAAAAGATGGAAATTATAAGCCACGTTAATCCAGCAATGAAGACATCATATTAGAAATTCTGACCTGTAAATCACTTTTATTACCGATTCATGCTGCTTTCCATTTTCCTCGCCGTTCAGTTTCATATCGGAAAAGAAAACGATCATTATATATGGCTCCTGTGCACATTTTAAGTTGAGTGTGAAACACTAAATTAAAAACTTTTTTTCGCGTAAAACTCTAACGTGCCTTGCATTGGCATCGCGATCTTGCATTTTTTTCAAGCGAAAGATGCATGTACAGGGATCTAAGGTTATTATCTTACATACCAAAACAGCTCATGGTCCGTTTACTATTTATTGTGTGTTTTTACTATAACGAAACACTATAACATGTGTCTGTTTTCACTTTGGATTTCAATAGTGTTGTGATTTTCTGTTCGGTTCGTTCAGGCAGCCGGTTATCTGATTTTGTCTTTTTCCGTGCAAAATAGAGGTTTTACCCCCCGAAAAAAACAAAAAAAATATTACGTGTGGAGGGGCTTCTCGGTCATTGCCCATTTCGGTCTAGTCCGGTCCGATCCGTCGTGATTTTTCTTCTTCTTCTAGAAATGGCTAAATACGGATATAGCCTTGAATAAAATAATGAATAGGGAACAGGGGCACACCGGTCATTGACCTTTATTATTATTATTTTCGATTTACTGTCGGCATGTGCGCGACACGCGACCGCCAACATTTCGCCTGACGCCTTCTAAATGCGGCGCGTGCAGTGTCCTCCAGTGTCCGTAGATGAGATACCGGCGTCTCTCTCGGGCCGCCGCCTGGTGGTCTTCCTCCCAGTGCGACGCGTTGGCTCCTCCGGTGGATGTGGGCGCGCCGGTGGCCGTTTCAATCCACTGAAACCTCTCTCTCTCTCTCTTTCCTGCACGTAAAAGTGCAAGAGAGGCCCCAGAGTTTATTTAATTTTCACTTCGGTCCCTTTAGTTTTAATTTTGTGTTTGGTCCTGATTTCTGTTATATAAGTTTTGATTTAGTTCAATTGGGTCCTTCCATTGAAATCAATTGAATGTTAATGTTTTAATTCGGTCCTCCTTCTTTTAATTTCGGATTGGATTTAAATAGGTCAATAAATTCAGTACAAAAGTTTGAATTTTTTCAGTTTTATCCTTTGATTGAAATTGATAATATATTTGATTTTCATTTCAGTCCTTATACTTTTAATTTTTGAATTTCATCAATTTATATTTGATTTTGATTTCGACTCCTATACTTTTTTTTTTAATCCTTCCTTTTTTTTTAATTTTTATGGAATAATTCTTCTTTGGTCCATGTATATATAAGCGTGCTCATGGCTTTGATTTTTTATTTTTGTTATTTTTTTATTTATTTAGGTGATATTTTTTTTAAAAAATAAGCTCTTAAATTTGATTTTGTATCTATGATAATTTGAAAATTAATATTTCTTTTTTTTTTTTTACTCCCTTTGTTATTTCTTTTAGGTTTTCATTGATATTTTTTATCATTATTTCCAAACCAAATGAATTTTTTTTACCTCATGATTTTTTATTTGTTTAATCTTTTGTTAAAGTTTTTAGGATTTTTTCAACCTTTTATTTATTTTTGTTCTTTTTTGTTACGAACATAATAATAATAATAATAATAATAATAATAATAATAATAATAATTATTATTATTATTATTATTATTATTATTATTATTTTCTTGCTTGTCCTTTGTTAATGTTTTTGAGTTTTTTTCTCCCGGGATAATTTGATAATTTTTATTGTTTTGATAATTAGAAAATATTTTGCCAATAATAATAATTATTATTATTTCCAAACCATATGAATTTTTTTTACCTCATGATTTTTTATTTGTTTAATCTTTTGCTAAAGTTTTTAGGATTTTTTCAGTATTTCATTTATTTTTTGTTCTTTTTCATTACGAACATAACAACAACAACAACAACAACAACAACAACAATAATAATAATAATAATTAATTAGTATTATTATTATTATTTTCTTGCTTACTCCTTTGTTAATGTTTTTGAGTTTTTTTCTCTCGGGATAATTTGATAATTTTTATTGTTTTGACAATCAGAAAATATTTTGCCAATAATAATAATAATAATAATTAATTATTATTATTATTATTATTATTATTATTTTCTTGCTTGCTTCTTTGTTAATGTTTTTGAATTTTTTTCTCTCGTGATAATTTGATAATTTTTATTGTTTGGACAATTAGAAAATGTTTTGCCAGCAATGATAATTGTAAATGTTAAGAATTCAATGTTGCTGTTTTTATAATATGGTCTGACGATCTGTTTTATTACATTAAATTTTTCATATATGAATATTATATTTTAATTTTGGACCAGCAAATCCTACTAATTTTTTTAATCCCGCCAATTATAAAAATTGTTTGCTCAACTCATAACGTAGTGCGGTCCATTTTTTTAATTTTTAAGTCAAATGATTTTTTTTCCATTTAATAATTTTTTCCTGTTTTATCGTTTATTTTATTTTTTTCATTTTTTCTTTCTTTTGTTTTAATTTTTTTTACCTCATAATTTTTATTTTATTTTTTTGTTTGATCTTTTGTTAAAGTTATTAAGATTTTTTTAGCCTTTCATTTATTTTTGGTTTTTTTCATTATTAACACAATAATAAGAATAAGAATACGAATAAGAATAATAATTTCAGTTATTTTTCTTGATTCCTCTTTTGTTAATGTTTTCCAGTTTTTTTCTCTCGGGATAATTTAATAATTTTTATTTTTGATAGTAATAGCAATGCTAATTTTAGATATTAACACTTCGATGTTGCTGTTTTTACAATAAGGTGTAATGATCTTTGTTATTATATTTTAATTTTGGACTAGCAAATCCTTTTAATTTCTTTAATCCCAATAATTATAAAATTTTATTTTTTTAATTTTCAAGTCAAATATTTTTTTTCAGTTGATATTTTTTATTTTTGTTTTATCATTTTTTTCTTTATTGGCGTTTTCCTTTATTTTTTATTGGTTTTTATTATTATTTCAAGTTATTTTTTTTTACCTCATAATTTTTATTTTAGTTTTTTTGTTTGATCTTTAGTAAAAGTTATTTAAATTTTTTAATATTTTATTTATTTTTGTTTTTCTTCATTATTAACATAATAATAATAGTAGTAGTAGTAATAATAATAATAATAAAAAGAAGAAGAAAACGAAGAAAAAGAAGAAAAATTTTAGTTATTTTTCTTACTTAATCTTTTATTAATGTTTTGCAGTTTTTTTCTCTTGGGATAATTTTATAATTTTTTTGTTTTGACAGTAACAATATTTATAGTTTTAGATGTTAAAACTTTGATGATGTTGTTTTTAAAATAGAGTGTGGTGATCTCTTTTATTATATCAAAATTTGCATATATATATATATATATATATATATATATTTTAAATTTGAACTAGAAAATCCTATTAATTTCTTTAATCCCAATAATTATAAAAATTATTTACTCGGGCCGTAATGTAGTGTGGTATTTTTTTTTTTTCAAATCAAATGAGTTTTTTTTTTCAATCAATAATTTTTAATTTTTTATCATTTTTTTTATTTTCTCTTTTGTTAATGTTTTTAGGCTTTGATTTAATTTTATGTTTTCCCTGTTATTAACGCATTAATAATATTAATATTAAGAATAATAATAATAATAATTTTAGTTTTTGTTATTATTTTCTTTTTTATTAATTTTTTTTCCTCCGTTTTGTTTATAATGTGTATTGTTTTGGCAGTAATAGTAATGATAGTTTTAGTAGTTAAGATTTCAATGTTACTATTATGATGATAAAATATATTAATATATTTTATTATATCAAACTTTACATGTTGAAATATAATATTTTAATTTCAACAATTGTAAAAATTATATGCTCCGCCCGCACTATGCCCGCAATATAGTGCGGGCAATTAACTAGTGTTTCACTAATTAAGGGGTGTTTGTTAATATTCCTGTGATGAAAATGTTTTGTGTATTGTTTATTAATGACTAAAATTTTAGATTTTAAGAAATTTATGAGGTAAAGATGCAATCAGCAAATCATTGCATGATGATTTAGGATTACGAAGACCTCTAAACTGGGCTTGCAAGTTTACTGTCTAGGATTGCTTTTATTTACCTTGTTTTATTTGTATTTTTTTTATTGATATTAGGACTTTCAATTTAATCAAGGTTACTAGTGCTAAACGGATTCTATTGTTAAGAAAATTTCAATAGGAATCATTTTCTATTAATGATTTTTATGTTTAGAATTTATATTAAATATGGACGTTTAGTTTATTTTGAGAACAATGAGATTTAGACTATCATCATTCTTCTATCATGTTTAGGGTTGTGATCATAGGACTTGAAAACTTTAACCTATATCCATACTATAATCCACATCAATTTGCATCAAAATTATTTTGACTTGTTTGATAGATGAAAATGGAAGCAGTCTCCATGATCCAAGAGTTGATGCTTACGAGGGTGATGGACAGGCTTAAAAGCATGACTACAATCATTTTTTGCCAGCTCGAGAATAGAGAATGGGTAGTTCAGAGCAAGTCATGACATATCTAACATGGCGAACAGTTATCATGAATAGAAATCTTGAGAAGAGAGAAACTTGTTTAGAGACGTATCTCGGGGCAGGATTAACCCAAACCTATTCCTGGATTTACAGGGTTACATTATATGATGGGAGAGTTTAGTAGCCATTTGGGCAAAGCTAGAAGCTCAATTTACTTTTATTCCAACAAGGTTCATTGTATTTTGTCACACGTAAACTTCCCTATAGAGCAAGAGAATGATGGTTTGATTTTTTAGATTCTAGAACTTGTATTGGTCTTACTCTATTTCCATATTAGCACAGGATTTGCGACACTAATTTATTTCATGTTTATACAAGATTACTGTAAGAGGTTTTGTATTGGGTAGACTGTAGACAAGCAAATAGTTTGCCATTACTTACCTTCTATTCAACCTTCTTAAATAGCAAGGAAAGAACATATCGAGGAGGCATTGTCTTGTTGAAGTAAATAGTTTCGACATCGCCTTAGTGACAGTGACAACACTACTGCAAATACTACTCTATATTTTTTAAAATTATATTAAAAATATTAAAAACAATCTCTTTCATAAATAAATTTATGACAATGATATATTTAACGTATCATGTTAATATGTATTGTATCATGACATTAATGAGTAAGATTTTTAGGTTATGAGAAGTTTTAAAAGAATCAAAGACTCATTTTAATAAATTAAACATGATATTTAATCTAACTGTTGGGTCGAAATGATAGTTTAACAGAAGATTTTGAGACTTTGTTTCCTCTAAATTTAAAATCTTATTGTGGTTTTGTGTAGAAATAAGATTCAACCACCAATTAAAAGTGATCGTGTGAAATTATATTGACATTCCTTGCTTGCTGTGTTTGGACTCCTTTTTATACTTAGATTAAGACTTTCAGTTTAATTAGGGGCTTGCCCGTTAGGAACCCAAATGCTAAATAAGATATATTAGTTAGATAAATTGTAAATAGAATTCATTTTGATTTTAGATGCAAAAAGTAATTTATTTGGAAAACATCCCGTTTCTGTACAATATATAGATACGCCTTTATTACTAGAGCTGGAGAAAAACCTAGCTTTTTAGGTACAATGTTTGTCGCGACAAGGAATAACATCGCCATAATAAATGAGTTGTCCTCCGAATTATAGTAGATCTTTCTTCGATGAAACTGGGCTTTTCCCTAATGATGACATTCAACAAATGCCCTACATATTAATCTAATCACCGAAAATGCGCATACTTTTGAAGATAAAAGGCCAAAATGTTTGGAGAATAAAGCAAGTTTGATTAGACACATGAAGAGGCGACGCAGAGGGAAACAATCCAAACAGGAAACACAACATGGCAAAGAAAAGATGAACGAGCGAGCGATTGGTGGTCAAAAAGTTTGCCATTCATGAAGAAAAAGTTTGGAAAGTAACGAGACACTTCTCATTTTTAACGAGAAAAAAGCAAAAACGTTGAGCTGAATTTCAAACCCTCTTTATATTTAGTCAAGAATTATGATTGCATGCTCGGTGGTGACAGGTTGGAATAGGCAAAACAAAGTTCGTGCAAGACAGCATCGGAAAAGTAATGGCTTGATGGGTTGGTCTTAGTTTGCACACAAGGTACAACGTAGTAGCTTGATCACATTTCAAAAATTCAATAATGAAAAAGCCATGAAGGTCAACAATTAGATCTTTTACGAGCTGATGGATGGACTTTCTTTCTTTCCACCCATGCACAGTAATTTCATAATAATCTCACCACCTACCCATACCTTGTCGTACGGCTTTTTCTCGGTGCAAAAATGATAAAGATACCTGCAGCTTAAAATAAATATACTGATTCTTTTATATATATATATATACTGATTCTTTTATATATATATATATATATATATATATATATATATATATATCAAACAAAATAGATAATGATAAAACACATTAATTGAAATAATGTTTATTTCTTCAATTTAACCCACTGTAAATCCTATTTTATTTCTTGTACATTTTATCTTTATTCTTCAACGTTAGGTTATTATTCTTCAGTTTAACCCACTGTAAATCCATCAGATTTTGTGTATTCAAATTTTGATACCATAATAAATTTTTTTATTCATAAATTTAAATTATTAAATAAAATTGTAAATAGTTGTATATCATTCATGTTGTTGAAAACAACTCAATATATTTTTGGGGTTAAAAAAAAAAGTAGAATCGAAAGCTTCCCAGCCCGTATGTACGTCGACGCTGCAATTTAAGGCAGTGGTTTTAGGCAAATGAGGGGCACTTAATAGCTGTACTCGGAAAATTTTCAGTGAACAGTCGAAATCTGTTCCGTATACATGGCTGAATTTCAGCATTGGCTCTTGTTGTTTAAATGGTCCCAGGGAGTGTTTAATCAGGAAGGACCCCCTTTTTTATTCCTATTATGAGTAACAGCTCACTGGAAGGCAATGAATTCCACCGCCTGCAGGTGCCTGTATTGCTGTCGAACAGTGCTTGATGGTGAAATGAGATAACGTGTGTTTGAATAAGGGGGGCCTGTTTCTTCCGGGGAGACCTGTAGACGCTCTTGGCTTTTGCTTAAACCTGACCTGGCTTTCTCCATGGACCAGTCTTTCATCTGAGATTTTCATATACGTTTGCTAACACTTATCAGACCTGATATACGTATATATGATTGAATCTTTTTCCTCGATATGCACAGCCGCAAATGAAAATATGTATACATGGGAACCGCCGTTAATTAAGAAAATAAAAGCAGGTCATGCACAGGGTAATAACAAGTCTATCCATGGCCATGGGGTGTCTTTCTTCAGCTTTACAAAATTAAAACGAGCAATATTCGTTGCAAGCCTTCTACTTTTTGGCTGGCCGGACACATTGCCACATGTTGCCATATTCTTTCGGAAAAAGTGAAGTAAGAACCTCATAAGTATCAACATGCAAGGGATTGGGATGATGAACGAATCGAGCACTAATCACATGGAAATCAGAAGGTTTATTACTTGACAGATACAATCATACAAACTCTCTCTAGTTTTGTTTTCACGATTTCTCTTACACAGAGTGTCGTCACGCATTCAATTTTTATAGATATTAGCAGTGCTCGAGCATGGCCTACGGGGGAAGTTTTTGCAGGGGCGGGTCTGGTCCGACAGAAATGCATGGACTGGACCCTGGCTTTAATTGCCGTGGTGTCATCTTCATCATCGATTGGTTCATATCAATCAGTAGATCTCGTTTTTTCTTTTGGCAATTTTGTCTCTTCCACGATCTCCAATCT
Source organism: Salix dunnii (assembly GCA_015731905.1). Taxonomy (NCBI): domain Eukaryota; kingdom Viridiplantae; phylum Streptophyta; class Magnoliopsida; order Malpighiales; family Salicaceae; genus Salix; species Salix dunnii. The sequence goes on along the minus strand of CM027660.1, from coordinate 8,147,090 downwards.
ATCAAACTTGATAAACGCAACCACCACTTTAAATTCCTCCGACCCGATCACGCAATCCAATCATCTTTCCAATTAATCATGACTCCCTTGCAAATGATTTGCTGATTAAAGCTCATTTGAAATTCACAAACAGCATAATGCCGGGTAGAGATAATTTATCTGTTTTATTATTACAGGAAAAATCTATCGTGATGGGTTCTTGTTGCAGCACCTCAATTACTGGAAAACGTGATGCCAAATACAGAGACGAAATTCTGACCTGTGAAAGAGAAGGCACCTAAGCCAAAGCTGGACGGAGCTACAGTAGAGTAGATTGGCTTGAATAGCTAGGGGCAGGACTCAGGGTTCTTCAGGGTGAGGTCAGAGCTTACAGGGACAGAAAATAGAGAAAAAAAGGGTCCTGTCAACTTCTCGTATCTAATTTAGGATCTTTGGCCCAAAGTTTATGACTTTTCTTTAATTTTGCCCTCGTGATCTCTATCTGTTATTTCCTTACTTTCAATTATGTTCTTCCACGTGGTACTCGTAAGCCGTCTTAGTTACTGTTTCCGTGGTAGCCGCCGTTGCTTGTCTTTGGTTTTGTCTTTTCACCTAGAGAGAGTAGCATAGATGCAGCCCCTGCAGGCTACAGGATCCAGGAATCTACACATCATGCTGTTAAAAATTACTGCTGTTATTTTCACGTGTTTTCTTTAAACTTCGTCCGGTTAATTTGTTTTTTTTCATTAAATAACACCTATGAGAAAAATATATTAAGTGGTAGATATCAATGTTAATGTATCTGGTATACTTAGTTCATGTTTATTGTTATATTTTAAATCTATTTCTGAAAAGAATTGAATTTTTACTTCAAATTACTTTTTTTTTAGCATTTCAATAATATTTTTTTTTATGTAAGAGACCATATCTCACATAAAACATATTTTGTAGGTCCAGATAAGTAAATAAAATATCGATTATTCCAGATCCTTACAAGAAGTGCATGTTCTGATTCGAACTCGAAACAGTAAATCTCCAGCCTTTTACCACCACACCACATCCCTTGGCATTTTAATATGCTAGTATGAAAAATAAATTTAAAAAAAATAAAACATATATATTATATTGATTTATTTTTAAAAGTAAAATATTTTTACCACAAATTCTAGAAATGCTCTTAAAGCTCCTATGATTTTGTAATTACGGTTGTGTTTTCCATTTTTTTTTTTCATGAATCGAAAGTACACCTACAGTAATTTAAAGAAGAAAAAAATTGAGGGAAAGAGTTTTTTCAACACAAAAACAAACAAACTCCTAATTGAGTTACACGTATCATATGTGGCATTTAGTACAAGCATCCCATAAAGTTGTAAATGTTAATGATGACATTACTTCGCATATCAAATATGTGACTTGATTAGGAGACTCAATAATTTCCTCGATTATCCGTTCCTTGCCAAAAACAATCATAATTCACACAAATTAAATAATTAGTTTTCCAGCCTTGAAACATAAATCCATGAGTAACAAATATCATATTCAATCATGATTATTAAAAATAGATAACCAGCCACCATAACATAGTATTTCTATTAAAATTAAACTAGTTATTATTTGTTTATAATTTTCATAGCATACAATAATATCTATCTCTATATATATATAATAAGCATCCCGTCTCATAATTTGTTTTATAATTTTATTGAAACTAAGCTATGTTTATTTGTTTATAATTCTCATTACATATAATAGCATATAACTATATATAATAAAAAACTTAGTTCACTCGTGGGCAAAGTTTGCAACACCACCCTAACTCACCGAACTTGAGAACAAGTTTGTGACATCTGTATAGCGGTGGGAAGGACTAATTTCACCATAGTTCATGGACGGATACTGGAAAGATACCATCTCGTATAGATGTCAACATCAATCGTTTGATGTCACTCTATAAGAACATGATCTCTGCTAACATTTCAGTGTCTAGATAGAATGCAATGATCACCAAACAATTCGTTTTATGCCTACCTTGTTGACTAATACTATATAATTTGTCACCAATATCAACATAATATGGTATATGTTGATATTATTTAAACTAATATATTATCTAATTAGGACAATGCATCGCAAAAATGTTAAAGCACTACAATCAGACTTTTACTAATATCACCATAGTTCATGGACGGATATTGGAAAGATACCATCTCGTATAGATGTCAACATTAATCGTTTGATGTCACTCTGTAAGAACATGATCTCTGCTAACATTTCAGTGTCCAGATAGAATGCAATGATCACCAAACAATTCTTTTTATGCCTACCTTGTTGACTAATACTATATAATTTGTCACCAATATCAACATAATATGGTATGTGTTGATATTATTTAAACTAATATATTATCTAATTAGGACAATGCATCGCAAAAATGTTAAAGCACTACAATCAGACTTTTACTAGCAACGAGTTTGATGCCACAGAGCATGTAAGCAAGGTTGAAAGTGTCAAGTTCTTTATATATTACATCCACTAGCTTATTAAACATATATATAAAAATTATATTAAATACGAGTTAAAACTAGATAATTCACATTCAAATAACAAAAAAATATAATATATTTACAACACATATCTAATGTAGTTGCTATGTGCTCGACTAATTTAGATAAAATTTATATACCTAGGTGAGATTTAATGTGAAATGTTTATCCCCATGCCATCTAACATGACAAAATTTTAAAGTCAATACATTTATGTATTCAATTCATATAATAACAAATTAATTAAATTTTATTTTATAATATTATTAACTAGAACCAATGGATAACAGTCTTTAGAAACAAAGTCAAACATATTATTTTTTTGAACTCTTTAGACACCCAATATAAATATATTCATAAGACTAAATTTATATCAATCAATATTATTTTTTAGTTAGGATTTAAAATGATATTAATTTTAACAACCAGAGAATCTTAAATAACAATATATAGAAAATCAGACTATAATTCATAGATATAAAGCAAAAGAACCCAATAAATAAACAAGCTAAAGAAATAAAAATTGAAAGACCCTGTACAAATATGCAAATAAAAATAAGTTCTGTGACAATGGTCGAGGTGTTGGCATAAATATCATAACTTTATTATTAAAAAAGATTATTTCGAGTTATTTCTCAACGGAATTTATAGGTTTTATTTTTTTTAGCAATATAATATATTGTTTTATTGACAATGCAACTCATGTTATTTTTCTATAAAGTATTAACGTTGTGCTAATTGTTTTCAAAAAATAAAACTCCTCATTAAAAACACACACCCAAATTCTAACGTGATGATTTAGAATATATTCACTTTGTTGAACAGATTTTGAGGCGGGATGCAGGAGATGAACTTTTGTCAGTAAGCCCTGAGGCTCCATGGACTCGGCCTGCTAGCTAAGATACAAATGGGCCGGATCACGCAGCCCAATATACTGGAGCTCTGGTCCAGTATGCTTTGCGTGTGCCTGTGTATACGCGCGCGCGTCTTGTATGTACACACGTGTCAACTGTATAGGCTGTGTTTCACATTGAAAATTAGCTGGTTCCAAGGATCGGGAAAAAATTGCACCCAGATTATACAAGTGAATGAAGCTGTGCTCGAAACCCTAAATTAAAGAGTTCCTTGTCAGTTAATATTTTCTGCTGCATTTCACTATATGCCCTGCAATGGTTTATCCCAAATATTGTAGCTATCACCACATTATATGAACCAAGAAGATTAGGCCTACCTTATGCCTGGCACGTGCTACGAGTGTGACGGTGGTAGGGTCCATGTTTTATTGAGCTTTATTACTAATTAATAAATCAATTATGGTCCCTTGAAAAGGACCTGACTTGTTTACTCATGCCCAGTGTTTTTTTTTTTTTTTTTATCATACATGTTTAGTTTATGACAACAAAAACATGCAAAAGATGATATTCTTTTCAAGAAAATCATAGTAAATAGAATTTTAAATTTATAAACATGCAAAAATAAAGCTTGATATAAATATGATTTCAACATAAATACAATTAAAAAAAAAATACTGGCATGCATGCAAAACATCCATCCAAAATCGCAATCAATATAAAATTAAATTAAAAGTATAAATTTAATTACAGAATTGTATAAAACTATAAATTAAAACATGTATATTTAAAATGAAATTTACAAGTGACCATATAGCAACTAAAAATAAGTTTAATAATAACTTGGTTTATAAAGATGCTAAAAGTCTCTCTCATAATTAATCTACATTGTTATTATTATTATTGCTATTATCTTATTATAAACTAAACAAAGTTTAAGGTAATAATGAAGCCATAAGATTGTTTTTTATAAGATGTAAATATATCTAAATCAACGAGAAAAAATATCTAGTTTATCATGACAAGAGTACACGAAACATGAAAATTTATTTAATGGAACCTGGAACGAATAAATCTTTCAATACTGGTATAATAAAAAGAATTATTGGCATGGATATCAATAATAAAAATAATCATGTTTAAATTAAAAACAAAAACAGATAACTTACTTGCTAAAACAATTTATAATATTTTTTTTAATATTGTTAGAAATAAATAATTTATTTTCAAGACTTTATTGCTCATTATTTTTGCAACTATAATATTTATAACATGTGTATCTAAGTAAAATAACTCAATTATCTTTCAACAAAGTGGATCCAAGCTCTAAAGTTTTTGGAGTAAAATCAAACAATGAAAAAATAAAAACATATAAAATAAGATGAGAAAGGGTGCATGGGAATCTAAAAAAAAACTCTTATAACAAGCTCTTTTTTCACATTCTTTTATAGTGAATTTTAAATACAAAAAGGCTGAAGAATTAATTTTAATAATAGTAAAAATTAATTTATATATTGTTAACTTTTTATTCTTCATCATAAATCTAAAAATAAAAAAAAAAACATGAGCAGGTCTAAGTTTGAATGTCAATCAATAAAAAATAAATTTTTTATTTAAAATACTATTTTAAAATAAACTGCAACTCAGGCCCAAAACCCATTTTCTTAGCCCATGATCTCTATGGCTCACCATGAATTCGCACTGCTGGGTCTATGATGGAATATGGTAATTAAGATCCTCAAGCCCATATATATGTATAGAGGAATGGGTCAATTTATTATTTCTTTTTCATTGACTTCTGTGCTGGATACTCATAATTAAATTGGTAAAGTCATTGAAATTTCTTTCATGCACTTTATTTTTCCGCCTCTCTCTCTCTCTCTCTCTCTCTCTCTCTCTCTCTCTATATATATATATATATATATATATTATTTTTTTTTATTTCAAAAAATGAAGGAAATAAATTTGAAGCTGCTCCCTTCTTGCCACAATTGAGCAATAATGGACCAAAACCTGTAGCTTTCCAAGCTTGAAATAGAGTACTCCACTTAGCTCTTAAAAGGGACAATTAAAGTGGCTAAACTTGGGATTGAAATGTGAAATTTAATGGCAGGAAAGGTTTCCCCTAAACATGGCGTGCAATGTATGAAACTTTTTAAAGAGACAAACTCGTGGCAAGGGATTCTTGTTTTTAAAAAAACTTCGTTTTTGTTGTCCTTTTCTTATTCAAATAAGGTTGGCGACACAATTGTTTTTTAAGGAAATATTTATTTATTTATTTTAAATCCCGAACAAGCATCTTGGTGGTCTTGTTTATTTGTTGAAAAGTATTTTCTAAAAAAAAAACTCATGCAAAGTTGATTGTTTAAGAGTGGATTAAATTTTGTTGCTTAACAATGTCAGGAAAAATAATTTGGAAAATATTTCTTGTTGTTATTCTATGATGTAAAAATAAATTATTAATGTTTTGTTTTGCTCTCAAGTTTATTAAAAGAAAACGGATTAAAACTAATTGATAAAAAAAAAACAAAGGATTATAAAATTAAATAAAAATTATATTTTCATAGATTATTTTAAATAAAACAAATAACAATGAAAATAACAGGGATCAAGTTTGACATATAAATCAAAGGAGGATGAGATTGGATTTTTTTTATAATTATTTTAAATAAAATAAATAGCAATAAAAAAAAACAAGGATCAAATTTGTCAATATATCAAATGAAAAACTTGGAGGATAAAATTAAATAAAAATGATAATTTCATAAATTATTTGAAATAATATAAATAAAAATAAAAATAAAAATAATATAGTTTAAATATGAAAAATTAAAAGAAGATGAAATTGAAAAAAAGATTCAATTTCATATATGATTTCAAATAAATAAACAGGAATTAAAAAAAGAAAAAAAACAAATCTAATAGTTAAAAAAACTTCAACTAAAAAAGATAACTGCAGGTCAGTAAAAAAAATAAAATCTATAGGATAAAATTGAAAAAAAAAACATAGTAATTAAAAAATTAAAGAATAAATTTGATATAATTAACATATAACACGATTTTTTTTATAACTTCAAAAGAATATATTCCACTCAAAATAAAATAAAAATTCCTTGAAAACCAAACAATTTGTCTTTGAGTGAAAAGTGTTTTTTTTTTACTAGTTAGTCTTGTTCCTTGCAAATGTATTTAGTTCGCAACCTATTCGTCTCCTCACCCTCCAATCGGAGAAATGAAAATGACATTACATGACGACTCTTCCGTCTATCATTCGAAACCCACAGCCCTTTCCCTGGCGCTAGCTTTTTCTATGAAAATGGTGGAAAAAAACGACACTGTCTAAAGGAAGCAGCTGCTGCATGTGTTGCCTGCTCTCATTAAGTCAATATCTGCATGCATGATTAATGATGCACTTTGTAGCTATAATTCTTCCTTTAATCATTCAAAAAAAAGGGAGGGAAGCTGAAAAGATCTTCTCTAATCTGAACAGTGAGCCTCAATTATCACTGGGTTTCAATTTCCATCCCGTGCATGGTCTATTTGAAGCAGGTATGCTGGAGCTCTACTTTCTAGCTGGACGGGCCGGGTGCTCTTTCTCATCTTTTTGTTTAGTCTAACATGAACACAATAATGCATCCCAACGCATTCTCGATATGAGGAGGGGGTCGAGAGAGAGAGAGAGACAGGTGTCTTAACTTCCTGAGGGCCTGGCTTGCCCCCACCTCCCAGTCGGAAACCGAAGATGGATTTGGTGCGAGTGCCCACATTGATTACTTAGGTGCCCCATCTCAATCATCATATCTACAGACTAATAATTTTGAATATGGAGTCCTTCACGTGGGAACCGCTTGACAGCATGCAAATTGCAGAATCAGATCAGCTCCAACCCCACGCTTTAAACTTGTACTTACTATACAATAATTCTTTCCTTGCAATGAGGTGTCCCGCACAGGGCTAGCTTTTGGAACAAAATTAGCCGTTAATTTCGGATTAATTTTAAAGAATCCAGCAAGGTCACAGCAGACTCGAAGTTGACCGGATTATTTGGTTTGACCGGGTTAGGTTAGTTGAGGGGTTTTCTGCATCCACTAAACCTACAGCTGGAAACTGTACCAGGACAAGAGGGTAAAATGGATGATTAGATTCCATTATTCCATGTGTTCTCCATTGGCCAGAGCCTCCAAAGTGAAAAAAAGAAAAAGATTGCTGCAGGTGTTAACTAATAAAATAACAAAAGCTAAATAAATAAAACATGTAGAAGCCATACCCCGTGTTGCACGGTTAGAGTGCTTTGCCTGAGCTCTGTAATAACAGCCACACATCGTCACTAGTCCGGTTTGCACAAAAAAACCACCCATCGAATAGAAGGAACCTCTTTTGCATGAAGGAGACCAACTTGTTTTTTTTTTTTTTTTTTACATTAGGGTATTTATGAAGCAGCTATTTAATCAGAACCAATGTATAAATGAATCCCAGATTTCTATTGATTTCAATTTCAATATATAAATGGTTAAAAAAATTAAATCAAAACTGTTGTTTTTGAATGGAATAACAGTGTCTTGCTGAGAGAAAATACCGAGTACCAATTGCCTGAACTAAAACTAGAAATTAAGCTGTCCCGGTAAGAAATGGATGGCCTTGGGGCTTATTCGTTTGATGGTCGGGGACTAGGGAAGGAGGGTCCACGTGAAACAAGTTGAAGGCTGCTCATTCATTGAGAATGATGGACCTCAAGTGCATAATAAGAACTCTCAAAAGAAATGAAAGGATGGATAGATTTGTTTGTCGGAACTGAGAAAGATGAGTGTGTAACAGCAAAGAGAGCCTGCTAGGATAGTTGGCAAGTGTGTCGGTAAAAAAACACAAAGTATATGTCATAGAAGGAAGCAAGCAAGCAAGCGAAGCTTGGACTTGAAGAGAAGAACCTCTTCCGATCTTTTCTCAGACAACACATATAATTACTATTTCTTTTTTGTTTCTAAGAAAAGAAAAGGAAAAGCACTGTGCAGGGTTTTAATAATTTTTAAAGACAAACATAATAATGAGAATAAAAAAAACTACAAGGAGTAAAGTGATTAGGTTCTATAATAATTTAGCAAAGAAAAGCAGTTGGACAGTAGTTAGTCTGTCTTTTAAAATCATACATGTCACCTGTTAACTCGAGCAGGTAGCCCAAGAGACTCCACCCCCCCCCCCCCTCCCCTTGTGTATTACACTCGCCCTGCCTCTCTAGCTTCATAGGTCTCTACAATGTCCGTGGTCTACTGAAAAGGTTGGAATTTGATGCTTCTCTTACTGATTGTCGAGGAGCCGATCTGATGAAATTTGTTGTTTTCTTGTCTGTCTGAAAAAGCATTTGATGCTCTCCGGGGTAACTATCAAACCACCCATTTAGGGGACTGTGAATGAAACTCGGTTCTTGCATAATTCAAGTAGAATTTGATGCTTTTTTGGACACCCATCTGAGAATATTGCAAAAGGGTGCCTGGAAACGTACCTTTTCTTGGTTCTTGGGGCTGTTTGGTCTTTAATTAAATATTCGGAACTTGTAGTCATTTCCGATTTAGGAATTTCTCCGGACACCATTTCTCTAATTCCACGTTCATTGCTTCATGTTTTGTGGTGATCCTCTTGAATGTTGGTCTTAATTGAAGAGACTCAAGGGTGATGAGATCAATATGGTGGTGCTTAAATGAGTGGAGAAGGTGAGAAATTTTTGCTAGTCCAACAAAAGGAAAAAAGGGAATCTGCTTTCCTTTTGATAAGCTGTTTGTTATCTAACGCCATTGTTTGTCTGTGTCTACTTTATGCTCTGAAAGGTTCACTTTGCTGTCTGTAGGAACCATTTTTCATTTTTCTCTCTTGCAAATTAGAGTGGACTAGATCGCAGGGTTTTCAAATATTGAAGTAGCTGATGCTGGCTAGATTTTATGCCTGATACATTGGATTTCTCTTTTTCACTTTGGGTCTACGGGATGCTGCTGCGATGGGTTTCTTTTACTTTATAGCACCCTCACAGTTTTATAAAGCTGCCAAGGTTCCTTGTTCCTTGTTGAGTCGTGCAAGATATCACAAGCTAATTTTGGTCAAACTCGCTTCGCACCTTTAAGGTTATAGTTCCTTCTGTTTCATATCTATATTTAGCACCTGTCATTGCTGACTGTTGCTCTGGGTTATCTCCTCAATCGTATACTAGGCTATTCCTTAGAATTGGAGGGTTTAGCTTTTGAGTCCTAGATCATGGATGGTAGTGGTGATAATATTGATGATTTAGGATATCAGAATACAGGCGAGAGTGTTATGAATTGCCCATCTTCAGGAATGAACACAAACCCCTTCTATGTTTCTGCTTGGGATCCAGTAGTTTCACTTAGCCAGCCTGGGAATTTTGGTGGCTCATCAATAGTTTCCCAAAGTGGATTTTCCAATTCTCCTTTCCCAATTGTAATGGAAAACCCAGGTATTGGTAACCTTGCTCATTACCCACCTGGTTCAGGCTTTGTTGAGTTGATGCCAAAGTTTCCTGGCTTTGGAAGCGGGAATTTCTCAGAAATGGTTGGCTCTCTTGGCTTGACTGAGTATGGTCAGAGTGCTCATACAGGGTGCCCTCCAAATTACAACGAGGCAAACAGTGCACAAAATCAGGAAGATCAGCTATTATCAGAAGAGACAACTACAGTAGCTTCACCGAATGGAAAGAGAAGAAAACGATTATCCGAGTCTAATTCTCCTTTTGATCCAAACAAGGTAATTTGAATTAGGTCTAATTCTGCAGCAATGTAATTGTGTGCTTCGTATTTGTGAATTCATGAATGTTTTATCTTTGAATCTAGAATACCGAAGGAGAGTTACAAAAGGATCTTTCTGAGGAGAGTCGGGATAATGCAGAACAACTGGATGAAAAGACACAAAAAAATGAACAAAACCCCGGTCCTAGTTTGCGGGGGAAACAGGTAGCTAAACAAGCTAAAGACAATACTCAAAGTGGAGAAGTTCCTAAAGAGAATTACTTTCATGTGAGAGCCAGAAGGGGTCAGGCTACCAATAGTCACAGCCTTGCAGAGAGGGTACCTTCTCACTATCATGTGTTAACAATGGGAAAATGATCTGGCTCATTTTCATATTGAACATAGAGGGCTTTTTGCAGGTGAGAAGAGAAAAGATCAGTGAGCGGATGAGAATGCTACAAGAACTTGTCCCAGGATGCAATAAGGTACTTGAATAGCTTCTCAATGGAAACTATTTATTTGAGTGAAAAAACAAACAAACGAATGCTGATTAGTTTGGTGTTGATCATTGTTTTAGATTACTGGAAAGGCAGTAATGCTTGATGAGATTATCAACTATGTGCAATCATTGCAACAGCAAGTCGAGGTATGCCATTCTAAGATCGAGATTATAGACTGAAAATGTCGTATGAATTTGTAGTCTTAATGTTCACTAGGCCACATGATAAGCTTGCTAGTTTGAGCTGGAGCTCTAACTTTTAGGGGGGGGGGGGGGGACGACGATGCAACTAAACAATGCACCTTTGTAAACTAATGAAAGCAGAATAAATTCATAGTATATCATCATTAGCGTCTGCAAAAAAGTGTTGCTGTCTCTGGAGTGTAACTGGTGTCCATGGGATGATGATAATACCCATAAAGGACAGTGATTTATAAGTCGAGCATTAGGTTTGTCATTCCTATCATAAGATGGGAATCAATTTTAGCTTCTTTTCTATGAGAATGGCATTTGCAAATTATAAGCACTTAAGAGTTCTGTGATGAATTCAACATCACTGAAGCCATTTATGCTTCCGAAACTACAAGCTACTAATACTTGCCTGCATTTGCAGTTTTTGTCAATGAAACTTGCAACTGTAAATCCAGAACTGCAAATTGATGTTGAGAGGATTCTATCTAAAGATGTAAGCAGGGCTTATGTGGTGAAATAATGTTTAGACAATTTTCCAGTATGTTTCTATGAATAAAACCTGATAGGTTTCCCTTCCATCCAGATCCTTCATTCACGTGGTGGCAATGCAGCTATTCTAGGTTTCAATCCCGGGATAAACTCACACCCGTATTCACATAGAATTTTTCAACCCGGCATACAAGTCATTCCAAATTCCAATCCACCTCCAAATGTAAGTGATGGATAGTTCACAATGCTCTGCAGAATCAATTGCTCATCAAAAACTTATTATTGGAATTGTTTCTGCATGTGTAGGCTGTGTTAGATAATGAGCTCCAGAGCTATTTCCAAATGGGATTTGATTCCAGCTCAGCTATTGACAATTTAGGACCGAATGGTAATCAGCAGTACTTGTGATTTCAACTCAAAACTTTTGTTTCTATTTTTCCTGACCTGGAAACACTAATGCTTTCAGCAGCACGATTGAAACCGGAGCTCTGAATGTTGAAGAGAGATAACAAGGCATTGATTCCTTCTAACAAAGAATTGAAGTGGTTTAAGTTTGACTCCCATATTGGAACTCGTTTTGAAACAAACACAAATAGGGAAGAAAGTTCTTGTTTCTTTTTTTGTACAGGTTTAAGCTCCTAACTCTTCGTTCTTCACATTTTTTGGAAGAAGATTACGTGCTCGAATCACAGATATATGTATATTCCCCGGGTAAGAATTGAGACTTCTGTTGGCGATGCCGATTTTTTGCCTGCTTCATTGGGAATTTGAGGGTGACCGAGGCTTTCTGCAGTGAGGTTTATGAAGCT